>CM034703.1:128145576-128164180 GCA_020142125.1 Phrynosoma platyrhinos | reverse complement strand
AAGTGGAACCTTTTGAGGAATTAAAAGACAACAACGCACGTTTATTTTGGTAGCACTGTGATACACTTCCAGGAAACAGCTTTTCCTGTCACAGAACCTAGGAACAGAAAACATGATTGATCCCAAGGGCAAGACTCCAACAATTAAGAGGAATGGCTGGAAGGACTCTTATGCTTCACATAGCAAAATCTCACCTCTTCTTGGAAGAACTGGTAGAAATCTTCCACTGATTTTTCTCACAACTGGGTCCTCTCAAAATGCAGTGCCAGCCCAGATCTGTCAATCTAGCTGCAGTGTCAACACTGAGATGTCCTGCATAGCAACTGAAGATTATTTTTTTTTAAATGTACTTGCTCTTAAAGTTCACAACACAACTAAAACAATTATTTGCCTTCAATATGTATGTACAGTAATGCTGAGCATTTTTAGTTAATAAAAATGAGAACAAAAATCCACCTTTCCTTAGACTGACAGCAGGGAAGGGTCAATTTCCAATCACTTTACCACTCTCCTAAGTTGCACCCAATTTTTCATTTTGGTTTCGTAACGGAAACTCAAACCAACAGAGTTCTTCCATAATCTAGTGCTACATGGAAAGTGGCATCAAAGATGCGATGCAGTCAGACATCTAATCTTTAATCAGTATTCAAATCCTGTAACCACTACTTGTTAGCATTACTGTTTTGGCACTTTACCTCAGTATTGATAAATTCTTACTGAATCTTGTTTAAGGCAAACTTAAACAATACTATTCAGAACTTGAAACTGTTTTATTTTTAAGTAGTGTCAAAATCGACTTGTGAACGTTTCTGAACCATCAGGAGTGTAAGCAAGACATTTCATCACTGGCATTATTCCAATCAAATCCACCCCAGATCAGAGTTTGCCAACAAGACCCATCATACAGAAAGTTGCTGTTAAGCCCCACCTAAATGTTCTGTACAGAGAGTTGTCCATTGGACTACTCTAAAGAAAACACCATGGCCTTCAAAATACACATGCATACCCACGCATACAGAAGTCACTGACATTAGAAATCCACTCATGACACCAGACACAACACTTGTCGATGCATGTTCCCACCTTTCCATCTTCTTTATGATATACAAATATAAAACTGGATCATTGTTAAAAAAATTTCTCTGACCCCGCTCACAGCATCTTAAAATCACACCTTAAAATGCAGTTGTTTCTAAACTATACCAGCAATATTATGAACGACTATTTATGCAGTTTAGGGCAGATTGTGCTGTAAAGAATGACACACAATTACACCTGCCCAATCTGGCAGTTGTGGTATACAATCTGTCTTAACCATGTGAGCAGAATTTATTGTCAAAGCAACAGCTACTGACTGGCAGCAACTATATTGTTCAATTTACATTTCTAAATGAGCGTTTAACTAATTTATTCTTTTGAACCAAGATGCTGCATTCCATAAAGCTTTGACCCTATCACCTTCCCAAGGATGGCCAAGAATATTAAGAAGTTGATATGTTTGATAAAGGAGGAAAAGCCCCACATGGAACCAGGAAGGTAAAAATCAGTCACAAGAGCTTACTGAACTGCTTGTTTTTAACATTTAATTTTAATACAAAAAACTTAAACAGGGGATGGTGCTTTCACACTACACAACTATAGCATTATGATTCCCCTTTTATTGCAGTGTTTCCTTCCTCTGGAATCTTGGAATTTGCAGCTTAGGGAGAGGCAGTCAAAGAGTTGGTAGTGCCTCACAAAACTAGAAATCCCAGGAATTTATAGGACACATTCATGGCAGTTGAAAGGCAATCACAGTGCTATCATTGTGTAGTGTGAAAGAGCTGAGAGTTCTCTGCCAAGAAAGGCCAATCACTGTGGTATATTACCACAAAAAGTTGAAGTGCACTTTCTGGACTCTCAGGTTTTACCAATATTAACTCTGCTACTCCTGAAATATTGATGGGTATCTGTCCCTATGCTCTTTCATGCTCCACTGAACCCCTTTCTTTTTCCTAAGAGACTGGGGCTGCAGCCACACTGCAGAAATAATCCAGTAAGGGCCTTTGCAGACTGCCAGAAATAGTGCAAACTGAGTCCACTTTAAGGGTTAGCGTTAGTGCTAGGGAATCATGGGAATTGGTTTTTTCCCCTGAGACATTGAGCCTTCTCTGTCAGAGAGCTCTGGTGCCACAATAAAATACAGTTCCCATGATTCCCTAACCCTAACCCTAACCCTAACCCTTAAAGTGGACTCAATTTGCACTATTTCTAGCAGTCTGCAAAGGCCCTGAGACACCACTTTGACCACCATGGGTCAATGCTATGGAATTCTGGGAATTGTAATTTGTAGAGATACCAGAGCTCTGGCAGAAAAGACAGTCTCACAAAACTACAGTTCACAGAATTCCACAACATTGAGCCAGGGCAGTAAAAGTGGGGTCAAACTGGACTATTTCTGCAGTATGGATACAGCCTTAGGGCCTTTGCAGACTGCCAGAAATAGTACACATTAAATTGAGGCACTGCCCTGGCTCAGTGCTAGGGAATCATGGGAACTGTAATTTATTGTGGCACCAGAGCTCTCTGACAGAGAAGGCTCAATGTCTCAGAAAAAAATACAATTCCCATGACTCCCTAGCACTGAGCCAGGGCAGTGCCTCAATTTAATGTGCACTATTTCTGGCAGTCTGCTTAGGCCTTTAGTGTTGTTTAGCCATAAATAATTCCTAGCTTACTTTACTGCCATCTGAACATATGAATATACAGTGTGCCCACCCCATCTGTGGGCTTGCCATCCGCAGACTTGAGCTTACATGGACGGCAAGCCCGGAGGGACAAAATGGTGTGGCGGCATGTGCAAGAGCGCTCAACCATAAGAATTAACGGGACTTGAGGTCTTGTTGTTTTTCCTCATACATGGCGGGTCTAGAATGGATCCCTTGAATATAACAAGGGCCCACTGTACCACAAAACAGTTTTTGCCTTAAGCTGCTTTCTCTCATTCTCAAGAAATGTTTTCCCGCCAAGTCCTACAACTGTGAGAAAGCAAAGGAATTCCAAGAAGAATCTATGCTAGTATTTTTATGTGGTTTTTACTATGAAACTGCACCGTGAAACTGAAGCATATATTTGGTGTGTACATGTGACAAGCATTTAAGAAGTGAGGATACATACATGCATTATTTTGATGACAAAACCATCAAGCCAGCTGGACCCATGCAGAACTTTGCACCCAGTGTCAACTTAAATCTAAACTGCATAGATAATTAAAAACTTACAAAAATAAATATTAACATTTTTCTTTTTTTAAAAAACACAAATTACTGAACAGCAGTGAACTTCAGCAGTGATCCCCCTTTCACATTTGACAGACTTGGAAATGGAGTGCCCCCGATAATGCTGTCATTAAACTGCAGTTGTGGCTTTTAAACTGCACACTAAACATAATCCCTGAGAAGCTTTTCAGCCCATTCTGTTGGCAAGCAGCTCTTTGCTAGAGAATGATCCTGAGGCTGAGGGGTCAGGCAAGGAATCCTTTCATCCATCTTTCATCTGCAAGTTAATATATTACTTTCAAAACCAGGTCAGTTTGGGGTTTAAGTTATATGTTCAGTTCCTGGGAAAGTGTCCTTCAGAAGAGGTATTTTCCAGTTTTGATTCTGCTTCCTTTTCCACAGCACATCACAGCCACAGAATTACTCATTTCTTCCTATGCGAAAACTAAAGAAAGAACAAAAGGACATTTACATACAAGAAGCAAACCACAGACATTTCCCAATCAACATTATCATAAGCAGAGGGCAACATTTGAAGAGCAAAATTTGTCACTTTCTGCTCAAACAGTCCATACGTAAGGAGGCCTGAGCTTAATACATTTCATTAGTTGGAAAGATAGCCCTCTGCCTCGTCATCTATAGAGAGTATGAATGCACTCAAGGTGAGCAGAAATGGAAGTATTTGCAAACAGTCTTCTTCTGGCCCTTCAATTGAGTGAGTGAAGTCCAAGTATGAACACATTTGAGAAATATTGCAAGGTCTCTCACAAAAGATTTTAACAATTTTGAATAAACTGCATTTTGTTTTGTTTAACTGGTTTAATAGATATTCTTTTGGAGTGTCTTTTGTTACAAACCTTCCAGAGGGAAGAGTGGATAGTAGACATGACCACCTTGTGCTACTGCCTGAGCTACCAGTTGGCTTTCCAAGAACTCCTGACATACCCAATACAAATACAGAAGCAAGCAATGTGGAAACATGTATGAAGTATGAGTGTGAGAAGGGAAGATCAATCAAGAGTTCCCTCAGAATAGGTTCCCCATCCCCTCATATAACATTTACAACCATAACCTAACTGTGAATGAAACTAGAAAAGGACTGGCTATGTCTACTTTTATTGCTGGTCACCATCTTTGTACACTCTTCTCCCAGTTGTAACTGGGTAACAGTTGGGATGGCGACTCCTGAAAGCTGCTAGCAACTAGCACTGCATTGTCTGCCAGCCAGGCCTGGAATCTCCATAGCCTTAATTGACTGGAAAGAGCAGACAGCATCCAGCCTAGCGTCTCCTCTTGCACATACTTTCTTGGTGACCAACATTTCCTGGATTTCCACACAGTTCAGCAGTCTCATTAGAGCTGAGCCATCACTGCAACCGATTCAAACATGCTCCTAGAGAGACCAATAATGGACACAAGGAGCCTGAAGAACTAAGCAAAGTAACAGCAAAAAGAGCAGAAAGGAGAATGATCCATCATTTGTAGCCTAGAGTTCTCTGAAAGACCCAACCCTTACTCAAAGCAAGATGAAGAAGAGGAGAGAGGGGATGCTACAGAAGAAGCTTTCCTGCGTATCAAGCAACTAGAGCAGAGCAACTATTTTCCTTTTCCAAATGGAGCTCAAGGAGCTTTAAGGAGCTTGTAATCAATATCCAGCTGATCCCTGATCCAGGCCTTCTTATAGTCAGATTTTGTGGTATTATAACTCTGGTATGCTACGATTTACTCAGCTCCTCCATCCCACCTACCCATTTCCAGCATTCATGCAACCAGCTTCTCTGTTTCAGTTAGTCTCAAAGGTGCTAGAAGATCTCTTTGCAGACTGATTTTCCAGATTAACAGGGCTATGTCATTGAATTCTACCAAGATGCCAGCCAGAATCTTATCCCCTACTGAGGGCCTTTGTAGATTGCCAGAAATAGTGCAAATTGAGTCCACTTTTAGGGTTAGGGTTAGTGCTAGGGAGTCATGGGAATTGTTTTTTCTGAGACATTGAGCCTTCTCTGTCAGAGAGCTCTGGTGACACAATAAAATACACTTCCCATGATTCCCTAACCCTAACCCTAACCCTTAAAGTGGACTCAATTTGCACTATTTCTGGCAGTCTGCAAAGGCCCTGAGTGGCTGTGGAGGAGGCAGCTGTAGCCAAAAGGTGAATCGGAGAAGGAGTTATGCGGAAAGACGTAATTCCAGCTGTGGAATTATTTAGTTATACTTTGCACTACAGGATCTCAGCCACTGTTACATAAGACTGCAGTATAATGTGAAGTTTGCTCTAAAGTCACCTGTGTGATTTGCAAGTACTGTTATTAAGTCAAGATGGTAAGTCCACCACTTTACCTTCTCTTCCACTGGGATCAAGACTGCCTCCACTCAATCAGTGGTGAAGGTTTTGTAGACTAGAGAACAATTCCCAATCTCCTTCTCCTTTGCCAAGCATCTTCGTGTGAAAATCATGGCACTGGAGAAGGGAGAGCTTAGCACTTCCCAGGCAGCTGCTTTTCACTTGAACCTTCACCTATTAACCTTCCAGTTGGAAACAGGGACACCAGGCTAAATGGACCTTTAGACTGATTCAGTATGGCTTCTTTTGCTACCTTTCCTTTCCAATTCTTAGGCTACTTTTGTGGAGGTGACAATACCACACATGCAGGTGTTTGCACATAGAGTAGGCCCTTGTTATCCACTGGGGGTTGGTTCCAGGACCCCACATGGATACTCAACCCGTGGATGCTCAAGTCCCATTAAATGCACTGGCACAGTAAAATGGTGTCCATTATATAAAAGAGCAAAGTCAATGTTTGTGTATTGGAATTTATATTTTTTAAAAAATATTTTCAAGCAGTGGATGGTTGCATCTGTGAATAAAAACATGGATAAGGAGGGCCGACTGTATATTTGCAAGTCTACTTGTTTCAGAAGAAAATAGACTCAGGAAACACTGGGTAAAGTCCAAAGCCTTAACTCATCTTGCTTCCCTGGCCACATCTTGTTCTCCACTGATGAAATCTCTTTGACACAGTGAATCTGAAAAGGCATCCTTTGAACCCACAGACTCTTCATGTTGGCTGTGCATACCTATTTTGTATTAGGACTCCCTCTCATATCCATATCATCCAATTCTGACAAGCCCATGAGTCTCTACAGCGGGGGCAAAAGCAGCACAGATCTATGTAACTGGTTCCAGTACCCGCAATGCTATGCATAAATGACACTGAATATTAATGGTAGCTGCAGGTTATGCTGCTTTCTGGAAGTGAATGAAGCAAACAGGTCATGGAAACAAAATCTCCTGGGATACATATTCCTGTCCCATCAATCCTGGGAGATTTAGGGCCTTTGCAGACTGCCAATTGTGCAGTGCAAATTGAGTCCACTTTAAGAGTTAGGGTTAGGATTAGGGAATCATGGGAACTGTATTTTATTGTGGCACTAGAGCTTTCTGACAGAGAAGGCTCAATGTCTCAGAAAAAAAACAACAGCAATGTCCATGATTCTTCATATAACCTCACTCACCAACCGAGGCCTTTAAGCAGGAGGACCAGCTGTCTGTTACTTCTTTATTCCTCACAAACTGTGCTACAGTGATTCCTTCAAAAACGCAGAAATCTTTGCTGAAAAGGGTCAGAGAAGCTCCTCTTTTTGGTGGCTTTTTGGAGCAATAAGAAGATACACCTCTCACTTCTCATTAGGTTGGCTATATCTAGCTGTTTAAATGTTACCTTTGGGTTTTAAGGAAATGTATTGTACTAATTTAGTTTTAATTAAATGTTTTATCTGACACAAAATGCTTTGAACCATGGGAAAAGTAGAACAGGCTGAGTATCCCTTATATGGAATTCCATAATCCAAAATATTCTATAATCCAAAACTACCCACATGGATGGCTGAGATAGTGACACCTTTGCTTTCTAATGGTGCACTGTACACAAATTTGTTTCATACACAACATTATTAAGATATTATGTATCAAATTATCTTCAAGCTATGTGTAAAAGATGTATATGAAACATACATGAATGTAATGTTTAGACTAGGATCCCATCTCCAAGATATCTCACTATGCATCTACAAATATTCCAAAATACAAAAAATTCTGAAATCCAAAACACTTCTGGTCCCAAGCATTTCGGATAAGCATTTCATATGACTGAATTCTCCCAGAAGGCTGCCCAGGCCCTGCGATCTTTGAGAAAGAGCCTTCATTGAGTTCCTACCACTCTCAGAGGCACATCTGGTGGGAATGTGAAGGAGGGACTTCTTGGTGACTTCTCCAGAGTTCTAGGAGACTAAAATGGCTCCTTCCTTGCTATCCTTCCATGGGCAGGCAAATATTTTTAAAAATTTTTATTATTATTTCAACAGGCTTTTAGGAACTGATTTTTTTTTTTTAAAAAAGAAAGGCTTTAAGCGGTTGTTGACTTTTTAAAAAAGAAATCTGCTCTTATCTTGAAGGTATGCTTTAAATTGGTTTTAACACTATTACATTGCAATGATAATTTTGTGCACGTTTGCATTTACATGTATTTGTTTTAATGTTCTAAGCTACCTGGTTCTGAGAGAAACAAGAGGGATATCAATAAACTTAACAATTAAAATGTTTAAGCTTATCTAGGGAAAACCCCATTCTGAATACCATTTCCCTTAGTGACGAGGCCAGTTTCCCTCAGAAGCAGGATTCTATTTTTATTTAGTGAGTTTCTTACACAGGCCTCTCTTGCAAAAGGCATACCAGCTTAATTGCTATTCTATACATGATAATAATTTATTTTGCTTTTAATTTTACTGCTGTTGTGTTACGAGTGTGTTGGCTATGCAATGAATTTAATTTAGCTGATTATGCTTCTGTATTATTTTTAGAAGCCATGCTGCCACTTTTTTAAAAAAGTGGAAGAAGGGCAGGTTATACAGATATTATTTTATCAGTTTTGTATGTGTACACAATCAGCATAATCACACAGACGTTCTTCCACAGACAATTACAGCCCATATTTTCTATATTTCATTGAAATGACAGTAAACATCAGTTTATTAAGTACGATTTTCTTCCCAAATTATCAACTACTCCACACACACACACACACACACACTCCTACTAAACTGTGACTTTAAAAAGTCATTTAAATTGTTCTCCTGGACAAAAATATTCACTTATATCTGCACTTAACAAATGTTGCTAATCCCTAAATTGAAACAGAATCTACATTTATATTCACAGAAAAAATTAACCTAGCACCAAAATTAGCTAGATCAGAATCTGCACATACAATACAAAAGCTGAGCAGAATTAGTTGACATATGACTGCATTTCATGTCAGCTATTTCCTTACACAGTAAGGATTTTTTCCTCTGGTACATTTTCTCTTTCTGACAGTACTAATTTGAAAATCTGTGTCTTGATATTTCAGCTAAAATCACAAATGGACCCTTTGTATTAAACACTACCATTTAGGTTGACATGAAAAGTTCTACCTGTGGTTCAAGCTACTGATGCAGCAAGACATGCAGGCAAGACAATCTCATGGTGGTGAACATACATGCCTGAACCTGCTCTATGCAAAATTTCTTTACATCTCTTGCTACTATGGTAATCACAACATAGCTGGTACCAGCACCTATCAAAGGTTGGGCACAGGGGCTGGAAGGCACAGGAAATCCAGACCCTGGGTTCCATGCAACCCCTAATCAACTTTTCCTATTTTCCTAGGAGCTCCAAGAATAGGCTGAAAGACTAAGAATCAACAAAGAGAATGGGTTACATGCTCTTTGGGTAGCTCTCTTGTCTGCAGAGGCGGCCAATGCAGTGGTCCAAGAAAACCTGAAGCAGACCCTGAGAAATAAAGTGATGCATTCAGAACATACCTGCATAGGAACTGCTCACTGAATTAACCACAGTTCCTTTTCAGCAGATATTTCTTCAGGTACATCTCAATGGTGACCATAGTGAGAAAAATCTTACATTCATTAATGGGTCCAAATAAGTGCACAATACAGATCCAGGGAGTTCTCAGTCTCAGTGCACTGCTGTGAGCCAACAATGCTCTTGTTTGGGCACTTGTGTAGCACTTTAAAACATCCAGAGCCTTCAGACTGTAGTGTGTATAAATACCGGTAAGTTCAAGTGCACAAGTTCAAAATGGGGATGTTTTGCTGTGTTTACTGCTTCAAAGAGCCAGTGTAGAGAGTTCTTAGGAACACATGCTGAACCCCAGCTGTGGCAAGGATCAATTTGGGTAGACTGCAAACTTGTGCCCAGGCTTCCACACATCTGCTCCCATTAATCTGTATGTTAAAAGAACATAGAACAGAAGGCTCCAGGATCACGGTAGATACAATTCCGAATATACATTATTTTACCATTGCTAAAAAGAAACAGAAGAAAAATTTCTAAGCAAAGTTAAGGGCACTGTGACAGAATAAGCATGTTTATTAGCCTTAAGAATACAAAACAGACCAGCATCCATTAAATTAAATATTTGGTTTCAAATAGGGACCAAATATTTTAGTCAGGGAAACTTTCATGCAGAGCATGATGGTGCTGGTCACCTCCCAAATCTCACGAATATACAGCCTCTACCGTGGTAAATGTAGCTCATAGAACTATTCCCCATGAATTTCTTGGAGTGATCTAGAAAACAAAAACACAAACAAAAAAGGTTTTGACAATATCTATCAAAACCTCAAAAATACTGAACCTTCTTTACTAGTTGGCTACTGGAACCATTAATAATAAATAATAACCAATAAATAATAATCAACTAATGATGTAACTATTAATAATCAAATAATCAAGATGTTACATGGAACAACTATATAAAATAAAAGAGATGAAAGGAAGAATGATTCAATTGAAGAGCAACCACATAAAGATGAACTTCCAATTTTGTAAAGTGAAATGAAAGCTGCACTCAGTGCACTTGAGAAGAATAAATTACTAGGAACAGATGGTATACCAACAGAACTGATTGCCATCTACGGAGACAGAGAATCTACACTATTTCTAACTAAAATCTGTCACAAATGTGGAAAACAAAACGATGGCCCACAGACTGGAAACACTCAATATACATTCCAGTCCCCCAAAAAGGGGACACAATTGCAGTATCCAGAGATCCATTGCATTAATTTCCCATGAAAGCAAATCATGCTCAAAAATTCTACAGCAAAGACTTCTATCATCTATGGAACAAGAAATGTCAGATGTTTAAGCTGGGTTCAGGAAAGGAAGAGATACGAGGGATCACAATGAAAACATACATTGGATAAAGGAGCACACCAAGGAATTCCAAAGCAAAATTGTCTATGCTTTATAGATTATAGCAAAGCCTTTAACTGCATAGATCATGAAAAGCTATGGAGTGCTCTTGAAGAAATGGGTGTGCTACAATATTTGATTATCCTGATTCACACTTGTAATCAGGACAAGCTACTGTTAGAACAAAATATGTAGAAACAGAATGGTTTTCGATTGGAAAGGGGTCAGGAAAGGCTGCATTCTATCACCCTATCTGTTTAGCTTGTATGCTGAAAATATCATACACAAGGCAGGATTAGACATGGAGGAAGGAGGAGTGAAAATTAGAAGAAGGAATATCAACAATTTAATATATGCAGATGACACTACATTACTAGCAGAAAATAGCAAAGACTTGGAACAACTATAAAGAAAGTCTAAGTAAGTAATGGCTGAGGTTGGTTTACCGGCAAACGTTAATGACCACAGATTATTTACACAAATGTAATGTAGACAATGAAGGCACTGAAATAGTTCAAGATTATCCATACCTTGGTTAGTCATTAATCAGAATGGAGACTATGGTCAAGAAATGAGAAGCAGACTAGGACTTGGAAGGGCAGCTATGAAAGAACTAGGCAAGATCCTAAAGTGCAAAGATACATAATGGAATACGAAAGTTAGGATTGTCTATTCCATTGTATGGAATCACTATGTATGGCTGTGAGAGCTGGATTTTGAAGAAAGCTGATAGAAAATCAAGTCATTTGAGATGTGGTGCTGAAGTAGAGTGTTGAGGATACCATGGACTGCTAAAAAGACAAATAAATTGGTCCTAGAACAAATAAAGTCTGTTCTCTCGAAGCCAAAATAACAAAATTGAGGCTGTTGTATTTTGGCAATATCATGAAAGACATGATTCAAAAGGCAATAATGCTTGGTAAGGTAAAAGGCAGTAGTAAAAGAGGAACACTATCCCCATGGATAGACTCAAACAAGAAAGCCATGGCCCTGAGTTTGCAAGACCTGAGCAGGGCTGTTGATGATAGGGGGACTAGGAAGTCTCTCATTCATGGGGTCAGCATAATTTGGTTGACTTAATGCCAGTTAACAACAACAACATGATGTTGCTTATTTATTCACTGATAATTTTATTAAGATAGCTTTAGGGGCCGCTGCCTCCCAAACAGTGGTCATTAGCAGGAGCTAGTGTTGATACTGACAAATGACTGGGGAAAATATTTCATCAGTCAATGCTTCAAAAGTCTTCGATCATAAATGAACATTTATTATAAATGGGTAGCTAAAGCAAACCTGAGTAAATTTGCTTCAAAATATACGGTATATGCTCAGTGTTGCCGTTTCTTATAACAATTTTTTTCAGTGGGATACCCATTTTATTTATGGTTATTCATGCACACATTATGTGGAATATTTTTCCAATGGAACTTCAGGAAGGCATGCAAAACAGAACTATCTATTAGTAACTATGAATTGTTCAACACTGAGGTATGTTTTCCTCTTGCATCCCGCAATCACTGTTTGCCCAGAATATGAAATACAGGTGGATTTCAAAGTATTTGCAAATCTATGAAACACAGACATATCATTGCAGAAGGCTGAAGCAATCCATTATGTTTATGGTGTAAATTCCACCAAGGAAAATCAGCAGCTCCTAAAATGCTGGCCCTCAATTAAGCTTCATCACAGAATTCAACATAATATGACAGTTCCAGCATAGCAAACATTCACCATTCACAGAGGAAACAACCTCACTATACCTTTCTTCCCCAAGCTGTGCAGTCCAGGTCCCTCAAATCATCAGAACCATCTCTCTGCTGCACCATCTCCAAAAATACTGAGCAAGGGCTTATTTCATTAGGGGGGGTTTGGTGTTTTCCTGGTGGCGAAGCGAAGGCAGGAGTCTTCCAGAGGTCACTTGGAACAAGGGCTGATCACTGTTGGTGTAGGGGGGTAAACTAAAGCCACATTTACTCGCTCGTTCCCATTCTTCGGGCAGATGATCTCACTTACTCCTTCTGGCCTGGGCTGGCTCAGCAATTCTCCTGGAAGGAACAGGAGAAAGAGAAAAGAGGGTGTTAAGATGACAATGGCACATTCAGCTTCAGGTCTTGATTTGCAAGGAAGAGACATTTTTCCAGTTCATTAGCAGGGATAGGCAACCTTTCCCCTTTAAGGGCCAAGGGACTTCAGCTCCCAGAATCCCAGGAGCTATTGACCAACATGGGACTATTGGCCAACATGCCTGAGGCTTTTGGGAGCTGAAGTCCCTCGGCCCTTAAAGGGGAAAGGTTGCCTACCCCTGTCATTAGGGAGAAACCACAACTCAAGATGCTATTAACCATTTGAAAAGACATAATGTAAAGAGAAAAATGTCACCCAACACAATTTTCATCTTGAGAAGCATGGTGGAAAGATTATAAACTACCTTTGACAAAGGCTAATATGTGCAGGGTGACCTAACTGCAAAGGAGGATAAGGCACCGCAAAATGTAGGATATTAAAGAAAAATGTATGATACTACCAAATAAAAGCTAAAAACACTCATATAAATTTGTGAATTCATGCTCCTCAGTCATACTCAAAATGGAGGACATTTTGGAATTCTCTCTTGGACAGAAGGCTGGAATGTAGGGCATGTCCTAGGAATGGAGGACATCTGATCACCCTGAATATGTGACATTTGCTTTCTTCCTCCCATCATCTGTATCATTCAGACAGACAGACGTTTTTCTAAATACTGCACATTAATATGTGTGCTCCCAAAGTCTAATGAGGAAATGTCTGATGGTCGATGCGGGGAGAGAGATTGCAATTAGGAGATAGGGAAGATGGGCCTGGAGATTTATAACAGAGACCTTTCAACCAAGGCTTCTATAAATGAGCAGAACTACAGCTGTTAATAACAGAACTGGAAAGAGCTGGAGACAACACACACCTGTATTTTTTAGTCTAGATATACACTTAGGATCTCTTAATAGTTAAATCATAATCCTGTTTAGTACCCTGCTAGATCCAATAAAAAACTTCCCAATCCAACATTCTTTGTAAAAATCCAAGCAAGCAGCAAGTACTAGGAGTTCCACCGAAAATGGCCTGGGATCAACCAGTAGACCAATATTTATCTTCTGAGCTCAGTTTCTCTTGTACAGTGGGACCTTGGTATTCACTGAAGTTTGGTCCCAGGTCCCCAAGATCCATGGATGCTCAAGTCCCACTAAATACAATGGTATAGTAAAATGGTGTCCCTTACATAAAATGGCAAAATTAAGCTTTGCTTTTGGGAATTTATATATTATATTTCCAAGCTGTGGATGCTTGAATCCATGGATAAAGAATCTGTGGATACAGAAGGCCAACTGTATTTAATAGTTCAGGGAGTCATGGGCTGCATCTGCATTGCAGAGAAAACCTGGTTTGACACCACTTTTAAGTGCCAGAATTCCCAGAATTCCATAGCATTGAGCCACAGCAGTTAAAGTGGTGCCAAACCGGATTATCTCTGCAGTGCAGCTGCAGCTGTGGAGGATGAGAGGCTCTCCAAAATAATCTAAATTCAGATTAAACAATCTCTTAAAAATTCTCTAGGGATAAAAAACTCGTGATTCCTCCCAGGAAGCCAATCTTTGTTTTCAGCCTAAATTTTTAATTTGTAACCATTGTATCTTTTAAAATGTGTGTTTGTTTGTTGTTATTACAGTGTGATACTAGAGTAAAAGAAATAGTAAAGCAGACAGATCCCTACCTCAGGGTTAAATTTCGCTAGCACAGAGAAATGGAAGAGAGAAAAGGGAGACACCATGCTAGCCAAAGATATACAGAAATAATCTGTAAATGTATCACAGGAGTGAAAAGGTTGAATTTGTAACATCAAAGCCTTCACAGAAAAGGTGGATTCTGATGAAGAATTTCTCCTAATAAACCCAGTCTGTGACTGACTGTGACCCATCATTCCTTAAAATGTTTGATAACTTCCAATCTTATCCTAAGCACTCCGTGCTTAACACTTCATACCTAACACTACATACATTCCAAATCCTTTGTCTTATCAGTTCTCCAACTGCAAAAGGAAACAAAAACTTGGGAGCAGAGCTAAATCTTAATCCAGTAGAGCTTTACTGTTATGCTCCCCAGATTTATAACACTTGAAATTCTTTTCCTTTGTAAAGACATTTTGATGCTGACTCGTATTTAGACTGATGAAAATACGTGAAAATGCATACAAGCACCATGAATGTGCAAAGGGATCTTGTAGCACCTTTGAGACTCATTGAAAGAAAGAAGTTGGGAACATGAGTTTTCGTAGACTCCAGCCTACTTCCTCAGATGCATGGGGTGGAAGGGAGGCTCTAGGGACGGACATATAATGAAGTGACAAGTTCAGTTTTAACAATGTTTGTTGGGGAGGCAAAGGCAGGAGGAAGGATGTTGCCTAAAGTCAAGGTGAGTAAATAACCATATGAATATTGGGATGTAGTGTGAGAACCAAAATGGAGACTTGATAAACTGGCCAAGAGAGACCCATGAGGCTGTAAGGTTAGCTAGTGATATAATGTGTGTAGTGTGCCAGGAAACAATTGTCTCTGTTCAACCCACTATCAATAGACTGGAGTTTGTGGATATATTCCAGTTTTCCTGTTCCTCTTTTCAATCTTCCTTTGTAGTTTTTTGGTCCAAGAACCATTGTTCTGATGCCCTTTAGCACTCTATATTTGAATCCCAATTTTGGGGACAAAGCGGGGTACAGATAAATATAATGTAACAATACATTGGGCAAACAGGACAGTCTCTGCTTCAGAGGATAAATGGATATAAATCAGACATTAGGAATGGGAATATCCAAAAACTAATTGCAGAACACTTCAGTCTTTCTGGACATTTTATCTCAGACTACAGAACAGCAGTCCTCGAACAAAAAAATTACACGGGAAGAATGGATGCTCAAGTCCTACAGTATGCGTAACATGGTTTCTCTTATATAAAATAACAAAATCAAGGTTTGCTTTTAGGAATTCATCTATTTTTGGTATATTTTCAATCTGTGCATAGTTGAATCTGTGGATAAAGAATTCATGGATATGGAGGGCCGACTGTACACGAAAATGCATTTGCTTAAACTTTTTGATTGTTAAAGATTCTTCCCATCTATCTTTGCTGCATTAGGCATATTATTTTTATTCCTTTCCCCAATAATTTCAAATGTTAAGTTTGCCTCTCCCACTCCTCCACGACTGTTGTGTATTTTACTGATGTTTTCAATACTCTATCTGGCATGATCTTAAGAGCTCATTCTTACTTACAACCTATAACATCAGCCTTCATATGAAATTAGGACCTTTTGTACTTGCATTGAATTTTGGGAGCCTGCTGCACATTCCTCAACAGGAAAACTTTTTGCTGGGTAAAATATTATGTATAAAATGGACACCATAATAATGGCTTTGGTATAGTTTTACTTGGAATACTATGTAGATTCTCCACTATGTTATGGGGGGGGGGGAAATAATACAGTGGGTCTTTGATATCCACTGTAGCTTGGTTCTAGGACCGCCCCCCGCCCCCCATGGATACCAAAGTTCATGGATCCATAAGACCCATTATATACAATGGGATAGTAAAATTGTGTTTCATATATAAAATGGCAAAATCAAGGTTTGCTTTTTGGAATTTTCTTTTTGGAGAGAATATTTTCAAGCCATGGATGGTTGAATCCATGGATATGAAAGGCAGAGTGTATAACTAAACCAAAAATCATACAAAAAATAGCAACCAAAATGATCAAAGGATTTTATTTCCAAACAAATACTCAGTCTGTCTTAGGGTAGCCCATGCTATGTGAACTATGCCAGTTTCATTATGTAGAAAATGCTTAGGGCTCAGCAATTGTCCCACTATGGAAGGAGTAAATGAAAATCTAGGAGGCATGAAACAAAACCCCACTTTTTTAGTTTATCTAGGGATGGGCACTTCATAGCATAATGAAAAATGGCATACTGTGAGATACTGCTGTCCCAGGTGGCTGTTCTCTCTTATTTTACACAGTACTTGACAGATAGTTTGCTTACTCACATCACACTCAAAGCATTAGTTGCTACCTTAGGACACATTTGCACATGGCTGAGTATGAAATGAGCAGTTCAGACATTTGTTGTGCATTCTTCAGTTCCACAGTAACAATAGTCAAGAACTTCACAACCAATCTTCAGAAGATTAATAGCAGCAGTATTTGAACACTGTGAACACAGAAGTCACTTAAGCCAATCAGACCAGTGCTCATTCAGTATCTAAAAATGAGTATGGCATAGTGATTTGAGGGCTGGACTACAACTCTGGAGAACAGGGTTCAATTCCCCACTTGGCCTTGAAACCCACTAGATGGCTTTGGGAACATTACATGCTCTCAACCTCAGGGGAAGGCAATGGCAAACCTCCTCTGAACAAATCTTGCCAAGAAACCCTTGTGACAGGTTCGCCTTTAGCAGGGGTAGGCAACCTTTCTCCTTTAAGGGCCGAGGGACTTCAGCTCCCAGAAGCCTCAGCCATATTGGCCAATAGTCCCATGTTGGCCAATAGCTCCTGGGATTCTGGGAGCTGAAGTCCCTCGGCCCTTAAAGGGGAAAGGTTGCCTACTCCTGGCCTTTAGGGTCGCCATAAGTTGGAAATGACTTGGAGGCACACAACAATAAAGCATGGCTTGAAAGGAAAAACATAAATAAAGGGTTCATGTCCAACTTAGGTCTGATGGGCCTCGGCATCTCACACGTGAAATTGTGAGAGGTTAGTCCAGAACAAGGGACTAAATATCCTAAAGGCACCAGATCACAAGAAGGAGAAAAAGAGGACCAGCTAGAATTATAGGAAATTGTGGTAGATGCCTTAAATTTGATCAAACATGTCAGAGAACTTTTGGCTGTCATCAAAGTTGAAGTACCTGCTTTGAAATCCAAAAGTTGAAATTTTAAACAGGGGGCTTCTTAGAAGCAAAAGTACCAGCCATCTTCACTCATCAGAAAATAATTTTTAAAGGGCTAGAAAAAAGGGGAGGGCTCTCTGAGGCACTGCTATTAAGATTCATAAGGCAAGGGGGAAAAAAGGCAGGAAACTAGGAAAAGGTTCCTTTTTGGATTTTAGATTCTGACCCAAGAAACAACAGGCACACTTCTGCTAATTAAAAAATAAAAATCTTAGTTGCAAAGATATACTTGACAATGTGTAATATGTAATGCCTACTGCTATCTTAAGAGAGCAAAGAAGAGGTCTGAACAAGATTATCAATCCTTTCTGAGACTGTCTTCAAGGTCCTTGTTTCTCTCTATGAAGTCAGAAACAGAATAAATAATGATTTTTTTTCTCCCAATGGGTAATAAAATAAGCAAAACAAGAGAAAGCACAAATTTACAATTTATGATTGCAGAAACCTATTGTTTCTTTTGCCAGATTGCAATGTTTTGGTGGCACATAATATTTACATGTGGTGTAGTGGTTTGAGCATTGGACTACTGCTCTGGAGATCAGGGTTCGATTTCCCGCTTGACCATGGAAATCCAATGTGTGACCCTGGGCAAGTCAAACACTCTCAGTCCCAGAAAACCTTGTGACAGTTTTGCCTTAGGCTCACCATAAGTCAGAAATGATTTGAAGGCACAAAACAACAACAATAATAACAAGCCCTGCTTACAGCTATGTATAGCTATAACATAACCAACATCTTTAAAAATCATTAGTGAGAGCCAATGTGGCATAGTGGTTTGAGTGCTGGACTATGACTTGGCTATGGAAAATCACATACTCTCAGACTCAAGGGAAGGCAATGGCAAACCCCCTCTGAACAAATCTTGCCCAGAAACCCCTATGATAGGTTTGCCTTAGGGTCACCATAAGTCGGAAATGACTTGAAGGTACTCAACAATAAAAATGGGTAATCTGTGGGGTCCAGATGGAAGAAGTGTGAATCCATCCCTGCATTACTTCTCTCACTACCATAAATTATTACATATCTTTACTTGCTTGCGTTACTTCCACTGGTACCTTTGGTGGGCTCTGTCTGAAAGCCTGAGCACTTCTGTGATAGCATTGCTGCCTAAGATGATCA
>CM034703.1:128117344-128134550 GCA_020142125.1 Phrynosoma platyrhinos | reverse complement strand
GGGCCATAAAAGTGGGATCCCTGGGTCATATGCAACCCATCAGCTATATTATGTCCACCACTAAGTTAAACAGAACAAGCAGGATAAAAATAAGCAAAATAGTAAAACACTGAATTAGTATGTTTCAAAAATAACATGTTAACAATAACAAATGTTTATGCAATGGCTTTAAGTAAAGCCTCAGGATTAAGTAACTGATATCAAAATGTGATGTGGAAGTCTTACAAAAAACCAACAACACTTCCGGTCACGATCATGAGGCATTCGGACGCGTGGAGGTGAGGCTCCTGCCAGGGCTTCCCCCACGCACCCTACCAAGAGCCAGAAACGGCGGTTTTGCTGGTCCCTGTGCTGCAGAGAAGACAGAAGACTTGGATTTGCCCAAACGCGGCAAAAGACAAACACTGTTTTTACTAAAAAAAAACAAAAACACCCAACACCATTAATCTTGTCATCTCAACATGCAGTTCAGTTTGTCCATCTCTGCTACCGTAAGTCCACCAGTTTAATCAGCCATTCGATAATGGAGTGAACGTCCAAAGTTTTCCAGTATACAGTACAAGCACTACCTATATCCTCACATGGGATCCAAAAACAGGTTGCTGCACTTCTCCACAAGTCCCAGTAAGATTTGATACAGTCTGGTAGAGGTTAATTCTGTGAATGGTAAATTCAAATCTCACCCAACTCACTAGGCTACCTTCCACAAGCCTCTGTTTCTTGGATTCAGCCCCAGAATTTCTGAAGTATGGGTATAATAATTTGGGGCTATTTTCAGTTGTTGTGCAGGTGTTTTTATAGAACATATTGAAATAATGTATGTGAAGTGTTTTGCGTATTTAAAAAGTGCACTATAAATGTTAATTATTACCACCAGCATTGGTATTTTGTGCCTAAAAATTCTAAGTTGATTAATTATTACTGTATTGGTTTGAGCTTTGGACTATGACTCTGGAGATCAGGATCTGAATCTTGGTTTGGTCATGTAAACCCATTGGGAGACCTTGGGGAAATCACACTCAGCCTCAGAAGATGGCAGTGGAAAACTCCCTCTGAAAAAATCTGCCAAGAAAACCCTGTGACAGGTTCACCTTAGAGTTGCCGTAAGTCAGAAGCGACTTGAAGGAACATAACAACACAACTTTTACTGATCTATCCATCTACTCATTCTGTTTTCATCTCCACTCTCTCTTTCAGGTATTGAGTAACAACTATTTTAGAATACACAGACTACCGTGTTTAAAATATATTTTCTAATGATATATAGCCATGCCCACGATTTATAGCAGTTCTTCTGTCATCGAAGCAAGCCTGCTAAAATTAAAACATCATTTCCAGAAAAAGCCAAGATCAGATATTGGATAACACCCAGAGGAGATGAGTTGAGCGCCAGGTAGCAGCCACTGAGAAACATATGTGCTTTTGTGATTCTTATTTGATATATTAAAAGGCACCTTTCTGAAAGGTGCCCTTAGCAGCCTGCTTACAAGAGAAAAAGCAGAAGGAAAAAGCTTCTTCAGCATAAAGGAGGAGTGAGGAACTTTTCTTTGCCAAGGGACACGTTCCTGAAGAGGTAGTTTTTGCAGATCCTTAGCTTTCCCACCCTGGAGGCTGCTGGGGAGGAATATATGACTGGCAATGGTGTTTGAAATCAGGCTGAAGGTGAGAGGTTAGAATCATAGAATCACAGAGTTGGAAGAAACCATAAGGGCCATCCAGTGCAATCCCAATCACTAAGAAACTCACAATCAAAGCACCCCCAACAAATGGCCATTCAGCCTCTGTTTAAAAACCTTCAAAGAAGGAGACTCCACCACTCTCTGAGGGAATGTGTTTCTCTGTGAAACAGCTCTTACTGTCAGGAAGTTTTTCTTAATGTTGAGGTGGAATTTCTTTTCCTGTAGTTTTAATCATTGCTCTGGCTCTTATTCTCTGGAGCAGCAGAAAACAAGCTTGCTCTATCCTCAATGTGACACCCCTTCAAATATTTAAACAGACTATTAACCTTTTCTTCTCCAGGCTAAACATACCCAGCTCCCTAAGTCTCTCATAAGGCTTGATGGTTTCCACATCCTTCACCATTTTGGTCTTCCTCCTCTGGACACACTCTAGCATGTCAAGTTCCTTTTTGAACTGTGGTGCCCAGAACTTGAGGCAGTATTCTAGGTGAGGCCTGACTAAAGTAGAATAGAGTGGCACTATTACTTCCCTTGATCTAGGTTATCCATTCTAGGTTAGTCAAGATTTTTTAAGGTCAACATCAAAGGTAGAGAGAGGTAGGCAAACTGTGGCCCTCCAGATTATGACAGACTACAACTTCCATCAACATGTGCTAGTATAACCAACATGAGAACTGATGGAGGCTATAATTCAGAAACACCTTGAGGGTCAAAAGATGTCTGATCTAGATCCGTATGTCATGCAACAAATGAAACAGGGAGCCCTAACCATGTAAAGTGCTAAAGGAATGGCTCTAGTAACCCATTCTAATCAAGGGCATCAACTACATAATCTAAACAGCCTTCAAGGGCAGTACCGTACACAACATATTGCTGCAGTCCATTCTTTCAATTTCAAAGTCACATAGCCTTCTGTATTTGGCGGTACATTTGTTCCACAAAGAAACTACAGGTTTACATAGACAGGAGCAAAATCTTACCTCAAATCTTAGTGCGGTCTTACAGAATACATGAATATAGTTGTTGTTGCATGCTTTAAGTCATTTCCAACTTATGGTGACCCCAAGGTAAAATTATCATGGGGTTTTCTTGGCAAGATTTGTTCAGAGGAGGTGTGCCATTGCCTTCCCCTGAGGCTGAGAGCATGTGACTTGCCCAAGGCCACTCACGTGGTTTTCATGGCTGAGCTGGAAATCAAACCCTGGTCCCCAGAGTCAAATACTCAAACCACTATGACATGCTGGCCCTCACACTAATATAGACAATGAACCAAAGGAAGAATTACAGGGACACCTAAGAAAGCTTTTTTACCCTGACAAGGAATCACACACCACCACACTGCAGCATTTCCCCCTCTGCCATCTGTGTAAAAAAATAATATACACAATATATAATATAGAGAGAGTATAAAGTCACACAGACACCTATCATGCCTCACAAAACCTATTTACTGAAGTTATTTGTATTTGCTTCCATTATTTACAGCTCAGATCCTAATCTAGACAAGCGCAGTTCCACAATTTCCCTCTTGTTTTCAGGTAATCCACCCCCCCACAGACCATCCCTCTGCTGCCTCTAAGCTGCGATGTTCTGCTTGCCAAACACCAAAAAGAGAAGTGCATCAAATAAATCAAATTTCTTTGAAAATGAATACTCATTAAGCGAGCCTTCAATCTACGGGGAATGGCAAATGGATTAATGATGTCATGCATTACACAATCGCAGCCCACAGCAATATAGAAACCAATTCAAAAGCAAGTTAATATGGTCTCTCATCTCTACTTTTCCTGCAAATAGTGCAGCTGATGTGCTCTTACATGTCATGCTTACATCCAGCCTGCTTTGCAAACTGCAATGACCTATTTGTGATGGTGGCTAAAACTCAGATTGACCTGCAGCAGAGTGGTGTAAAACACAGCTCTCCAGACTGCAACTTTCAGTGCTTCTCACCACTGACTATGTTGGCTAGGATGATGGGAACTGGAGTCCAACACCTGAAGATTTGCATTTTGCCCACTCCTGACCTACAGGAGATAAAGCAAACAAGGAAGTATTTAAGAAAACTTTTTATGCTTTGAAGTTTTTTTTAAAAAAAACCTCAAAGAGCTTAATCCTCAATATGAAACAACATTTCTATAATCAATATAGTACAGTATTTTTTCAGCACCTCCAAATCTTTTCCATTTCCATAGCTGTTGTGGGTGTGCCTTCAAGTCCCTTCCAACTTATGGTGACATTTAAGGTGAACCTATCATAGGGTTTTCTTGGCAAGTTTCTTCAGAGGGGGGTTGCCATTACCATGGTTCTGACATACAGCTATCCTAAGGCAAATCTATCAGGGGAGTTTCTGGGGCTGAGAGCATGTGACTTGCCCAAGGTCACCCAGTGGGTTTCATGGCCAAGCAGGGAATTAAACCCTTGGTCTCCAGAGTCATAGTCGAGCCGCTATGCCAAGCTGGTTCACACTGCATATACTGGACACCATTTTACTATGCCACTATATTTAATGGGACATGAGCATCCGCAGATTTTGGCACCCACAGGGGGTCCTGGAAACAAATCCCTGCAGATAGCAAGGGCCCACTGTATTTCCATCAATCTGCCATACTGGGAAAATGACAGCTTATTTACTCCAAGAGAACAGTCTTTTCTCCAGGTCCAGAAATAATTTTGAGTACAGTTCCATGCTGGGTCCAGAGTAAGTCACCAAAAAGATTTTACATTTCATTCAAGGAAGCCAAAAGGGGAAATAAATCTAGCATGCTGGTAATGACAGTATGACATTATCATACTATTTTTAAAAAGGTCATTTATTACAACAATTACAATTGTTCTGTTCAGATACCAAACTTAAAATTACATTTTAATCCACAATTCTCTGTACCCCAACTCTCTGTAACCCCAATGCAATACTTTCAAGGACTCTGAAATATGTTTAATTCTTCCAGCACCACAAGATTCTTCTCTGCAACATGGATCTGCTTAGACGGGATAAGCCTTCCTTCATTGTAGACCAAAGCGATGGTTCTGTTTGGTAAATGCAGAGTTAAAATGTGGCAGTTTTGCCAGCAAGCACATCATTACCTTCTGTGTCAAATATAAAAGGCTCCTGAGATAGAGGGATGTGTTTGAGATTAACATGGGCTATCTTTTCTTTGAATTAACAAAACAGTTTCTTCAAGATGAGGACTTGGTGCACCCACTGTTTCACTGGGCTTCCATTTTGTACAAGGTCTTTTTAGCTTCTGTGAGGATACCTTCACCATTTTGTTAGCATATTACTACTGTAGATTGAACTAAGCAATACAAACTTTGGAGCGTTTACAAACAGATCTCAAATGAACCAAAAACATTTTTACTGCTCCGCTCAGCATATGATTATATATGGCTCAAAAAATGGGAAAAAGGTATGTTCGTTCCCTTTCAGAGAATCCAAAACAGAACACAGAAAAAATGAAAAGCCGGTAAATCAGTGTTTGCACTAGCTGCTTGTTCGAAGAAACTTTTGCAAACAGATTCCCAAATGCATGAAGATTCATGCCTCTCCAGTTGATATACAGTCCTAATAGGCTCATCGCATGTGGCAGGCTTGCACAAAATAGAAAAAGATTCTAGTATTAATCTGTGATCAAACCCGCTTATTCCCCCCCCCCCTTAATTGCTTTCACAGTGACAGGAGTGTGGTATGACATATGCCTATTTCTACTTTCCCTATTAGGTTAGTTTATGTTACCCTTTCAAATTAAGGGGCTTATGACTTGGACTTACTCCAGCTTTCCCAAATTATATAACTTACCAGGTTTCTTGCCTCTAGTTAATTAGAGATTATAAACATGATATTTGTGATTCCCTTGGACTGATGGGATGAAAAAAGGAAGTTCCCAACCACTCTACTTCACTCTGGCACCAAGAGAGGAACATAAGCCCATTTTTAGCAAATGGACATCTTTATATCTGATGAGGTTCAGCTTCAGGGCTTTCCAGTTTGTGTGAACTGAAACAGGGCTGAAAAAGGAGGCAGGAACATGTAGGGCACTTTCTGACAAGCTGAGGTCTCATTTTAAAAACAAAATTTCAGCCCTTGCAGCTGTGAAGATAGACTTGAAAATATGAAAGCAATGCCTTTTGCATAAATAAATGCAGAAGTATGCAGAGGCTGGGTCAGAGTAAGGCTTCAACGACTTGTACGGCTCCTCCTGCCTGACTAACGTGTATGTGTGTGTGTGTGTTATGTGCCTTCAAGTCATTTCTGACTTATGGTGACCCTAAGGCAGGGGTAGGCAACGTTTCCCCTTTAAGGGCCGCGGGACTTCAGCTCCCAGAATCCCAGGAGCTATTGGCCAACATGGGACTATTGGCCAACATGGCTGAGGCTTCTGGGAGCTGAAGTCCCTCGGCCCTTAAAGGGGAAACGTTGCCTACCCCTGCCCTAAGGTAAACCTATCATGGGATTTTCTTGGCATGATTTGTTCAGAGGAGGTTTGCCATTGCCTACCTCTGAGGCTGATCGAGTGTTGACATGTCCAGAATCAGCTAGTGGGTTTCATGGCTGAGTCAGGAATCAAACCCTGTTTCCAGAGTCGTAGTCCAACACTCAAAACACTCCACCACTCTGGCTCCCCTATACACAGTAGCAAATATTTTGTACTACTGCAGTCCTGCTGAATGTGCATAACATGTAGAACTCACCTAATCTATTACACACACATAGCGCAGGCATACCTTGGTTAACAAAACCTCTGCTAAAGATGCTCCTTTTTACAAGGAGCCACTGTGGCATAGTGCTTTGAGCATTGGACTACGGTGCTGGAGACTAGGCTTCAAATCCTAGCTCAGCTATGCAAACCCACACCGTATTGCTTTCAGCCTCAGAGGATGGCAATGGCAAACCCCCTCTGAAGAAACCTGTCAAGAAAACCCTGTGATCGATTTGCCATAGGGTCATCATAACTCATGATCATAAGCCATGATCATGCAAGCAAAATCATGCTCAAAACATGCAGAGAGAAATTCCAGAGGTCCAAGTGGGGTCAGGAAAGGAAGAGGCACTAGGGACCACACTGCAAACATATGATGGCTAATGGAGTGCACCAAGGAATTCCAAAAGAAAGAAAAAAAATTATTGACTACAGCAAAGCCTTTGACTGCATAGACATGGGAGTGGCAACACATCTGATAGTCCTGATGAGGAATCTGTACTCAGGATAAGAGGCTATTGTCAGAACATAATTGGAGAAATAGAATGGTTCCCAACTCGCAAAGAGGTCAGACAAGGATGCATCTTATCACCCCACCTGTTCAACTTATATGCAGAACATATTGTAAGGAAAGCAGGCTTGGGCACAGATGAAGGAGGAATGAAAATAGGAGGAAAGGATATCAACAATCTGAGATATTTATTTATTTGTCTGTTTGGAGTATTTATACCCTGCTCTTCAGCTACAAAGGCTCTCAGAGCAGCTTACAAATGGATTAATTACACAGTTCCCTGCCCTCAAGCTTACAATCTAAGATATGCTGACAACACCATAATACTAGCAGAAAACCTCACAGACCTCAAACAACTGCTAAGGAAGATCAAAGAAGAGAGTGCAAAAGCAGGGTTACTGTTGAATATAAAGAAAACAAAAATAATGACCATGAAGAACTTACATAAATTCCAACTAGACAATGAGGAAATAGAAATAGTAAAACAATGATCATACCTGGAATCAAACATTGATAGAAATGGGGACTGCAGTCAGGAAATCAGAAGAAGATTAAGAATGGAGAGGGTGGCTATGAAAGAACTAGAAAAGATCCTAAAATGCAAAGATATACAACTCAGCACAAAAGTTAGAATCATACAAGCCATTGTATTACACATTACAATGTATGGATATGAGAGCTGGATAGTTAAGAAAGAAGATAGGAAGAAAACAAATTCATTTGAGATGTGGTGCTGCAGAAGGGTGTAAAAGACAAACAAATGGATCCTAGAGCAGATCAAGCCAGGAATCTCCCTGGAAGCCAGGATGACAAAACTTCAGATGCATCATGAGAAGACATGAAATATTGGAAAAAACAATAATGTTAGGGAACGTGGAGGGAAGCAGAAAGAGAGGAAGGCCACATGCTAGATGGATGGACTCTATTAAAGAGATTGTGAGTATGAGTTTGCAGGAGTTGGGCAGAACAGTGGTCACTATGGGTCGAGATCGACGCAAAGGCAGATAACAACAACATAATAAGTCAAAAATGACTTGAAAGCACATAACAACAACAAAGAGCAGGTAAGCCTGCATCACTGAGTACCTCTCCTGTATTTAAAAAAAAAAAAAAAGTATAGACCTGTAAGTTTGGCCACCAAAATAGAAATGATAGTAAAAGTGGGGGTTGAAAAGGTAATCCCTGAATGTATTTCAGAATAAACTTTCAAGTAGTCTCTAGAAAGTTCAAAAATGTTTATGTTTCCTTATGCAAGGCTTACCTGATCTGATTGTTTCATTTCACTTGTTTTCTTTCCATGTTATTTCTGCCATCGTACCCTATTGTCTTTTAAAGAAGCAATGCCTAGGAACACACTTACTTCATTAACTGAGGCAATTATTTACTATGTGCACAAATATTCACAATATACAGATTTTCATTATGGATGCAAGTTAATGCTTGGATAGCCTTAACGACAGACTGGATAGGATGCATGCAAGATGGAGAAAATTTGATCCATGTTAACTTTCTAAAGAGACATAAAATCAAACACTAAATTTAGAGATTGTTGTTGTGTGCCTTCAAGTTGTTTCCAACTTATGGTGACCCTAAGGCAAACCTATCATGGGGTTTTCTTGGCAAGGTTTGTTCTGAGGTTTGCCATTGTCTTCCCCTGAGGCTGAGAGAGTGTGACAGTGGGTTTATCTGAATGAGCCAGGATTTAAACCCTGGTCTCCAGAGTCATAGTCCAATGCTCAAACCACTACACCACACTGGCTCTCTAAATTTAGAGGTGGGAATATCTAATCTAGAGGAATTAAGAAAATGGAATAAATTGGTTTGTTCTTTAAACCTGTCTACAATAGTAATACACAACAAAACAGAAACAACTAGAAGCTTCTTAAGTACAATATGATTTGCCATGGCCTCTGTAATACAAGAGCCAACATGGTGTAGTGGTTTGCATGCTGGACTCTGGTGACCAGGATTCAAATCCTGGCTCAGCTATAGAAACCCACTGGGTAACCTTGGGTGAGTCACATTCTCTCAGCCTCAGAGGATGGCAATGGCAAACCCCCTCTGAAGAAATCTTGCTAAGATCTCCCCATGATAGGTTTGCCTTAGGCTTGCCGTAAATTGGAAATGACTTGAAGACACAAAACAACAATAGCTGTAATATTTATCAACATGGTTTACTTAATTCTGACACTTTACTGAGATTTTAGTTATAAACCAGAAAAGAGATGCTTGAATGCATGAATGAATGGGGAAGGGGTGAATGGGCTTGATCCTAATTGCATGAACTAGCTTTTGCTTTTGGCAGAGAAAAGGGCTTGGTGCACATTTCCCACCAGGCTTCTTGGGTGAAGGACAAAAGCCATTACAATCTCTTTAAGTTATGCACATATGAGAAGAAGACATTTGCAACTTTCTTTGTTTTAGCAAGACTTAAAGTCCTGCATAACAATAAGGATCTGGGGGAGAGTTTTAATGATTCTGCCTTTATTGTACTGATAAGATAACCAAGGGTTTGAGCTGCAAACCATCCACCTTACTACAGAGGGTACCATATTAAAATGTAAGGAAATTGTTTTAAAAATTCACACCTACACCCACAGACGGTGCAATTATATACAAATTTACCTGGCAATAACTCTGACTGAATAGTTTTGGGGAAATATGCTAGGAATTGCAAAGTTCATCAGTTAAATTTTGCATTAGAAGGTGATACTTTACATTAGTGTAGCTGTCTTGCTTTTTGCTTTTAAAAATGTTACCATAATACTTTAATCTTTTTCTTTTAAAGCTACCTTGCCTTATGCCTGACATCTTAGTATACCAGATGAAAGGAATGCTGTTTTGATATGTAGGAATATTCAGCCACATGATTTGCAGCAAAAGCCCTTTTCACATGAAACAATTATAGCAGTATGGTTTCATTTGAAGTACCATGGTTCCATCCTATGGAATCCTGGGGTTTGTAATTTGATGAGTCCTTGAGTCACACTCTCTCAGCCCGAGGAAGGCAAAGGCAAAACTCCTCTGAACAAATCTTGCCAAGAAACCCCCATGATAGGTTCACCAGAAGTTGAAGATGCCTTGAAGCCACATAACAAAAAATAACGAGTTATTATTGCTTTGATGAGACGCTGGCAGAGAATTCTAAGATCCTCTCCCTAAACTGCAAATCCCAGGATTTCATAGGATGGACTTATGGCAATTAAAATAGAATCACAGCAATATAATTCCACAGTGTGAAAGGGCTCCTGCATTGTGAAAAGGCTATACAGTAGTTTTTCAAGAAATCTCCTATGCGCATTTTAAAATCTTTTTCATATCTGATGATCTGGACACTTGCAGACAAAGCAGTGTATTTTTGATAAAGATCTTCAATATTTTAATTTAACAGGCTCAGTTTTATTCTAAATAATGGTATTCCTCAATACAATATCTGTACTGCACTCAGTACCACTTGGCCATTTCTCCTTTTGCTCAAAATAGCATTTATTGAGATTTATAATATTTTGTTTGTGTTTGTTTGTTTAGTCTATATGAAGACCCTTACACGAGAGGCAGAAAAATATTTTCAGAGAATGAGTCCTACTGTATTCCATAGCCTATCCTGCAATACAATGGCTGGATTCTTATCTTCTGAAAGATGAGCTGAACTGTTCAGTACAAACAACAAAACAATTTCATTGACTCTTTTAATTTAGAAAAACACAAACAAATGGAGCTTCTCATAAAGATGCACCTCTTCATTAAACAAACAAACAAAATCCAACAAAGAAAACAAGCAGCTTCACAAATGCTGCTTCTGTCTTTCTTTGATTGCTTTCAGTATATAAAGAGATTATGAGCACAGAGCTTCAGTTCTAAAACATCACTACAAGCGTCAGTGACACGTAACTAGCCTCTGAGAATTATTTTGCATGCTGCTTCTGCAAGTGCAGCTGCATTTAAAATAAAACAAACAAAATTCCTTGCATTTGGGAAGCTATCACATTTGGGTAAAGAAGGTTTTTCTGTTGTTTTGTGAACACCATGAACACCATGCCTGATTTATCACTCAGAAAATTATCTAGTCACTGGATGAACCCTCTGATCTAAAACCAAACACACACATCCAAAAACAGGATTCGAAGTGCAACATAAAAACCAATGGCCCTGAATGGCAAGAAAGGTAAGAACAGTCCTAGACTCACCTATGGTCCATATCTGCACCATACTGTGTGGTCTACCATCTTCAGCTCCAGCAGTGCTGCCCATGGGAGACCACTTCAGTTTACTCGGGTTCCTTGGAGGTTTACTCCCCTCTGGACCACAGAATCATAGAGCTGGAAGAGACCCCAAGGGCCTTACAGTCCAAACACCTATCAAGTAGGAATCAAAGCACTCCTGACAAATGGACATCCAGCCCCTGTTTTAAAACTTCCAAAGAAGGAGACTCCACCACATTCAGAGGCAGCATGATCCACTACTGAACAGCTCTTACAGTCAGGAAGTTCTTTCTAATGTTGAGGTGGAATCTCGTTTCTTGTACTTTGAATCCATTGCTTTGTGCCCAAGTCTCTGGAGCAGCAGAAAACTTAACTTGCCCAATCCTCAATATGACACCCCTTCTAATACAGTATTTAAACAGGGTTATCATGTCATCTCTGAACTTCCCTTTCCCCAGGCTAAAAATACTCAGCTCCCTAAGATGCTCCTCACAGGGCATGGTTTCCAGACCTTTCACCATTTGCTTCACAGGTCACGGTTTCCAGACCTTTCACTCCACTGAAAATGCTTCAGCTTGTCAACATCCTTTTTAATTGTGGTGACCAGAACTGGACACAATAGTCCAGACAAGGTCTGACCAAAGTAGAATAAAGTGGTACTATTATGTTTCTCGATCTCGACACTACAATCCCGCTGATGCAATCTAGGATTTTAGCTTTTTTAAGCTGCTGCATCAAATTACTGACTCATGTTCAGCTTGTGGTCTACTAAGACTCGCAGATCCCTTTTGCATGTACTGTTGCAACCCGGGTGTCACCCATCCTATAGCTGTGCTTTTAGCCTACATTTCTCCCTGATTAAATTCATTTTGTTAGTTCTGACCCAAATATCTAATCTATTAAAATCATGTTGAATTCTCATCCTGTCCTTTGAATTGTTAGCTATCCTTCCTAATTTGGTGTCATCTGCAAATCTGATAAGTATGTCCTCTGTTCCGTCAACCAAGTCATTGATAAAGATGTTGTAAGGGGGACTGAGTACTGACAGGTGGACTTGATAAACTCCTGTTTATCAAACATACAAAACATACAAAAATTCCCTGGTACTTCTAGCAGGCAGCTTTCTAAGACTTAATATGAAGGCTATTTGTTGGTCAGGGATGTTGTTGTTGTTGTTGTTGTTGTGTGCCTTCAAGTCATTTCTGGTTTATGGTGACCTTAAGGTGAACGTAACTCAGGGTTTTCTTGGCAGGATTTGTTCAGAGGGGTTTGCCCTTGTCTTCCTTTGAGGCTGTCATCCAGTGGGTTTCCATGGCCTAGTAGGGATTTGAAGAACCCTCGTCTCCCAGATTTAACTCAAAGCACTACACCACGCTGGGTCTCTGGTCAGGGATACTAAAGGTATTTTTTGCTGACCATCTGCTAAAATTCTGTGTATTTTCACCACCAATTCCAAAGTGCCATATGCATATCTTTCACTATGTTCATTTCCCACATTGACCTCACCGACGTCATCATTACATGTTAATGCAGAGTAACAAGAAAGCCAGTGTGGCGTACTGGTTTGAGCGTTGGACTATGGTGACCAGAGTTCAAAACCTAGCTCAGCTATGGAAGCCCACTGGGTGACCTTGGACAAATCACATTTGCTCAGCCTCAGAGGATGGCAATGCCAAGCCCCTCTGAAGAAACTTGCCAAGAAAATCCCATTACAGTTTTGCCTTAGGGTTACTGTAAGTTGGAAATGATTTGAAAGCACTCAATAACAACAACAACAAGCAGAGTAACAAGGAAACAATAGTTTTCAAATCAGGAGTTCTGGCCCTTGGAAAGCAGTCTTTCTTCCATCTCCTGCTGGTTTTAATTAGAGTCTAAATTGTACGTGCATCAATGCAAAGTGCAACTAATGTACATGATGGTTCCCTCACAAACCAGAAATTCATATGTGCACGTTTTCAAACTAGAGTCTTTGTGCCTCAACACTGTCACCAGCCTTGAATTTATTTTTTCCAGGTTGCCTTTCATCCATTCAGCACTCAAGCCAACATAAAAATAATCAAACATTGCAAAACTTTAAGACTAAAGTAAAAGAGAGCTGAACATGTTGAAAACCTAGGACAAGATCTTAAAAAGTCCAGACAGAAAGGAGAAAAAGTTGTAAGGCTGGGAAAGGAGACTCACAATTTTTCTGCTGCAGTTTTCTCACCACAGAATCCCAGCACCTGTCTGAAAAGGTAAACACAAACCTGGAGATACTGGGTCTGCATCCGCACTATGGAAATAATCCATTTAAATACCACTTAAATTACATGGCCCAATGCTATGGAATTCTGGAAATTGTAGTTTTGTGAGACATTTAGCCTTCTCTGTCAAGAGAGCTCTGGTGCCAAAACAAACTACATTTCCAGAATTCCACAGCACTGAGCCATGGCAGTTAAAGTGGTGTCAACCTGGATTATTTCTGCAGTGTGGATGCAGTTTGGGTTTAGCATTAGCAGCACTGCAGCATCCACTTTAAGAATGACCCCTTTCTCCTACCAATATATCTTTATTTTCCATTTCTCTCTTAAAAGGCACCTGGCCTTCATGATAAACAAGCTACACACAATATAAAGTTAACCACACTTTGACAGGTATTTCTCCTCTTCTTGATAAAAAGGAAAAAAAGTAAACATGCTGGAAGAAGTAAGGAGTCCCGTCTTTTTCTCCCTCCTTCTTTCTCTCACTGGATGAACTACTTTGTCCTCAACCACATGTCCAGGCACTTTAATTTTTTAGGGCTTCACTAATCTCTTCCTAGGAAGAAATTCATCCACTGGTAATCCAATGATGAAGATAGCCTGTAAATAGCAGAGCCTTTAATCAGCAACCTCTGGATTCAAAGGTTTCATCATGTCCTTAATGAGTTCAACTTGTAGTCCACACTGTTCTAATTGTCTGTATACTCTGAAACTAAGATTCTACTAACTACTTTATCATCTTCTCTAAATTATAAAAGTGCCCAAATGCAAGATTCATTTCTGTGTGCCTTCAAGTCACTTCTGATATACGGCAATCCAAAGGTGAACCAATTACGAGGTTTTCTTGGCAGAATTTGTTCAGAGGGATTGTCCTTGCCTTCTTCTGAGAGAGTGTGACATGCCCAAAGTCACCCAGTGTGTTACCATGGCTTAGCGGGATTCAAACCCTGGTCATTAGAGTCCAACATTCATGCTGGTTCTCATGCAAAATTTCATGCCCACCAACAAAAGGGCAGGTGAGAGGGACCATCCATTTTTGTTAACTATAGAGAGGACTAGAAATTTTGTTCACTGGAAGTTCCTCATTTTGTTCTCAGAAAAACTTTTTGTTACCTGTGCCATATCCTTCCAGGTCAAAGGTTAGGCTATAAATTATATGGGAGGAAGAGATCATATTTTTTATTTTATTTTTCCTTTCTTCCTTTTCCCCGTGCCACTCTGTAAAGCACAGTACAGAGATGGCGCTATACTAGTAATAAGAGAGGCATCAAGGCAAGAACAAAGTCCACCAGATGCTAGGTTCACTCTCTGTGACAACAGATCCACTGCTCCTGTACACTTATTAGTCTTATAAACACACACAGCAATCTGCAATTTTGTTACAGGTATGTAAACAAATCCTATTTTAATGTAAAAGCACACCATATCACAAGACTGCTTTCAAGGACACTGGAAAATCCCTGACACTGCTTTCTGCAAATATGGGTAGGACTGCTGTATATCATACCAAACATTGTGAACTCTGTGCTTCAGTTTATGTTGCAACCAGTCAGGAGAACTGTAAGTTATTAAATGGGACACATCCCAATGGAAAAATATGCTTCCATAAAGTCTAGCAAACTGGTAAACCCTGATCCTGGTGTGAAACACCATTTGTTGTTGTTGTGTGCCAAGTTGTTTCCAACTTAGGGTCACCCTATGGCAAACCTATTATGGGGTTTTCTTGGCAAGTTTCTTCATAGGAGGTTTGCCACTGCCACTGCCATCCTCTTGAGGCTGAGAGAGTGTGACTTGCCCAGGGTCACCCAGTGGTTTACATGGCTGAGTCCTGGTCTCCAGAGCATTAACTTAATCCTGAAAAACAGGAGGAGCATGTAACATTAATGTTTATTACGAATAGGATCACTGAGTTCTCTGAAGATACTTACACATAGTTTACTTCCAAGCATCTAGTTACTAGATGTAGTACTACTAGCAGTATCAACCTGGGTCAAAAGAACAAAGCCTAAGAAAATATCTCACTGGTTAAAAATTAATCTACAGTCTGACTAAGAGTGAGCTCAGCTCCTCCTAAATCCAGTTCTTCAAAAAATACTCTCCACTACTTGAGACTGTTGAAAGAAAAGTCCCACTGCTTATTAAGGTCAGGAGTTTGACTTGATTTTATGCCAACAGTATGTTCTGCTTGCCAGTAATATTCTTCTGGCGTTCTGACTCAACCCTGCGTGAGAAAGATATGAAAGTATCAGCCAATTACATACATGCAAGAATTCAAACTAAACCTTCATCAAAAATAATGTGCATTACCACAGCCCTTTTGGGTGGTTTGTTTGCTCACACACTCCCACCAATGGATCCTGGCTGGACGTTGGCAATATTTTACAATTCCCTACAGTGACTTTGGTCCAAAACATACTGCAAGAATAATCCAGTTTGAGACCACTTTAACTGCCTTAGCTCAGTTCTAGGGAATCCTGGGAATTGTAGTTTATTGTGACACCAGAGCTCTTTAACTGAGAAAGCTAAATGTCTCACAAAACTACAGTTCCCAGGATTCCCTAGCATTGAGCCAGGGCAGTTAAAGCAGTCTCAAACTGGATTATTTCTGCAGTGTGTTTTGGACCTTGTTCCTAAGAGTCACCATAATATTGAGAATATCTCTCAGATCTTAGGAAAATACCATCTCAGCAAGATGCATTGGGCAAAGTAAATAAATATGTCCCTCATTCTAAAGGTGAGATTCAGTATGGCAATGTGGTTTGAGTGCTGGACCAAGAAACTGGGAGAGCAGGGTTCGAATTCCCACTCAGCCATGGAAACCTATTCAGTAACCTTGGGCAAGTCAGTCTCAGAGGAAGGCAACGGCAATGCCCCCTCTGAACAAATATTGCCAAGAAAATCCCACGATAGGCTCCCCTTCAGTACTTCAGAAATGACTGGAAGGCACACAACAACATTCTCAGGGTCAGAATGTAAAGTTTCATCACAATGGGGAATGGGACCCACAGCAGGATTTTGGAGGCAAGGGGGTGACAGACTTCTTACTGGTTCTCTTTTGAGTTCTACAGGACACTCAAAACTGGGACTTTACACTGAGACCTCCCCTTCAGATGCTGCTGTCACTAGAATAGGTCTAACCCTACCCTACCCCAAAAACATCTCCAGACACATCCTTGACTTTCTACTACCTCACGACTGTCACACCCTCCTCCTGGAAACAGATACAGAGCAATAGTTGGGGACATGCCACAATGGTTGAAAGGGAGCAGCCACCCATATCAATGGGAAACATGGGCAGATGACCACCCTGCCACACACTGGCACCTGATGTGCGGTATATTCTACACAATATGCAACAGGATGATAGAGAGGAACAAGGTACCTGAGGGAAAGAGAGTGGTGTTCAATGTTATATGGGCTCAAGGTCACCATGGAAAGTGCAAGGTACACTTGGGAATGGATTATGGCCACAAGGATGTGTATGTACATCACTACTCTAAAAGAAAGGGAAAGGGGAAAGCTCCACTCTGTGCAGGTTTTAGCATGGCTTGTTTTTAAACAGAGGGTGGATGGCCATCTGTCAAGAGTGCTTTGATGGTGTATTCCAGTATGGCACAAGGGGGTTGGACTGGATTGCCCTTGGGGTCTCTTCCAACTCTATGGGCCTTTACAGACTGCCAGAAATAATGCAACTTGAGTCCACTTTAACTGCCCTGGCTCAGAGCTAGGGGATCATGGAAGCTGTAGTTTACTGTGGCACCAGAGCTCTCTGACAGAGAAGGCTCAATGTCTCAGAAAAAAACTACAATTCCCATGATTCACTAGCACTGAGCAGTTAAAGTGGACTCAAGTTGCATTATTTCTGGCAGTCTGCAAA
>CM034703.1:128095854-128107532 GCA_020142125.1 Phrynosoma platyrhinos | reverse complement strand
TTGCCCTACATTTTTCTTGAATGCCCTACATTTTGTGGTGCCTTGACCTCCTTTGTGGTTAGGACATCTGGTCACCCTGGTTAAGCTAAAAAGAAAAATGCCATGGACACAAAGAAATCCAAAGCCTGCAACGACTTTTCCAGTTCTTCGTACCAGCTGGGAGTGGCTTTAATTAAGGCAGCTCTCAGACTCTTTCGTGATTATGGATTTGGCAGGGAAGCCTGGGAACAGCTGCCTTAGTAACAACTCCAGAGTAAATAATCATCACTGTTATCTGAACTTGCCAAGGCACCCATGAGCTGTTACAGTAAATGGCGCATGTGCTAATATAAACCGATATCTTTACAACAGTGGAGCATTTCTCTCTTTTTCTCTAATGAGCCAACCTTTTGGTCCCAATGCACCAGTAGGATTTCCTCTCTTCCCCCTCGTTCCCTTGGGAGTCTGCTGAGTGCAGCTGAATGGAGACAACCTTGTATATATTATTCATGCCTCTCCGAAAGACAAAGGTGGGAGCGCAGTACTTGAACAGAAGACATGCAACAAGGATCCCTGGCATTTGTTTTGTTTTGTTGAACCCAGGAACCGAAGAGATTTTTGGACACGTTGGAACAGTGCTTTATTCTCTACAATCTGTAACAACAGCAAAGTATATAATAATAATTTTAAGGAACCATTTCTTCCTTGTTGCTTAGCTGAAGCAAAGAACTGTGTCCCACCCCATTCAGCCATTGTTATTTTTGTCTCACCTTTTCCTCCTTTCATTCTTCTCTTCTCTTTCTTCAATTACAACTATTGCTGAAATTTAGTTTGGAAGCTCCTTGGGGCCAGGAACTGATTCCTCCTACCCATTACTCTGTAAAGCATAATATACATGGATTCACATTGTATTAACTGTTACTTGTACTGAGTCTCAAATTTGAGGGGAAAAGCAGGATGATGATGATGATGATGATGATGATGATCAGGATGATGGCTGTTATTACTAAATGTTGAAAGTGGGATGCTAGAAGATACATCCCTGCATCATGGTGTGTGGGAGGCTGCCTGTCTATATGTACATTTGTTTTTTAGCTGATTTTACATAGGTGTACTGGCATATTTTTAAGTTCATTTTTACTGGTTAATACTAATATATTTTTGAGAGATTGTGGTTGAAGACTATATATAAATTGATGATGATGATGATTATCACTTTGTTAACTGATTAATGATTTAAATCCTAACAGTCAACAACAACAGATGAGTTTCCTTTCACCAGAGGGGTTTAAATAGAGAATAGGCAACCATCTGTCAGAGTGCAAATGCAGATTTTGCACTGAGCAAGGACTTGTATTGGGAAACCTCCATGATCCCATCCAAACAGCACCTGGAAACATTTGTTTTTTGGACTACAACTCCCATCTGGGGAATTTTGGGAGTAGTAGTGGTTTGAGTGTTGGGCTATGACTCTGGTGATCAGGGTTCAAATTCCCGCTGAGCCATGGAAACCCACTGGGTGACCTTGGGCAAGTCACACTTTCTCAGCTTCAGAGGATGGCAATGGCAAATCTCATCTGAAGAAACTTGCCAAGAAAACCCCGTGATAGGGTCTCCTGTGGATCGCCATAAATCAGAAACAACTCAAAGGAACACAAGAACAACAACAAAGTCCAAGATATCATTTTTCCAAGCTTTGCTTTCAACTCAGATGATTCTGACAATAACAAGTTAGTACAAGACAGTAAGGTCAAAAATACTTGTGTGACATCTTTGCCAGACAAGTATTAATTCTTGTGGAACACCATCACTTAGAAAGTTTTTCTGTGCATTACATACTTTATTTTAGTGGTTCTTCTGGAGAAAAACTTCAAACATCCTACCTCGTGGATGAGTGTCTCCACTGCCTTTAAAGGCCCCTGAAATTCATCCCCTGAGGCAGCAACCTCACATTCTCTTATGCTAGGACCAGTGACAAATGCATAGAGCGACAAGCAAATATTTAAACAAAATCAATATAGTGAGATTAGATTCATTGCTGTTTTTTTTTCCCCTTCAGCTTTTAAGCTATGGACTTGTGTATTTTCCCTGACAAGTCTTCCCTTCTTCCCTTCCTTGGTGTGATGGTGGTAGTGCAGAAACAGTGATTTTTTTCAAACACACTAACAAATAGATAAGGAACAAGAGGGCTGTTGTGTAGATGCAGGAACTGTGCATGATGTGTTGGGAAATAAAGTTACGGCCCAAGCCCGGAGCATCAGAATCGCCATGTAGCCTGGAGCCAAGGCGATACATCCCACACCAACTTAAAAGGATTATTAGCAAATGTTGCAAGAGAATCCAGTCCTGGTGCTATGGCCAGAACATTATGACAAGCTGATTATCACAGCCTCATATAACTTCCTCCACTTTCCTAATAATTTTACAGCCAATCATATGCACACTTATTCATTTCAAATGACCATTTATTTACTGCATTTTTAGACTACCTGATGCGCAAAGTTCTCTGGGATGTGCCAGTAGACCAATGGCTATAGACAGCGCAGAATTAATCCAAAAATAATATTGGCTTGATAAGACTGCAAACACTTCAGAAAACAACAGTAAAGCAATGCAACAGGAGAGTGCTGAAACAGGTAGGCACATGCTGAGTGTGATGGGGATTTTTTTTTTCTCAGAACCCTAAACAGGTTATGCCAGTATACTTGGCAGTGACCAGAAATGACTTTTCAAGTAACTGGAACTCACTGCTAGACATTTCTAGTTAGTTTGCTGTTGTTATGCACTTTTGTGTCACCTCTGGCTCAATGGGGGTGCCTCAGTGGAACCTCTGGCTCAAAAGGGGGTGCGGGGGGTATGGCCCACACCGGCTGACACCCCAGAAGTGACACCCAGTTGGGGCCTCCTCCAGTTGTGCCCTTTCTGGCTTTGCTGTGGTGGCAGAGTCCTGCTCATGAGGAGACCTCCACCACTGTAGCAAAGGAGGGGGCCAAGTGCACCCTTTGGGGCCACCGCTGCAGCAAAGGTGAAGGCTAAGTGCACCCCTCTGTTTCGCCACAGAGGCCTCTTCACAAGGAAACCTCTCACCATGGTGAAGGATCAGGCCGAGCACACTCTTTTGGCTGCTGTCCCGTCCCCCCGGCATCCCCCCACACATGGTGGGACACCTGGGGTGGGGACACCACTTTTTTGGCCTATGGTGACCTTATAGAATCACAGAATCACAGAGTTGGAAGAGACCACAAGGGCCATCCAGTCCAACCCCCTGCCATGCAGGAACTCAAAATCAAACCATCCCTGACAGATGGCCAGATGATCGTGTCCTAAAGCAAGATAAGGCTAAGAGGATATGACTTGCTCAAGGTCAGCCAAAGGGCTTCCTCAGCTGAGTGGAGAGTGGAGACTAACCTTGGTCTCCTAGAGTCGTAGTCCAATACTCAAACTCCTACACCACACTGTCTTTGGTTAGTTTCTTGCAGTGGGGAGGGGAGCTGAAAAATATTTATAGACCAAAACCAGCCCCAAGATCTATTTTAGGCTGGGAAAAAATATTTTTGGCTGGGGGGGGGGAATGGAGTCTAGGGTCATGGCCATATGGGGCACACACACACACACACTGCACAGTTTTCACTCCTGATCTAGAAGTATTTAAATATCTGGGGGAAAAGAGGGTCCTCACTTGCTGTCAGAAAGAGGCATAAACTAGGCATAGGCAATCCTGTCTGCAAGGCCATTGAATAGACAGAGTGGCACCACTGAAAAGACTTTGTTTTGTAGGTACCCACATTACCTCCTTTTTGTTGGGGCATTAGGTTCAGGATCCTCAAAAATGATATTAGGGTCCAGCTACGTAGATATGGGAGGAAGTATTCAGGTAAGCTGGCCCTGAGCCTTTAGGGCTTGAAAAGTTAAGACCTTGACTTTGGCCTGGAAATGGATGTGCAGGTGGCAAGGTACTGCCATAATGGGTTCAGATTGTACAGTTCCAGTTAGCTCTTGGCCAAACGAAAGTGAATGGATCTTTTCCAAAGATAGCTCCAAACTTGCAAACTGGTAAAATGTAGGCTAGACAATGTGACTATTAGGTGGATTTGTAATTGATTGACTTAATGAAATGAATTTCAACAGGGAGAAATGTATGGTACTACACTTAGGACCTTATCACACGGGGGCCACAAAGCGATAATAATGAGATAAAAGAATAAATCCAGAGCTAAACCGATAGAAACCCTACAATACGCAAATGGCTATCACACGCAATCACTGTCACTGCGCTTTTAAGCAAAGCGTATCTGCCATTCACACACAAGTGAGAAAATCCCATACATGTACAAGAAATGATGTTCTTGCACATGCGCAATACAGCCGCAGCTGTCACTTGCCGCGGCTGTCACCCCTTCCCAAGCCGGGGCTCCGAAGAGGTCCTCCTTGGAGCGCCGGCCCTGCGTCTGATCGGCGCTCCGAAGAGGTCCCCCTTGGAGAGCCGGCGCTCCGGAGAGGTCCTCCTTGGAGCGCCGGCCCTGCGTCGGATTGGCGCTCCGGGAAGGTCCCCTTTGGAGCGCTGGCCCTGCGTCGGTTTGGCGCTCCGAAGAGGTCCCCCTTGGAGAGCCGGCACTCCTGAGAGGTCCTCCTTGGAGCGCCGGCCCTGCGTCGGAGCGGCGCTCCAAGGAGGTCCCCCTTGGAGAGGCGGTGCTCCGATGATGGGCTCGCCAATACGTATTTGGCGATATGTATTTGGTCACCATACTTGTGGCAAAAGCGAAATGATTCCCGTCGCGCAATTGCAATTCCCCAAAAAACTGAAATTCAAAAGAACTCGGATCATGCCGCATTGTGATGGGGTTCTGTCGGGGTTCTGAGCGACGTCGTGTGGAAACACGGAAAAATAATATGTATCAGGTCGGGATTTCTATTGGATTCTGACTGCATTGGGCCCCGTGTGATAAGGTCCTAAGACAGAAAAAAGGAAAGACGCAGGTATAGGATGTGGGACACCTGGCTTGACAACAGTACATGTGAAATGGATCTAGAAGACCACAAGATGAACATGAGTCAACAGTGAGATGCGGTGGCAAAAAAAGTCAATGCTATTCTAGGCTGCATCAATAGAAGTATAGATCATGGGAAATAATAGTATCACTATATTCTGCTTTGGTCAGGCCTCACCTGGAAGCAGTGGCATCACTAGGGGTGTGGGGGGGCTTCAAACTGCACCAGGTGACACTCTAAGGGGGGGTTAACACCACTTTGCCTCAAACATTTGCCTTTTGGCAGAAATGGGCTGTGGCATTCACCTGCTTCCTTTTAAAATACTTTAAGAAATAGGAGTGGGGTGAAGCTCAGTGGGAGGAAAAAGGAGAGGTCCCAGAATTTTTTAAATTCAATTTTCAAATTTCCAAATTGATTTTTTTAATTTTAAAAAATATCAAACATTCTTTTTTTTTTAAAAAAAAAAAACTCCTTCAAAACATCACACTGTAACCAAATCTTCACAATGTATTTGTAAATACATTTAGGTTGTGCATACGATATTGTAATTTGGAGGTATAATTTTAATTTTGCTAGATGTTTATGTCACAACTATTAGCATTACATTCAATGGTATACGGGAAGTACGATTTACGAGTAACATTAGTGCAAAAAAGCATTACTAAGGATTCTGTATGGTGTGAAATGGGAGGAGGTCAGTGGGGGGGCGTGACACCATGAGTTACTGCACTGGGTGACACCAACTGTAGTGACTGGAAGACTGTGTCCAGTTCTAGGTGCCACAGTTCAAGAAGGATGTTGACAAGGTGGAGCATGTCCAGAGGAGGGCAACCAAAATTATAAAAGCTCTGGAAACCATGCCCAATGCTTAGGGAGCTGGGTATGTTTAGCTTGGAGAAGAGAAGGTTAAGAGGTGACATAACAGCCATATTTAAATATTTGAAGGGATGTTATATTGAGGACAGAGCAAACTTGTTTTCTGCTGCTCCAGAGACTAGGACCCGGAGCAATGGATTCAAATTATTGGGGGGGGAAATTCCACCTAAACATTAGGAAGAACTTCCTGATGGTAAGAGATGTTCAATGGTAGTTTATGCTGCTTCAGAGTGTGGTGGAGTCTTCTTTGGAGGTTTTTAAATAGAGGCTGGATGGCCATCTGCTGGGGGTGCTTTGATTGTGTGTTCCTGCATGGCAGAATGGGGGAGGACTAGATGATCCTTGAGGTATCTTCCAACTCTAGGATTCTATGAGTCTATGAACCATGAAAGTGAGAGATACCTAAGCATTAATAACAGTCAGTGGTGTCACAAGGGGGACCACACTGGATGACTCTCCAGAGAGGGGGTGTCACTTGGTGGGAGCTGTACACCGAGAGGCACTGGCACAGCTACTGGGCGAGCAAGAAAGTTCACTTTCCCACTCATCCAGCAGCCACATAGGACCCTAAATGGGTCCTCCAGAGGCGGTGCCTTTAGGGTCCGGTATGGCTGCAGCTTCAGCTGCGCTGGACCCTGAAAGCCTTTCTGGGTTGGGGGCATGCAGCGGTCTGGGTGGCCATAGAGTCGGGTATAGGGCAAGGAAGTTCCCCCTACCCGCCACACCGGGTAACACCAGCCAGAGGACGTTATCACACGGGGTCTAAAGCAGACAGAACCCCGTCCCACCCCCATCTCATTGCAGGGTTTTTTTCTGTGTGTTCACACGACATCACAGAGAACCCCGTCCCATCCCCGTCCCATTGCGGATCCTTTTCCCGTGTGTTCGCATGACGTCACAGAGAACCCTGTCCCATCCCCGTCCCAATGCGGCATCCTCCCCGTTCTTTTGAATGCCGGTTTCCTGGGGAATTACATTTGCGCGACCAGAATGATACTGCAATGATGCTGCTTTTGTTCATTGCGGAATGATGCTAGTTGTGTCTGATAGCAATTTCTGTCTTGTGGGGTCTATACCGGTATAGTTCTGGATTGATTCCATACAGCTTTCTTGCCGCTTTGAGACCCGCGTGTGATAACGTCCTCAGGGACGCCACTGAAAACAGTTACAATGCTGTGCCCATCTTAGTCTGCTTTATCAGCCTAAGGATTGTAATATGTATTTTTGCATATATGTGTGTATAACATTGCTCTCTCCTTCTTTGCTCAAGCAGCTCAGAGTGGCTATTTTCAGCTTTTTCATATCAAGTGGAGGTATTCATGATCATCCAGATGTTGCAATTCAAAGCTGAAGTGGACTTAACGTCCCAGGTTAAGGATCCACCATGGTCTCCTTTCCTGGCACTTATGCATATCAAATGGTTTTTGTTTATACATATGAGAAAGGTTTCTGGGTCCTCCATGGAGAATAGCATGAAAAATGACCAATAAAAAAACGACATAAAGTACCAAGCAGGACTCACTGTGTGGCCTGAATACTCCAAAGTCAAACACCATACTTTTATGTGCGGAGAAATTCAAGCTGAAACGCTTTCCAGAGTGTATCTTTTAGAGCACTAAATGCATGTTCAAAACATTTATACACTTGGGGTTTGTTACAGCTATCTTCACAATTAAATGTCAAATGCTCTTCATGACTAACACCATAATTGAAGCTACAATGTCCTTTTGTAGTTTTAGCTGTGCTTGGCATCACTTTTCAGATTTGTGTTAAAGTAGCAGTCTTTGTATGGGTTTAAATGACTGATCAGCTGAGACCTCGGGAGAGGAATACATAACAGATTAATAGTCCTATGCACAGTTGCCCCGGGGGCTCCTGGTTTATATTTCTGGGCATGCTGCCGTTTGTGCATCATCAGTGGCTAATGTTTAAACAGCTCCTCCTGTTTAGTCTAGCTCATCTGGGTGTTGCCTGAAAAGCATTCTGTCATAATGTAATTAGCTGCTGAGATATGACCCTCGTACTGAACTCAGACCAGATCCTGTGACTGGTTCTTGAAACTCAGGAGATTAAGAGAAAAGGCATTTTCCTTGTGTGTAGGCTGTGCATACCAGGAAAAGAGCAGGACTGAGTGTGCCAGGCTCCATCACCCACCACACCCCCATCAACATATGGAAGGAAGCTGTGTGTAAAGGAGAGCCTCCTTTATCCCTATACATTCCCCTCAAGATTTTAAAATCCTGGAGAAACAGGGTTCTAAAATCTCAACAGAGAACCTCCATAGACAGCAGATGTTCCCCTTTGTACTGAGTTGCCCTTTATATATAGAGAAGACAACAACAACAGTGGAAGTGGCACAGAGCTAGCACACTCAGCTCCACTTCGTGATCACATGTAGAGCTTTATGGATGAGCATAATGCATGCACAGGAATAAACAGTGATGCAACTTTGACCTACTGATATCTGCACCATGGAAACATTTCTTTCAAAGGACATATGCTCTTGGTACTCAGCTCCAACACAACAAGAATATGTCAGCCCCAATCCAGTCCAGGCCAAGGCCAAATGTAGCAGGAATGCCACACTGCAGATCCTACAACAAAGCCAGCTGTGTTTGCAGAATTGTGCCCAAGGTGCAGAGTGGACTGTAATGAACCAACTCAAGGCTGATGTTTGTTGGGTGCATTCAAGTTATTTCCAAATTATGGCAATCTTAAGGTTCTAATAACCCTTATAACCCATACCCTCTGTTTTTTTGGCAAAATTTGTTCAGAGGAGGTTTCCCATTGTCCTCCCCTGAGGCTGAGAGCATGTGACTTGCCTAAGGTCACCCATTGGGTTTTATGGCCAAGCTGGGAATTGAACCCTAGTATCCAGTCATAGTCCAACACTCAAACCACTAGGCTGGTACTATAGCCAAATGATATCCAAGATTCACTGAGGTGATCAATACCCCTCCAGAGAGAAGGCAGGGGGACATAACTGGATGCTCCACCACATTCTTAAATTCCTCCAGACAGAAAACATGGTGCCCCAAAGAAGGTTATGCTAGAACCCTTCTCCCTGATATGGTAAGATTGCACGTGCAGGGATTTTTACGTTGGTCCTTTTTTAGTACGGAGGAACACCAAGTAATGTAAATCTCCACCTGCAGTCTAAAGTGCTACAGTCCAAGCACAGGGTTATTACTTCTGGAAAATATTGGTTCACCAAAACACACTTCCAGTTCCCTGATAAGCAGGCAGAGGATCAGATAAGGGAGGAGGGTAGGCAGAGACATGCAGGAGACAGACAGCAAACAAAATAGGTGCCAGATCAGCAACAGCAAGGCAGGGAACTAAGGAGTTATTATTTTTGGTAGTGTGACTATGCAAATAATCTCATTCATGCATTCCAGTTTTGTTGTTCACATATTTTATTATCAGAACCTCATCTATGTGCATCTCTGCAAGTTCTGTTGCTCACATGTGTCAGCATTGCAAAGAAAGATGGTGTTGATGGTGCAGATGCATTCAAAAAACGTTTAAGGCATGCAGAGTTTTATCCCGATTTATCTTAGGTCTATTCACATTCAGTTATCCACACAGCTGACAATGCAAATCTTTTAGGAAAAGTTGGGAAAGAACCCAAGATTGATTATTCCGGCTTATGCGGGGAGCTTTTGCACACACCCCAAACTTACTTGAGTTCATCTGAAATGCATGTGAACAACAAATATTCAACCCACATTCTACCAGGATTATTTTTCACCATACTGAGAAATGCAGTCCAACAACATTCAAAGGGCCACAGAACTCTCACCCCTACTTTATGTGAATGAGACAAAATTCTAGTAAGAGCATTGGCATTGCAAGTCAATAAAATATTTTTGCTAGTTGCCAATAAATATTGCCAAAGGCAAGCTTAAAAATAAATAGGTAAGTCAATAACAACTAAGCAGAAATGCTTGTGCCACAGATTGATTCACTGGGTGGCTGGTATATGCACAGCATTTCTGTGTGACCTTTTTTCTCCTCCTCTCTCCATATGGTACAGGCTGGTTCAGTGAGAGGAGGCACATCTGTAATGTGGAACTAACATTTACTCCCCTCCCTTCCCGGAACACTAGTTCTGTAAGGCTGTGAGTGGACCTTACATATCATCTGTAGTAGCATCACCCAGCAACAGCTCTCATCTCTTGGGCCAAAGCTATGCAAGTGAAACTGGTATGAAAACAGTCTGAGTTCTTGTTATGGAAAAAGTGAAAGTGACATGCCTTTAAAAATGCTATGTGCACTTAAATATGAGGAAGTCCCACTGAATGTAGTAAGTCTTATTTATAAGCTTACAGCAGGGGTTGGAATTATGTGGTCCTCCTGATCTCACTTCCAGCATTCCTTTTCGCTGGACTGCATTTCCCATTATCCATTACCTTTGGTTCTATTGGCTAGGGCTTTGGGAACTGCAGTGCAAAAGTATCTGGAGGAAAGCAAATTCCCATGTCAATGTATAAGACTGAATACTGTCCTAATACAGGAAAGGAAAGGCTTCCTGTCTCTTCAGAATCTGTGTAGAAGAGAGGATGTGGGCAAGTACACTTGGCTGCATATGCAAAGTCAACTCATCACTGTCACATAGCACCTTGTTGCATGAGAAAAGAAAGCCAAAACAAAGCCAGAGAGAAGCAGCTTTCTCCTTGCCTCTCTGCATGCCATTGTAGCACTTTTGTTCCTTCCTCAAGGGAGATGGTTGTAGAAGCATACCTTTTCTTGCTCTGGAAAAATCCATTAGACAAAAGGCACGCTTTTATGACTGTCTCCCTTGGGAAGAGAATGGAAATCCTACAATAGCATGCAGAGAGGCACAGAGAAAGGCGCTACTCTAATACTATGTTTTTCCTTTCTTTTCTCTTGAGGTAAGGCTCTAAGTTCCTGCCATCCTTTTCTTTGGAGCTCTTTAGGTAGACAGCCATGCACAACAGCAGTGGGCATAGTGCATCCCTCCAGATGTTGGTAGACTACAACTCCCATCCAGCCTAGCTGATGGGGATAGTGGTAAGGAATGCTGAGAGCTGTGACCTAGCAATGTCTGGAGGCCCACACTTTGCCCAATCCCGATAAACAAGTGGTTTATTTTTGTTTCATTTATATGCCACCTTTCTTCTGGAGTCGAACCCAAGGTGTCTCACAAAAAGAATGAGCAAAAACAAAAAACAAAAACCTGACAATCACATTTAAAACATGGTTTACAAGCAATCACATTTAAACCAATGCTATAAACAGTATGAAATCATTCAGAAGCATAGAAAAGTTTTTAAAAAACCAGCCCCTTTCCATAATAAGCAATTACTCATTAAAAGCTTGCTAGAACAAAAAGGTCATGACCAGCACAATTCAACCAAGTCAGGCACAAGCCTACCTAAACCAAGTCAGGCACAAGCAATTTTACAAGACTGCTTTGAATGGAATGTTTTGTCCTGTACCTGCCTTTGTTCTGTGCCAGATCACTTCAAACTTATTTCAGGATAATGATAATCTCTGGTAATCAAGAAGCTGGAAAACTTGGTTCCCAGGGTCAATATGCTGTTAATGAAGCTGCAGCAAGACTGGATTTGGCATCACATCAAAACACCTAAGTGGAATTGATTTTATAAAATATTGAAATGGATTATAAAAGATGGAGGTGAAAACCAAAAGGACCCCTAAGTGCAGCCTCAGGCTTTGCAAACAGTATGTGGAAGATAGAGCTTTAAAGTCCATGCTTGGGGGAAAATTCATTTAAGTGGCCTTGTGATGGGATACCAAAAAGGAAATATAGGGAATTTACCCTTACACGCAGAAGATTTCTAAACACT
>CM034703.1:128072276-128083433 GCA_020142125.1 Phrynosoma platyrhinos | reverse complement strand
AAGAGGCTACTGTCAGAACAGAATATGGAGAAACAGAATGGTTCCCAACAGGCAAAGGGGTCAGGCAAGGCTGCATTTTGTCACCCTATTTGTTCTTGTATGCAGAAAATATAAGAAGAAGGAGGAGTGAAGATCAAAGGAAGGAACATCAACAGTCTAAGATATTTGGATAACACCAGCATTGTGGACTTGGAACAATGTCCAGTGCTCAAAGCACTACATCATGCTGTCTCTCACAGTAAAAAAACTATTGAGGCCTATGATTTGGAAGAGAGGTCAAAAAAGTAGGTAGTATTGTAACCACTGATGCTTCACCATTTCCTGGCTGCACTGCTGTTACACAGCCTTGCAACACAAGAATTCCTCCCATTCCTTGCAAATTCCTCAAGAGGTTAAAATCCATCTCCTGTGACTTTAAGAGGGACAAAGGCTTTTTATCTATCTTCATAAGTCAATCAGCTCATCTATCTGGGGATGTTTGTTTTACCACCCACCTTTTTAGATAATTTTCTCTGCCCTGTAATATTTGCATTCCTGTTCCCTCTGGCCCTTCTGATTTCAATCCTTTGACTTAATGAGTTCAGGGAAAGGTGAAGCCATAAACCCTAATCCAGTCTATGCATGTACAAAGATTTTTCTTCACGATACATAGAGGCTAATGTGTAAATGTTCTTGTCTCTTCCCAGTGATTCTTAAACCACCAGGATGCATCATTATGTTGGTAGCTCTCTCCCACCACCCTCGCATGTGTATTTGTATTTCCCAAGTATATTGTAGGCACATGATGAAGGGAGCTGCTTGTTAGCCTTTTAAGGTCCCACACAATTGTCCATTGCTTTCAAAAGTACAGTCATCCCTTCCCATTCTCAGATTTTGAGTCCGCAGTCTCGGTCCTTCTCAGACTGCAAGTAGGGAGGGATAAAATGGTGTGCGTACACAGACGCACGGCCATTCAAACCGATGGGGCTTGAAAATTTGTAGTTTTGATTATTTGTTGTAATCAGCCGCGATCCACAGGGAGAGGCGGGCTATAAATAAAATGTGTTGTTGTTGTTGTTAGCACGGGGGGGGGGTCCAGAATGGATCCCCCGCAAAAATAGACATGCAACCATTCAAACCAATGGGGCTTGAATATTTGCGGTTTTTCATTTTCGCGGGGGGTGTCCAGAACGGATCCCCCACGAAAACAGAGGGGCGACTGTATTTCTTTCAGTTAATGCCCTTTTACTTTTTAAGTGCAATGTTACACTTGGAAGCATTTCAACCAACTACATGCACATATTCAAGTTATACCTTTATGATTTAGATTTGAACAGAGCTTTGTGAAGCTTTGCAGGTTTGTTTGTTTTTTGCTATTACAACTCTCCAAACACACTAGCCAGCTTGAACCTATTAGCTGGGGGATTCTGGTAGTTAAAGTCCAAAAAGTAACTTTTCCAAGCCCTGGCTTGGATTCCCATCCAACTTCTGCATCCATTTTCAAAAGGCAGGAGGGGGATACAACATAGATTGTAAAACGATGATTTGAACTGAAGATCAATGTATTGCAATTAGAGTTGTTATGTACATTCACGACACAATTCTACATCAGTTACACTTTTATGGTTTAGATTTGAACAGAGCTTTGTGAAGCTTTGGGTTTTTTGTAACTGCCACACCCCAAACACACTAGCCAACTTGGACATATTGGCTGGGGGATTTTGGTAGCTAATAGTCAATAAAGTAACTTTTCCAAGCCCTGGATTGGAATCCCAGGTCAGTTTCTGCATCCATTTTTCAAAAGGCAGGAGGGAGATGCAACATATATTGTAAAATGATTATTTGAACTGAAGATCGATATATTGCAATTAGAGTTATGTACATTCACGCACGATTCTACATTTCATGTTCAAATCCCAACACTGCTTTCATATTCATTTTCAAGATGGCTATATGTATTTTTATGGCATAATTCTCTCTTCTAATATCAAATTTGATCACGGTTAAATTGTACAGTAAGGAGTGGGTGATGCTGAAAATACATTATCCTAAATCCAAAATGTTAGTCTCAGCCAAAATAAACCCGTTAAATCAATTGCTAAAATGATAAATTAACTGTTAAATGGGCCCATTTTAATGGGGACTAGCAACTGGATTTGGTGAATGTAATACCAAATCTTCCCTGTGCAAGTTTGTATCATAATAAAACCTATTAGTAACCACTTAACCCCACAAGCATTTGAAAACAACTAAATATTGCTAAAATTAGGCCTCCTCCCAACACAGTGCTTTGCTACTTTATTCTTTACAAAACTTTGGCCAAAACTAACTTATTTCTTAAATAACAGGATTCAAGATTTTAAACATTAAGTAGCAGGATTCAAGATTTTAAAGATTAGCCCATTCTTGTTTTGTGAGTTTGGTTACAACTACAGCTGCATTTCCAAGCAGGACTCCTCTACTTTTAAAAATTATGTGGAAGATCCAGAAAATTCACTGGGTGACCTTGGACCAGCTACTCTCTCTCAGCCTGACATGGTTGCTGGGAGGACAAAGAGGGAAGAAGGAAAGCCGTTGTCGTCGTTGTGTGCCATTAAATTGTTTCCAACTTATGGTGGCCCTAAGGCAAACCTATCATGGCAAGATTTGTCAGAGGAGGTTTGCCATGGCTATCCTCTGAGGCTGAGAGAGTGTGACTTGCCCAAGTCCACCCAGTGGGTTTGCATGGCCAAACCCGGATTTGAATCTTGGTCTCCAGAGATATAGTCCAAAGTCTCAAACTACTATACCACACTGGTTCTCATTGAAGGAAAGAGAGGGATGGAAATGTAATTAATAAATTAAAGAGAAATACTGCAGGTGATGTTTCCATGTCAAGCTACACCTGAATTTCCCTTTTTTAAACAGCTATTAAAGGTACAAGAACCCTGTCCTATTTTCATCTGGTTACTATTATCTGTTGCTGTTGCTGTTGTTGATGATGATGATGATGATGATGATGATGATGATTATAGAGCTGGCATGGTGTAGTGGTTTGAATGCTGGGCTAGGACACTGAAAGATCAGGGTTTGAATCCCTGCTCAGCCACAGAAACCCACTGGGTGACCTTGGGCAAGTCACACTCTCTCGCCCTCAGAAGAAAGTAAAGGTAAAACTCCTCTGAATAAATCTAGCCAAGAAAACCCTATGATAGGGTTGCCATATGATTGTGAGACAACATGAAGGCATATAACAAACCTGACGTAGAGAGATCTTGTGGCACCTTTGAGACTATCTTAAAGAAAGAAATTGGCAAGATCTCTCTACATACTGATTCTACAGACTAACATGGCTATATCTTTGACTTCTATAACAAACATTATTTTTTTCCCAGAGTTTGCATAGCATACAGCTGAATCACAGAGTGGCCAAATGTCAATGAAAACAAGGCTCCTCAACTGTTATCTCAGCAGGTTTAAATTGCCACGCAAACTTTGTTGCTGTTGTTGTGTGCCATTTTTGACTTACGTCAATCCTATCACAGGGTTTCTTCAGAGGGGGTTTGCTATGGTCACCCCTGAGGCTGGGAGAGTGTGACTTGCCTTAGGTCCCATAGTGGCTTTTCATGCTTTAGTGGGGAATTTGAATCTTGGTCTCCAGGGTTGAGAGGCAGTGTGGTGTAGTGGTTTGAGCACTAGACTATGACTTGAGACCAGGGTTTGTATCCCTGCTTGGCTTTCGAAGCCCATTGGGTGACCTTGGGCAAGTCACACTCTCTTAGCCTCAGAGGAATGCAGTGGGAAACCCCTTCTGAACAAATTTTTGCCAAGAAAACCCCATGGTAGGTTTGCCTTAGGGCTGGCATAAGCTGGAAATGATTTGAAGGCATCCAGCAGCTCCAGAATGGTCCAAGGCAGAAATTCCTTTTTGTACAAATCTATTATTGAGAGCCAGCATGGTGTAGTGATTTGAGTGTTGGGCTACGACTCTGGAGACAAGGATTCAAATGCCGGCTTGCCTATGGAAACCCACTGGCTGACCTTGGGTGAGTCACACTCTCTCAGCCTCAGAGGAAGGCAAGAGCAAACCCCTCTGAAGAAATCTTGCCAAGAAAACACTACAATAGATTCGCCTTAGGGTCTCCATAAGTCGGAAACAACTTGAAGGCAGACAAAAACAGCCAAACCTCTTAAGTCAGCCTTGGACCCTGACTCTGGAGATCAGGGTTCAGTTCCCATTGGGTGACCTTGGGCAAGTCACATGGTCTCAGCCTCAGGGGAGGACAATGGCAAACCATCTTGAAATCTTGCCAAGAAAACCCCATGATGGAGTTGTCATAAGTTGGAAACAACTTGAAGACACACAACAACAATGACAGCAACAAAGCCTGTTCATACAGGAGTGAATCTACACAGCCTCCTGGCTAGTTCTTCAGAGTTACTTACACTGGATTGAGTGAGATTTACTTAAAATCAGGTGATGTTTTAGGATCTGAGTTTCACAGTGCAAATTAATTCAGAATTAAGCATTCACACAGGTCATCAGCTATTTGGACTGCATCATGGACTGCATTTGCATTGCAGCAGTAATCCGGTTTGGCCCATTTTGACTGCCATGGCTCTATGCTATGGTATTCTGGGAACTGTAGTTCATTGTGGCACCAGAGCTTATAGCGACCCTATCACAGGATCTTCTTGGCAAGTTTCTTCAGAGGTGGTTTGCCATGGACATCCTCTGAGGCTGAGAGAGTGTGACTTGTCCAAGGTCACCCAGTGGGTTTTCACACTCCTACGGGAATTTGAACCTGGTCACACAGTGGCTTTTCATGCTCGAGTAGGGATTTGAACCTTGGTCTCTAAGGTTGAAAGCCAGCATGGTATAGTGGTTTGAGCACTGGCCTATAACTCTGGAGACCAGGGTTCGAATCCTCGGCAAATGATGGGCTATAGAGACTTATAACCAGTGTGGCGTAGTAGTTTGAGCCTTGATGTATGACTCTGGAGATGAGGGTCCGAATCCCTGGCAAATGATGGGCTATAGAGACTTATAACCAGTGTGGCGTAGTGGTTTGAGCGTTGGCCTATAACTCTGGAGACCAGGGTTCAAATCCCCAGCAAATGATGGGCTACAGAGACTTATATATAATCAGTGTAGCATAGTGGTTTGAGCATTGGCCTATGACTCTGGAGACCAGGGTTCGAATCTCGACTTAAACCCACTGGGTGACCTTGAGCAAGTCACACTCTCTCAGCCCCAGAGGAGGGCCATGGCTAAAACTTTCTGTGAAGAAACTTGCCAAGAAAACCCTGTGATAGGATCGTTCTGGTGTCCCAAGGAACTACAATTCCCAGAATTCCATAGCATGAAGTCATGGCAGTCAAAGTGGGACCAAACAAGTTTATTCCTGCAGTGCAGATGCAGCCCTAAATCTGACTTTTCACCCCCAGATTTCTTCCAAAACCATAACAATAATCTAAGAATAGTCTAATGATCCCTTCTTCTCTCCCGCAGGTAAGTGCGCTCAGGATGCTCTCTCCAGGTGAGACAATGAAAGGCGGACAAGCGATCTGATTGGTTCTTAGCTGCGCGGGTCTCGTCCAATGGGATTCTTGCGCGGTGGATATAAACTGTCCAGGGAGGCTGGTTCCTTAATATAAGCTTTTTCCTGTCTTGCTGATCTTCTCTCTCTCCTCTTTTTAGTATGCCTGGAATGGGGCACTTTCGGCTCCGGATCCTCCTGCTTTTGGCCGCCTGGGGCACCTGGGGGGGCTTGTTACCTGTCCCAGGTAAGCTTTCAGTGGGGCTTTTGAGGGAGAGATGGGAGATGCCCTAAGGCTGGAGGGTGGAGATCTCTGCCTGGATTGAGACATCATAAAAATACTTCTGGCCACTGGCTGATTTGGGAAAAAAGGGTTACGTGCAGGGTGGCCAGAGGTCCTCCTTTTCCAGGATGAGTCTTCCATTTCTGTCTTCTGTCCAGGAGGAATTACAAAACGTCCTCCATTTGGAGCAGGACTAAAAAGTACATTCAGGGTGACCAGAAGTCTTCCTTTTCCAGGATGAGTCTTCCATTTTTGCCATCTTTCCAGGAGGAATTCCAAACTGTCCTCCATTTGGAGTAGAACTGAGAAGTGCATTCAAGGTGGCCAGAGGTCCCCCTTTTCCAGGAAGGTTCTTCCATTTCTATTTTTTATCCAGGAGGAATTCCAAACTCTACTCCATTTGAAGCATGACGAAGAAGTGTGAATTTATATATCTATGAGTGTTTTGAGCTTTTATTTGGTCCTGTCCTCCATTTTTCTTGAAGGACCTACATTTTGTGGTGTTTTCTCCTCCATTGTGATTAGGGCAACTGACAATTCAGAGGCAAAGATTCACTTAAAACAATAGGACTTGCTGTTTTTGAATCCAGGCACATAGGGTTGTATTCTGCTAGGATGGTGAAATAGACCCTTCTGTTGGCATTGGCAGAAGCAGCGTAGTACAGTGGTTTGAGCATTGGATTATGACTCTGGAGATCAGGGTTTGAATCCTGGCTCAGCCATGGAAACCCACTGGGAGTCACACTCTCTCAGCCTCTGAAGAAATTTGTCTAGATAACTCCAGGATTAGTTCACCTTAGAGTTGCCATAAGTCAGAAATGACTTCAAGGCACGCAACAACACCAACACTGGCACTGGGAACTTTTGGTGTGCCAGCTGACCATGGTGGAAAAGGACCTGTAGCTTGCTTGTAGGCTTCTAAGGAGGGTCTGTATGGTCACTGTAAGAAAGATGATGCTGGATTTAGGTAAACCATCCTCCTTCAACTTGGTGTTTTCCAGATATGCTGTGAAACATGTTGCTGGCTGGAGTGCAGTGAGAATTGTAGTCCAACTTGGACAATACCCAGGTTGGAGAAGATTATAATACAGTAGATGTTCCATGGCTGATGTTTATTTAGCAGGACCTCCTTCTTCTTGAAATCATTCATTCCATTTTCAGCTCTTGGGCAAGTCATGGATCTTGTAGTAGTAGCAGGCAACTTTATAATCCTGTTTGGGTTGCATGCAGCTGTTTGTTTCTGACCATTCATGTCTGCTTCTGCAGATTATGGCACCTCCTGTAACACCTCTCTCCAAGCTGGTTGTGGAGATAAATGTATTCCTTTGACGTGGCTTTGTAATGGAGAACGAGAATGTCCTGACGGCTCAGATGAGCAATGCGGTAAGTTTCTTAGAAACTAAGGGCCATATTAGGTGGTTCCGAAAGTCATTGATAGGGTATAGAGACTTATAACCAGTAGCAATTTGAACGTTGGGCTAGGACTCTGAAGACTCAAATCCCAGCTTGGCCATGTAAACCCACTGGGTGTCCCTAGGCAAGAAGTCACACTCTCTCAGCCTCAGAGGATGGCAATGGCAACCCTCCACTGAAGAAACTTGCCAAGAAAATCTCATAATAGGTTTGCCTTGGACCACCATAAGACAGAAATGACTTGAAGGCGCACACAATAATAAACATTTGATGATAGACTTGGCAGTAGCTCCTATTGTTTTATGGCAGCCTGTTTCAGGTAATAAACTAATCTGGTAACCTCTCTGGCACATCCTGAATGCCTACATCCCCAGATTATTTGTCCCGTGTGCACATACTTGTCTAGTCTCGTTCTATTAGGAGTTGTGCTGTGTTTGCTCCTCCTTGGCTAAACTTCTTCCACCAAGGGGAGATGGGTGGCTCTGATGTCAGTGAAGTAGTGAATTTACTCTGAGTAGTGTAGGCAGCATGGTGTAGTGGTTTGAGCATTGGACTATGACTGGAGAACAGAATTCAAATCCCTGCTCAGTCATGAAACCCACTGGGTGACCTTGAGCAAGATACACTCTCTCAGCCTCTGAGGATGACAATGGCAAACTCTCTCTGAAGAAACTTGCCAAGAAAACCTTGTGATAGGTTTGCCTTAGTGTTGCCATAAGTTGGGAATTACTTGAAGGCACACAACAACAATCCTCAAAAATAGGTTCCTTTAAATTTCCTTTCAATATGTTCCTTTCAATTTCAGAGCAAAACCCAGAGTGGATTGACTGCCCCACTGATGTTGGAACTATCCATGTGTCCTGCCCCTCACCAAAGGGGGCCTAGTGCTTTCCACAGAATTATTTTAAGTGTAGGATGTATTATCTTCAGGTAGCCCAGGATCATCTGGGCCTTTTGTGAGTGGATGTTTACATTTCTGCCATATTCTCTGAACCACTCCCATGCATCTAAATCTCATTAGCAAGAGAGTAAGAAGTCAACGGAGGCATGCACAATCCTCTTGATTGATCTGAAACAGTTGTACCTTTCTTGATGCAGTGGACAGTCAGCATTGTAGCTTATTGGAAACAAGCACACTTGCTGAGGCATACTGGTCACTCTCTTTTCACTTGGCTCTGTGCACTTGCATGAGGGATGAAGTATACCAGAAAAACTCTATCCAGAGTTTTTTCAGTGTTGTATTCAAACAGGGATCCATTGTTTCTTCTCTCAGCAAGCTGGAATAGTAAGCCAAGAACAAGCCCTGTCTGTGATTCTGGCTTGTTGGAGCGAGAAGGCAGGAATACTGGTTCCAATCTTATGCTAAGTAAACCGCAGACAGAAAGGATTCCTGCTTTGTTTCTGCTGTCTAGTAGAGCCAAGTGGGATGAGAATGTGTCCTTGCATGCTTGCTCTTTCCAGTGAGTGAGTATTCTGGTTTAGTATATTCAAACCAGCTTAGTAAACCTTGTAGAAAATTCTTCTCAATGGCCACAACTGGGCACCTAAAGTCCCTGGCATGCTGAGTGACCTTACCTGTACCTCAGTTTACCCCATGAGCAGATGACATTGCATTGGTGCCAACTCACAACAAAGCAGCATAGATTGGTCTTAACATTTGCTTCGTATATATTATTGAATGCTTTCACATCATTTGCCTGCATTTTAAGCAATGACCTTAGTGAACTGAGCCTGAGAAAAGAGCTATTTTGCCCCTGAGCAACAAGGTCTCATTTACCTGTTTTCTAGGATTCTTTCACTTTGTATTGTAGATGCTGACTGGTTAGAAAACATCCTAGAGCAAGAGGTTCCTTTTGAACAATCATCCTATTAATAGTAATACTGTGATAGTAAATACTACTAGTAGAAACAACATCTGACCCTTTTCCCCAAATTGGGACTCAAGGTGGCTTACAACTTAAAACAAGCACAAAGCAGGTAAAAACATACAAAAAGTGAACAATTAGAGTTCAATTCACAGCATTTGAAACAATTTTAAAATACATTTGAGAAATATAAACTGCAACTAAAAGATCTCTAGTTTAAAACATCCTTTAAAATTGTATTTTAAAATTCTGCTGGAATAAAAGGGTTTTGCCTGCTGAAGGAATGATAGCAAGGAGAGGGTGATTCTTGCCTCCTTAGGAAGGGAATTCAGACTCAGAGCTTAGGGACAGCTAGTAAGAAAACCCTCTCTTTTATCCCCACCAACCAGGGTGACCAAATGTCACTGGCCAGAATAGTCATCTGAAGCAACAGTTGTAGTTGGCGCTTTAATTTAATGGCCATTGCAGAAACTTGGGTCTGCAGTGAACCTGCATCTTCAGGAGAAGTGTAACCCCTTCTAATACAGGCACAACACAGGCTGAATCAAACAAAATCTTAAGACTCAAAGGGAAACACTGCTGAACCATACTCATATGGCTTTAATTCTTCTCTTCAGATGAGGAATGTCATGGTGATCCCAGTGCCTGGCAGTGCAATGATGGAAAGTGTATTGCTACTTCCTGGCTTTGCGATGGTATCAGTGACTGCATGGATGGCTCCGATGAAAAGAATTGTGGTATGTAGACAAGCATTTAAACAACATTCCCAGGTACTAGAGAAATCCATTTCTACATGTGACAGATGGCACTCTCCCAACACTTTATCCTTTGTTTCAGTGGTGGAATTCTTGACTCCATGAGAGCTCCCTGCAGAGGAATTCTAGTGGATAAACTTTTCAGCAGAGACCCTAATTTCTGCTCACGTATTAATGCTCACATATTATTGCTCACGACTAGACATTCATGTCAAGGGAAAACATTACCTTTACCTTTATTAATTTATTTATTGGAATTATATCCTGCCTATCTCCCAAAAACAGGATTCATAGGAGACAAATAGAACATGGGATCTTCCCCTTCAGATTTGGCAGATTTGGGATCCTATTTGGGGATCCCAAATAGGACATGGGATCTTCCCCTTCAGACACAGTCCTTGGCCAGTGTGCCAGCCTCTTCTGATACCAGGGACTGACCACTGGGGAATAAGGTTCATTGAATTTAAGAGATTTATTTCAGAGCAAATGGCATGTTGCAACTGTAGAACCATCTGCCAGATCTTCTAAACTGAAATGGTTGTTGAACTATTTGTGCTGTGGTTTTCTGTGATTAAAAGAAATGGGATTAATGCTGGTATTCTTCAACATTTGGGGCCTGCTGTAGGCACCTCACTGTTAGAGGAAGGCAAGGCACAATCTCTTAAATAGTAAAATGGAGTAGAATATGTTGTTCTGAGGTTCTGGCTTCATTTGTGATGCTTGTCTCAACACTGGGGATACATAAGTTTCTGTTTTCCAAGCCAACACTTGAACTCACAAGCAGATTAGTTTAAAGATGCAACAGTCCCAGAACCAACTGGAAGATGCTGGCAATCATGTGAGCCAAGAGCTTGAATACCAGAGCTGGAAGACATTTTCTGAATGAGCATATCCTTGTTCTGAATCCTGGATGTTCATTGTGTTTCTGAGCCAATTCTGCTCCTCATCCATGCTGTTTCTGAACCCAGTTTGTCCTGGTTCCACATATACCTGACTAGCCAGAATGAAAGCTAATTTAGGAAGAATAATCTTAATTATCATGTCAAAATGCTGAAGTGTGGGTATAGGTTCACATCTTTTAAAGTGCTGGAGGCATTTGGCCTAGAACACTTGCTGAACAACACAGGGATGTCCAGGGGCTGCTTTATTTTTTATTGTTGATAGCATCTGCTTCATGACTCTAACCAAGGTGGGGAAAGTGCTGTCTATGGAGTTTATCACACGGGGGAAATCCCGTGCAGAAATGGGGCTTTATTTATTTGTTTTTAATTAATTTTATTGATTAAAAAGATACACATAAAGTTACATAAATAAATGGAAGGCACATATACTACAACATTAAC
>CM034703.1:128039267-128050118 GCA_020142125.1 Phrynosoma platyrhinos | reverse complement strand
AAAAACAATTGGAGATGTTAGTCAGATGCTTACATGTTGTTTCAGTCTGAAACAACATGTAGGCATCTGACTGACATCTCCAATTGTTTTTTTTTTTCCTGTTTTGTTTATAACATCTTGCCTGATGAAGATGCCCATGGAGCTTCAAAAACTTGCAACACGTATATTGTGCATTTTGGTTGGCCGGTAAAGGTACGACTGATGGATTTTTGTTTGAATTTACTAAATGGCCAACACAACTAGCCCTGGATGTTTTATGGTTTGGAATTGCTATTTTTTTGGATTATAATTTTCAGAAATTCAGAATTCTGCCATATAATATAACTGGTTTTTTGGGTGGGGTCTAGAAGTTCAAGTCCAAAACACTTAACTTTTCCAAGCTCTAAAACTGAATTAGAGATGTGGTGTTGATACCCAAAGCAAAAATCTGTTTAGTAAGGATAATCCCAAAACTGATTCCTACTGGCATCTAGCTAAGGATTAAAAAAAGGAAGATGATAAGCTGCCTATTTACTACTTTCCTCCCTTATAGTCTGTGCAGCAACTGTTGATATACCTTCTGGAGACCTATACTGGTTGACATGTAACAGAACTCAGATCAAGGTTACTAGCTTTGCTGGCATGATTACCAAGACCCTCTATCAGGTGGCAACCAAGGGTGTTATAAGGAACCTGTTCCTAGACTGGCAGAGAGCATCCCTGTACTGGCTGGAAAGTGGCAAACCTCTTCAAAGAATGGACCTTCATGGTAGGGATATCAAAGAAGTGTGGAATGAATCTTTGGCAGACGATACCCCAATAGCCTTGGACGTAAGCTCGTGCAGCTTCATCTGGACTTCCAAAGAAATGGGTAATGTGTCTTTCCATTGGGTACATACTGGTTTAAACTGCATAGCTACCAATTTCCATTGTTGTTGCTGTTGTTGTGTGCCTTCAAGTCATTTCCAACTTATAAAACCCTAAGCTGGACCTATCCTGGGGTTTTCTTGGCAAGTTTCTTCAGAGAGAGGTTTGACATTGCCATCCTCTGAGGCTGAGAGAGTGTGATTTGCCCAAGGCTACCCAGTAGGTTTCCATAGCCGTGCCAGGAGTCAAACCCTAATCTCCAGAGTCCTAATCCCAACACTCAAAGCATTACACCATGCTGGCCAATTTTTGTTAGCTGTTAGTAAACTTTACTGCGGCAGAACCTGGTCTCTGATAACAGGTTCTTTCTTGTCATTAGTATACTAACTACTTGTATTAGCACTTTACAAATTGATCAAAACATGGGGCAGCCTTATGAAATGATTTGACACAAGTCTGCAGTGACTTACAGTCCATTGGAACATTCATGTAATAGCTACTAGATGCATTTTTCTAGTTTTGGAGAAAAAAAATGAAATTTGCAGAAAAAAATGAGAACATGTAAAAATAATACCTTTTGGAGATTGAAAGACAGGTTGTTACTTCAGCACCTTTAAGTGTAGCATCACTTTGGTATTAAACTAAAGTGTATAATTCAGTTTAACATAACATAACACTATTTTGTTTGGTTTAGTAAAAGGCAATAATTACATAGTGTAATTTGTGTTTTGTTGTTGGCAAATGGAACTTCAAAGTCATTAACTGTTAGGAATCCCCAAACTTCAGGGAACATCTGTTTTTGTCAGTTTATGAGCAGCAGAAAACAAAACAATAAAAAAGAAGAAACCCTCAATATTAATAAAAAAGAGAAAATTATTTTTTCTTCTCTAGTTTTCCATAGTGCCAAGCAAACCAAAGGCTTACATTAATGAAAAATGAAGCCAAGGCCAGAAATTGCAATGATGTGAGATACTTTACATTGGGCCTTTGCAGACTGCTAGAAATAGTGCAAATTGAGTCCACTTTAAGGTTTAGGGTTAGGGTTAGGGAATCATGGGAACTGTATTTTTATTGTGGCACCAGAGCTCTCTGACAGAGAAGGCTCAATGTCTCAGAAAAAAAAATCCCATTATTCCCTAGCACTAACCCTAACCCTTAAAGTGGACTCAATTTGCACTATTTCTGGCAGTCTGCAAAGGCCCATAGGCTTATATAAAAGTCTTCCATTTACATAGTTTTAGAAATAATTTTGGGGGAGTGAATTGTCTTAAAACACTGTTATTAGTGGTTCCCAAACTTTGGTCTTCATAGAAGCCCTAGGCAACTTGGGACAACAGTCAGGAATGCAGGGAGCTGAAGTCCAAAACATTTGGAGGATCAGAGTTTGGGAATCGTTTTAATCCAACCATCCAATTCTTTTCTAGAAAAACATCTTTTCCCTGGGGTTTCACATCTCTAATCCAAGCATACAACTAGCTAAAGAGCAAGTTATGCCTGTCATGTGTCCCCTGGATTCTCCATAAAACAAAGCTATAAGAATAGAAGTAAAAAGCAGACATTCCTGAGATCCAAAACACACTGCAGAAATAATCCAGTTTGAGACCACTTTAACTGCCCTGACTCAGTGCTACGGAATCCTGGGAATTTTAGTTTATTGTGGCACCAGAGCTCTGTGACAGAAAAGGCTGAATGTCTCATAAAATTACAGTTCCCAGGATTTCCTAGCATTGAGCCAGGGTAGTTAAAGCAGTCTCAAGATGGATTATTTCTGCAGTATGTTTTGGACCTGAAATGCATAGAAGACCCATCAGAAGCTGCCTCTGTAGAAAATATCATTAATTTAATAACCAGTGGAGCCAGTATGGAGTAATAGTTTGAGTGTTGGACTAGGGCTCTGGGAGACCAGGGTTTGAATACCCAGTCAGCCATTAACCTTATGCAAGTCACATTTTCTCAGCCTCAGAGGAAGGAAAAGGCAAACCTGCTCTTAACAAATGCTAAGAAAACTCTGTGATAGGTTTGCCTTAGGGTTGCTGTAAATCAGAAATAACTCGGAGGCTCAAAATAATAACTAACCTTATACAGTAGACTGTATTCCAATTCTCCAACTTGATGTTTCCAGATGCTGCATAAAAGTATACTAAATAATTGTCTAATTAGTTTATAAATACTACTGCTATTTCAAGAGGAAACAGTATATTATCTTCATTCAAAAGTAGATCTTAAAATGGTCCCACTTTACTACCCTTATGTCTAATAAGAAAAGGAAGCTGATCTCTTTAGCCGATGCAGACATTATTTGTCTTTATTGGATTAGGGCAGCCATAACTCATGGTGCTGATTATAGCTTCAAGGTTTAACTGACTTAAACCTGCATCTGAGAAAGTAGGCTCGAGTCTCGAAAGCTCATGCTACCAGCTTTTTTCGGTTAGTCTCAAAGGTGCCACAAGATCCCTTTGAGACTGATTTTCCAGACTAATATGGCTATGTCTTTGACTTAAATTTGGTGAGAGCCGAAACATAAAGGCAGCTCAAATATTCTGATGGTTGGTACATGGAAGCATTCTGCAATCTGATACCAATGGTCATGTTGGATTTGTAGTCCAGTACATAGGACGATGCTAGATTGGCTTTAATAGAACTTTTGTTTTAGAAAATATCTTATGTCTAAGTGAGGAGTGGGACCTCTACCCACAACCCAAATCTAAATCTCATCCAAACCTCCCTTTGTTGTGGAGTATTTTCACAGCCTATTGCTGAAGGTTGGGTGGCATTGATACTAGATACAACAACTTGTTAAGGCATCAGTATGTTAACTCTAGAACTGTTGGTCCATTCAGTTCAACTTTGCTAGGAATTAGATGAGCTGTCACCGAGAGGTGTGCATGTGTGTGTTTATGAAATACTTTTAACCATGATATTCTGCTACACTCCTTCACAGTGCTCAGGGCATTGAATCTCATCACACACAGAACATATAATCTGATGGACAGATGGACCCATGGAGTGGCAGCTGCTTATGGGCCTTACCTGGTGACATTCAATGAAACAGGGCTTAGCGTCTGGAACAGAAGATCAATGGAGCCCTCTATTCTTCAAGTAGCTAATGTGCGTAAAGCAATGGTGTTGTTTAACACAACTTTGAGGACTGGTAAGTTGAACTTGCACTGTGATTCAGTGGCTGGTCATCTGAATGTCAGACAGATGTTAATGGTGGCACTCATACATGTCAAGGATACTTTGATTGTCTATTCCTGCATGGTAGGGGGTTGGACTGGATGGCCCTTGTGGTCTCTTTCAAACTTGATTCTATGTGTCATATGAATCTCTTCTGCAAACCCACTTGACTTTTATAATCTGCTTGCCTCTTTAAATTATGGGAGGCAGCTCCCATTATACCTCATTTTTGGCTATGCTGGTTGGAGCCGCTGGGATGTCCAACTATATCTGCAAGGCAGTGTTTCATACCCCTGTTTCTAATATACCCAGCTTAAAACCATCATTGCTCCTTAAAGCAACCAAAGTGCAAAGTGCTGTAATAAAATTATTTTCTGTCAATATTTATCTTCTTTGTCTTGTTGATTTGCAATGTACACACCTCCCTCAATTTCACTTACAAGTGCTGAGTCCACAGCAGAGCTTGGGACGTTCCATTTAAAAATTTCCTTGTTGGTTATTTTCTCCGCATTCCAATGAGTAACTTGTTGCTTGATTCAACTTTTTTAAAGAAGCACTTAAATACAAAAATGATCCCTGGTCCCTCCCTAGAAAACCAACGTTTGGGGAGTAGCATTATTTGTTAGACTAGAAACCTGTTATAAAGACATTGCCACTCAGCCCACCCAACAGTAATGTGCTACAGGTCATGTTGCTGCTCATCTCCAAACAATCCTCTACAGTAGAAGAGGATCTGAGTTATGCAATGAGCTACTCAGAAAGCAAATAGCTGAGAATTTAAAATGTGAAATTCATTATGAGATGCAGTAATGCAACTGGAGGTGGTGGTTCCTAAAAAGTACCAGATGAATTCATGGAAGTGAAAGTCAGTAGATGTGGCTATGACAAGTTGAGTTCAGCCTCTCAGGTTAGATGCTGACAGGGCACTATTGGAGGCATTACATGTCCTACCTGTGAGCTTCTTTCAGTTTAGGACTAGCCACAGCTGGACAAAATAGACCCCTGGGTCTAATCTTCTACTGTTTCTGGTCTCATAGAGGTGGCTCATCAAAATAGTGGATCCTGTTCACTATGTCCAAGTGCTCCGTGGAGGGAGCTGCAGACCAATAATAAAGCACATGCCTTCCTTGCACATTGCCCCATGGATAATCCATAGTATCTCCAGTCTAAAGCATTGGGGACAGATGATCATCTGACAAAATCATCTTGAAAAGCTGCTTCAGTTGTTGTACCAATATTGGACAGGCAAAGTCTGACTTAGGCAGCTTCCTATATAACTAATCACTTTCTGCAGTGCTAGCCTTATTGTACAGCTGGGCATGGGTCTGCCAGGTCTTTGGAGTCTTGGAAGCCTAGTGATACCAGTTGCAATGAGGTGGAAGAAGGAGGGTGAGGGTAGGTAGAAGATGGCACTTTGTAGGTCAGTGTTGGAATGAAAAAGCAAATGTTCTCAAGATAATAGGGGAGACAGCTTGACTCTCTCTCCTACTGGAGGTTTTCTGGAGGAAGAAAACTAAAACCATGAGACTTGCAGTATCATTATAGACTTTTTATACCAACTTGAACATACTCATCTTGTTGTGTATGAAGTACAGGCCTGCTTGGTTTTCCAGGCCATGGACAAAAGTTTAGCATGGAATCAGTGAACCAGAGGCAAAATCATGAGGCATATAGGACTGAAGACCAACTGTAGTAATAAGCTACAGCACCACATACAATGATGGAACACACCAGCAAAACTGTTGACTGCAGTTTTCTTAAAATTTAGAACAATATAAAAGGCTGAATATGATCGCATGAACTACTGATGTGCTTGGAACAGTAATACTGAAACTTAATATTGGAATGTTATTATGTTTTGTAGTTGCAGCACAACTTGTTCTTGCAACAAAGCCTACCATTCCTGCAACAAAGTCTACTGTTGTGTCATCACCTACTACTACTTCCAGTACTAAAGCAGCACCACAGACATTATCTACAAAAGCAGTCTCCTTAACTACCCTTAAGTCTACCATTAAGTCTACTACAACAGCGCTAACTAGTACATATACAGCCAAGACTACATTCTTGACAACTGTGTTCTGTGGATGGGGAGAAACAGCTTGCCAAGATGGGACAGAGTGTGTGTCTTTCGAATACATCTGTGACGGAGAGAACGACTGTGCAGATGGGTCTGATGAGGATGGCTGTCCTGAATACTGTAATAGACCAGGTACTAAAGTCTTGCATGCCATATGCCAATAGAGTAAGCAAAAGGCATTTGGTGGTATAAGATAATTAGGTTTTGCCCTGAGCAGATAATAGGAAAGGGACTATATTGTCCATTAAAACCACATAGTATTCCATGGACTACAGATGGAGTGTCTCCTACCCCATGAAACAAGGGGCTTAAGCTAGCCAAGTTGTTGGACTAACATATTGCTGACCAACAGAGTTGATTCAGTGGCTGAAATCACATTTTTCCCAGTGTGATCAGTAACCATGTAGATAATTTTGTTCATATTGAGATCAGTTTAATAAGAGAAAGAAATGTGGCAAAACTGCTCACTGTAATCTTGATGCTCTTGTTCAGCAACTAACCCATGATCAAAGATTATGAACTTGTCCTAAGGAGTTGAAGTTTATGAGGGGAGGGCAGGAAAGAAATTGGCTGAGCAAGAGCTTAGTCTGTATTGCCTGCAGACTTGGCTAGTTGATTGTTTTAGTGTTGCTGAGCCTTGGTTTCTAAAGAAGTGCTATTTATTCTACAAGTAGAAACTGCTTAAAACAGTTTCTGTCTCAGGTGGGCTCATTCTGTACCTGAGCACCTGTTTATTTACCTGTATATACTTGGCTATAAGCTGACCTCATGTATAAATTGAGAGCAGGTTTTGGGGCCAAGATTTTGGATTTTGATGTGACCCATGGATAAGCTGAGTGTAAAATTTAGGGGCATGTAACAATGGATGTAAAGGACAAAGCAAAGCAGAACGATGCCAAAGAATTTACAAAATGCAAGCATAACTGTGCTCATCCTAAAGGCTGGATGGATGAGAGGGTAAAGGGGGCTGGTCCTTCCTTTAGGACTCCAAGTGGGATTAAGCTCTTACCATTCACCAGGGGATGGTTCCTTTTTTAGGGAAAAGATTTAAGGTACAGTAGTAACATTGACCAGTGGATAAGTTGACTCAGGTTCTTTGAGTCAATTTTTTTCACTCAAGTATCTAGACTTATATGTGAGTACAGTAAAACATGAGATAGGATTAAGAGCTGGCAAAATGTGTTAATAGCATTTTTAAATATATCAGCGTATAAACATTGTGTGGGATTTGTCAGACAGGGTCAAGTAAAACCAACTGATAAGTTGCTGCTTTCCTAGAATAGACCTGCAGATGGTGATAGATCCTGAAGCTTTAGCATGGAAACATGGTGTTCTGTAGCAAAATAGCCATCAATGGCATGAGAATCTCTTAAGACATGTTATCTGGGAATGACAGTTACTACCTTCCACCATTGTAACCTTTGTATGCATTTGAGAGTTCAGCTCCAAAGCCTTCATTCAATGTTTTTCTAGAACAGGGACTGGGAATTGTGCTATCCTCTAGATGATGTTGGACTGCAGCTCCCAGTATTCTTTATCATTGGCTATGCTGGTTAGGGTTAATGGGAGCTGAAGTTCAGCAACATCTGGAGGATTGCAGAATCCCTACTACAAGCATAGGGTTAGGATTCTTTCTGGAACTTAAGTGGACAGGTTATTGTATATACTTATGTATAAATCTAGAAATTTTAGACAAAAAATTGACCCCAAAAAACCTGAGTTGACTTATGCACAGGAAAATGTAAGTACTGTAATGTAACTCTTATATTAAAAAGGAACCATCCCTTGGTGAAAGTCAAGAGTATAATCTGCCCTGAAGGCACTGACCCCACTCTACTCTTTCATCCATCTAGCCTTTAGTGTGAGCACAGACAGTTATCCCTGCTGGAGTTTTATAAGTTCTTTGAAGTTGTTTTCCTTTGCTTTATCCTCTAGATCAGTGGTCTCCAAACTTTTTCTGTCTACCACTCCCTTTTGTCTTGGGTGACAACCCTAGCATCCCCCTCCCCATGCCTATTTCTTGATATTAGGTCTACTGTTCTCCTGCAAATTCAAAACAACCAATCTTGGTCACTGCTCCCTTTGCATCTGGTCACCCTGGGAGTAGCAACGGAGCAAGCTGGCCGAACAGCAACTGAGAAGCCTCTCACCCATGCCATCACCCCAGCAAAGGCCACTGTGGGCAACAGGCCTCTCAATCGCTGTTCAGCCAACTGCTTGGTTGCTGCTCCCAAGGTGACCTGTACAAAGAGAGAAGCTTCTCCATGGTGAGGAAGGACTCTCAGTCCTTCTTCATTGGGGTGGAAATGGACACAGTCGGTGTGTGTGTAGGAGGGTTACAGAGGCTATATGCCCTAGACTGGAGACTGGCACGGACGAGGAATGGGAGACATTTTAACTACAAGAGTCACTCCAAGGTGAAGAACTCTTTCCAAGAATCATCTCCAGATGCTTCTCCCTCTCCTTTGCCAGAGACTTAGGGCCTAAGCAGACTGCCAGAAATAGTGCACATTAAATTGAGGCACTGCCCTGGCTCAGTGCTAGGGAATCATGGGAACTGTAATTTATTGTGGCACCAGAGCTCTCTGACAGAGAAGGCTCAATGTCTCAGAAAAAAATGCAATTCCCATGATTCCCTAGCACTGAGCCAGGACAGTGCCTCAATTTAATGTGCACTATTTCTGGCAGTCTGCTTAGGCCCATAGTTTCCCCACACAGCTTCATGTATCCCCTCTCCACACGTAACACAAACATTGCCTCTTCTGTTACCTTTTCTCTTAGCCATTCTTATGAAAGACAACAGGAGCAGCAGAGCAGTTCCAACCTGCCATCCAAGTCCCAGCAAAGCTCACAAAGCTTAAGTAGGGTCCCATATTTGAAAATTCCTTTTTGCCACCACTTTTTCCTTACTGCCACATGCTCTAACTCCTTGCTCCAGTCAGTCTGTCTGTCCCAAAATGGTGCCACTCTGAGCCATATAAGTGGCATCCTGCATCTAAGCCTTAAAATAGTTTCCCAGCTGCCACTGCCACCACCAGTGAAAGATGGAGGTAAGGGAGTGATCTTGTGTGGGCAGGCAAAAAGCAGAAGACATCACCATATAAAATGATCAGTGAGGCTGCCTTCTGGTTTTAAGGGACCTGAAAAGAAGTTTCATGCCCACCATGGTCCTAAAGGCTGCTGGTTCCCCTTGTCTTTCTTGCACACCAATACTTTGACTGAAGGCACCCTGAAGGCTGTCCCCTTTCCCCTCATCACCCCCTGCTGCCCCCTTTCCCCGTCAACACTCCCCTTGATCTTTCAACTGTTCCCTGGCAGTGTGTATTGCCCACTTCTGCTCTAGATCCTTTGTTACATACCCCTAAATATTACCCTCGACTTATCCATAGGTCATATCAAAATCCATAATTTTGGCCCCAAAACTTCCCCTAGATTTATACGTGAGATGGATGCATAGTTGAATATATACGGTTGCTACAAATGTGCAAGCAGATATTGCCTCTTCCCCTGCAGAAACACTTTTATAACATCTGTCAGTGGTGCTTCTGTTTTAAATTGCAAAGCACCTACCTGCCTTTTCTAGCCCTGTTGAATTCAGAAAGGCGTGAATATTGAACCTGTTTTTTTCTATTTGTCCTTCATATAGGAATCTTCAAATGTAAGAGTGGCAACAAATGTATTAATGAGAGATACAGTTGTGATGGAGTGTGGCATTGTCCTGACGGCTCTGATGAATCAGATTGCTGGAAGCCAACACCAGAGTGTGCCCTACGGTGTGATAGCAACACACGTTGTGTGCCTGAGAGTTGGATTTGTGATGGGACCCCTGACTGTGCTGATGATGCAGATGAACAGGGCTGTGGTGAGCAACTTTATAAAAGTCACCAGGGATGCCCCAATGGGAACAAACCACTGACTTTTTATGCAAGTTGTAAGCTGTCATCTTGGGGAGGGGTATATCTCCTTGAGGCTGCTTCCTTGAAACAGTGTGGGATATTGTCAGTTGTTGTATTATAGGCTGTCATGTGGGAAGACTATAGGCTCATGTTTACTTGTAGACCCAGAAAAAGATAGCAATTATCCTTTGCAACAAAGATTTGGATAGGATTGCCTAAAATAACTATAGTTTTAAAATGCAGTCGAGGCCTTAGAGCTTGAACAAGGAGAAACTCATGAACTGAAATGCATTTTGCAGAGTGAGCAATAAGGAAATGTAGAAAAAATGGCTTTGGATGGCGTGTTGAGTGAGCTGACAAACTGCAAATGGGTTCATCAGCAGCCAAGTTCTGAACACAGTAGATAGTCTGTGTTGTGCCTGTATGTCGATACATGGCATATGGTTTGAGGGTTGGACTACAACTCTGGAGACATTCTCTGCTTGGCCATAAAACCCACTGGATGACCTTGGCAAGTCACATGCTCTCAACCTCAGGGAAAAGCAATGGCAAACCTCCTCTGAACAAATATTTCAAAGAAAACCTTGTGATAGGTTCACCTTGGGATCTCCACAAGTCGGAAATATCTTGAAGGCACCCAACAGGTAGTTACACCTGTTGTTGCAGCAAGCACCTCTATAGCTAGGGGCTGCCATTTCCTTGCCTGGTTTCTGTATCTGTGTGCTGTGTAGTAGAGGGATGTGGATTAGCATACTGCACTTTTGACACTATATGTTTTAATCTAAATCAACCCTTAGGGTCATCATTGGGGGTGCTCCTTGACTCGTCGCTCCTGATGACAAATCAGGTTAA
>CM034703.1:128018766-128039167 GCA_020142125.1 Phrynosoma platyrhinos | reverse complement strand
GCCCCATCGGTAGATGGAGGGGATCATTCAGTTAGGCATTAGTTTTCTGTGTAGGATTTTAATTAATTTTTAATCATGTTGATTTTAAATTTGTTTGATTTAATATTGTTTTAAGGGGGGGGTTCTATATTATATGTTTTACTTGGATTATGTTTTTAAACTTGTAAGCCGATTGGGTCTCCATTGGGCGGGGTATTATTATTATTATTATTATTATTATTATTATTATTATTATTATTATTGATCCTAATAGGGTCAAGATCCCCATAAAGCATCACCACTACCACTTAACTGATCTGTATATTATCTTAAAAAGGAAGGGGTTGCAAGGTCCCTTCCCACTGAGTGTCCTCAGTGAGCACATTACATTAAAGGATTTAAGAAAATGCTTTGTGTCCAAGGCGCAGAGGTGTGCAAGTGACAAGAGCCTGCTTTTTTTTTTTAAAAAAAAGAACTAAATTAAACAGAACACTAGGCATCATAGGCTGATTTTTTTTCCTCCAAGTTCTGCCAAAAAATGGAAATGGAATGTTACACAGCAGGTCATATGAGGTATTCACTATTTGGTCACCCCTCTGGAGACAGATTTTTTTTTTTTTTAATTATAAATTTTATTATTAAAACATACAATCATTACACTCCATCAAAACAACATGTTTTGATGGAGACAGATTTTTTTAATGCTTTCTCTTTATGGAGTAAACAATAGAAATATTAAAAATATTTACATGCTCATATATACATATTGTCATTATTCCAACATATTATTTCCACATTCATTGTATAACGTCTTTTTCTTATTTCGTCTTACATCTTGCATATTTTTTCAGTCTTTCTTCATTTCACAATGCTTTTCTTCACTTCACATGATTCCGTTCATCATGGTTCCATTTGTTATGTTTCACAACATTTTCTTTTCTTTTCTTTTCCTTTCTTCTTTTTCCATTCTTGCTCATCCTTTCCTCAGTTAGATCTCCCCCTTTCTACATTCCAACCATTCTATCCTCTCGCTTCTATATACCCCTCTAACACTTTCACATACCTTCAAATTACTACTTCTTACCTTCTTAACACTTGCTCATATCTTCTTTAACTGATTTCTCCATTCCACTTTCCTTCCTTTTTCTCAATTTTATCAAACCTTTTCCCTTGTTTTAAAAAATAGTGCTGTTTTACCCTTTTCTTTATCTGTTCTCTAAACCCGATTTCCCAGTCCTTACTATCAGGTGATTTAGCTATGCTTCTTGTAGCTCCCATTAGCTTTCTCCCTCTTCTGGAGACAGAACTGAAGTACAAAGAGCTAAATAACATGTTTGCTCATGATATTGTTTGACAAATGCTATGGGAGTCATGGTTTCATTAAACCCAAATATATTTCTTTGTGTAACCCACACACCTGTAACTAGAAAATGGATGCCCGTTCATAAGTCTTATTGGATGAGACCTCAGCGAAGTCTGTCTCAGGTGTTTTGGGAAAGGCATGAAGGCTTAAAACATGGTGCCATGTACTTTCAGTTCATCCAGAATGTACTGAGCATCATTTCCAGTGTAAAAGTGGCCAGTGCATTGCTTCCTATCTGCGTTGTGATGGAGACCATGACTGCAAGGACCACTCAGATGAAGCTGACTGCCCAATCCCCAAAATACATATATGCTCTTCAGATGAAACCAAGTGCCCTGGAAGTGGAGAGTGTATCATAAAGGAGTGGATCTGTGATGGGGATGTGGACTGCAGAGATGAATCTGATGAAAAGGTATAAATGGCAAAGAATAATTAATAAGCTCCACAGTTTATTAATATTGACAAGTGATCCATAGACATATATGTAGAAAAGCAAACTGTAAACAGAATGAATTAGGATTCTGAAGGTAAAATACAGTGGCATAAGATTGTTGCTTTGGCATAATCCTGTTCAATAAGGGGAGGGAACAAGGTAAATTCCTTCCAGGGAACTGAGGGGTAATTCAGACAATGAAATTAATCCAGGTTGAATCTCCGTTGTTCATCTGTATCCCAAATGCACCCAATTAAGTTTGGAGGGGGGCTGCCAAGTTCCCCACTTAACCCAGAATAATCTGGGTTTTTCAGAGTTTTTATTTTATTTTAAAGATTTCCATTGTTGGCAGTGTGAATAACTGATGTGAATAGACCCAGGATTAAATTCTGCATGCCTTGAATGCATTTCAAATACATTTGCATCGTTGACTCCATGTTTGTTCGAGTGCTTGCACGTGTGAGTAACCGAACTCGCAGGGATGTGGTTCCATAGTGTGAATAACAAACCCAGAATGCATGATTGAGGTTGTTCATATCATTTGGCTAAAAAAATGACATCTGAATGACCCCTTTGAGTCTTACTCACTCTGCTTAGCCATTTTGTTGAGGCTTTGTGCATGGTCTGCATAATTTGTTCCAATCCTAGTTTCTTGGGGGTCCTTCATATGTTACTTTTTTTAGTACAACTATGTAAATCTCACTCACACAATCCGGGCTTGTTACTCTCACTATAGATCGCATCTATGTGCATCTCTGTGAGTTCAGTTGCTCACGCATGCCAGCACTCCAATAAAGATGGAGTCAATGATGTGAATGTATTTGAAACACATTCAAAGCATGCAGAATTTAAACCTGGGTTCTCCCAAGTCTATTTGCACTGGTTATTCACACAACCAAGAATCCAAATCTTAGAAAACCTTGGACAAAAATCCAACATTGATTATCCCAGGTTAAGTGATTTTTTTTTTAGCAGCCCCCCCTCCCTAACTTAATTGGATGCATTTGAAGTGCATGTGAACAATGAAGATTTAATCCAGATTTTCACCCTCTGAATAATCCTTAGATGCTAGGAGTAGAAACTTACTCAAACAATGCTAAAATTGTCAGGAAGACTGTATTGTGGGACAGATTTGAGTTAACAATATTATTATTATTATTATTATTATTATTATTATTATTATTATTTCTTTCTTGCCTCTCCCCATGGATTGAGGCAGGGGACAACAACGATTAAGAAATGAACAACATCAGTTAAAACACTCATCAATTCAAAAGGATAAATAAGATGTGCCAATATTAAAACAATCCACATCTAAAATTCATCATTTAAAATTCACAATTTAAAAACCATCTGGATAAACCTGCTGAAAGAAGAGACTATGTAGTAGCCATGTAACTACAATAGCCATGTAAATACAGTAATCACTACCTTGGATACCTAATTCCTTTGCCAACCAAGCCTTTCTTGGGACAAGATCCCCAAGTGCAGTTGAATGCCTTAGGTTTCATTCCTGCCCAGGATAGCTATTCCTCCTGGGCAAGAGACTGTAAAGAAGAAAATTTAACCCATATTCTTTTCAACGTTGTCTCCTTGCAGGACTGTAAGTTGGTGAAGCGAGATTGTGGCGCCAGCCAGTGGCAATGCAGCAGCTTAGTGGAGTGTATCCCAAATCTTTGGCGCTGTGATGGGCAACCTGATTGCAAAGACGGGAGTGATGAGATTGGCTGTAAGCAATTCTCTTTCCAATCCTTTGGCCAGTGAGAGCTCTTATGGCCATTAAAAGGCTCCAGGATTGAACAGTCAGTGTTGCGCTCCATTTAAAAATCCACGAGGAAAACATCTTGCCTTGAGTCGTAGTTGCTAAAACCACTGGTATTGTGTAGAAGCAGGCAAGACACAAATTCTATAATGGAAACAAAATGATAAAATGTATTTTGAAAACCCATATGAGTGTTCCTCTTCCTCACCCTCAAGGCCAAACAGAAGCAGTAGGACGTAGAGTGAAATGACACCTTCAACTTTTGTTTTAAAAGAATAAAATGTAAAGAGCTTAGTCCAGCCCCTTAAGAGCACGGAATATGTGCTTTATTTTAGTCTGGATGCTATCACAATCTGAAAAGCTCTCCTTGGTCTCCCACAGGCAAGGCCCAGAAGTGCCAAGGCTATGAATTCCAGTGTGGCGACACCTGTATCGATCACACACTAGTTTGCAATGGGAAGCCTGACTGCCAAGGTGGAGTTGATGAAGGTGGCACTTGTGCTTCACCATGCCAAAGGAGATGCTCACAGATCTGCTACCAGTCTCCTACTGGGTCTGTAAGTAGTAGTAGTAGTAGTAGTAGTAGTAGTAGTCTCTCTCCAGGGCTCAAGGTGGGGTACAACATATATTGAAATACTTGTTGTGGGCCTTCAAGTTGTTTTCAACTTATGGCAACCCTATCATGGGGTTTTCTTGCCAAGATTCATTCACAGGGTGTTTGCCATTGCCTTCCCCTGAGGCTGAGAGCATGTGACTTGCCCAAGGTTATTCAGTGGGTTTCATGGCTGAGCTGAGAATCAAACCCTGGGCTCCAGAGTCATAGTCCAACACTCAAACCACTTGAAATACAGTGTATGACTAAACACATGAAACAAATACATAGGTTAAAACACATAAACATAGGATTAAGATGACTATTACACATTAAACTCAGCCAGACATAGAATTAAAAATATACCAATTTAAAATTCATGCAGTCAGCCCTCTATATCAGTGGACTAGTCATCCATGGATCGGAGCATATGTGGATGGCCCTACCTCATCGTCAATGGCAGAACATGGATGCATCCATTGATGCTAATGGGACTTAAGCTTAAGTATGCAATTTAAGTTGAGGAAGGAGCAGGAGGGATGAGAGAGCAAATAGATTCAGTCAAGAGTTTGTTGCTAGTAAAGTCCAATTTTAAGCATTTGTCTTCCTCAGAGTTCAATCAATGTACTGCAAGCTAACAAGGCATTTTAACCAAGATAGGTTCATCAGAAAAATACAGTTGAGTACATTATAAAATACAGTACATGTAATATAGCTGTAAGTAAACCCTATGAAATGCTGAAATGCATCTATATTTTTATTAGCATATTAGTGTACATTCTTCTTGAATATCTTACATTTTGTGGTTTCTTGTCCTCCTTTACAGTTATGACATCTGGTCACCTTGAGAAAGCTTGACATCCTTAAATTAAAAATGATAAAAGTTATCCCCCCACATCTGTTTTCTTAACCTGCCCACAATGAGTCTTTTGGCTTGGTAGAACTAGGAATGGAGCAGCCATCAACCTTGAGTAGTCAATGTCTGAAGACAATTTATTTCCTTTTTCCCTACAGCTACTCTTGGGGCAGGGGAAACAAGACTTCTAATGCAAAGGAGGCAATGACTTATGATTGTCTCTAACCCTACGAGACAAACAGATCTTGTCATATTTTTGTCTTTTTCTTAGAAATGTGCTTGCCACAAGGGGTTCAGGCTAAGAAGCGACAGGCGTTCCTGCAAAGATATCAATGAATGTAAAGACCTGGCAGAACAGAAGTGCAGCCAGACCTGTATTAATACAATTGGTGGCTACAACTGCACTTGCCATCCTGGCTACTTGTTGGAACCAGATGGCCATACCTGCAAAGTGGTTGGTAAGCATCTACAGAGGGATAGCTTGGCTTTCCCAGAAGGGATCTGTCAGTATGACTGGAAATAAGGTGAATCTAGTTTGTCTGAAGTGAGAAACGCAGGATGAAAGGCCTTTTGGCTTCAAAGCATATGCATTCATAGTCTTCTAAATAGGAAACCCCTGCCATGAGGGATTTGCTTCAGTGCTGGCAAATTGGTGGAGACTTGTTGAGCAGTTCAAGCTGTTAAATGTTCAAGGACTTCTGACCACATACCTGGAACTCTCCTAAAAAAGCAACTTTTCAGTGTTTAGATTGAAACTTCAGGTAAATGGAGAAAATCTGGTCGGATGAAAGTATTAGCCCCAATTCAAACATAATTCTATTTGGTAAAATCCATCTTTTTTCCAATACAAAGGTGCACTGTGTAGAATTTACACCTGTTCCAACCATTCATAAAGCATTTAGATATCCTCTTGAATGCAAAAAGTACCATACATAACAAATAGAACATGGCAAAAGGGGAGCAGGAGAGGTATCACTAGTAAATTATCCCTTCGGCTGCTTTCTTTATCTTTATCTTTCTGAATTGCCAATTGTGAATGAGTTCACATTATAGGACAGGGGTAGGCAACCTGTCCCCTTTAAGGACCGAGGGACTTCAGCTCCCAGAATCCCAAGAGCTATTGGCCAACATGGCTGAGGCTTTTGGGAGCTGAAGTTTCTCGGCCCTTAAAGGGGAAAGGTTGCCTACCCCTGTTATAGGACATCAGGATTATTAATATGTCACCACCCATAGCTAGCAATTCCAAGAACACCGTGCCAGCATTTTGCTCAGGGTGCTGTTGCAAAGATGTGAAATGGTAACATAACACTTGATTTGTTTTTGTAGGCCCTGAGCCAATGCTGCTAGTTGCCATTCAATTTGATCTGATCCTGTATGGATTAAGGAGCATGAAAGAGGATGTCATCTTGACAACTGATAAGAACTTTATTATATTTTCCATTGACTATGATTTGGCAGAGCAGAAGGTTTTCTGGATGGATCTTAATGCAGAAAGCATTAAATGGATGGATACAAAATCTAAGCAAAGAGGGACTCTAGTGAAAGGTGGGTCTTCATCATTGTTCAGATATTTGAGCACTCAAGAGCTTGATGAAAGCTTCTAACTGTAGAGTGAAAAAACTGGATCTAGTTCCAGTTCTTATGTGCTGGCTGGGTTATCTTGGAAGCTATAGTCCAAACAAATTTTCCAAGGTCTACTCCTTACCCAAGCAGCTTCATAGGCTAGCAAGAGGAAACTGCGTATACAAACCCACCTTATCTTCAGTCATGGTTGGGAGTAAATTAGAAAGTTAACAAAGAACTCTTTCTGCCTGTACGAATTACCTGAGAGAGTGGAGGAAACTTTACAGCAGGCTCCTCTGTTAGATTTTTTTATGTAGCAAAATAAGATATGCAGTTTTGATCACTGCTGACTCCTAGGTTACTGGCCAGTATTGGCATGTAACTTCATTAATAGACTAGGGCCTAGCTTTTCCTGCTCTTGTGAGCATCTCTCAGCTGTTCTTCATGAATTTCAAACAACCCTGGAACAGCAGTGTTTCCCCTTCATGAGCTCCTCTCACTCGGAAGCACTCTCCATGGTACTGTGTAGACCGGGATGTTTGACACATCCGGATATTGTTCGGCACAGCCATTAGTCCCAGCTGGCGTATTAATGGTCAGGGATAATGGGAGCTGGAGTTCAGCAATATCTGGAGGCCCACATGTTCCCCAGTTGTGGTGTAGATGTGAATAGGTGGGAGCAACAAGATCTCAGTGTAGCTTAATAGACAATATGCACCCTTCTATGACATCTTGATATTCCTAGAAGGTTCTTCTTGAGATTTGTCTGGGAGGACACATTCCAGGTACTTAAATTGTTAACTAACTTTGTTAATTGACTGTTAACTAGCTTACATGGAGCCTTTTATTTTGGCATTAAAGGGAAATAATAGGCCACCTGTGCAAATTTTATGAGCACCTCTGTCTCATTCATGGCTTAAGGAAATAATGAAAGCTTCTGGAAACATAGGCTTTAGTTGCAGAAAGTTGCAGAAATTAGTGGTTAACACTGTATATATGGACAATCCACAGAAGGAATGTTACTCTTGTTTGCTTTGGTTTAAGCCCTCTTGAAAATGCAACTGATAACACAATTCTATATGTGTGCACCTGATCATTATTTATTGAATTATTTACTAAATATGTCCTTTTTGAGGAAGTAGGCAGTCTCAAAGGTGTTACAAAATACCTTTGCATATAAATACATCCTTGTTTAAGTACTCCTGCCAAGATGTAAATTATTGGATTGAACTCTACAGCTGGCTACTAACTAGTCCTTGGTGTGTTTGGGACTTCAGCTCCCAGTAGTCTCAGCCAACTTAGCCAATGACCTGGGATTCTGGGAGATAAAAGTCTAAAACACCTGGAGGACCAGAGTTTGGGAACCACTGAACTAGACAAAGTATGGCTGAGCAACTGTGGCAGCTCCAGGGCATAATTTCCAGCCTTGGGACCCCCCTCCACACTGAGGCCACAGAGACTACCAAAAATTCCAAACAAAAAATGACTGAAAGTCTAATTGTGGTGTTGGAAGAAAGGTTTGAGGGACTGTGATGAAAAGGTTTCCAAGAGAGGCACAGCACTTTATTTGTCAGCCAGAAAGGGGGAAAGTGGTGGAGGCTGGAGGAATCCATAACTTGCATATTCCTGCAGTAAAGTTTAACTGGTAAGTCAGCCATGTTTCTTGTAGCAATAGCAATAGCAAGTACATTTCTATACTGCTTATCAGTGCACAAGCACTCCCTAAGTCAGGGATAGCAACCTTTCCCCTTTAAGGGCCGAGGGACTTCAGCTCCCAGAATCCCAGGAGCTATTGGCCAACATGGGACTATTGGCCAACATGGCTGAGGCTTCTGGGAGCTGAGTGGTTTACAGTGTGTAAGCTAATTGCCCCCAACAAGCTGGGGACTCATTTTAGTGATCTTGGAAGGATGCAAGCCTGAGTCAAGCCTGAGCCCCTGGCTGGTATTGAACTCACAACCTTATAGTTTGTGAGTGAGTGGTTGCAGTACAGGCATTTAACCACTGTGCCACCAGGGCTTTTCCTTTCATTGACAAAGTCTCATCATGAGAATGTATCTGGATGTGGGGAAAGAAAAAATCTTCTGTTACTATCCCCTAATTGCTCTTGTGTCCTAACTCTAATGTGTCCCAACTATTGCCTTGAATGCCAATAGGATGTGATAGGATGCAGGTCATATTTTGTTCACTTCTGTTTTTCTGTTTTAAATGGGCAAACTGTAGGAATCAAATCTGACAGCATAGCAGTGGACTGGATAGGTAGGAATCTTTACTGGACTGATGGAATAGCCGGGCAAATCTTGGCCACCCAGCTAAATGGTACCTGGAAGGGAAATCCTGAATACACGGTGGTACTTGATTACCTTGATCAGCCACGATCCCTGGCTCTGAATCCACTGGATGGGTAAGACTGTTGTGGATGTTGCTTTTAAAAGGTCATACCTTGTTGGAATTGTCTGCACATACTAGATGGAGGCCCATCTCTGAAGCTAGGTAGAGGACTACATGGAAACAACATAAATGTCCTATTCCTTTACCGGGTAGAGGTATATATTAAAGGAGGGGTGCATAGCTGTCTTCCTTCCAAGATTTGCATGTGCCCACTCCACTTTGTTTTTGTATTGCATGTGTCCTCTCTACTACCCCTAAAATATTTTGTAAGTTTTCAGCGGGGGTTTGCTAGACACACATACACATTTTCTTATGGCTATGGCTGCACTTTTCTCTCCGGCCTGAAATAACTTGGGGAAATGACCTCTCTTGGTGTAGAACCAACCAAAGACCATCCAAAATGTGGCAAAAGTGCTCCCCATGTCCCCTAGAGCAGTGCTTCTTAGGCTATCTAATGTGAGGACCAGCAATGTTTTCCCCTAATGTGATAATAAATGGGTACCATATTTGTGTCCATTGCCTACTATTGTTTCCAGGGACAGACGCTGATCCACCGCTTACATGTGGCACTGCCCTAGAGGATGCAAGGAGCTTTTCTGATAATTTTAAAACTCAGTTGGAGATGGATGGGCCCTACATTTTCTCCTGGAGTGGAGCACACATTGCCAAATGATTCTCCAGGATGCCTTGCCACTTGTAGCTCTTAATCTCCAGCTCTTTACAGATGGCCTATATTTGAATTAACACAGAATAAAAATCTACCCACCCACCCAAACTCTTGAAATAAGGAAGCTGGCCACAGTGGGACAGATACATTGACTGCTGTTCTTGCTTTGCATGGATAGTCTTATATTAGAGTGGTTAAATGTGAAAGAAGACACGATATGTCTCTTGCATCATTTAATAGCTAGGTAGCAGAAGTACCTTCAGGAGGTGTAGATTGCAGGACTCTGGCTATTACTCGCTTTTACACAGCTTTTAAAGATGCAAGAATACTCTTTTTAAAAATATTTGATAAACCAGTAGTGCTCAAAACACAATTCTGGTCCTGGCTGAGGATGGATTGATTTTATCAGCCTGAGATCTCCTCCAAAAAAGAGTTACAACTTAGGTCTATATGTAGATGTTGGGAGGGGGGAAGCAAAGAGGAATGGTAACACCTAATAGAAGGGATGTAGAGAAGAGACAAAGGGGGCTGGAAAAGATGGTTTTATTCTTGTAATTAGCCTAATGTGTTTCAGCCTAGTCATTGCCTTCTTCAAGGGAGTGCAACTTTCAAACCACTTGCAGAGGTTCCAAAAAGAGTGTTTCCCTTCCTACCAGTTTCCAGGCATAGGAGAGGAAACACTCTTTTTGGAATCCTTGCAGATGGTTTTAAAGTTGCATTTCCTTGAAGAATGCCATTAAATATTACCAGGCTGAAATGTGTTGGAAGAACTGCAACAATAAACCCATCTTTTTCAACATCCTGAGACTTAATATCGTCCTTACATTCCTTCTACATGTGGAAGGCCTGTCTTCTTTGGTGGACAAACTCATCTCTCCATTGCAGAAGAAAATATACTTGATGTCATTTGTATGTGTTTGCATTCAACCATGTCTTGAGCATGAACTTCTGGGCCCAAGGTCTGACTCAAGCTGAGCTTTAAACATAAAGAATACATATTCAAAATGGCAACTGAAGGCTAACAAATTTGGTACGGCTCTATGTTGCAGCTTAGAACAGAAAAAAGCAAGGCATGAGCTAAAGCAGGTTTGGGCAACATGTGACACTCCAGATGTTTTTAAATTGTATCATTCATCAGCTGCAGCCAGGAGCATCAGTGATGAGGTGTTGTAGGAGTTGCAGCCCAACAGTATCCTTAGCTCAGGGATGGAGGACCACACATTCTGCACCCCTGAGATAAAGGCCAATGATACAGCAGCTTTTGTGAAGTTAAACATAATCTGCATCTGTACAATAACATGCAAAATCCACAAAACATTCCTGTCACTGCTCCCAGACTGTGGAATGCCCTGCCGGAGGAGATCCGTCTTGCAACCAGCTTGGAGAATTTCAAAAAAGCCATCAAAACAGTTCTCTTCCTGCAGGCCTTCCCTGAATAGAACAGACCACATTAAATGGATGCTTCTCCCTCTTTTTATGTTTTATGTTTTCATGTTTATGTTTTTATATTCTATGTTTTATGTTATCATTTTAATGTTTTAGGATATTTATTTTATATCACTGGTGTGAATTCGCCAGTTATTTTAAACATGCGTATTATTATATGTAATTTTAAGGGGGGTAAATTGTTTTTATGTTATTGTTGTTGCTATGGATTTGTTTGTTTTATATGTAACTTTTGTGAGCTGCCTTGATTGCCTAAAGGCAAAAGCAAAGCAAAGCAGCTTCATTTATATACCGCTTCATATGGGATGTCTAAGCAGTTTACAACTGTAAGCTCATTGCCTCCCAACAGTTGGGTACAAAAGGCAGGATACAAAAATAAAGTTGTTTATTATTATTATTATTATTATTATTATTATTATTATTATTATTATTATTATTACCTTTATGGAGCCAACCAAAATGCACAGAATACATGTTGCAAACTTTCGAAGCTCAACTGGCTTCTTCATCAGGCAAAGGTGTTAAAAATCACACTGGAGGAGAAAGAATTATGACAATGTTAGTCAAAAGCCTGCATTTAGTTAAGATTTTGTAGCTGTTTTCAGTTCAGATGGTATGGAGAGAAATTTATGAAGGCAGTCCTCTTTTTCTTCTGGCCATGTGGATACTAAAGGAAATAATATTTTAGTTCCATTAGCAAGACAAAAAGATGCTCCTTTTGAGATCCAAATTACCTTTGTCTTTGGATCTTAAGTGGAGCATCTGTTTGCCTTGCTACATGTCCAACACACCTACCTCTGGATCTAGATCTGGTTGATTTCTGGATGGGAAATAATCCCAGGGAATCTACATCAAATTCAAAAGAATAAAGATCGGAGACAAATTAGCATAATAATAATATTTCCTGCCTTGTCATATAAACCCACAGTTAAACTATAACACTAAAAAATCATTAAAATGCACCCAGAGTGCAGATACAATAAAAAAGTAATGATTTAAAATTGGGACAGATGCTGATCCTGAAGATGGGTAGCCTGACTTGTAGCCTAAAAGAGCAGTGGGATGAAATGTGTAATCTTTCATGAAATCATTTGTCTATCATAGTGCTGAACTGCTATAATTCTCTTATATTAATATTCCCTTTCTCAGATTGATGTACTGGAGTGAAATAGGGACCGATCCCAAAATACAGCAAGCAGGGATGGGTGGAAGCAGCAAAAAAATACTGATTGATGAAGGACTTGGTTGGCCTGCTGGCATAACCCTTGATCTCTTGAGCTGGAGAATTTTCTGGTCTGATGACAAGTTTCGTTGCATTGGATCAGCCTTTCTGGATGGCACTGGCATGAAGGTAATTGTGCATCCTATTAGCTTATCTGAGCTAGGTCTAAGGCAGGGGTAGGCAACCTTTCCCCTTTAAGGGCCGAGGGACTTCAGCTCCCAGAATTGCAGGAGCTATTAGCCAACATGGGACTATTGGCCAACATGGCTGAGGCTTCTGGGAGCTGAAGTCCTTCGGCCCTTAAAGGGGAAAGGTTGCCTACCCCTGGTCTAAGGCAAGGAACAAGCAAGTGTTCATGTAATTTGTTTCGAAAGAAGCAAAGTCTGAGAATCTCACTTTGCTCTTGCATAAGTTTTTTGGTAGCTTCCCCCCATAAAACCTTGGTCCTAACTAGAGGTGACAGGACAAGTGTGGAAAGAAATGCCCTGTAAACTTTTCAAATCTTTGTTGGTTGGTGATCTTTAGTACCAGTCTGTGATGAACATTTTTCTCTTAGGTCTTTCAGCTGCCTGAGATCTGTATTCCCTTCTCACTGACTGTCTTTGAGGACTACATTTACTGGTCTGACATGTTATCCAGGCGAGTACAGAAGATAGACAAAAGGACTGGCAAAAACCGAACAGTTCTTATCAAGCGCCATGGGCAACCATATGGACTAAAGGTACTGCTTTAACTTTTTAATGGAATCGTAGATAACTCACTGGAAAAGACAATAATGCTTAGCAAAGTGGAAAGTTTTAGGAAAGGAGGAAGATTGCATTACAGGTAGGTTGATTCAATCATGAAAGCCTTGGTGATTTGGAGATCTCTCATTCATAAGTCATAGTTGACTTTGATGACAAATAAGAAGAAATAGGCCAGGTATGAGTTAGCTAATAGAGCAAGAACTTGTCTCTATCCTTTGTTTGGAGGTCTTTGGCTAGGGAAGAATGAAATGAGAGCCAGTTTCTCTGCTCTTTCCAGACATATTGGGACTACTCTGCTTAGGAACTTTTAATGTCAGAGTAAATCAACTCTGGTTTCTAGTCTGAATTTTAAAGGACATTTCTAAGGTGGCAAATCTATTTTGATGATAGAATTCTGGACCTTGGACATGAAAACCCAGAGGCGTCATTAGGAGATGTGGGATGTGGGCCACACCAAGTGACTCCCTAAGGATGGGTGACACCACTACTCCCTAAACATCTGCCTAGGAAGGAATAGACTATGGCATTTGCTTGCATCCCTTTAAAATGCTGAAGAGTTGGTGTAAGTGGGATAAGGTTCAGTGGGAAGAGAAAGGAGAGGCCCCAGGTTTAAAAAAATATATATTTTTACATTCTTTAAACATTTTCTTCAAAGCTTATCCAATTTTCACTTCAACCACATGAAACAATGTACATGTAAATAACTTTATGCTGTGTGTATGATACTGTAATTTAAAGGTATAATTTTAATTTTGATAGTTGTTTATGTTACAATAGTTGCCATTACATTCAATGATGAATTATGGAGTAACATTAGCACAAAAAACATTACTAAGGATTCTGTATGATGTGGGATGGGAGGAGGTCAGTGGTGGGATTACCTTACCAGGCGATGCCAAACCAAGTGACGCCACTGCTAAAATCCAAAGCAAATTCACTGCTGACTGACCTTGAAGCCATCAGCCACCACCATCGCAATTGCTTTGTTGGCTTGATTAATTTTAAAAGTGTTCATTTCATTCGGTCCCTTCTACATTGGGTTTGGAGTGCCACAAACATTGAAAGTGAAGCTGTTATATATACTAACATGGATCCCCCTTTACTTAACAGTTTATGCGCTGGGCTCCAATTTCAGTGTAGTATGTGACCTAGGACTTATTCTTGCTAAGCCAGCCTCTCTTTAAAATGCTACCTGAAAGTATGTTGGCCCAAAAATAAGGGACCATTTTAAATGTTTTTCTAATAGTCATAAAAATAAACACAAACTATACTGTTAAAATTTTCACCTGAGCTGTCTAAAATCCAGTCAGTCATCTGATCTAATCTGTTCACCTTATGCATCCAGGGCTGAAATTTCAAAGTAAGTGGTTGTCAGGTTTGTCAGCTCATGGATGAAACTAAGGTCCTATTCAGGAAGACTTTGCAGTGGAACGGTGGCTGCAGAAATTCAGCCTAGGGAAAACAATATTTTCCATTGAAGCTATTTTGTTACAATTTTTGTAAAGAAAAAGTGAACAGATCTAACTATATATCTTAAGTGCAGACTTCTTTATTAAGTGCAGACACAGAGATGACCTGGACTTTCTAGTTTTGTTAAAGGTTTTAAAATCTAGGAAATTTGGATTTCAGATTATGCATGAGGTCCTCCAGCCCACAGCCCACAATCCTTGTGCAGGCAGCAGCTGTTCACACTTGTGCCTCTTGAATCCAAACAAGAAAAGTAGCTGCCACTGTCCGACTGGACTTGTTCTTTCAGGTGATGGAGAGACATGCATTCCTATAAAGGAGTCAGCATTCTTGTTTCTGGTTGCACAATCCAATGTTACTCAGGTATGGCTTTAAATGATTTCTTGTGTAATAGTTAAGATTTTAAGCTACTCAAACACAAAGGGCCCCAACAGTCTTTAAATGGGGGATTTTATGTGTAAAGTGCCACTAGTTTAGTAAATGGTGGGAATGCTGTAGATATTTTTTGTCTGGATTGTTTATATGGGTTTTAGCAAAGTGTTTTATAAAGTTTCCAGTTATATTTGATTATCAAACTGATCAAATGTGGAATAGATGGGAATACTATCAAATGGATTCATAATTGGTTGAACAAACATATTCAAAGAGTTATCATCAATGGCTGCGCTTCAGATAGAAAGAAAGTCTCAAATCGGGCGCCACAGGGTTCTGTCCATCCTACAATATTTTTATCAATGACTTAAATGATGAAAGGTTACAGAAAATCTTTGTTATGTTTTCAGATGATACAAAACTGCGAGGGGTAGCTAAAACATTGGACAGTAGGAACATAATTTAAAAGAACCTTGATAAACTAGAAAATTGGCTGAGACTAAAGGAATGAAACTCAAGAAACAAATGTAAAATTTTACATTTAGACCATAAAAAGCAAATGCACACTTATAGGATGTTGGTACTTGGCTTAGCAGCAGTACATGTAAAAAAGACCTTGGGATTATTATTGATCATGAGTCGAACATGACCCAGCAGTGTGATGCTTCAGTAAAGAAGGCAAATAATAATTAGCCTGCCTTAATAGAACCATAGTTGCCAAGACAAGGTAAGTAATAACCTCACTTCATTCTGCAGTAGTCAGACCTTACCTACAGTACTGTGTTCAATTTTGGGCAACACATTTTAGGAAAAATTAGACAAGTTAGAACAGGTTCAGAGAATGTCAACAGGGATGATAAGAGGTATGGAGGACAAGGTATATGAGGAAAATTTGAGGGATCTGGCATGTTAAACCTGGTGAGGAGAAGACGAGGTGACATGATAGCCATAGTTAAATAGTTAAAGGGCTGTTGCAGAGAGGAGCATATAGGTTTGTTTCCTGCTCCCCTAGAGGAGGACATCTTCTAATGGCTGTAAGCTACAGGAGGATAGATTTTGATTGTATATTGGAAGATTGTGTATTGGGTCTTCATCTCTCTCTTTCTCTCTTTCTCTGGACATTTTCAAAAAGAAGCCAGACAGCTACCTGCTGAGGATACTTTAGCTGGATTTTCTGCATTGAATGGGGAATTGGATTTGATGCCCTATGAGGCTCCTTCCAACTCTAATTCTATTTTTTGTTGTTGTTATGTGCCTTCAAGTCATTTCTGACTTATGGTGACCCTAAGGTGACTCTATCATGGGGTTTTCTTGGCAAGGTTTGTTCAGAGGAGGCCTGCCATTGCCTTCCCTGAAGCTGAAAGCATGTGATTTGCTCAAGGTCACCCAGTGGGGCTCAAGGCCAAGCTGGGAATCAAACCCTGGTTTCCAGAGTTGCAACCCAACGCTCTAACCACTATATCGCACTGGCTCTATGCATACTTCCCCCCCCACACACACACCCCATTGATGGAGACAGAAGAATTTAATTCTTCTGGTGCTCGCCACAATACATTCTTATAGATCCTACTTCTTTCTATGAAGGTAAACTTTCAAAGCGTCATACAGTAGGCCCTCTACATTCACTGGGTTTAGGGGCACAGAACCCCCATGAAAGTGGAAAAATGCAAATAAACACTTTTTTTTAACCTAAGAGAACACCTTTCTAGGCTTTAGGTCCTTCAGTGCAACTCTGTGCCCAACATCTGGCAGAAGTTGACCACAGAATTGCACTGGAGGGCCTACAAACATCTAGAGAAGTTTTTTCTCTTGGAATCTCTAAGTTCTCCAATGTGACTCTATGGTCAACTTCTGGCAGATGTTGGTGATAGAGTTGTACTGAAGGACCACAGCAAATCATTGAAGGACCTAGAGATTCCTAGAGAGAACATATTCACAAAAGTCAAAGCTGCAAATGTGGACGGCCAAATGTATTATAGAATAGCTGCAGCAATTAAGCAGCACTGAAAAAAAAAAGTCTTGGAATATGTATGAAAAGGTTCAGTCTTTCAGCTCTACAAATGGTCACTAGAGTTGTGCCATGAAGGTTTTTATGACAAAATACATCCTCTAAGTACTGGGGAGGTGATTGCCTTATGAACTTTCAGAACCCTTGTATGCCAGAACTCTCTAATTGTGGTATTCTTTCTACACCTAATTCTAGGTTTATCTGAAGAAATTGCCTCCTGTGATGGGACAGGGAACTCTACCTGACCACAACTCTCTTCCCTTGAGCAACATTACAGACATGACGGCTGTAGACTACTCTGTACATGACTCAGCTCTTTACTTTTCAGAATTTGAGAGTGGCTTTATAAAAGTCCTTGCTATTAAGGATGCTGGGAGAATTTCTTTGAAGAAAATTCTGCCAGTTGAGGGCACTGTGATCTCTCTAGCCTTAGATTGGCTAAGTGGCAACATCTATTGGATTGACAGCAAACATCTAGCCATTCAAGTAGGAACTTCAGATGGCAGATATGTATATGTGGTGATTGGTGAAGGGCTTTCCCATCCAACCTCTATAGTGCTGCATCCTCCATCTGCAGCTATGTGCTTTGCTGACTTGGGTACAGAGCATGACATGCCTGGCCCCATGATTGAATGTGCATCCATGGATGGAAGTGGAAGAAGGGTTCTCTGGAAGAAAGCCCAGTCTCCTGTTGGCTTAACAATACTGGATGATGGAACCCGTCTCTATTGGGCAGACCAAGGTAAGTAGGTAAATGTGCATGCTCAACTTTCCTAGCATCTGAGTGGAATAATCATCTTACCCAAACCATCCTATTCTAGCCAATCCACATCCTGATTTCTTCTTGGTCAGCTTGTGTTTTTGGGTAGAGGCAAAACAAGCAAAGTGTTTCATTTACCGTGTTCACTGGTTAAGGCTTATCAAGCTTTGCCTGGAAGGGGTGAGTGGCAAAATTCAGGACACACACTCCAGATTTCTTCTTCTCCCCTGTTATTCATCTTAGCATTTCCAAATCAGGCCTTGCTCACTCATTTTCTGTGTCCTAAATTGTAGCCCACTCTGCTTCCAGAGAATTTGATAAGAGCCATTTAAGAAAGGAACCATTCAGCACCTGCATATCTGTGGCCTTCATGTTTTCCTTCTTATGATATAAAGAAGGGGTACAGAAAGGTGGGGGACCTGAGGTCCTCAAGATGTAGAGCCATACCACCCATCATATCTCACTGCTGGCCTGGTTGGCTTGGGCTGTTGGGAGTTGCAGTCATTTGTATTTTTTCCCCCTGAGACATTGAGCCTTCTCTGTCAGAGAGCTCTGGTGCCACAGTAAATTACAGTTCCCATGATTCCCTAGCACTGAACCAGGGCAGTGCCTCAATTTAATGTGCAATATTTCTGGCAGTCTGCAAAGACCCTAAGTCTTCAAGAACAGTATCAGTGGCAGCGAAGTATGGCATGGAAAGCAAGGTGTGCTGCTAACTGGCACAATAGTCAGGACCCCCACATCTAATCCTGTCTGCATGATCTCAACGCTTCAGTCCCACCATATTCTGAATTTGTCTACACAATACAGTGGGGAGGAAGTATTTTGCTAGTGCACTCTAAAGTTCCAACACCCTTTCCCCATACTGCTGACCTGAGTACCAGTGTTTCTTTGAAGATCAATAATACATCACCAACAGACAACAAAGTTTTGCTAAGCTACAGACCCTTTTCTAGTTGTGCTCTTGACTGCATGAGCCCCACCTGATAGTTGTGCTGATAGATGTCATTCGGACTTGACCACTTGGTCTGGCAGAGATAACCCTTCTGTTGTAAAATATTGGCTTTCCTAAACTTTATTTTTTTTAATATTTTTATAAGTTTATAAATATACATAAAATATAACTTGTTTATAACAAATATTCATATAATACTTAAAAACTTTCAGAAGAAAGACTTCTTTCTGGCTGCTGCTTGCCAAGCCAGTTGTAGGACACCCTGGTGCATGGTTGGTTTCTGTTGGTGAAAATAATATGCTGGCTTTCAAACCAGCTTTGAATAATTTGCTAGTTTTAAGTTATTTCTCTATTCTCTTAAACAGTGATTCCTAAAAGGGGTGGTACATTTCCCATAGAAGCAGTGGAAGGATTCAGGGGGTGGTGAAGTGGCCTTCCACCAAAGTATTGGCATGCAAGAAAGACAAAGGGAACCAGCAACCTTTATGACCATGGTGGGGATGAGGTGTTAAGAGCATATGGTGGCAGGGGAGAAGCAGTAGCAAAAAGGACCTTTAACATTTTGGACCCTGCTTAACTTTTATGAGCTTTGCCGGGAGTTGGCTGGCAAAGGCCAGCATGGGCAAGAGGCTTGGTTGCTGCTCCCAAAGTGACTGGGTATAAATGGTACTATAAGCCAAATGTCAAAGTTATTTTTAGTCTAGCTGCTAAGAAGCAATGGAAGAAGTTCTTACACAGCACCATATTCCTGCCATGACTTGGTTCAAACTCACTACTCCCTCTAGCAAAAGGTACTGTGGAAAGCATTCGGATGGATGGATCCCGATACAGGCTCCTTCGGAGGCGGCTGCATGGCCTTACGCTCTTCACAGTAAGGGAAGGAATGATTATTTGGACCACAGTGTCACACAACAGTAAGTAGGCTTAAAACGTGCTAACTTGTATCAAACTATCTGGAGGGCAGCGGCTTGGGAAGCCTAACATGCATTGATGTTGGATGGCCTGGGGACTCGAATCCCTGACACCCCATGTGAACAAAGCAAAGGGTAAATTGCAAGGGTTACAGGCTAAGTAGAATATCTGAATCATCAATATTTTTGGGGTTCAGAGTAAATGATTTCCAAAGCTTTGAAACAATTCCTGGAGTGTGTCCCTTTTGGGTTCAGTCTAGTATAACTTACCTTGTTGGCTCAGAAATAAACAGATTTTAGCAAATTGTAGGGCTGGGGAAGTCTATTGGAGATAACCATCACATAAAAGGCTGACAATTCCATATACAGCAATAAGAAGACTTCCCCTCCTGACTGGGCTAATTTTGTGTCTTAGCAGGTGCAACAAAGGTATGGCATAGCAGACTGGACTTAGAAGAACGCTGGTGGTTTCAAGTTAACCAAAAACTTGTGGATATGAAGATTTATAGCAAGCTAAGCCAAGAGGGTAAACTTTACATTCTATGTATGTGCCTTCAAGTTATCTATCAACTTATGATGACTCCATGAATTTCTTTTTTTATTTGTAAATGCTTTATTAAATATTAAAATCAATACAACACTAAAAACATCTGACAAAGAGTAACATATAGATACTCACAAAAAAGACAAAGACAATGACAAATCAAATAACTTGACCTCCTGGGTCCTTAGACATGCCCTTCCAGAAAAAGAAAAAAACAAAGACAAAAATAAACCTCACCTTCTTAAATTACAGTGGGACGGCTTCCCTACCAGAATTATAACATTAAAGCCACATAGCAATATTTCTTCTTTGTCAGAAGACAGCAAACTCAAAATTCTACTTAGCCAGTTATATCCAAAATCCG
>CM034703.1:127923772-127947792 GCA_020142125.1 Phrynosoma platyrhinos | reverse complement strand
GCTGCGGCGGATGTAAGCGAAAGTGCACCTCACACTTTTGAGGCGCACTTTCACTGACTTTTTAGCGCTCCTTTCAGGGACGGGGAAGGAGCGCCACAGGACCAAGGCGTGGGGATGCCTCGATCCTGCGGCTCACCTTCCCAGGGCAGCCCCATGCCGCCAGTCTGCTTCCCCTTTTAATCTTCTGATTCCTGGCTGCAGTCCCCATTTCTATCAATGTTTGATTCCAGGTAAGAGAATTCTTTTGCTATTTCTGTTTCTTCATTGTCTAGGTTGAATTTGTCTAGATTCTCCATTGTCATTATTTTTGTTTTCTTTATGTTCGACAGTAAGCCTGTCTTTGCACTCTCTTCTTTAATCTTCCTTGGTAGTTGTTCCAGGTCTGTGAGGTTTTATGGTGTCATCTGTGCATCTCAGATTGTTGATATTCCTTCCTTCCATCTTCACACTTCCGTGTCCAAGCCTGCTTTTCTTTAATATGTTCTGCATACAAGTTGAACAGATAGGGTGAAAGGATGCAGCCTTGTCTGACCCCTTTGCCAATTGGGAACCATTCTGTTTCTCTGTGTTTTGTTCTGACAGTAGCCTCTTGTCCTGAGTACAGATAAGGTGTGTTGGCACCTGTTTCTAGTTTCAGGCAAAAGCAAACTGCTGCAGACTGTCCTAGCTTGTGTGTGCTTCCTCATTAATAACTTTGCCATCTTGAACACATTCTGATGATGCTTGGCTATCTGTATCCTGGTTTTCATCTATGAACTGTTGGAAGGTATGAAAATGCCCTGCCCAATACATTAAGAACTATTTTTTGCTTATGACGGCAAATCATCATATGTTCCCTTAACAACTACAATGTAAGGCAAAGCACAGCCTGATGCCAAACTTGGTAGACAGAATTATTATCTGACATCACCTTTATCAGAGTTAGGTCAGGCTTTTCAAATACATTCCTCTGTGCTCAGGTTTTTAATTATGTTATTTTCTGAAAGAACTGGATTACCTTCTATGAATGTGTTCTGGCTTCTTGCCTGATGTCTGTAGTGTCTTCCACACACCCATTTTCTCATCCACCTACTTTTGATATTTCTCTGAAAGAACAACTAGCTGCAGGCGGTGCAAACAAGCAAATTTATCTGCTTTGGCCATGCATGCTCACTGGAAAAAAACAAAAACATTATACTCTAAGGCAGGTTATGTGAGTTTCACCAGAACTGAATGTCTGTGTGACACACCACAGAGATTACAAGGAAATAGATAAGATTTAACATGGTATAGATACTGTTGTAAAAACAAAGAGTTTTTGTTTAAATATATCCCAGAGGCAGGCAACCTTGTTGAATGCTGTGGTTCACATTTTTAGGTTACAACGCTATGCAGTGTTGTTGTTGTTGTTGTTGTTGTCTGTCTTCAATTTGTTCCCAACCTATGGCGACCTTAAGGTCAACCTCAAATAGGGGTTTCATGGTAGATTTCATCAGAGGGGGTTCGCCATTGCCATCCTCTGAGGCTGTGAGAGTATGACTTGCCCAAGGCCACCCAGTGGGTTTCCATGGCCGACTGGGGATTTGAACCCTGCTCTCCAGAGTTATAGCCACTCAAACTACTATACCACACTGGCTCTCCCTCCTATGCAATGTACGTGCAAGTAAATGCCATTAAATTCAATAGACATTACTTATGAGTAAGCATGCCTAGGGCTCAGAGGAACAATCAGTTTTGTGTACACAAACATCACCTCTTAGATACTCTGCCAGAAGAAAAGCTGAATTTTGCAACTTGTATGAACTATGCAAACATATTTATTTTGTGTATTTTATTTAACAGTTTATATTTCAGTCCACATTGAGAGCCAGTGTGGCGTAGTGGTTTGAATGTCAGATTACAACTCTGAAGACCAGGGTTCGATTCCCCACTCGGCCGTGAAACCCACTGGGTGACCTTGGGCAAGTCACATGCTCTCAGTCCCAGAGAATGGCAATGGCAAACATCCTCTGAACAAATCTTGCCAACAAAACCCCATGAAAGGTTTCCCTTAGGGTCACCATAAGTCAGAAACGACTTGAAGACACACAACAGCAACAACAATTTTAGTCCACATAATATGTTAATATTTCAGTGGGGCTTACTCTGAAGTATGTGTCCCAAGGACTGCAGCCTTATAGTTTTGTAATTCTAGCTAGGTTTTGCTCATTGTGGAGGACTGGTATTTGAGGCACAGAGGCTGTGAGAAATATAGGGGGGTTGCAGACTGCCAGAAATAGTGCAAATTGAGTCCACTTTTAGGGTTAGGGTTAGGGAATCATGGGAACTGTAGTTTATTGTGGCACCAGAGCTCTCTGACATAGAAGGCTCAATGTCTCAGAAAAAAACCCAATTCCCATGATTCCCTAGCACTAACCCTAACCCTAAAAGTGGACTCAATTTGCACTATTTCTGGCAGTCTGCAACCCCCCATAGTCCTGATCCTGTACTAACCAACCTGGTCAAAACTTGCAATTTTATTGCTGGTGTCATCATTATTAGAAAGTCTTGCCAAGCTGTGACCTGCAGTCAACACACCATCGGCCGAAACAAATTCTTGGGTCAGTTTATGAAATGAGGAGTAGAACTGCAAAACACATACTTCTTGCAAACTCCCTTAGAGAATTTGATAAGACTGAAGCAAAACAAGACCTGTCCTAGACATATCCACCCTTGAAAAACATTTTATCATTATCCTCCACGATTTACAAAGTGATTAGTTAACTGACTAGATGGTATTTGGTTTTGCAAGCATAGCTGTCACTGGCTGGTATTCTCAAAAGTACGCTTCACTTCAGGCAGGAATTAGTAAGATCAAATCGTCTGGTTCACATGGTTTTTCTCGGGGTCAGAGAGAGGAGCAGGCTCATACAATTACATTTTCTGCATGCTGGATTCTTCCAGTTCATGCACTGTGTAAATAAAGAAGGAGAAAAGAAGATGGACCCAAAGATTTGGTGAACAGGAGACAACCCCCCATTAATTTAGGGGGCTACTACTCTCTTCTGCACAGAGAGGTCAAATCCTGCTGGCTTTGATTTTGAGCAGAATCTAGCCATATAACACCAAGTTCCCAGCATCAAATTTCTTTATACTGTTTATGACCAACCCCAAGTTCCTTGCAAACATGCATCTGAAGCATGTTAAATATATCCTCATCAATGTGTGTTGTTGTGCACCTTCAAGTCGTTTCCGACTTTTGATGACCCATGGGGTTTTCTTGGCAGGATTTGTTCAGAGGGGGGTTGCCATTGCCTCCCTCTGAAGCTGAGAGAGTGTGATTTGGCCAAGGTTACCCAGCAGGTTTCGTGACCGAGTTGGGAATCAAACCCTGGTCTTCCAAGTCATAGTCCAACATTCAAACCATGCTGGCTCTCCATCTTTTGTCTCTGCAAGATTCCAGATGTATATCCTCACCAATACACATCTGGAATCTTGCAGAGGCAAAAGAAGGCAACTTGTGCAAAGTAGCAAGGCTGGATGTCCTGTAACAGATTCGAGCAGTGAGGCCCACAAGAGCTTTCTGTGACATTCCTCAAACATTCTGCACCAGCCCTCTATAACAATGTGGGCATGCAAGGCTGTCCAGATGTTATTGAACCATAACTCCCAGCAGCCCTAGTCAATACATCCAATGGTGTGAAATGCTGGGAATTGCATTCTAACCACATCTAGAGGGCCACCAAATTCCTACCTCCACTATACAACCAGGTTGCTCCCAAAAATATTAATTTGATTAGGTCTAATCCTGGTATTTTCCCCTTCTTGGTCCCTAAGATGGCTAGGATACTTTTGCATGAGACTAAAAGCTTTGAAGTAGGTTCTCCAGATGTTGGACTCCAACGTTGATTGGGATTTCAGGCCAACAACAGTGCACAGATTACCCATCCTTGCTTTAAAAGCATCAATGGAGGTGGCTCACATGCTGCACCAAGAAACAGACCACACTGTAAGGAGAAATTTTACCCAATTTAAGGTAAGTTTGTTCAACGTGAGAGTTTTAGGCACCCCTTCAGAACCTGCTGGTACTCATATGTCAGAAGGAAACCAAATGAAGCCACTATGGCTTTCCCTGTCTTCCATCAGTCCCAGTTTAGCAGGGACAGTCCTGATTATGGTATAGTGGTTTGAGCATTTGACTAGGACTCTGGAGATCAGGGTTCGATTCCCAGCTGGGCCACAAAACCCACTGGGTGACCTTGGGCAAGTCAGACACTCTCAGGCCCAGAGGATGGCAATGGCAAACCCTCTCCAAAGAAACTTGCAAAGAAAACTCCATGATAGGTTCACCTTAGGGTCTCCGTAAGTCAGAAACAACTTGAAGGCGCACAACAACAAATCCCGATTCGCCTTCTATCAACCCACTTTTGAAATGTCCCACTTTCTCTCTCCTCCTTCCACTTTCTCCATTTGTCCTCAGCTTACATCAGTTGCTTTACACTAAGTTCAAAGTACACTAAACTCAAATAAATAAACATATAAAGCAAGGAGAGGGGTGTTGTCCTTCCCAGTAGGATAATGCAAAAGAAATCTGATGCAGCCTCTCCCAGCTTGTATTCTTCCTCCATTAAAAACTTTTGGCATCTTGACCTCACCTTGGTGTTGCATGGCCACACTTATCCCAGTTTTCATCTGGGGAATGTTAAAGGTCATGATTTTTATAAGCACAATATTCTCTGTAGCTTGTTTTGTGAAATGATTGCCTTCAGCCTTGCTTCATGAAAGTGTCCCTGCAGCAATGTCTAGTGAGTCGCCTCATTCAGGCCCACACATGCTGCAAATCATGTTTCTCTTGTGAGCAACAGACAATTTAATAAATGAAATGCAGTGGTTTCCTTGGCATCTGCTGTGGTTTGGTTCCAGGTCCAAAATCCGTGGTCCTGGATGCCAAAATCAGTGGATGCTCAAGTCCCATTATATACAGTGGCATAGTAAAATAGTGTCTCTTATATAAAATAGCAAAATCAAGGTTTGCTTTTATATATGTATGTATATATATATATATATATATATATATATATATATGGAATATTTCCAAACCATGGATGGTTGAATCCATGGATAAAACAAACAGTGGATATGGAGGGCCGACTGCATTACTGGTTTTTTTAAGATTGCTTGCATGCTAATGGGCAAGAGGATGATTGTTGTTTCTTTGTTGATTTGTCTACTTAAGGATTTTAACCCAGCCTTTCCACTTCAACAGTTTAGGGTTACTTATATTATTTAAAAACAAGTACTAAAAACTGTACAGGGAAATAATTACCAAATCAATAGAATGAATTAATCAAGACAAAGCATGATAACAACAACAACTTGTTCTTCTCTTGCTTCCTCATCTTCAGACTTAAAAAAGAAAAATGAAACAGAATGCAAGCCTAAGCAAAAAAAAAAAAAAAAGTTACCTATTGGTGAAAAGAGACACAACGGTGAGTCTCTTGCAGATTCTGTAACCTGAAAACTGAAATGTTATTCTTTTTAAATTTTCTTTTATAAACATCACCTTTTACCAAATTTTTACTTCAACCACATGAAGCTATGCATGTGTAAAGTCATTGACGCTGTGCATATGATGTTGTAATTTAAAGGGATAGTTTTTAGTTTGCTAGTTGCCTTATGTCACAACATTTTCCACGACATTCCAGTGATATGCAGGAATTATGATTAATGAGTAACATTAGTACAAAAAACATTACTAAGGGTTCTGTATGGGGTGGGATGGGAGGAGGTCAAATGGGAGGGTGACGCCATGAGTTACCGCACCAGGTGACACCAACCTTAGTGACACCACTGGCATCTGGTGGGTCCAAACTGCTGCTGCTTCTTCCTTCACCCATCCCATCACTGGTTCTCAGGTTGATACATCCATGCAGTATCAATCAGTGTACCCTCTTAGTCCAGTGCACCACAAGTACATGGTGACTGAAGGAGAGCCAGTGTCTACAATGGTGGAGAGGCTGGCAGTGCCTCTTGTTCACTTGCTTCTGACTGGGCTTCCTGAGAGGCAGAAGAGAAGCAGACTCTGTGACTCCATTCCCAAACAAATGGCATGTCAGACCAGCTGGCCGAGGAGAAGCAGCACAAGCATACCACTTCAGGCAAACCACAGGAGCACAGCATGTGCCTGGGCTTGCCACTGCCCTGAGATGCCACCTCCACTCTAACGCTAACCCTATACTACATTGAAGGGGATGCACAATGTCCACATGGTAGATGTAAAAGGAGTATGGCTTGCCAAGGTTACCTAGTGGGTTTCATGGCAGAGCCAGGAATGCATCTGAGGAAGTAGTCTGGAGACCAGAACTCTGGTCTCCAGACTATTTCCTCAGATGCATTTGTCCAAATGCATCTGAAGAAGCAGACCTCAGTCTCCTGTGAAAGCTCATGCTGCCAATTTCTTTCTTTCAATTATAGTCTCAAAGGTGCTACAAGATCTCTCTGTGTACTGATTCTACAGACTAATATAGCTATTTCTTTGAATTCTACAGGTCTTCAGAGTCTTAAGTCCAACACTTCAGCACTCAAATTGGTACTTCGCGCTGGTTCTCACTCTTTACTTTAACCCCAGGTTTTTGGGTTTTTAAAAAATAGCTGAAACATACCTTTGTTGTGAAATAAACTTCTGAAGCACACCTGACTTTTACACTGACCATTTTTATACATTACTTTTTTATATACTTTAGTTTACTGTAAAGTAAAAAACATTCAGCGTAAAAGTCAGTTGTATTCAAACATTTATTTCACAGCAAAAACACTTCAGCTATAAAAAAAAACAATTTGGGAAGCACTTCTTGAAATACTCCTTAAAAGCTAAAATGAGGTCTTTCAGCAGATGCTGTTTTTCCTACTCCTCCATGACTAGTTGTGCCTATTGAAAGTGGATTTTCTACACCATGTTTATACTTGCAAGAGTTTTGCTGTCCGCCTTGGCACCTGTTCACCTGTCACTACTTCCAGGAACACTCTCACAATCAGCCTTTCCATGGAACCAGCAATAAGAAGACAAGAAACCTGCCTGCAAAGTTTGGATCCAACACCTTAAGCTGAGGGTTTGTGGTAGCCTAGCTGAGTCAAGGTTCAGACATTGTTTTGTGATATATTAAGGTAATTTAGGTTAATGTTTCACAGCAGGGTATTTATTTTAGTCTGAAAGTTGGGTGTGTGGGATGAGAGGCAGCCAGAGGTTCCTTATCAGCTTTTCCGCAATATATTTTGCAAATATTTTTATGGTTTCTGATGCCTCCTTCTCAGTCATTTTGAAGATCTTTCAATTAGTCTTTGAAAAACCACTGACGTTCTCCCCAGCTATGGCAACATCCTGTGTAATCTGCATTTTACAGTTCAGACACTGCGGCATAGTAGTTTGTGTGTTGTGTGACTCTGGAGACCGTGATTTGATTCCCAGCTCAGCCATAAAACCCACTGGGTGACCTTGGGCAAGTCACACTCTCTCACCCTCTGAGGGTGGCCATGGCAAACCTCCTCTGAACAAAACTTGGCAAGAAAAACCCATGATAGGTTTGCCTTAGGGTTGCCATATATCAGCAATGACTTGAAGGTACACAACAAAGAATAGACCCATTAATTGGATTGCTGAATGGTGAGTCAAAACCATTGGCACAGGTAAATCCCATTGATTCAACAAGTTAGGATTAACAATAGGATTTAGGCCATGATGTGGGTCATTAGAAAGGATGCTTAGAGCGTGAACAGTGGTTAGACCATAAATAATGATTAGGCCTTATAGTCACCCAGCGTGGTGCAGTGGTTTGAGTGTTGGACTTATCTCTGGGAGACCAGGATTCAAATCTCCACTCAGCCATGGAAAACCATGAGGAACAATGTAATTTTTACTTTGAAACAAGGTGTGTAAGTGTACCATGCCTTCATTTAAAGGCAAATCACATGTCCGTCAGGTATGATTCTTCTTTTTTTCACCAACAAAAATATTTGGGTGATGGAATCTGGCAGTGCAATGATCTTTAAAATCCCATCCTATGAGGATGGGACACATGCAGCCTACAGCTAGCCCATAACACTCTCATGTGACCCCAGAAGGCCTATATTTAGAAACTGAAGTGCCAATCTGGTTTATCTAACTCACTGACTAAGAAGTAAGTAGTCCCATGGTGGAACTATGGTGATCCAGCTTGGTGTTGTGGCTACAACTCTAGAAACCAAGGTTCAAATCCCTGTTCAGCCGTGGAAACCCACTAGGTGTCTTTGGGCAAGTCACACTCTCTTAGCCTCAAAGGAAGGCAAAGGCAAACCCCTTCTGAAAAGAACTTGTCAAGAAACCACATTATATGTTTGCCTTAGGTTGCCATAAAGTGGCAACAGCGTCACAACAACAATTTATAATCCTGTTCAGATATGAAAGGGATGTGCGTAATTTGCCAGCAGTTGTAACTGAGAGGCAGTATGAGACCTCTGGCTTGGTCAGTTCAGGTAGACATACCAGGAGCCTCAGCTCTTGCCAGATCCACTGGTGGATTGTGGAGCATGGATCCAGGGTGACCAGATGTCATACCCACGAGGGAGGACAAGGCACCACAAAATGTAGGGCATTCAAGAAAAATGGAGGACATTACCAAAGAAAAGCTAAAAACACTCCTATAAATGTAAATTCATGCTTCTTAATCATGCTCAAAATGGAGGATATATTTGGAATTCCTCCTGAACAGAAGGTTGAAATGTATGACATATCCTGGAAAAGAAGGATGACTAGTCACCCTGAGTGGATTTGCTTCAGACTTTAAACAAGCTATCCAAGGCGTGGAACCATATTCCCAAAATAGCTCCTTTGAAACCCGGCTCAGATTTGGCACCCCATCGACTTGAGAAGCACCAGCAGCTACTATCCGGAGAGATTTGGGGAGCTGGGTATGTTTAAGCTGGAGAAGGAAAGGTTAAGAGGTGATATGATAGCCCTGTATAAGTATTTGAGGGGGTGTCATGTTGAGGATGAAGCAAACTTGTTTTCTGTTGCTCCAGAGAATAGTTCATGGAGCAATGGATGCAAACTAAGGAAAAGAGATTCCATCTCAACATTAGGAAGAACTTTATGACAGTAAGAAATGTTTGACAGTAGAAGATGCGCCCTCAGAGCATGGTGGAGTCTCCTTCTTTGGAGGTTTTTAAACAGAGGCTGGATGGTCATCTGTTGGGGGTGTTTTGGTTGTGTCTTCCTGCATGGCAGAATGGGGTTGGACTGGATGGCCCTTGGGGTCTCTTCCAACTCTATGATTCTGTAAGATTAGCAGAGCCCTCCTTTCTGTCCGTTGCGATTCAGGCTGCAGTTTCTCCAGCTCTCAGCTTCTTCTGCCTTCTTCTGACACTCTCCCAGTCTAAAGCTGAATGCAAGTGTCCACTGTTCTCAGCTGGCCAGGCCCTGGCCTAAATTGGGTCTCACTAGTGCTGCTGTCAGCACTTTCCTTTCCTTGGCATAGGGAATACTCTGGAATGCAAGGGGCAGAAGGTCACATACCATGGCCTGTGTCATCTGGCAACCTTGGGTGGACAAAGTGACATGAAAAGGGAAACAGACAACAACCAAGAGAGAGACAGAGAGTCAGGAAGAGAGATGGGGGGGGGGGGGGGAATGGATGACAAAAACTGATAGTTGTTTCCATGTTGGACAGAGGAATAGGGTGCAAGAACTGAGTCTGAAAAGCCAAAGACTACTGAGCTACAATATAAATTCTGCTCTGGTCCTGCCCAATAGACAGATTGGATGGATAGATGGATATCCCATCTTTTTGCCAAAAAATGGCATTAAAAGAGATCATCAACATAAAACATTTTTTTTTAGAAATGTTACAATCACAATTAAAAACTTATTAGTAAAGGAGAAAGGCGAAAGCCAATGCAGTGTAGTGGTTTGAGTGTTGGATTACAACTTCAGGAAACCAGAAACTGAACCGCTGCTCAGCCATGGAAACCCACCTTGGGCAAATCACAGACTCTCATCCTCAGAGGAAGGCAAAGGCAAACCTCCTCAGAACAAATTTTGCCAAGAAAACTGCATGATAGATTCTCCTTAAAACTGCCATAAATCAGAAATGACTTGAAGGCACACAACAACAACTCACAGAGCCCCAGTCCAATTCCACACTGGTGTTTCCCTAAGTTAGACTTGACTGGAAGGCACATAACAACAATGAGAAGAAGAAAGAGCACCCCTCCCACTTCAGGTAGAATCCAAAAACCATTTGAGCATTTGGCTAAAATGCCAAAATCCCATTTGACCCACCCATATGTGTCGGGCTCCTCCACTCCCTTGACTGGCCAGGTTTCTTTATTGTATCTGGGCAACTTGGACAAGTCCACTGGCCATTGCCCCTCCTTGAGTCTGCCATGAGCCACTCTAACCCGCTGAACCAGACATGACTCCGTTCTGGTTTCAGAAAAATGTCATTTTTTACTTTACTTTAATCTGTGCATGTGTACCATGCCTTCTTTTAAAGGTGAATTCTGTTTTCTGGAGATGTGATCCTTCTTTTTTTTCACCACCAAAAAATTTGGGTGGTGGGATGTGGGAGTGCAATGATCTTTACAATATGAGGCTGGGACACATGCAACTCATAATATTATCAGCCAACCCCAGAAGGCCTGTATTTAGAAACTGAAGTGGCAATCTAGTTTACCTAATTCACTGACCAAGGAGTAAGTAGTCCCATGATGGGACTATGGTGATCCAGCTTGATGTTGTGGTTTGAGTGTTGGGCTATGACTCTGGAGACCAGGGTTCAAATCTTTGCTCGGCCATGGAAATGCACTGGATAATCTTGGGCAAGTCACACTCTCTCAGGAGGCAAAGGCAAACCTCCTCTGAACAAATCTTGCCAATAAACCATAGGGTCGCCATAATTTGGAAACAACTTGAAGGCACCCAACCACAAAGTCCCATGGTACATATTGGGACTTACTTTTTTAAAAAAATAGGATAGAATTGGGTGGTAAAGGTTGCCAACCCTACCCTAAGTGAAAACAACTGAAAGTCCATGAGAGCTGTTTTAAAGGGTGAGAAAGGGAATTCCAAGTATGAAAACAATTTAAGCCTGGTCTTGATGGGTAATATAATGGCTGCAAGTCAAATTCTCCCATTGATCCATTTCAAATGAATCACTCACCCTTTGCTGAGACCATTCTAAGGCACCAATTGTGGGAGAATTGTTGTTTGCAGAAGGCACATAATAGACTACTCACTGCTTTATCAGAAATGTTCTTAAGAGTTTTAATTAAATGTGATAAGGGCAGAGGAAAAGGCAAACATGCCTAGCCTGCGTGTTTCCTATTAAATAAAAGAAAAAATATAGATACCGTAATACTAAGTACAGTCGCCCCTCGTTTTCGCAGGGGATCCGTATTATCCCCCTCCCACCATCTGAATAACCACTTTATGGCCTGGAGTGAAGCCCAAATGGTGCTTCCATCCTCCTAAAGGGCCAAAATTTTTAATGATCTTGTTGCACCAAGGGCTTTCTAGCTGACTGCTCCCAGGCTCAGGTTCTGTGACTCTTTTGCCAGAGAGATTAGACTGGCACCCTCCCTGCCATCATTCTCTAAGCAGGCGAAGGCCTTTTTGTTTGGGAGGCTTTTGAGGGCTCATAGTTTTTGTGTTGTGTGCCTTCAAGTCATTTCCAACTTATGATGACCCTAAGGCAACCCTATCACTAGGTTTTCTTGGCAAGTTTCTTCAGAGGGGGGTTTGCCATTGCCTTCCCCTGAAGCTGAGAGAGTGTGACCTGCCCAAGGTCATCCTGTGCTCAGAGTAAAGAGCCTATCAGAATGTACTGTGCTGTTTACTTATTTTCTTTCTAATGGTCATGTTTTTAACTTCCTTCAATTCAATTTTTTGATTAATTAATTAATTATACACTTGTTCCTCCATTTTTGCGGACCTCGGGATCTCTCTTAGACCAGCACCCGTGGTGTGCATGCAGCCATTCAAGTCTATGGGGCTTGAATATTTGCAGATTTCTATTTTTTGCGGGGGGTGGTGGTGTTCCGGAATGGATCCCCAGTGAAAATGGAGAGACAACTGTACTTTTGTTCACTATGAATTTTTTAGTTCAATCTGTTTTAACTTTTGTAAGTCGCCTTGCATCCCAGACTGGGGAAAAGGTGAGATGATGATGATGATGATGACATCCATTCCTATCTTCATCCTTTCCCTGTTTTCACTTTCTGACTTCTAGGCAAGGTCAGCCATACCTGAAAGGCATTCTAAGGTTTTAAATCTATGCACGCTTATTCAAGAGTTGTTGTTGTTGTGTGCCTTCAAGTCATTTTCTACTTATGGCAACTGTAAGGTGCCTATCACAGAGTTTTCTTGGCAAGTTCATTTGAGGCTGAGAGAGTGTGACTTGCCCAGGGCCTCCCAGTGGGTTTCATGGCCAAGCAGGGATTCGAACCCTGATTTCCAGAGTCATAGTCCAATGCTCAAACCACTACACCATGCTGACTCTCTCTATTCAGGAGTAAGCTGACATGTTCTCTCTGAGGAATTACTCTGAGAAGGTAAGTACTGGATGGAATATCAGAATCTCTTGTGAAAGACCTAAAAGCTCTGTAGAAACTTTTATTTTTATTTGGTCAAAATAGCTAATGGTTTCTAAGACAGCTGAATGGGGTACAGATACTGCGCCCAGTGGCATACACATTAATTCAGACCCTATTTTCCAGAGCTCTGATAGAGGCATTGGAGGGGGACTACAAAATTGTGTGTTTGTGTTGTGTGCTGTCAAGTAATTTCTGACTTATGGCAAGCCTAAGGCGAAACTCACTGGATTTTCTTGGCAAGATTTGTTCAGAGGAGGTTTGCCATTGCCTTCCCTTTGAGGTTGAGAGAGTGTGACTTGCCCAAGGTCACCCAGTGGGTTTCATGGCTGAGCTGGGAATCAAACCCTGGTCTCCAGAGTTGTAGACCAACACTCAGATTACCACACCATGCTGTATAGAGGGAATTATGGGCCATATGCAAGCAACACAGGGATGTCTCTCTATTATACTACTTTTAAGATTCTGTAGGAAAACAACATTATAATTTGTATATTAAGCTTATCGCACCAGTACCTGTAACATTCCCATTGAATCCCTGGAACGTAATGATATGGGAACGGGTGTTACCACATTAGACTATTGATAACGCTATAGTAACGTTATGAGAACACATATTATCGCACTGCATTTACTGTTGTACCAGTACCAGCACTAAAGTAGTTCCTCAGCCGTTCCTCATTGGTGCATGCTCACTGTTGCGAAAACCTCTATGTCTGCATTGGAAAGAATGCTATCAAGAGGTTTAGGTAGCAAGTATTCATTGTTTCTTTCTTGTAAACACGATGCAATTCAATCTACAAAAATAAAAATAAAAATAAATTGCCTGTGGCACCTTCCTTGCATCAACACTGGAAGAGTTGAGTTGAGTTTGTGGACGTTCTAGGATGGGAGGGGAGGAGGTTGTCTTAGAACATGAGGACAGATTGAGACCAGGTAGGATTATCACGCACACATAATCTGGAACGGTCTGAAAGTGATCTTGCTGGCTGAGGATGCATTTTTACAGTTCTCCTCCTGGAACAGGCTAGGGACTGTCAGAACACAGAATGGGAACTCGATGAGGATAATACCATGCGATAAAATACGTTCCGTTCCATTCTCATCACGTTCTCATCATGTTCCAAGAACACAGTGCTATAAGCTTATTAGTCCCATCAATAGGTCTTTCCTCCCAAAGGAAATTTCTCTCATTCTCCTGTCAAAATACATTGGTTTTATTACTACCATTGCTTCTGGGTTATCTTTGTGCCTTTTGTTATTCTCTTCCAAACTTTACATGCTCACATACAGTTGGCCCTCCATATCCACGGAATCAACCATCCATGGCTTGAAAATATTCAAAAGCTATATAAATCCCCCAAAGCAAAGCTTGATTTTGCCATTTTATGTAAGGGTTACCATTTTACTATGCCATTGTATATAATGGGACCTGAGCATCCACAGATTTTGATATCCACAGGGCATCCTAGAACCAAACCCCAGTGGATACCAAGGGCTCATTATATATTTTTGTCAGATCATGCCCTATTTTTTTGAGGTTCTGTGAAGATTAAGAGTATGCATGCTTTTGACTCTGAGCTGCCTCAGTCTTGTAATTATGGGGGAAGCAAAATAAAGGCATTGCCCCAATGTGAATTCTGCCCCACAAATAACATTTCCCTTCAGTTCCCAAATTTCTAGCATTGCAGAGAGGGCATCATTGAAAAATGTTCACACCTAGAACCCATCTATTTGTTGTGTTCACATTCCCCTGGTAATTTTTATTTGCCCTGTTTCTTTGGATGCCTAAACTATATATTTCTAAATGCTGGACTGAAGTTATAAGTTCCAGCAAAGCTCAAAATTTGGAGACTGAAAGAAATTTTCTTTGCAGACAGAATTTTCACATGGGATAATGCTCCCATTTTGGCCTCCATAATACATCCTTGAGCCTTCTGTAACCTGATGCCCCCACAATGTGTTAGACTACAATTTATATCATCCTCAGCAAGTGGCCAACACACTAATACAAATAGATGACACCAGTCTAGGAAAAAGTGTTAAACTTAGAGTAGGGAGATCTAGGTGCACCCTTCTGCTCAGGAATGAAAATTCATTGAGCAGCCTTCCACTTCTTGATGCTTAACCTACCTCACATGATTGTTGGAGAAATAAAATAGAAAATCCCACTCATCATCACTCTAAACCCTTTCCACAAAGGACAGGATATAGATTAAAAAATGTAGCTAAGAATGAAAGACCAATTAGAGTACAGTGGGCCCTTGGTATCTGCTGGAGTTTGGTTCGAGGATCCCTTGTAGATATCAAAATCCATGGATGTTCAAATCTCATTAAATACAATGACTAGTGAAATTGTGTCCCTTATATCCAATGGCAAAATCAAGGTTTGATTTTTGTAATGTATACTGTGTATACTTGTGTATAAGTCGACCTCATGTATGAGTCAAGGGGAGGTTTTGGGACCAAAATCATGGCTTTTGATATGACCCATGGATAAGTTGAGGATAAAACTTGAGGGCATGTAAGGAAGGATGGAAAGGACAGAATTGACCTCTGTCTGCCAAGGCAGGGAAGCAGCAAAAAGTCCCCACTGCTGCTGCAATTCTTATTGCCAGGTATTACAATAGGCCACTTCCTCTGCAGGAAGAGTAGGGTGTCCAGTGGCCCATCTATGACTATTAAACCCCCATCAGCTCTTTCTCTTTCTGTCCCTCCCTCCTCCCTTCGGCAAAAGTCCTTGAAAAGATCCTGGTCTGGGCATGGAAAATAAAAGGCAAATCCTCTCATTTCTTTTTCTCTCCCTCCCTCCTCTCTTCAGCAAAAGACCTTGCAAAGATTCCAGTTTGGGCATATGCACAGTATTACTGTATTGACCCATATATAAGTCAACACAGAATTTTGGAGTCCATTTTTAAGCAATTTTTTTTAACTTATAGACGGTCTAGCTTTTTAATATTTTCAAGTTGTGGGTGCTTGAATCTGTGGATGAAGTATTAGTGGGTACAGAGGGCTGACTACTATTTTTGATGTGCTGAAGGCAATACAGCTTCTTGCCTAAAGTATTTCTGTCAACATCTGCCCAGACTTCAGATAGGAACCTGCACTGTTAGGAAAGACCTTTAGAAGGGTAAAATTTTCACAGTAAAATTGGAACAGGATTTCTTCATCGTGGGGCACCATCCTGCCTAGAAATCATAGGGCTCCCAGCCAAAAGGCCAGGTAAAGTTTTCCCTGCCATTTTGACCAGGAACATGGCTTCACTCCTCCACCAAAGGAGGGGCAGGGAAACAAAATGTGTTCACCCAGTACTCCCTAACCCAAACCTTAACCTTAACCCTAACCCTTCCACCTTAGCAATGCATCTGGATGTTGCTGGGGAATTCTGCTGGTACTTCCCTTGCCAACCATAGCGAAGACCTGGGCCAACCTAAGGCATGTAGGAAAAGGAGTGTAAGAGGGGCAGAACACTTTACTCTATGTAAGGGAATTATATAGTAAAAGGATATCACTCCATGAAGAACCAACTTGCCCTCCAGGTACAGACAGAAAGTATAAGTTACAGAGCCAAATCAATTCAACCAAGCCAGGAAAAGAAATCAAATATCCTAATGCCACTAACTGGTGCATTTTCCTAACCTTATTCACAAATCAGATGGGATTTGTAGTCCTTGATGTTTATGGATAGGTGGAAGCCTGGGTCCCATTATCTGGTTCTCCACCAGCTTCCCAGTTGCAGAGCTGCTGGTTAGAAGCCCTTCATGGTCTAACTGGCAAGATCCCAAGACAAAGGCAGACAGATAAAAGCCTGATGTTGCATGCAGAGATGGTGCAACCTTCAAACCAACAGGGACTCCTCTGCAAGGGGGTGAGTCTTCGGAGTGGGGGAGAGAGAGATGGGGAACTCCCAAAGACTGGATTCCAACCGCACATGGACCAAATTAAATCTGTGAGCAAGATGTCCCCTCCCCTGAACTCCAAAGTGATGTGATGATGAGCTGTTCCCCCATGAACAATCCTACCAAGATCAAGAACTTCAAAAAGTTGTGTTTGTCTGTGGTTATTTATTTATTTTTATATTTGGCCTAGTCCATTCGTATTTTCTTTTCATTAAGAAAAAAACTCTTCCAACCGAGTGCACTGCATCAGATCTTTTGGACTAAATGATTACTCCTGTCTACCTTGTGTGTGACCAAACAAATTGGCTTGCTATGTTAAGATGGGCTGACTCTTCTGGGAGGAGGCTGGCTATGCACATGTTTTCTTTTTCAAAATTTGGTTGATCATGAATGCAAAAACTCTGTGGAGTCTCAGGGGCAGGGGGAGACTTTCTACATATAAATTTTACACTTGGCCCAGAAAACTCTAGTGAAATTATTTTACTAATTGCTTACACATAAAAGGATAAAAGAAGCTTCTGGCTATTTCTCCTCAAGTTTTAAGTCCATGGATTTGCACTGCTTATTGCTTTTATGTGCTATGAGTCTCCAAATGGGGCAACAGCACTGTTCTGAGTCAGAATGGCCTCAAACATCTCCCTGGGCAACCTGCAGTCCATAATATTCACAAAAATTGATGGATTTATTCTTATGTGCTGGAGGAACCATTAGATTTCAAAACTGAGTAGGCAATCATCCCATTGCTCTCTGGGGAAGGTTGTTACTTGCAGGATTTTACGAACGAAAAGGAAACTAACATTTATTTGGAAACCCCCGAAATATATTGTCTTGCTTGTATTCCTGAACAGAGAGAGGAATGCCTATTTTATTTATTAAATCCACCAAGGAGGAACTAATACTTAATTCCTGCAAGGATTTTATAGAAGGCCATAGTTACCAAGGAGCTCAGCCTCACTGTCTTCTTATGTATCAAGCCAGCATCCTGAATCCAAGGAAGATGATTAAACAGTGTTTCAGGGACAGAGATAGGAAAGGATAGGTGTTGCTTTTATAATGGGCCTTCCACATTTGCTGGAGTTAGGGACCAGGACCCCCGTGAAAGAGGGAAAACCACAAATAATAAACCACTTTTTTAAAAAAACCTGAGTGAACACTTTTCTAGGAATGCCTAGATCCTCAGCGCAACTGTATGATCAACATCTGCTGGAAGTTGACCATAGAAATATGCTGGAGGACCTATAAATGCCTAGACAAGTCTTCTCTCTAGGTATCTCTATGTCTTCCAGGGCAACGCTATGATTGCACCTGCTGTAAGTTGATCATAAAATTGTGCTGGCGGACTTACAATTTCCTAGAGAAGCATTCTCAGTAGAAATTTCTAGGTCCTCCAGGGCAACCTCTGGTGAAAGTTGGCCATAGAGATGTCCTGGAGGGTCTAGAGATTCCTAGAGAGAACTTATTAATCAAATCTGCAAATAATCAAATCTGCAAAAGTCAAATCCTGAAATGTAGAGGGTCAGCTGTACTTGCTGTTCTCCAGCTACATTGATCAATAAGTGAACTATCATGCACAACTGAATGAAATATGAAGGTCTCTTCTTCTGGTCATCCTGTACTATAGTCAAGCCCAGTGTAACCAGATGTTCTCCATTTCCAGAACATGTCCAACATTTCAGCCTTCTGTTCAAGAGGAATTCCAACATGTCCTCTATTTTGAGCAGGACTAAGCAGCATGAATTTATTTTTCTATGAGTGTTTAGCTTTTATTTGGTCATGTGCTCCATTTTTCTTGAACATCCTACATTTTGTTGCACCTTGTTCAAGCTATTCAGGTCACATCCTGAATTGTTCAGTCCCACTCATCAAGAAAAAATTCCATGCTTGAAGTGCAACCACTACCACTAATCTTATTAGCACAACTAAAATTAGAGATGCCAGCCACAGATGCTGGCGAAACGTCAAGAATACATCCTTCTAGAACATGGCCTCACAGCCCAAAAAACCCACAAAAATATAAAATTAGAAACTTCGGACCCCAAATGCAGGGCTTGAGAGTAACTCATGGTAAAACCAAGTTACTTGTAATACTCCTGGATATGTTTTCTTCATTTGAGGATACTACATTTTAGCTTCAACAGAGGAATCCTAAAGAGACTGGGACTTAACTCCTTGAAGTTTCTACCTTCAGCAAAGGTAAAACCTTTTTTATTGGGACATAATGTTTTTCCCAGATGCAACAGTACAGAGACTTCTTGAGAAATTCAATGTTCTCTGGCTAAGAAAAGGGCAAGTTGTTTCATCTGTGACAGAAACAGCTTGGATCTCATGGGAAGTTATTTTTTCTCTTGCCAATGGGATGGAAATTTTATTGCCTGACTTTATGAATCTTTGTCGCCCAGTGCCCACATGGCCAAAGAGGAGAGTGGTCTCTGCCTGCACTAATATCCCTGAGACAACAACAAAAACAAAGTATTTTTGTGTTTATCCTAATTGGAAACATACAATGCCATCTCGATAACTACTCTAACGGGATACCTATTAAGCATCCCTTATATGTGGTTGGTTTGTTTTTTGTTAACTCATATCCGAAGCCTGTTTGAACATTTTTTGTTATTGTTGATTTAATGTTGTTTGTGCAACTGAAATAAATAAAAGTTACAAAACACATCATGACAAAATGTACGCTTGTCATCATATTTTATTTTATTTTTGTCTTCTCCTGTATGATCCTTAACACATTTGCAGCTAGATGAAGCCAGTGGAGCTTCGAAAGCTTGTATGATTTGTGTATTTTGAATGGGCCAAATAAAGTTCACTGTTTTGTGGACCTGGGCTGTTATTGTGTTTTACTTGCAATTACTTCCTTTTTCCCATGATGAAGGTGCAACTAAGTTACATCACAGTTGTAACTTGCCAAGGGTTAAACTCCACTCCTTTTGTACTGTAGCAGTAATGTTTAAAGCTACTCTTATAGTTACTTGTCTCCTGTGAATAAGGAGGCAAAATAGGGGAATATCTTTGCAGAAGAGTTTTTTTATGTCGCTGTGTGGATTAGCATTATCATTGTCATTATCATAGCTTATTACTCTGTCCATAGGGAAAGATTTTGGATGCTCTCAGAATCTGCTTCCTGCATCTATTCTTCAGCATTCGGTGCCTTTTACTTATGAGTACAAATGCATAAACTGAAATTTTGTATTCTAGAACTTTTCACCATTTCCTGTGTGTACAGTAGACATCCAAAAAGACTGTCTGAGGAATGCTCTGTTGATCTCCCTTTGTAATACAATGAATTACTTTTGAATAAAACACACAGAATTGTTTAAAAAATATGAATTTGGGCAAACTGTTTTCTATTCTTTAAGTAATCTTATATGCAATAACTTGTTATGATTTTTTTCCTTTGTATGTACACATCTTTTTAATGTTGGCTTAGACCACTGAGGTATGTTTTGTACTATATAGGCCACCAATTTGTATTATTCCAGTTTTGAAAGAATAACTAAAGATACCTTTTTAACATAGGGAACTGTAAAGACTTTTTATAAGTAGCAACTATAGTGAGAACTAACTCATTTTTGGACTTCGGAATGATAACTGCCACTAATTCCTTCTTAGAAGCAACTTTTCCACTTCTGCCAAAGTGTGAACTTGGTGTGGCTGCTGTTTTTGTTGTGTGACTTCAAATTGTTTCTGACTTATGGCAACCCTAAGGTGACTCTATCATGGGTTTTTGTGATGGCTGAGAGTGTATGACTTGCTCAAAGTCACCCAGTGGATCTTCATAGCTGAGTTGGGATTCAAACCCTGGTCTCCAGAGTGGAATTACAATTTGCAGACCCCATGCTTATCACCCATGATGGGTAAAAGGCAAATCCCACTAGTGCTAAGGGTTTCCATCTCTTCTTTGACTGTGAGAAAACCTTATCTTGGGTAAAAAATATCCTACAAAACAAAGGTGGTGGTGGTGGGTTTCTGATGAACTCAGAAGCTAAACTTCTGTACTCTGTACTAACTGTCCAAAGAAAACCAAACAACAACAAGAAGAAGAAAACTCAAGATGGCCAGTAGTCTGTTTCTGGATTTCAAAACTGTGTATTTCTTGGTGTAAAACAGCACCAGGTAAGTATGTAGTAAGTAGATGAACTTCTGCTTCTGGAAGTGTCCAGACAAAACAATCTACCCTTCTTTTTGCTAGGGAAATGATGCAAGGGCTCAGGGGGTACTAAAACATTCTTAGGGTTCATGCGACAGATAGGGTTAGCACCTTGGATAGGTCTTTTGGAGTCTGGACTAAAATCCAGAGTCAATTATGTGTCCCAGTGACATGGGAATCACCACGTACCACTAGCTGAATGTGTGAAAGGCCTCCCCCTGCAGTTTTCCATGCTGTGCTCATAATGAAACCCACTGGATGACCTTGGGCAAGTCACACACTCTCAGCCTCAGGGGAAGGCAATGGCAAACCTCTTCTGAAGAAATCTTGCCAAGAAAACCCCACGATAGATTTGGCCTTAGGGTCGCCATAACTCAAGTTGGAAATGATTTGAAGGCACACAACAACAAACTCATGGCTGGAGGATTGCAACTCCATCCCAGTGAAAATGTTGTACTTACTACTGGCACACACCCATGACTCCTTCAGTTTAATAAAACAAACCTGCAATGAGTTTGTTTTTAATATGCACTTTGAAAGCAGAAGCCAGTTATGAATATAAATAAGGTACATGTCGATTTCTTGGGAATATCTCCCTTCAAATTAGTACTTGGCTGGAAATGATGTTATTTTAGATTCTAATATTTAGAAGGTCTACACATAGCATGAAAGAGTCATTAGCCTCTCTTCCTCAAACCCTCTGTTGTGTGTTGGTGTGCATCACAGGATTATGAATTTTCAAGGAGCACAACTGCTTGTGTCCTTTCCCCTTGGCTGCTCAAAGTCATAGAGAGAGCATTTCTTATATCCCAGGACCTTACAGTAAAGAGAAAAGGAAATATTCTCTTTGAAGCCTCCATAAGTGTTTAAAAAATCATAAGGCAGAAGCCACAAGTCTTCAAAGCAGACATGCCAAATGGATGCAAAAACCACCCCTGTTCTCTCATGCCCACTTATGCAGGGCTGCATACAATTATTATTTTTACCAGTAATGCCTATCAAAGGTGATTATGCAGTGTGTGTGTGTGTGTGTGCTTACAGACATATGTAAATAGCTCTTGAACAAAAAGATGAGCAATGCAGGCTGGATGATCCAGAATCTAAAAATCACTTCAGTGCTCTAAACTCCAGGCTTCTGTTGCTCTGGGAAACTATGCTTCTATTAATGCAGGCTAAAACAGCATTTGCCTTCTTTGCTGTAGCATCACGCTGCTGCCTCTTGTTCAAGCAATGATCTACAATAATCCCAAGGAACTTTTGAATGGGAAGACTGAAACCCAGTAGCAATTTCTTTTAGAAATACAATGAGCAGCAGTGAATCCATGGAACACCTCTCCACCCCACCCCACAGCAGTTAAATGGAGACTCATACCCTCAGAAGATGTGATATTCAATTTTTCTTCAGTTTTCAAAAGATTGGGGAAAGGTCCTAGGGCTGTCTGAAGATCATTCAGAAGAGCTGGGGGGGGGGGGAACACATACGACCTCTAACTTTTAGTATTTTCTACAGCCCTACAAGGGTACACTCTGACTAAATTCAAGACCCATTCAAGTTGTGAACATATATGAAAGATTTGGCAATCCTAAAAGAAATTATTCTGCTTGTCCCACTTTTCATAAACAACCTTCAATATAGCTCAGCCAGTCTTTGCCAGTAAAAATTTCTGACAATTTCTTGGCATACTAAGGAAATGGTTCAATCTCTTTTTGAACAATTTAACTATTCTTTATTTATTTATTTATTTTTATCCCTCAAGGAAAGACATATAAAGATGAAGCTACAGAAAATATAAAACATGGTGAATGTAAAATCAAACTACCCTTCAGACACTCCTTAACTGCAGCTACCAATGCTTGCCCAAGCATACAAATAGCGCTTTAATTGAGAAAACTACTCTGTCTATCAACTTCAGCTGGAATCAGTTAATAAGAATGAATTTCCACATGACTTTGTTGTCTGAATGCATGGATAGTCTCATCACAAGCTCACCCTCAGCAGATTTCAGAGGTTGGAGAAAACAGCCTCACAGGAGAATCAGTGCATGCAGGGCCTGCTGAATTAAACACAGAATTTCAGTTTTGGGTCAGCACCACTATCACACAATGTCTACACTGTAGAAATAATGCAGTTTAACACCACTTTAAGTACTGTAGGTCCATCCTATGGAATCCTGGGATTTGTAATTTTACAAGGGAGTTTATCACACGGAGGAAAATTGGAAGTATAAGCAGTGATTAACCTGTCAGTGTGCAAAGCGCTGTTATCCCATGCAAAATCCGTGATTAACCCAGACTTGAGCACAATTGCACAATGGTTTTCACACGACATTGTGATGAAACGTGATTAAAGTGCCATTATCCCGTGAAGAACCAGGCAAGAAACAACAGTAACTCATTCGCGAAATTTTCCCGTGAATGGCTTTTTGCTGTTTCTCACTTGGTTATTCCCTGGTTCTTCATGGGATAATGGCACTTGCACCAATGTTGTTTTAAACACATTTTAATGTCAACTGCGCAATATCATGGGTTCCTCACAAATTTCAGAATTCTATAGGATGGAGCCATGGCAATTACAAGTGGTGTCAAACTGCATTATTTCTATAGGGTAGATGCACACCTAGTGCACACCAGAAAAGTCCATCCACTTTTCTTCTTACTCTTAACTCTTCTTCATTGCTTCATTTACATGAGAAAAGCCACTCCAGAAGGAAACAGTCAATGTGTTGGTGATGGTGAGGTTATCTTTTCCCTCAAATTCCATTTACTTTCTCCAAATGGCATCCTAGAAGAAACAGATGTTCTCTCAGATTTAAAAAAAATAGTGTTTTTTCAATGTGTATTTTTCCCACTTTCACAGGGGTCCTGTGCCTCTAACCCCAGCAAATGTGGAGGGCCCACTGTATTGTGTTACGGCTGCCATACTACCCTCTTGGCTTGAACATCTAGCTTTTGAAAGGAAGTTAAAGGCTGCAGTGCAGAAATAACTCAATTTGACACAGCTTTAATTGCCATGGCTCCATCCTATGGAATCCTGGGATTTGTAGTTTTGTGATGCATCAGAGCTCTCTGACAGAGAAGGCTAAATATCTCACAAATCCCAGAATTCCATGGCAATGAGCAATGGCAGTTCAAGTGGTGTCAAACTGCATTATTTCTGCAGTGCAGATGCAGCCTAAGTGAAATCTGTTTTGCTGAGTTCTTTGCAAAAGCGGCACAGAAAATAATGGGGCTGTTGGAGGGAAGAAGGGGAGATGGAGCACACCAGGGTAACAAATACAAGACAATGATTAGTATGTAAGGGAATCTGCTGTTTTTCATGACCAGTTATAGTAATATTATGGATTTTTCTTGGAAGTCCAGAAGAAAGTCTGCTGATTGCGGCAGCG
>CM034703.1:127909441-127923672 GCA_020142125.1 Phrynosoma platyrhinos | reverse complement strand
GGTATACAAATAAAAATTATTATTATTATTATTATTATTATTATTAAAGTCTAAGGCCATTTTATGAGGGACGGTGACGTTTTGCCTACTGCCTGATGTCAAAAGAAAAGAGACTCTTTTGCCATTTTCTCTCCACTCTACCTGCCTCTCTTTCCAACTAATCTTGCTTCCAACAACCCCACCTGGTTTATCTTCCTCTCCTCTTTCGCCTTGTATTGAAGGTGTCATGGCACCACTGGTCCACCTACCTGCTTTCCAGGTTTACTTAGCCACTCCTTCTTTAGAGATCACTATTTTTGCTTTTGTTATGTTCAGCAATAATCCCACCTTTGCACTTTCCTCTTTGTTCTTCCTTAGTAATTGTTCCAAGGCTGTGATGTTTTCTGCTAGTAATACTGTGTCGTTCATTATCTCAGATTGTTGATGTTCCTTCCTCCTGTCTTCACTCCTCCTTCTTCTGAGTCTAAACCTGCTTTTCTTATTATGTTTACTGAGTACAAGTTGAACAAATAGGGTGAAAGGATGCATCCTTGTCTGACCCCTTTTCCAATTGGGAACCACTCTGTTTCTTGAACTCTGTTCTAACAGTAGCCTCTTGTCCTAAATACAAATCAAACATGGTGACTACTGTCAAGAAATCAGAAGAAGACTAAAGACTTTATCACACGGGAGGCAATCCCGTGAATAAAGTACATTTAATCCCAAAAATATCCCACAAGAGCAGGATGATTTTCAGACGACATCCGAGACGTTGCCATTATGCCGCAATTAACACATGAATAAAGTGGCAAAATCCCACCACTTTTTATTTTTGGTATTTTCCCATGAATAAAAAGTGGTGTCTAAAAATCATCCTGCTCTTACGGGATATTTTTTGGATTAAATGCACTTTATACACTGGAGGAGGACACTTGCCTCCCGCGTGATGAAGTCCATAGAATGGGAAGAGTAGCTATAAAAGAACTAGATAAGACCTTAAATAGTAAATGCAGTCAAGAAATCAGAAGAAGACTTGAGAAGAGCAACTGTGAAGGAACTAGATAAGACCCCAAAGAGTAAACACAGTGAAGAAATCAGAAGAAGACTAGGAATGGGAAGATCAGGTATGAAGGAATTAGATGAGACCCTAAAGAATAAACGCAGTCAAGAAATCAGAAAACTAGTAATGGGAAGAGAAGCTATCAAGGAACTAGATAAGACCCTAAAGAGTAAATGCAGTCAAAGAAATCAGAAGAAGACTAGTGAGTTTTTTGCACAGCTAAAAAAACGGCTTACTTTTACCAGTTTGAATCCTCTTCCAGGATGCAGACAGGTATTATCATACTGATAGTCGCCGCCGATTCCACTGGCTAAGTGCAGCCTGGTTGCAGCCCGGATCCCAGGCACCACTTTTCAAAGTTGGAAAGCTGCCAGCTTGGAAAAATGGCTGCTGAAGTGCGCCTAGCTTCCAGGATGCAGCTGAGCTGCACTCGGCTGGCAGAATCGGTGGCAACTATTGGTGTGATCATACCCAGCTGCATTCTGGAAGAGGATTCAAAGCAGGGAAGATAAGCTGAGTTTTTTAGCTGTGCAAAAAACTCCTAGGAATGAAAAGAGCAGCTATGAAGGAACTAGATAAGATCCTAAAGAGTAAAAACATGCAACTGAGCGCTAAAATTAGAATCATCCAGTCCCTAGTATTCCCTATCATCATGTACAGATGTGCGAGCTGGATAGTGAAAAAAGTGGATAAGAAGAAAATCAACTCATTTGAGACGTGGTGCTGGAGAAGAGTGCTGAGGATAATGTGGATGGCCAAAAAGACAAACAAATGGGTTCTAGAACAGATCAAGCCTGAAATCTTTCTGGAAATCAGGATGACTAAGGGGGGTTGCAGACTGCCAGAAATAATGCAAATTCAGTCCACTTTTAGGGTTAGGGTTAGAGTTAGGGAATCATGGGAACTGTAGTTTATTGTGGCACCAGAGCTCTCTAACAGAGAAGGCTCAATGTCTCAGAAAAAAAAAAACAATTCCCATGATTCTCTAGCACTAACCCTAACCCTAAAAGTGGACTCAGTTTGCACTATTTCTGGCAGTCTGCAACCCCCCTAAATTGAGTCCGTTGTATTTTGCTAACATCATATGAAGGCAGGACTCACTAGAAAAGACAATAATGCTAGGAAAGGCTGGGGGCAGTAGAAAGAGAGGAGGGCTGCATACTAGAGATGTCACGGGTCTGAATTTGCAGGATCTAAGCAGAGCAGTGCAGGACAGGGAGTTTTGGAGATGTCTCATCCACAGGGTTGCCATGAATTGGGGCTGACTTGAGGGCAGCTAAACTTTTTTAAAAGACAGGCAAGTGGCAGCATGAAATGAACCAAGGAAGAGGAAAAGATTGTTGGAGGTGCCATTGTGGCTTCACTCCCAAGGGAATCATGTAAGCAGGATGGAAGGACATGTTGGTACAAGGTGCAACAGGTGAGAGGTGTGGCAGCATTAGGCAAGGAGAAATATAGGGGAATAAAGGAATAGAAGGTGAGACACGGAAGTTGTAGAGTGCAGGAGGCAAGGGAGGAAGGTATGGTAAAGGCACAAGGTGAGAGAAGGTAGAGAGAAGGAGGGAAGAGAGGGTAAGAGGCGTAGTGGTGCAAGGAGGAAGAGAAATAGGTATGAAGTGTGCCAAGGTGCAATGAAAAAAGGTGTGATTTTTATGTCTGTCCTCTGCATTTTCTCTTGTGAATCAAACGGCAGTTATTATCAGGAGCTTCCTTTGGTATTTTCATGGATTTGTATGTTTCTGCTATTAGTAAAAAAAAAAAAAATAGGATGACAAAAAAACCCTATAGTAATGTGATAAGAATAGTATTTGAGGGACTGGAATATTGCAAACCGGTGTTCTGTCCCTCAGTAGGCATGCTTCAACCTACTTTCTCGAAAATTTGCTTTATTGTTGTGGGACAACAGGGAGGGGAGAAGCTATACAGAAAAACCAGTAAAGAATTTCCCATTGCAGGTTCAAAGTCCTTACTTGCTTCTTCTACTATTTAGTGAGGCCACACCCAATAACTATAAAAGCAACTTTAAAAATGCAGTTGTACTGCAAAAGGAGTGAAGATACCCCCCCCAACAAGTTATAACTAATGTGGCTTTTATCATTTTGTGTGTCTTCAATTCATTTTCTGACTTACAGCAACCCTAAGGAGAACCATCATGGGAATTTCTTGGCAAGATTTGTTCAGAGGAGGTTTGCCATTGCCTTCCCCTGAGGCTGAGAGAGTGTGACTTGCCCAAGGACACCTAGTGAGGTTCCATGGCCAAATGGGGATTTGAACTTAGTTGTACCTTTGTTGTCGGGCAAATGGGTTAGTTACAGATAATTAACTTTTTTTTATCAGACTACTTCTAAACTCTGTTGTTAATCATTTGACCATATGTTGGAAAGCTTTTATTTACGACTTTAAATAGTAGAGTTGACATGAGTGAAAGTATGCATAGGGAAAGCACACATGAAGGCTTTAGGGTTTGCTCCAGGGACAAAAAGAAATTGATTTTGTTCCCTTTACCTCTAGAATACTCTTGTGCTCTCTAGTATTGCAGGTTCCAGAGGATGGGAAGCCATGGACCCAAAACTGATGAAAATGTCCACTGTCATCTGCACTTCTCCTATCTTGTAGCTCTTCCACACTGCAGAAATAAAGCAGTTTAACACAACTTTAGCTGTCATGGCTTCATCCTGTAGAGTCCTGGGATTTGTAGTTTGGTCAACTGTCAGACAGCACTGGTGCCTCACCACACTACAAATCCCAGGATACTTTAGTATAATAGTCATGGCAGTTAAAGTGGTGTCAAACTCTTTTATTTCTGCATTGTGGATACACCCTAGCTTTCTCCTAGCATGAAAAACTCAGGATACATTTCAAGATAAACTTTTTCAAGAGAAGTAATATTTATAATGAAAGCCAGCATGGCATAGTGGTCTGAGGGTTGGACTAGGACTTGGAGATCAGGGTTCAATTCCTGGATAGGCCATGAAACCCCCTGGGTTACCTTAGGCAAGTCACATGCTCTCAGCCTCAAGGGAAGGCACTGGCAAACCTCTGAACAAACCTTGCCAAGAAAACCCTGTGATAGGGTTGTCATAAGTCGGAAACAACTTGGAGGCAGACAACAACAATATTTGCAATGATCTTGAAATGAAATCAGGAACAAAGGATATAGTATTTACGAAGTATTTTTGTTGTGGCTTACTTGTGCAGCTCAATTATCTGTCTATATTGTTCCTTACTTTCAAAATACATTTACTCCAAGAATACAAGGACCGTGGAAAGGAAAGATTGCAAGTGTCATCCTGAGCAATCGAGACAAAAAAAGAGTAGCATAGAAATGTGAAGTGGTCGGGAATTGACAGGAAATTTCACAAGTAGAGATGAAGAAATCTGTAAATTTCAGTTTTACTCTCCATTTTCCCCAGACATAAATTTGTTTAATCCCATTTCATTTAGCTTGCAACTTTTCTTTTTTTAAAAAAAAATCAACAGACGAATAAATGTTCCAATTAACACATTTTGGTATGTACTTTTTTTCCTCCTAAGAAAAACATCTTGTGCACGCCATTTCCCCATTCTAATATATTTTCATAAGTCATTTTCCTAAGCTGGGCATTTTTGTGTGCACTTTCCCTTAATACACATTTCTGATTTTTTTTTTTTTTAATGCTGGCGTTACATTTGGAAAAATGAGAATATGTTTGAACTTGTGTGTTGGTTCAGCAAGAGTGTTAAAATGCAAGCAACTGTATCACCTCCCCTATTTCTTGTTGCTTATGTTTGAAACAGCTGCAAGGATGCCAACCTCATCTCAAATGGATCCCAGGATGGTTCCTGTTTTCACTGGCTACCATACTGCTAAGAATATGACTCAGGGCTCTGTTTAATCACTTGTCTCACGGCAGGGAATCAGAAGCCCAGCATTGTTTATTTACACTAGAAAAGATCCCCCCTTCTTTTTACGCCTCTCTCATCACAGGCAAACATATTTCCAGACTCTTCCCTTTCTTTTGTCAATTTACAAAATCCCTCCTTTTGCTCCAAGAACTATTTAGCAGCCCTGCTGTGCTGGAGTTGCTGAGATGGTGTTAGCATATCTTCCCAAGGAGTGGTTAAAACTGAATTCGGTGCCAACTAAGAGTTGTCAGGCTGGTCTCAGCCTGTGGAATTTCCAAAATATGTTTTCTGACCAACGGGGTTATTCAGGCGATGAAAATAATCCTAGTAGATCATGGCTTGAATCTGTGTTGTTGTTCACGTGAATTTCGAACGCATCCAAGGGGCTGCCAAAAAAAAGCCACAAAACCCAGGATAACTGATCTCAGGTTCCCCCCCCCCCAAGTTTTCCTGAAAGATCTGCATAGTCGGCTGTATAATAGATGCAGATAGACCTGGGAGAAACTGGGATAAAACTCTACATGCCTTGAACACGTTTCGAATATATCTGTTTCTGTGAATACATTTCGAATACATCAACTCTCTCTTAGAACATGGGTTGAATCTGTGTTGATCCACATGCATTTCGAATGTATCCAATTAAGTTTGGGGGAAGGGGAGCTGCCAAAAAACAACAACACAAAACAAAACACAACCCCACACAAATCCCAGGATAATCAATCTCAGAGGTTTTTTTTGAGTTTACCTGAAATATTCACATTGTCAGCTGTGTGAATAACTTATGCAGCTAGACTCAGAATAAATCAGGATAAAACTCTGCCGTGGTTATTCAGATAGTGAAAATAATCCAGGTGGAATCTGGGATGAATCTCTGTTGTTCACATACATTTTGAATGCATCCGATTACGTCTGGGGGGGCTGTCAAAAAACCCACTAATCCAATCTAATTGATGTCAGATTCCCCCCCCCCCATCCCTGAGTTTTTATAAAAGATTCGGATTCTCAGCTGTCTGAATAACCGATGCAAATAGACCCAGGATAAACCAGGATAAAAGTCTACATGCCTTGAATATGTTTCGAATACATCCACATCATCAACTCCATCTTTATGCCCAGTGCTGACATGTGTGAGCAACAGAACTTCCAGAGATGTGGTTCCAATAAAAGAATGCGTGAATGAGATTATTCCCATAGTCCCGTTGCAAAATGTGTGAATAAACCCCCAAGAGGAGTCTATCGGCTGACCTGTTTATCCAAGCACATTCTGCAAGAAAGGCCGATGGGAGGCACTTCACTTCTCACTCAAGTCTTCTTTCATCCATTGACAACGAGATGCCACACAGGACACAAAAAGCAGGACCAAGTAGCCTGTCGACTACTTTGAATTTCATAGGGTTTTCTTAGGCCAGGAATAGTCAGAGATAGTTTTGCCACTTCCTTCCTCTGTAAAAGAGCCAACAACAGGGTTTGAATCCTCACTCCATCGTGGAAACTCACTGGATGACCTTGAGAAAGTCACATTCTCTCAGCCTCAGAAGGAGGCAAATGCAAAAACAAAAACAAATCCTCTGAACAAATTCTGCTTAAAAAACCCAGTTCACCTTAGCATTGCTATAAATTGGAAATGATTTGAAGGTACAAGGCAAGAAGAAGTGGCTTGAAGCTGCTTCTCATAATAGCTGTGAAGTTTGCAAAACTTCCAGTACAGGTGCTCAGCACAGTATCCTGGGCAATTTTAAGTTTCCTGTAGCCTTAATTCATTTTAATTGTATGATTTTAGAATCTGTCGCATCTGCAATTTGCATAGGGAAAGATTAGGTCTAAATATCCTGAAAGCACCAGATTCCATCTACCTTGGAAGTTAAGCAGGATCAGGCCTATATTCAGGGGTAACTGTGTAGGCCATTTAGCAAATTCAAACAAAAATCCATCAGTGATACCTTTCTTGGCCAACCAAAATGCACAATATACTCGTTGCAAGCTTTCAAAGCTCCGTGAGCTTCATCAGGCAAGATGTTGAGATGCAAATGGATTTGAAATTTCCTGGACTTTGCAAATTTCCCTATAGCCACAGGGCCAGAAGGAGGAGGAGGATCCTGCCTGCAAAAGATATCCTCCCCACCATAGACCATCTTAACTAAAGACTGAAACAACATGTAGGCATCTGGCTAACATCTCCAATTGTTTTTCTCCTGTTTGGTTTGTGACATCTTGCCTGATGAAGAAGCCCATGGAGCTTTGAAAGCTCACAACAAGTATATTGTGCATTTTGGTTGGGCAAGAAAGGTATCACTGATGGATTTTTGTTAGGATCAGGCCTAGTTAGCACTTAGATGCAGGATAGCTAAGGAACACCAGGTAGTGTGGGCCTACATTACAGAGGAATATCACCTTTGAGTATTCCACCTCTGGGTATACCACCTCTCAGTGGTCCTTGCCCAAGAAAACTATGTGAAATTCATGGAGCCACCATAAATCAATGAAGACATATACATACATGAACATACAGAGCTGAAGAATAGTTGAGGTGTGTACCTAGATAACCTCCAAAGCAGGTAAAAAACATTTGACAGTCTCTAAATCACCACATCCTCTGACTTATGTGGTCAAGGTTTGACATACAATGGGCCCTTGGTATCTGTTGGGATTTGCTTCCAGGACCCCTTGTGGATACCAAAATCCATGGATGCTCCAGACCATTAATTACAGTGGCATAGTAAAATGCTTTCCCTTATATAAAATGGCAAAGTCAATTGGAATTTATATTTTTTAAAAGTATTTTCAAGTCATAGATAGTTGAATCCATGGATTAAAAAAAAATAATCTGTGGATAAGGAGGTCCAACTGTACTTTGGTTTCAAATTGCCCATTGTTCTAGAGATAGCTATAATTTATACAACTTAATTTCCTGTTCCTGGGCGACATTTGTGCATTTTGCAAATGTACTTCTTGGCAAGTGCTACCTGGGACATAATGTTACATTTTGTGTGTGGGGGGGGAATAAAGTACTTTGATGTGGTGTGTAGCGTCATTTGAAGCCGTCAAAATGAATTTAGTTCTCCAAGGAACTCAACAAGTCTTTACCTATCCCCTTGTGCTTGACAGAATTAAGGCTTTTGCCTACTAGCAGCATCTTCTCCAGTTCCTTTCTCTTTTTTCCTTCAGAATCATGCAAGTCAGACTCTGTGCCTTCATCATGCTGAGCTATCCATGCCGTCATCACATTCAGTTTATTCTATTTTTAACAAGTAACTTTTACTGAAGATTCAAAGGAAGAACTGTGAAGACATGGGCCATGTAAAACAGTGTTATATCATTTACTGGGGCTTCAGGAGATCCTCTGGCAGGAATAAATATTTCTCTTTGAACTGACTGGAGGAAACTTCTGAGGCCTGAGCTGTCAGGACACATGTGCTAAATATAAAATTCAAATATTTATTCACTTAAAATATTTATACCCAGCCTCTCAAAAGTAGCTAGTGTAAGAGCTTGTGATATAGATTAAAGCAATGGTGCCATAATAAAAGTACAACAATAATAAAATATTACATGGTAAAACTAAGATGAACCTGGGCTAAAGTTCTATTTAAAACAGCAGCCAAAACCAGGAAACAGTGGCTTTACTAGTTTTGGCGTCATTTGGTGCAGTAACTCTTGGCGTCACTCCCCATTGACCTCCTCCCAAGCAACACCATAAAGAAACCTTAGTAATGTTTTTTGGACTAATGTTACTCATAAATTCCCATATATCAATGAATGGAATGGCACTAGTTATGATATCAACGACGAACAAAATTGAAATTATACCTTTAAATTGCAATATCATACAAACAACCTAAATATATTTAGGTTTCGTGTGGCTAAAGTGAAAATTTGGTAAGATGTGATGTTTTAAAGAACATTTTAAAAGAATAAAATAAATAATGTAAAACATTAAACATTAAACATTTAAAAAAAAACTTGCGGCTTCTCCTTTTTCTTCCCACTGAGTCTTGCTCCACTTGCACCCTCACTTCAGCTTTTTAAAGGGAAGCAGGCAAACATCGCAGCCCATTTTTCTGCCAAAAGACAGAGATTTGGGGAGCAATAGTGAATTTAGATGAGTTGATGGTTGTGGTTTCATATTTTTAATGGGATAGATCCTCCTGGCAGGGACATCAATAGGGGCAATAGGGGGTATAGACCACACCAGGTGTCATCCCCTCTCAGGATGTCACCTGGTGTGGTCTGCACCCCCTATACCCCCTAGTGACATCCCTGCCAGGGAGCTCTATCCCATTCAAAATATGAAACCACAACCATCAACTCATCTAAATTCACTATTCTGTCCCCAGTTCTCACCCGGAACACCCCAACTTGCAGGCAGTGTCAGGTGGAGAGAGAATGAGAAGAGGGAGGCAGTTGGAGAAGACGTAGCAGAAGGTAGGGAGGACCAACCGTCATCTGCCTTCCTCCTCAGAGCACCTCACCCTCCCCTTCCCGGCCAAGCTGTATAGCACATATCTTGGCTGCCCTCCCTTGTCTGTTGGAGTACCTCTGTCCTCCAGCTGCTGAGGCCAGTGGTGTGGGTGGCATGCTGCTGCTGCTGCCTGGCATCTTTTTCCAGGTCTGACACAGCTGCTGGCCATGTCAGATGATGGAGATGCAGGCACTGGCAGCAGTAGCAGCCATGGACTTTTCCCCTTCCCTAGCAGGCAAGGAATCCATAGCTGCCACTGCCACCATTGCCTCTATTTCCCACCTGGCCTACAGCCCTGGAAGCACCTTTCCCAGATGCCTGGCATACCCCTGCCTGCCTTGTCTTCCCTTCCCTCCTGCTGAAGGGCAGTAGGGTAGGAACAGTAGGTATGGCTTAGGTCCAGACTATTTGAGAGACTGCGGGCCTCTACAAATGACCCAATTTGGACAGCTCTGGGCCACCCCTGCTAGCTGCAGATTGGGCCGCGGCAACCCCACCTCATGGCCCCAATCCTCCCTTTTGCTGCCCCCAAAAGTGCAGCAAAATACTGCTTCTTTTAGGGGTGGCAAAAGGTCGCCCTAAGAGCCGGCACTGTGGCTCTTCCGCACCATATTGGCGCAGCGTGTCTACACGCTGCACCAGGAGGGTGTCCTGATGCTATGTGCCATGTCTTAGGGCGCGCAGTAGTCAGGATGGTGTCAGGGTGGGGTTGGGGCAATTGGTGTGCAGCTGCCCCACTCCAACTCCACCCCAGGCTGGCCCTTTAGGCCAGTCTGCAACGCCCCCGCATCTCCTGTTAGGGCCCTAAGATCTTCAGGTGAAGGTTTTCTCTTGGTCCTGACAAGAGAAAACCCCTTTGGCCACCACCCCCAGCATCCTTGCCCCTGCCTGGGACCCTACCCATGCCCTGAATCCCCCACACACACATCAGGTGACACCGGGAGCAGGAAAGCCACTGGCTGGGGCAGTCTTGACACTGATAGTGAATCGCCACCTGATCAGGTGTTCACCCCACTCTTAGGTGTCACCCAGTGCTGTCCTCACCCTCCCACATCCCCCTAGTGATGCCCTGATTACAGCTTTTTGCTTTATAACATTGTTCCTGACTTTAGTTGATGTTATCTGTTTTACTGTATTGTATAACCTTGTAAGTCTTGCAAAGGAATCTTTTGTCAAAAACCAGTACATAGATCTAAAAATAAATGTAAATACATAGACGTTTGCCTTTTGTAAAAGACATTGGATGGCATAGATACATGATGATGAAAGAGAGAGAGAGAAATGAAGGCTTTCCTTTAGAAAAGTTCCACTTCTTTTCAATAGCCCAGCAGCCATCAGTCTATGTATACTACTTTTATCTAATCTTCTGATCTTACAGCCCTGCTTCATGAAGAAGAAGCCAGGCGCAAGAGGCCACACTGGGATGACACATTAATGACTGCATTGACTGTGATGCTTGCCACCAAAGATTTGTGAGTTGCCTGTTTGATTCACAGACCCTATGATACAACTTTGAAGAGGCAAGTGTAGTTGCTTATGGTGGACTGCTGTCAATCTCACAAGACTGTAAGGTCAAATAGACCCTTCTATGAAAATAAATAGGAAAGACCCCATCTGTAGAGGCTTTTGCAGCTGCCTGCCCCTGTCATCACCTCCATAGTTCTCAGGGATAAAGCCTATAAGCTCTTGCCTGCTCCTCACTTGCTAGAGAGCTAAGATCCTGTGTCACAGGGGAAGGGAGGAATATCATCTCCCCATCTCATCCTGTGCACCTTCTGGACATTTCTGGGACATAAGGGCAGATGCCTAAGCCTGGGACAAAAGCAGATTCTTTGGTGCTCACCATAAGAGGATAAGAAAACTGTGTTCGCCCTGAGGCACAAACAGGTGGGTTCTTTGTGAAGACCACTTGCTGTGAGGGGATTTTGGCTCCCTATTGCTTGAAGAACTGTGAAGATTTTTTGTAAATCTTCTTTTACGCCAATGGCTATGTCTCAAGACGATCATCCTCAAATCCGTTTTAATGCAGTGGCCCTGATCTGGCCTTAGTTTACAACACTGACACAGCTTCTAGCCTCATTGACCATCTTGTTGCTGTTGTTGTTTGCCATCAGATCAACCCTATGAATGAGAGACCTTCAAGAGCTCCAGTGATCAACTGCCCTGCTCAGGTCTTGCAAATTCAAAGCCATTGCTTCCTTGACTGAATCAATCCACCTATAATGCAGCCTTTTTCTTTTCTTTTCTTTTCCTGCTGCCTTCCACTTTACTGATCATTATCATCTTCCCGTGATGTGTCCAAAATAAAACAGCTTCAGTTTAGTCATCTTGACTTTTAGTGAATGTTAAGGCCTGATTTCCTCCATTCATTTTCCATATGCTACAGGAATCATATGATAACAGTTTATTTGCAGCTTAGAATCCATGGCTTGGCTCACATTGGTTTGAAGCAAATATACAATTTTTTGCAGTGTAGAGTCATTTGTGCTTTATTGTTGTTGTGTGTCTTCAAGTCATTTCTGACTCATAGAGCCCCTAAGGTGAACCTATCATGGGGTTTTCTTGACAAGTTTCTTCAGAGGGAGTTTGTCATTGCCTTCCCCTGAGGCTGAGAAAGTGTGACTTGCCAAAGGTGGGTTTCCCAGTAGGAATTCTAACCCTGATCTCCGGAATCATAGTCCAATGCTCAAACCATTGCACCACACCACATCAGCTTTACATATAATTAATTTATGGATTTGCACAGTACAAGCTTCCACTTTAACAGTGGCTTTTTGACTGTGTTTTAATATTTATTTATTTATTTATTTATTTATACCCCTCCCCTCTGCCAAGCAATTGGGGCGGCTTACGATATTAAAATTCAACAAATTACAACATACATAAAACCTGAAAATCCCTGAACCCACCTACCCCTGAAAGAAAGTTTTGGGAATTCTTTAGATGCTTCAAGGAATTCATCAACAAGGCAACCTTTCTAGAGTAATTGTTCTCACGACTACCCTTTTATTGAAATATACAGCCATATTGGGTATGATCTGGATTCTGCTCTGTTACACGGGGGAGCTGTTAGACCAAAGAGGACCAGACAGTTGATACCTGAGCAGATGCTCAGTATCTCCTGCCACACATAAGGGTACCATGCCAGAATGGAGAGTTTTCTTGGAAATGAGTCAACATAAAACAGTTGGGGTGGGTGGGTCGGATAATGTTCGAAGACTGGATGCTCTATTTTACAGTATTGTTTGAACTATTTAATAAACATTAATTTTAGTAAAATCTAGGCTATATCCCTTTCTTGGTGTAATGACATTGAATTCATTGCAGTCAGATGTGGTAGAAGCTGCTAGCTTCAATGGCCGTGATTAGGTAACTTAATGAAGCATAAATGCCTGCCATTATTAGCCTTGATAGCTAAATGGAATATCTGTGTTCAGAAACAGTATGTCAGGTGTGATAAACAAGAATGACAATTTGCCTCCTGTGCCTTTGTTATGAGCTGTCAAGGGTTATCTCTAGGACTCTTGCTGAAAATGAAAATGCTGGACTGCTAGAAGGGCTCTTTGTATGGGCCAGCAAGGTTCGTATGTTCTTATCCACATTTGATCATTTTACGTAACTCCTACCTTTTACACTGGGCCTTTGGTATCCTCTGGGGTTTGGTTCCAGGCTCCGCATGAATCCCAAAATCTGTGGACATTCAAGTCCCATTGAATACAATGGCATAGCAAAATGGTGTCCCTTATGTAAAATGGCAAAATCAAGGTTTGCTTTTTGGAATTTATATTTTTCAGAATACTTTCAAGCTGTGGATGCTTGAATCCGTGGATAAGGAATCCATGGCTACGGAAGGCTGACTGTACTTGTTTAAAAATTATTTCACACACACACACACACACAGAGTTTGCTCTTACACAGACTCCCAGTGGGCTTTCTGATCAGGCTGACACTTGCTTAGCTTACTGCAGCAATGATTATTTTCATGATGTTCTGCAGGCCCCATAAATTCTAAATAAAAATGTTCTATTCTGCTCTTTCTGTGGGAACAAAGTATATCACCCAAGCTTATCAGGGCCAAGGGAAATCTACCATCCTGCCCACATACCCTTTTCCAGATTTTGACATAGTCAGCATGCAGATAGAATCAACAACCCCAGCATTGCTGCTTTCTCATAACTGCAAAACTGAGAGAACAGTGGGAGGAAGGCTTAATTTTAGCTTTTTGTGGCCCACAAAATCTTCATGCAGAATGTCTGATTGTACATGCATCTAAAGTGTTATTTTTTAACAGTTCATTTAAAATAATTAGTCAGCTGTTGAACAGAAAATAGTTTTCATGGGGTTGCCATATGTTGACAAGCAACTTGAAGGCACATAGACAAAGAATGTGACACTGGTATAGCAAAACATCACAAAAGTTCTTCAATTATTTGAAAAACGTGGGCATGTATTCCTGATGAAGCAGTTGCAATCTGGCTCGTATAAAGATATCTTTGTTGAAATAATCAGGGCCACCTGAATTGTTATGCATGTCTATCCCTCAGTCTTGTGATGATGACAGAGCAAGGACAGCATTTCTGCAAAAGCCACTGTTTCTTTTGATCGGATTGACACAAGGATCCTGCACATGGGACCTTATCACACGCGGCCCACAAAGCGACAATAAAGTGAAATAAGAATAAATCCAGTAATAAACCAGACAAAACCCCACAATACGCGAATGGCTATCAGACACAACTAGCATCATCGCGCTTTTAAGGAAAGTGCTCCCGGGAACCGTATTTACTGTTCACACACAACTGAGAAAATCCCGCACATGTACTAGAAATGCTATTCTAGCACATGCGC
>CM034703.1:127894304-127909341 GCA_020142125.1 Phrynosoma platyrhinos | reverse complement strand
ACGTATTGGGGAAATGCCCCACAATACGTATTGGGTGATCAGACTTGATGACAAAAGTGCTATGATTCCCGTCGCGCACTTGTACTTCTTGAAGAAACTGAAATTCAAAAGATCTCAGTTCTTCACGCATTCTGTTGGGGTTCTGTCGGGGTTCTGTGCGGTTCTGTGCGACGTCGTGTGAACACACGGAAAAATATTATGTATTAGGTCGGGATTTTGTTTGGATTCTGTCTGCATTGAGCCCCGTGTGATAAGGTCCATGGAGTCTTTATTGTTAATAAATAGTGGCATTCTCAAACAGTGTTATAGGAACCCCTCCAACAAGGGACTCTTCACATCATGGAGAACTTTACTATTTAGATGTAAACCTCACTACAGCTTAACTAGAATTAGGCTCTTTTACTTCAGTTCTCTTCATTTACAGTACCATGAAAATATCATATTGCAACTTAAAGGGGGGGGGGAAGCAATTATTCCACAGTATTACTAAAAGCAGATATGAATAAGAGGGCAGGAATCCTTTCTTTTTCAAGCCAAATCATATAACATATTTTCTCTCCATGGTAGTTAAACACAGGCTCTTGATCCTCAACCCACAGGGCGCCTCCTCTTCCTCCTGAAACACAATATTGTTTTTGACTTGGATCAAGATTATAATATTGTAATATTGACTTGGAAATAAGTTTCACTGAGTTCAATGTGTCTTATGCTCTCCAAAGTTTGCAAAGGATCACAAGCTTAATCTCTTGAAGTAAAGAAAACTCTATGCTTCTGTTCCTTAAAAAATATTATTTTTGTCAATGAACGTTAAACACAAGCAGGGTTGTGTGCTGGTATTGGAAGACTTATTTTAATCTAGGCAGTAGTTTGATACAGTTCTATTTGATGGCTATTTGATGGTTGTGATCCGTAATGCCATCTAAAACAAACTGAAATAACAGAGAATGTATCCAGGGGTAGCCGTGTTGGCCACATTGCAAAGTACAATAACATCCAAAATCCACAAAACAGTGTTACCTTTCGTGAAGGCCAACCAAATGCAAAAAAATACATTTTGCAAGCTCTCAAAACTTTGTTGGCTTTTTCATCAGGCAAAGATGCTAAAAATCATACAGGAGGGGAAAAAATTAAGGCAATGTTGCATTTTGTCAAGATGTGGCTGTTTTCAATTCAGATGATCAAGAGGAATATTTTTGTGTTGCAAATGGAACTGAAAAATTCTTTATTTCTTTCAACGATTTTGGTTATTGTCTGTGTCATTTGTGTTTCAGTTCTTGTATTTAATTTTTGTATTCATAAAATAATTAAAATATATTTTTTAATTCTTTATTTCCTGGAGAATCCACATGGCCATCAGGAGAAGAGGCATGAATTTCCCTCCAGAACCATCTGAACTGAGACCCATCACATCTTGACAAAATGCAAGCTTAGGACTCTCTTAATTTTTTTCCTTTTCTCCTGTGTTATTTTTAACACCTTTGCCTGATGGAGAAGCCAGTGAAGCTTCGAAAAGTTTGCAACATGTTTTTTTTTGTTGTTGTTTGGTTTTTTGTTTTGTTTTGTTTTGTTTTGCATTTAGTTGTCCCAATAAAGGTCTCACTGTTTTGTGGATTTGGGATGTTATTGAAATCATGGAGGTTCACAAAATCACCATTTCCTATTGAAAGGGAAATGTGTTGCAAAAAGGTTCATCTGTTTATGATCTCCAGTTGCTCCGGCACTTAGAAGTTAACCCATGACTCAAGGAGAGAACTGGCAACATGTATTTTTTTACATTTAGTTGTCCCAATAAAGGTCTCACTGTTTTGTGGATTTGGGGTATTATTGAAATCATGGAGCTTTACAAACTCGCCATTTCCTTTCGAAAGGGAAATGTGTCGCAAAAGGGTTCATCTATTTATGATCTCCAGTTGCTCCGCCACTTAGAAGTTAGCCCATGACTCAAGGAGAGAGCTGGTACATGACACAGCTTTATCCGAGGGAGATTCAGTGACTTATTCAGCAAAAAACAAAAAAAGAAGTCCCCCTTTTTTTATGTCCATTTGCTCCATCTTTTGGAGTCCGTTCTCCAAACAAAGCACCCCCATTGTGAACGGCACACTGGAGCAGCTGCAGGTGTCCGCCAAGCGACACATGACAAAGCCCATTTTGTTCATCAGCCCCGTCACGTGGCCTGTGGTCCCCTTCTCCAGCCATTGCCACGGCCTTCAAAAGCAGAATCTACACATTCAGTCAAAAGAGCCATTCTCCAAGAATTTCTTAGCAACTTCTGTCCCGGATTGTGTGTGCATATGTGCGTGTGCGAATGAGACAGGGGTCTGTCTTTGTCCCACTGCCCAGAACTCAGAGGCGGCTGCTCTCTCTGGCTCTTGGTCAGTGCAGAAATCCTTTCAAAGAATTGCATGCAGACAAAAATTAATACATGCCAGCCATTCCACAGATGAAAGCCCCGATTTAGGGCTACCAGACAGCTGAAGCATTACAAATTAAAAGGATGTCTTTCTTTTAACTCTTGTAAACATAATACACCACCATCAGAGGCTGCCTCCGCAGTGCAGAAATAATCCAGTTTGACATCACTTTAACTGCCATGACTCAATGCTATGGAATTCTGGGAATGGTAGTTGGTTGTGGTACCAGAGTCTCTAGAGTTGTAGTCCAATTTCAAACCACTACACCATGCTAGTTCTCTTATGCTGCATCCTCACTGGAGAAATAATCCATTTTAACTGCCCTGGCTCTGTGCTATGGAAATCTGGGAACAGTAGTGTGAGACATTTAGCCTTCCCTATCAGAAGGTTCTGGTGCTGCAACGAACTACAATTTCCAGAATTCCACAGCATTATGCCATTGGCAGCTAAAGTCGTGTTGAACTGGATTATTTCTGCAGTGCAGATGCAGCCTCTGATGGTGGTATATTATGTCTACAAGAGTTAAAAGCAAGTGTGAAAAAGTGTTTAAAAACAATTAAACAGCGCCGGCTTGAAAAATGATTGCAGATTGAGAAAATTACCTTTTAGGACTGTAGCTTCCAGAATTCCCCATCCAGTACACTCAAAAGTAGCCATCCTGGCTGGGACAATGTTTGAGTTGTTCTCTGAAAATGTACCTTTTTCAACTCTAGAAAGGATCGGTGATAACATCTAATGCCATTTATTTATTACTATTATAGTAGTAGTAAAATGCTCAATATTATGCTTAGGGATTGATAACATTTGTATTAATAACATTTATTCATTTGAGTAATGTAATATTTATTTATGATAGTCAGGGCAGCCTCTATTTGCCCTGCTTTTATCTTTGAAAAGTGGGAGAGTGATTGTGGGGTTATTTGAACACAACTTGCCCTAATCTAAATCCAGTATCTGAATTATTACACCAAAGCAAAGCAAAGCAAAGCAGCTTATTTATATACCGCTTCATATCACGCTATGGGATGTCTAAGCAGTTTACAACTGTAAGCTCATTGCCCCCCAACAGCTGAGTACTCATTTTAGCAACCTCGGAAGGATGCAGGCCTGAGTCGAGCCTCAGCCCTGGCTGGTATTGAACTCGCAACCTTGTGGTCTATGAGTGAGTGGCTGCAGCACAGGCGTTTAACCACTGCGCCACCAGGGCTGATTATACATCACACTAGCTATTATACATACTTAAATGTTTCACGCCACCACACTAGCTATTATACATACTTAAATGTTTCACTCACCTTTCTAAAAAAAAAAGTGAGGATGTGTGAAATATAAAGGTAGTTTGCGTTAAAAATCAATGAAACATGAATTCATCACAAACCAAACTTTACATGTTTCATAAATAACTTTGCAGAGAATAGGGCATTGCTATTATAGTGCCTTCAGTGTTCGACTAAGACTCAGGAGACCAGGCTTGACCATAAAGCCCACTATGTGATTTTGGGCAAGTCACACTCTCTCAGCTTCAGGGGAAGGCAATGGCAAACTTCCTCTGAACAAATCTTGCCTAGAAAACCCCATGATAGGTTCACTTTAGGGTCGCCGTAAGTCAGAAACGACTTGAAGGCACACAACAACAACTTGGCAGTGATCCTGAATTGTTGTAGAAGGATCTCTGAAACTGAATGGGTGCTGGGTTGTTTTGTTTTGTTTTGTTTTGTTTTAAAAAAAAACACTTTAAAATTATTTTAATTAATCTATTTTATATTTTTAACCTGCATCTGTTTGATTCATTTTATTGTTTATTTAATTAAAGTATTTATTTACTTCATTTATATGCCACCTTTCTCCCAGAGTGGGACCCAAGGCAGCTTTTAGAAATAGCAAACTAAAAACATTTAGAATAAAAGTTTGAAAACAATTTAAAATCCTCACATTAAAGACTGTAAATTCATGTAAAAGCCATACAAAAGTTTACAACAAATAAAAATGCATACATACATTGGAACCTTCCCTGCTTATCCATCAAAAGCCTGTTTGAACAAAAATGTCTTTTCCTGCCGGCGAAAGGAAAGAAGGGAAGGGACCAGCCTAGCCTCTTGTGAAAAGACATTTAGGCTCTTCTGCCTGTCCTCACCAAGCAAGCCTGGGATGGTGATGGGACCGAGAGAAATCCTTCCCCTGAAGATCTTGGCATTGTTGTAGGTTCATATGCCCCAATATGCATTTTTAGTTATATGATTTTGCAATCTTTTTATAGGCAGTGGCAACTCGTGACTTCCATGTCAGAGGGGCAGTGAATAAGCTAGGGTTTAGGCTAAAGTTTAAAGAAGCTGTCCAAAGTGCTGAATCCTAATATTATTATTATTATTATTATTATTATTATTATTATTATTATTATTATTATTATTAATTTATTTATACCCCACCTCTCTGTCAACCAACCGGGGCAGCTTACATCACTTAAAAATTCCATACAATATAAATCAACCTAAAATACAGTCTAAAAACCCAAAACCCACCCTCCCACCCCTAAAATAATATTAAATCATATATTAAATCCCTCTCCCATAATAATAAGATGTATTTATATCCCGCCCCTCTGAGAACAATCGGGGCGGATACCAATTGTGTGTTAAAAATACACAATCCAATCAAATCCCCAACACCCTCCCCCCCCCTTAAAAAAGCATTAAATCCAAAGAGATTAAAACATACAAGTTAAAATGACCCAATGGTCAACAACATTATACAATTATACAAACATGATATGGCGGCATTGATCAATAAATACAGATTTACAGTTTGGATTAAAATCCAGAGTAGATTCACCACCTCACCAACCAATGTGAAAGCCACCAGCCATTGTTGAATGACACACTTCTTCCTCTAAGTGGTCATTCGCACATTGCTGTTTTTTTTAGTTCAAATATGAAAATAATCTCGCTCACGCATTCCGGGTTTGTTGTTCACACTATGGAAATGCATCTATGCACATCTCTGTGAGTTGTTCACACATGTCAGCACTCAAATAAAAATGGAGTTGATGATGCGGATGCATTCAAAGCACGTTCAAGGCATATAGAGGTTTATCCCTGTTTATCCTAGATCTATTCGCATCAGATTATTCACAAAACCAACAATGCAAATCTTTTAGAAAAACTTGGGGTTGGGGGGCAAGATCGATTATCCTGGGTTAAGTGGGGGTTTTTGCAACCCCCTAACCCAACACCTAATTGGTTGCATTCAAAATCACGTAAACAACAAAGATTCAACCCAGATTCTATCTGGATTATTTTCACCATCTGAATAACCCCTAAAATGCTCAGACTAGCAAACATGCTGAGGTGCACATTTCTTCCTCTAAAATATGTACACCAGCAAACACGTTGAGTTGATTCTCTCAACAACCCTGAAAGTTGGGTTAGATGGAGAGATAGTGATTTGCTCGAAGCTATCCAGTGAAATTAGGTTGGCTGCTTATGCATAGCCAAAAAATAAAAAGAAGAAATGCATCTCCAAGGGAGATAAATTTGTAGTTATGTGCCTTCAAGTCATTTCTGATTTATGGCAACCTTAAGGTGACACTATCATGGGGTTTTCTTGGCAAGATTTTTTCAGAGGAGGTTTGCCATTGCCTTCTCCTGAAGCTGAGAGCATGTGACTTGCCCAAGGTCACCCAGTGGGTTTCCATGGTCGAGAGGGAAATCAAACCTTGGTCTTCAGAGTCATGGGACTTTATCACATGGGAGAAATCCTGTGCAGAAACAGGGTTTTAAATTGGGGGGAAACCTGCAAAAGCAGGTAGATTTTCACACAACATTATTGTTAAACTGTTGTTAACCCAAACGGAAAGTAGTCTAAAGCCGCTTCTTTTTACTTTCAGAAAATCCAAAATGTGAAAGTGTGATGAGTGTGAAAATCAACCCATTCTTGTGGGTTTTCCCCAGCTTTTAAATCCTGTTTCTGCATGGGATTTCCCTCATGTGATAAAGTCCACAGTCTAACACTCAAACCACTATGCCACTCTGGCTGTCAAAGGGGATTAAAGACACCAATTTGCAAGACATTTGGTTGTGCCAACTATGTTTAATTTCTATATATAATCAAACACAAATGTAGAAATAATTTGTATAATTCAAGGAGAAGTGAAATTGCTCATAGTGGGGAAGACTTTATGATCTGCGTTCATACCAAGTCAGCTGTCCAGGTGCTGATGACTGCTCTCCTTTTTAATTATTCATTACCCTGAAATTGGTCTTGGAGTGGACAGCCTTTCATAGAGAAGACTGTATGAAATTCAGTGAAATGCATGTTTAAGCAGGACTAATCCCTGTTTCTATTCCTTTGAATTAGCTGGTACTTGGCACTTGGCTATATATATATATATATATATATATATATATACCAAGTGCCAGACATGGGCCAATTCACAGGAATAGGAACATAGGAACCAGTCCTGTTCAAGCATGCATTTCACTGAATTTCGTACAGAGAAGAGGACTCTCTTTGAAACAAATATGTATGTGCATGCAATTTGTTACACAAACCATATATCAATGCAAGCCATGGATCTATGTGTTTTAAAAATAAATGCATTTAAAAAATAAACAGCAGAAGAGTTTTATCGTCCAAGACCTCTTGCCCATCTCTGTAACACGGCCCTTGCAATCCAGGGTTCCATGGAGATGAGCTATTTGATATTCATAAAGCTTTCTACACAGAGATGTTAAAAGAAAGAGCACCGTGATTAATTGATTGGCCTCCACTATTGAGTGAGTGTGTAAGTGGAGAATTAACTTTTGTCGGAGAAGATTCAGAAGACAGCAGGGTTTGTCAGGAATTGAGTAAATGAAAGATTCCTCTCCTAACAACACAGCCACATTGTTGTGTCCTATTGTTCAGCAATGTCTCTGCAGACAAGAGTAAGTTGGAAAACCTGTATTCCAGCAGTTTAGGGAAGATTTGACATTATTAAGCAGTTATAGTGGTAACTGTACAAAACTAAAGAATAAAGGACAAGATGCCAGCCACAGATGCTGGCAAAACGTCAGAAAGAAACTCTTCTAGAACATGGCCACACAGCCTGAAAAACCCACAAAAAACTAATAAAGGACAATGTTGGGAAGAGAAAATGTCTTCCCTTGTACACCATGATTCCCAAACTTTAACCCTCCATGTGCTTTAGGCTTCAACTCCCAGCCAACTTGGCAAACAATCAAAATTTACAGGAGCTGAAGTCCAAAACATCTATAAGTCCAAACTTATAGAATAAGGTCTTCTTAAAAGTTTGTGAGGTTAAATTATGCAATCGGGGATGCATAACTATTCTGGCTCTCTACCATGGGTGCACAGTTTTGTTCAGAGGCAAGGAATTCTCCCAAAAAAAAAACAACTCCTACAAGGTTTGAACCACTTCAGCTTGTTGGGTCTGTCCCCAGCATTTCCAGGAATTGTAACTACATGATGACCCACTGTTGTTGTGTGCTTTCAAGTTGTGTCTGACTTATGGCAACCTGAAGGCAACCCTATCCTGGGGTTTTCTTCCCACAATTTGTTCAGAGGAGGCCTTCCCCTGAGGCTGAGAGTATGTGACTTGCCCAAGGTCACCCAGTGGATTGCTTAGCAAAGTAGAGAACTGAACCCTGGTCTCCAGAGTCATAGCCCAACAAATAAGCCACTGGCTCCAATACCTTTAAAACAAATGATACATATGTCTAAGCCAGGGTTTCCCAAATATTTTTTTTCAAATTTTATTTTTTAAACACAGTCAGTTTTGAAAACATTACCATATAACAAATATTAAAAAAAACCGCACATAATTTGTCTAAACGTATAGACATCTACAATACACAGAATGATTACAACACATTACGATACCTTATCCTACTTTACAATACTAATCCAATGCACCTTATTAGAACACTAAAAACACTAAACAATGGAAAGACTTCCTAAATCGTTACTTTTCCAAATATTACTCCATTGCTGTACTTTGATCTATACTGAAATTATAATAGTACTCTGTCTTATCATTTTAACAGTAAATTTCTAGTATCATCACATTAAGGGAAAATTCCCAAACATTTGATTATTGTGTGTGTATGTGTGTGTTTTTCCCCCCAGAAGTAGAATGGAATGCATGCTCCATTCTTATCCTTCAGAAGTGTTACTTTGGAAGAGTAGGCAAAATGAGAAGTGTCTGTCATCGAAAAAGTCCTCTCCTTATGCTTCTGCATGAGTCACTTTTTCTCCTGAAGACCTCCAAGTTGTAACAGGCAGGAGGCAAGCTCAAAGACGTGACTCATGCATAGGGCAGAAAGGGATGGATCACATACTCTTCCTTTCTCTTCTCTCTCTTTCCTCTAACCCCGCACCATCACAAATTCTTTCCATCTTGTTTGTGAAGATTGCATGTGAATTTGGGCAAGTTCTTTCTCAAAATGAAAAGCTGAATGCACAAAACTCCCACTGATCGGCAGCAGCCAAGTTCAGTTTTTAAAACTATTATTTATTTGTTGTCATTGCTGGATGCCTTCAAGTCATTTCCAACTTATGGCAACCCTAAGGCGAACCTATCATGGGGTTTTCTTGGCATGAATTGTTCAGAGGAGGTTTGCCATTACCATCTATCCTATTCTTCTATTGAAATGATTTTTAACCCACCTTTCTGCCGGGTGTCATTGTTGGTATGTGTCTTCAAGTCATTTCTGATTCATGGCGGCCCTAAGGCTGAGAGAGTGTGACTTGCCCAAGGTCACCCAAGGTTTACATGGCTGAGCAGGTCTTAAAGAGGCCAATAAAAATAAAATGCACAGTGAAAACTAAATCTTAATTAAAAACATAATGGTAATTGACTCAAAGACACAGTTAAAAATGCAACACTAAAAGCCACAGCCAGCAACCAATTGCTTTAGAACATCTTCAGCCTCAGATAAGATGACTTTATTTACCTGCTTTGGAGCTGTAAAAAAATGTGTTTGTTGGGGGGTAAATAAGTAGTAATTTTAATTCAGTAGTGTGGTGTACTGGCTTGACTGTAGTCTTCAACTAGGGGGTTATTCAGATGGTGAAAATAATCCTGGTAGAATCTGGGTTGAATCTTTGTTGTTCACATGCATTTTGAATGCATTCAATACTGGACGTTTTCACACGGGGCTTTAAACGGAGTCATTCCTACCTCCGTCCGGCCCCACTCCGGCTCTGTGCAGGATAAGTTCACACGACGTCGCAGCAAGCCCCGCCCCATCCAGCGCCATCCCTGCGCCATCCCTGCCTCACTCCGGGGTCTTGCTGCGCGTGTTCACACGACGTCGCAGCAAGCCCCGCCCCATCTTGTGCAATCCCTGCGCCATCCCTGCCGCTAGCCGGCTTTAGCCCCGTTTTTGTAATTCCTTTTTTAAAAAGGAATTACAGGGGCTGCTGCCGGAGGCAATCAGGAGTCATTCCGGCGGCTGCTGTTTTCGCCGCCGGAATGGCTCTTGATTGCTTCCAGGGGGCTTCCAGGCGGCTTTAGAGCCACCTGTGTGAAAACGTCCTAAGTCTGGGAGAAGAGGCTGCCAAAAAATCCACTTAACCCAGGTTAATCGATCTTGGGGTTTTTCCCGAGTTTTCCTAAAAGATTTGCATTGTCACCTATGTGAATAACCTATGCAGATAGGTTTGGGATAAACTGGGATAAAACTCTGCATGCCTTGTTTCAAATACATCTGCATAGTTGAATCTGACATGTGTGAGCAACAGAATTTGCAAAGATGTGCAGAGATGTGATACTGGGGGAAAAAGAAACAATAGTGTGAACAACAAAGTTGGAATGCCTGAGTTTATTTGCATAGTTGCGCTAAAAAACCCAACATCTGAATGACCCCCAGGACTCTTGGAGATCAGGTTTTGTATTCCCATTCAGCCATGGAAACCCACTGAGTGACTTTGAACGAATCACTCGCTCTTAGGAGTTGTATACACTAATGACATAGAGTCAGTCCTCCACATTTGTGGCTTTGACTTTTGCAGATTTGATTATTCACAGATTTCATAGAATCATAGAGATGGAAGAGACCCCAAGGGCCATCCAGTCCAACCCCCTGCCATGCAGGAAGACACAATCAAAGCACTCCTTGTGACAAATGGCCATCCAGCCTCTGCTTAAAAACCTCCAAAGAAGGAGACTCCACCACTCTCCAAGGGAGCATCTTCCACTCTTGAACAGCTCTTACTGTCAAGAAGTTCCTCCTAATGTTGAAGTGGAATCTCTTTTCCTGCAATTTGAATCCATTGCTAAGGGTCCTATTCTCTGGAGCAGCAGAAAACAAGCCTGAGCCAGCCTCAATATAACATCCCTTCAAATATATTTTGCAGATTGCTATGCAGAGGGGCGGCGTACAAATAAACTTTATTATTATTATTATTATTATTATTATTATTATTATTATTATTATTATTATTTAAACAGGGCTATCATATCACCCTTAACTGTCTCTTCTCCAGGTTAAACATACCCAGTCTCTTCTCATAAGACATGGTTTCCAGACCCTTCACCATTTTGATCGCCTTTCTCTGGACACACTCCAGCTTCTCAACATCCTTTTTGAATTGTGGTGCCCAGAACTAGACGCAGGTGAGACCTGACCAAAGCATAATAGAGTTGTAATGTCCTCTGGGAGGAATCTGCTGCAGCCTATGAAGACCAGACTCTCACAAACCTCCCAGAGGGCCTTCTCTGCGACTGCCTGCAGACTATGGAACGGCCTGCCGGACAAGATCCATCTTATTACTACTCTTGCTGCATTTAAGAAAGCAGTAAAGATGGATCTCTTCCGGCAGTCCTATCCAGAATAGCCTCTGGGCAAGAGGAGTCCAGCTACCTGCCCTGAGCCCCCCCAATGACTGACGTATGCAGCCTATAAACTGTTTGATTTTAATTATATAATGTATTTTAATTATTCATTGGTTTAATTCAGTTTTAAGGGGAGGGAGGGTTAGGGATTGGGATGTAAGATGTTTTTAACTTCTTTGTGTTTTAATTTTGCTGTAACCCACCCCGATTGCCGAGCAGAGGGGCGGGCTAGAAATAAAAATTATTATTATTATTATTATTATTATTATTACATGTGAAAGGGGTCTAGGAGTCATAGAAGACCACAAGTTAAACAGGAGTCAAGTGTGATGTGGCAGCTTAAAAAGCCTGCATCTATAGAAGTATAGTGTCTAGATCAAGAGAAGTAATAGTGCCACTCTATTCTGCTTTGGTCAGGCCTCACCTGGAATACTGTGTCCAGTTCTGGGCATCACAATTTAAAAAGGATATTGAGAAGCTAGAGTGTGTCCAAAGGAAGGTGACCAAAATGGTGAAGGGTCTGGAAACCACCATGGCCTGGAATGCACTGCCATTCATTTCTATGAGACTTACTCGTTTTTTCCCCCCCATATGGGGGGGGGTCCGGAACAGATCCCCTGCATATGCCAAGGGCCCACTATATTAATAATTACCATTATAATAAGATTATTATTTTAAAATAAAAAGTAGATTTGTCTGTAGTTTTATATGTTTTCACAAAGCTACTGTATAAGTTATGTATAAGTCTAGAACAGGGGTAGGCAACCTTTCCCCTTTAAGGTCCGAGGGACTTCAGCTCCCAGAATCCCAGGAGCTATTGGCCAACATGGGACTATTGGCCAACATGGCTGAGGCTTCTGGGAGCTGAAGTCCCTCGGCCCTTAAAGGGGAAAGGTTGCCTACCCCCGGTCTAGAAATTTAGGTCAAAAAATTGACCCAAAAAATCTGAGTAGACTTATCCATGGGTCAATGTAAGTACTGTATGTTAACTCTTATTTAAAAGAAAGAACCATCTCCTGATGAATGGCAATCTGTCCTGGAACCACCAACCCTTTCTAGTCTCTCATTCATCCAGCTTTAAGAGTGAGCACAAAGAGTTATGTCTGCTGGAATTTTGTAAGTTCCTTGACATTGTTTTACTTTGCTCCATCTTTTATAAAGATCCTTTGCTATATGCCCTAAGTTATAGCCTCGACATATCCATGGGCCATATGAAAATCCACAATTTTGGCCCCAAAACCTGCCCTCAACGTATACATGAGGTCGACTTATAGTTGAGTATATACAGTATATGAAATACATACACAAACTTCCTTTCTGTATTATATGCTGATTTTGTGGCCTTGTGTCAGCAATGAAAATTGGAGGGAGGGGGATATTTCTTGAGACTCCTGGCCAAGAATCAGTCCTCTTGCTAGAGCTACCTTCATAATACGGAATTACAGCATTATGTTTCTCCCACTATGCCGAGAAAAATTGAATTTGTCCTTAAATTATAGTAATTATTTTCAAATTTGCAGCTACAGTTATAAATTAGCACTACACATTTTATGCTAATATCTGCCCTCTTTTGTCCTCTTTGCCTCTTTTTTTGGGAATGCTGCCATGAAGTTGAATGTGTGGGAGTCACATTTTCTCACATGTAGCTACATCTGGTACAAGATTTCAACCTGAAGATAAACATTCAAGTATGAAATGTTGGCATTTTGGTTCTCACTGGATGAAAATATCTGCAGATTTTCTAGCAGGATGGAGAACTTCCAGCATATGATCTGGCAGCTTTGCCATCCATCCGGCTGAGCTTCAGCTAAGGTCCCATCATCAAGGAAAGGTGACAGAAGCTGGCGTTTTGGGGGCTACCACCCCGAGGCATTGGCAGTATTGTGCAATGGGGAAAGGATGTTTTCTTCAGCTTGGAGCACCACTAGCACCAGGCAGATGGAGTGCTTTTGAGGGGTAGATCCAAATAAGACAAAAGTATCAGGATCTTGAATGATTCAGACCCATCCACCAAGGTATTTCCAGAGGAAGACCTATGGTGATCCTATGAATGGGAGAGCTCCAAGTCACCCTAACATCAACAGCCCTGCTCAAGTCTTGCTCAGCCCTGCTCAGACTCAGGGCCATGGCTTCCTTGATTGAGGGCCTTTGCAGACTGCCAGGAATAGTGCAAATTGAGTCCACTTTTAGGGTTAGGGTTAGGGTTAGGGAATCATGGGAACTGTATTTTATTGTGGCACCAGAGCTCTCTGACAGAGAAGGCTCAGTGTCTCAGGAAAAAAACAATTCCCATGATTCCCTAGCACTAACCCTAACCCTTAAAGTGGACTCAATTTGCACTATTTCTGGCAGTCTGCAAAGGCCTTTAGTCTATCCATCTGAAATGCAGTCTTCCTCTTTTCCTGCTGCCTTGTACCTTACCATTTATTTGTCTTTGTAGCAGTCAACAGTATTCATAGAGCTCTTCTCCAGCAATCTCAAATGTGTTCATTTTCTTCCTGTCCACTTTCATAACTGTCCATCTTTCATAACCATGCCTAGAAATGGGAAATACGACGTCATGGACAATCCTAAGCTTAGTATTCAATGAGACATCTTTATACTTCAGGATCTTATCTAGTTCCTTCATACTTGTCTTACCAAGTTCTAGTCTTCTTCTGTTTTCTTGACAACAGGCTCCATTCTGAGTAACGAATGAGTCAAGCTATTGAAGATCTTGAACTATTTCAGTATCTTCATTGTCTGCTTTAAAGTTATGTACATCATCTGTGGCCATTATTTTTGTTTTCTCAATGTTCAGCTGTAAACCTGCCTTTGCTCTTTCTTCCTTGACTTTGTTTAGGAATTGTTCCAAGCCTCTGCTATTTTCTGCTAATAGTATGGGGTCATCTGCATATCTTAAATTGTTGATGTCCCCTCCAATTTTCATGCCTCCTTCCTTGGAGTCTAATCCTGGTTTATCACATGTTTAAATTATTGAAGCAATATGCAAAAGAGGGGAATTCCTCTTTATAAGTCTAGAATTTAAATTTATTTAAATCTGGGCTAGGAAACCAGCTACCCTCCAGATGTTTGTTACCCCTCCACAAAGGCTCAGTTGGCTTAAGGTGGATGAGACGTAGGCCTTTGCAGACTGCCAGAAATAGTGCACATTAAATTGAGGCACAGCCCTGGCTCAGTGCTAGGGAATCATGGGAACTGTAATTTATTGTGGCACCAGAGCTCTCTGACAGAGAAGGCTCAATGTCCCAGAAAAAAATACAGTTCCCATGATTCCCTAGCACTGAGCCAGGGCAGTGCCTCAATTTAATGTGCACTATTTCTGGCAGTCTGCAAAGGCCCATAGAGGTCAACAATATCTGGAGGACCACAGGTTCTTTGGTTTTGAGTCAGATGTTCTACATGAGCATTCACTAACGGTGTAAAAAATGGATCAGCAAAGTGTGGCCCAAAAGTTCTCATGTTGTTGTTGCTAACCAGCCACACATCAATCTCAACTCATGGCAACGCTGTGGGTGAGACATCTCCATGACCCCCTTTTCTCCACCGCTCTGCTTAGATCCTATAAATTCAGGCCCATAACCCCTCTGATTGAGTCTATCCAACTCGGATTTGGCCGTTCTCTCTTTCTACTACTTTCAATTTTTCCTAGCATTATTGTCCTTTTAAATGAGTCATATCGTCTCATGATATGACCAAAGTACCACAGTCTCAATTTGATCTTCTTGCCTTCCAGGGATTGTTCAGGCTTGATCTGTTCAAGAACCCATTTGTTTGTCTTTTTGGCCATTCA
>CM034703.1:127875515-127894204 GCA_020142125.1 Phrynosoma platyrhinos | reverse complement strand
ATAGAAATGGGAAATGCAATGGCATGGACAATCCTAACTTTAGTATTCCTTCATAGCTGTCCTTCCATGTCTTAGTCTTCTGATTTCTTGACTGCAGTCTCTATTGTGGTTAGTGATTTGGAACTATTTCATAGTCTACTTTAAAGTTATGAAAGTCCTCTGTAGTCTTTATGTTTGGTTTCTTCATGTTCAGGTGTAGACTTGCCATAGTCTCCCTTGACCTTCTTCAGCAATTGTTCCAAGTCTTTGCTGTCTTCTGCTAGTAGTATGGCATCATCTGCATACCGTAAATCAGGGGTAGGCAACCTTTCCGCTTTAAGGGCCGAGGGACTTCAGCTCCCAGAATCCCTGGAGCTATTGGCCAACATGGGACTATTGGCCAACATGGCTGAGGCTTCTGGGAGCTGAAGTCCCTTGGCCCTTAAAGGGGAAAGGTTGCCTGCCCTTGCTGTAAATTGTTGATGTTCCTTGCTCCAATTTTCCTGCCTCCTTCCTCCAAGTCTAATCCTGCTTTATATCTGATACGTTGCTATTATGCATGATATGTTCAAGCATATAGATTAAACAGATAGGGTGAGAAGATGCAGCTTTGCCTGACCGACCCTGCCAATTTGAAACCATTCAGTTTCTCATTCTGTTGTAACAGAGCCTCTTGTCATGAATACAGGTTTTATATACTTCTATATATTGTTTCTGTCTTCTTTTTGTTTCTGCTCAGTCGTATAATGTTTTCCCCTGTTGGTTATAGAGAATCCTCATTCTTGGTTTAAATTTCCCTTTGATTTCTTGGATATTGTGGAAGAGGGCTCTTGTTCTTGCTTTTTTTATTGGCATCTTGTATTTCTCTGCATTAATGGTTATAGTAGTTCTCCTTGTCCCTGCACACTAGTTATTGGACAGTTATATTCATGACCCTGACTTTATTTCTGTCTCTTTAGTTTTGTTTTGTATCTGCTGGGGTTTGTTTTCAGGACCCCCTGTGGATATCAAAATCCATGGATATTCACATCCCATTAAATTCAGTGACACAGTAAGATAGTATCCTTTGTATAAAATAGCAAAATCAAGGTTTGCTTTTGGGAATTTATCTATTTTAAAGATATTTTCAAACCATAGGTGGTTGAATCCATGGATATGGAGGGCTGATTGTATCTGTAAAATACTTCAAAATACATCTGGTTGCAAGCATTTTGGATCAGGGAGACTCAACCGGTACTGCAAATCTATTTTTGATATTATCTGTTTTCAGGTGGTATTCCAGCATGATGGTTGGTTGAGTGCTTGTCTTTTGCTTTACCTTTGCTATTAGTAGTTCATGGTCTGTGCTGCAATCTGCTCCTGGTCTTTTTTTTTTTTTTTTTTTTACAGAAGGAATGGAGCTTCTCCATCTTCTCCTGCCAATTATGTTTTCTCTGGATTGGGCATAAATTTCTTCCATTAGTAGGTATAGATTAGAGTAGAAGTCGGGGTAATCTCTAGCTTTCTGCTGCTAATTTTAATGAATCTTGAAAGGCTGATTAGAATTTAGTGATGGAAGACAACAATTATCCCTGTAATTCAAGTTTAGGAAAGCCTGGCTTCAACCCTGAATGTAGTATAGTGGACGAAGGTGGGGTTGCTGATAACGAATTTAACTCGGCCATTTGTTAAGAACAGAATGATGTAAATGCAGGTTGCCTTGGGACTGGAGAGTAGAAGAGAAACCAGGGGACCCATGTGGCAGCTGGGAGGCTGTTCCCCAGGAAGAACATCAAAGCAACAGAGAAAACAACTGGGTCCATCCATCGGCCAGAGGTGGTCCCCCCAGAAAAGATGCTCAGCTCCAATCTCTAACTGTCCTGAGACTGCAGAAGCAGGAGTGGAAGAGAGCAATCTGGCTGGGAACTTATTATACCAGTGTGGTGTAATGGTTTAGGTTTTGGACTAGGACACTGGGAGACCAGGGTTCAAATTCCGACTCAGCCATAGAAATCCACTGGGTGACCTTGGGCAAGTCACACTCTCCCAGCCTCAGAGGTTGGCAATGGCAAACCCCCTCTGAAGAGAATTACCAAGAAAACCTTCCGATAGGTTTGTCTTAGGGTCACCATAAGTTGGAAACGACTTGATGGCACACAACAACAACGACAACAACATGCTGATGTGAAAATTTGTGTCCCTGGTGGTTTAACTTAACTTTGAGGAAAGGATCAGAAAGTTCTGGCTGTGGCAATGGAAAGGAAAGGCTGTGAGTTCCATGCCACCTATTTCTCAAATGCCTGGCTTGAGAGCACTGTGCTGCTACTTTTTAATACAATAGTTGTTGGTGTTTCTTCCTTTCCTTATTGGTTGGGAAATGGGGGGAAGGAATGAAGATGAGGGGCACAGGTCCTTTTCTAAGGATGCCCCAATTTCTTTGTGGATGTACCGAAGCTCTCATCTCACACATGGAAACATTCTGTGACCTAGCTAGAGCCAGATTTAAGTGTAAACTCAGTAAACTATATTGTAGGATCTCAGATTATGATCGGCTTCTGTATTGTTATTAAATATTGTTGTTACTAAATTTCAGGTTTTTCATAATTGTTACACTAATATACATTTTTGTAATGCTAGAGGGGCTTCTTAAATTTGGCAGTGCTTAGAACCTCAGCGCATCTTAGGACTTTATCACACGGGACGGATCCCGTGCAGAAACTGAATTTAAAGTTGAAAAAAACTCGTAGATTTTTAGACGACGACAGGGGTTAACCTGAAAAGAAAGTAGGCAAGACTTTGCAGGTTGATTTTCACAAGATATTAGCGTTGATGAGTATTAACGCAACATTAACCGTGTTGTGTCTGAAAAACAACCCGCTTTTGCGGGGCTTTTCTGGCTTTTAAATCCCATTTCTGCACGGGATTTCTGCAGTTTGCCCCCGTGTGATAAGTCCTTAAAATCTCAGCACACATTTTAAACCCCAGCACATCAATCTCAGCACATGTTTCTAAGTGCTTTTATCTTTTTTTAACCATTTTTTAACAAGTGATCAGTTTTAATACTGTAACAATTGAATCCTATTTTAATGCTCTCTTTTGTATGTTTTTAATTTTATGTGTTGTTGTTGTTTTAATTGTAAGCTGCTCTGAGCCCCAATTTTGCAGGGAAAGCAGGATATAAATCATCATCATCATCATCATCATCACCATCTTAATCCACTTCTGGTATTGCTGCAAACAAGTTACTGCCTCTTAAACACTGCTCTGCATCTGTTATGAAGAGTGTACAGTTGGCCAACTCTACAAGGTGTTTTTTTTTAAATACTGTAGTAAAGTATGTGACATATTTGGCAGTTTATCAAAAGCTACTTATAAATGAGTTGCTGCTGTTTATAGTGGCAACTTGACTTCCTGCACCAGCACATAAATGCCTCAAGTTCAACGTACTGTATCGCCTTACTGTATGGTTCATCTATACCAGTGGATTATTGGGAAGCATGATATTTTACCAGTTTGTTGTTGTGTGCCTCCAAGTCATTTCTAACTCATGGGGACCCTAAAGTGAACCTGTCATGGGGTTTTCTTGGCAAGATTTACTCAGAGGTGGTTTGCCATTGCCTTCCCCTGAGGCTGAGAACATGCGACTTCCCTAGGTCACCCAATGGCTTTTATGGCTGAGTGGGAATCGAACTCTGGGCCTCAGAGTTCAAGTCCAACAGTCAAACCACTATGCCATGCTGGCTCCTTTTGACCAGTACAACAGCCCAAAACATAATACAGAACTGGTACAAATGCTTAGGATCGGACATATGGAAGAATCTGACTTAATATGCAGGATGTATGGCAAGAAAATTGTTAATACTATGCATTAGTGTGACATAGTAAATAGCCCCTGGGCTGGTCACCTATGGTGAGTTAACAATTGCCTTAGCTGAAGAATAAGGGAAATATGTAAATAGTTGACTTCTTTTTTTTCTGTTTCAGCCACAAATGACTAAACTGGACGTTAGTAATTCAGTGAAAACGTCTGTGGGCTAGATTTATTTTCAAATGATAAAACTACTGGGAGATTTTCCCTTCAAATAAACTGTTTCTAGAGGAGGTCAAACAGTCAGATGCTTCTTTTCAGTGTTGCAGAAATAGGTCTACATGTAGCTCTGGGAGAACAATCTGGTATGTGAAAACCCGAAGAATGGAGAATTTTTAGTTGCTCATGTTCTCCCTCAAACATCTAGACGTTCACCTTCTCTATTTTCTGGATTTGCCCTCTTGGCTTGCACCATCATAACTCACTTTTTGGGTCGTTGCAGAGTTTGGCATTCTCTACCGGCAGCTCAGTGACCAACACCCCCAACTTTTCTTCGTTGCACCCCCCCCCCCAAAAAATTGGTGTTTCTTGCTTTCTGTAGCTGGAAGCAGATCAGTTACATTATCTGCAGAGACTTCTAGAGGATCCACAGTGGTTCCTGTGGATGCTGTGGGTTGGAGGGCTTGGATGGGAGATGCATTATAGCTATGCATCTTAGCTGCATCTCTCCATCCAGGATCTTGGTGGGTTGTTTTAGGAGACAAGACGAGATTATTTTTGTACAGCCTTTACAATTACAACAGCCAAACCTGTTGCCTTCCAGCCTATCCTTCCCATCCAGCATGGACATTGCCCATGCTGGATGGGGATGATGAGAGTTATAGTTTGATACACCTGGAAAGCTCCAAATCAAGGTAGGCTGTTTGAGGATGTGTACACAGTTACCTAAAAATCCATGAGTGAACATAGGGCCTTTGCAGACTGCCAGAAATAGTGCAAATTGAGTCCACTTTAAGGGTCAGGGTTAGTGCTAGGGAATCATGGGGATTGTTTTGTGTTTTTTTTCTGAGACATTGAGCCTTCTCTGTCAGAGAGCTCTGGTGCCACAATAAAATACAGTTCCCATGATTCCCTAACCCTAACCCTTAAAGTAGACTCAGTTTGCACTATTTCTGGCAGTCTGCAAAGGCCCATAGTTTCCCTTCTCCCTTCAAAGTGCAAATGATATGTTTCTTACTCTGAATTACTGAATTAACAGACAGCTTTTCTTCTTCCCTCATTGGAACATAAGGATCCATATATATATGGGTCCTTCTAGCCCATAATTCCCATTTCTGACTGGCAGCATTGATCCCGTGGGGTTTAGGCAGGACTCTTTTCTAGCTGTTCCTGGAAGAGATGTAGAAAATATATTCTCAATGTTGGTGAGAGAGAGTGTCCCAGCTCATTAACACACACCATAGAGAGATGGCTCAACAGCCATTTTTCACATGTTCAGATATTTCACATCAAAAATTGGGGTTTGTGTGCAGGAAATGGATTTGCAGAAAATACACTGACTGTTTCAGAGAGTGTTGTTTTAATTAGGCAAACAAATGTCTTGCAAAAAAAAAAAAACCTACCCAAGTGCAAAAAAAAACCCCCAAAATATACAAAGATTTCCAATTTCACCCAGGAAAGAACAAAGATTTACATTCCTGAGCTAGCAACCCCTGGTAGTTCCAGGTAGTTCCCCATCTGTGGACCTTATCACATGGGGAGATCTCTTGCAGAAATGGAATTTAAAAGGTGGGGAAAACCCACAAAAGCGGGTTGATTTTCACACATCTCTGTTAAAGTATGGTTAGCCCAAAAAGAAAGTAGTCAAAAGCCACTCCTTTTTACTTTTGGGATTTTCCAAAAGTAAAAAGAAGCGGCTTTTGACTACTTTCCGTTTGGGTTAACCACACTTTAAAAGCAACATCGTCTGAAAATCTACCTGCTTCTGTGGGCTTTTTTTTATTTAAACCTCCATTTCTGCACAGGATTTCCCCCGTGTGATAAAGTCCTATGTATCAACCAGGCCTGACCCTACGTAAGGGTTATTCAGACAATGAAAATAATCCTGGTAGAATCCGGGTTGAATCTTTGTTGTTCACATGCATTTTGAATACATCCGATTAAGTCTTTCTGGAGGGATGCCAAAAAAACAAGGATAATCAATCTCTGTTTGTTTCCCGAGTTTTCCTAAAAAAATTCACATTGTCGGCTATGTGAATAAGAGATCGAATAGACCCGGGATAAATCAGGATAAAACTGTATGCTTTGAACGTGTTTCGAATACATCTGCATCGTCAAATCCATCTTTCTTTACAGCGCTGACAAGTGTGAGCAGCAAAGCTCTCAGATGCGCAGAGATCCAATTCTGATTTTTAAAAAATAGTCTGAATAATAAAACTGGAATACGTGAGTGAAATTATTCACATAGTTGTGCTAAAAAAAGATGTTTGAATGCCTCCCCAGCTTCCAAAATATGTGTTCAAGGAGATTTAGTGAATGAATCTAAAAGTTCATTCATTACCATATTTGAAACTTTTGTCATTCATTTTTTTTTTTAAAAATGGAAAACTACAAGACATTTTGCTTAACTTTGTGCTCAAGCAGCTTTGACTTGCAGACACCTGGAACCAGCTTCTCTTCTGCTTAGTTCATCAGAGAGGATTGTTTGTGTGAACAAACCACAGTGGGTGTGCGGTGCATCCCCCAATGTTCATGCTGCTTAAAACAAGCACATTTTTGTATGCCCCGTGAATAATGTAGAAGGGGAATAAAGCCCTGTGTATCCTGCACAGTGTCCACTATGGAAGGGCTTCAAGTCCAGAGTTGGCAACTGATTGTGCGTTATTCTTGGCAGCGTGGCCCAAATTCTCAAACTATTTACAAATAGAAATCTGAGAACTCAGGATTTAGGCTATTTACTCCAAAATAATTATGCTAAGACCTGGGACTAATTCCAAGTAGACAGTCATCTGCGTGGCTCTGTCTATCTTACATTTGTATTTTTTGTCTTTTGATAACTCAGTTGAAAGTTTCAGATGTTAATTATCTTTCCCCTCCACTTTCTTCAGGTATTAGTAACAATACATTTCTCAGTTAATCATCATTTAGTTTTATGATTAGCAGTGTGGCTAGGTTTTCAAATGAGGGCAATTAACATTTTCCATTATAATTCTTTTGTTGTCTTCTTTCTGATCCAATTACTAATGTGAAAAGAGAATTTTGACCCCACTGGAGAAGAGGCATTGAGAGATCAAAAACAATTAACTGTTGGATTATGAATTAAGACTCTGGGAAGGGGATCTGGAGGAGGAGAAGCAAACAAAGAATGTTTTATAGATCATAAAGTATAATAATTGAATAACTATGGCACTTTGCCACACAATTCTTAATTATGCTTAGCATTTTTCCCTTTCTTTATTGTGTCTAGAATGCACTGAGCATGTGTTACATTGGAAAATCTGCTTCAGTAAAGCAAACATTTTCTATGCGATATACAGTAGATTAAGCAGATTTCTTCAAAGCAGAGTGATGAGGAAAAAAGACAACGATAGTGGCTTGCTCTGATTGATATCTCTGTTCCAGATTTGTGCAGTTAAATGAAATAATATAAGGTATTTTTTTATGCTGCCTCATTTTATATATCTTCTCTTCCGGTCCGTTAAGAAAGCCCAAAACAGATTTAAATCAATGTACTGATTTTTGTGATTCATTTCTTTTCTTTTCTGCTGAACAAGCATGTTGGCAGTAATGACTGAAGGAAGGAGGGTTACTAATACAGACAGCGTTTATACTATCTACAACACTAATGTACAATTTTTACTAATGCCTCGTTACTTTTCTCCTCAAGTGCTGTGAAATTAATGGATTTCTCTTTGGCTCATTTTGTAGACATGCAAGGATACTGAGCAAGATCTTTTATATTATAATTCTGTGTAGAGTTAAGGAAGGAGAAATGGCTCATCTGCCACCTCATCCCAAGTCCTTTTGGCCTGCCCTAGTGAGGCAGGACATATGAAAGTAGCTTGGGGGTCCTTTAAAACAAAATCTATCTTTTCCCATTAGATGTTTCAGGCTGGCATAGTTCTGGGGTCTAAGTCAGGCTGCTCTTGGGCACGGTGACCAGATGTCATAAGCGCAAGTGCAAAACGTAAGACGTTCCAGAAAGTATGACATTACCAAATAAAAGCTCAAGACACTCATCGAAATATAAATCCATGCTCCTAGTTCATGCTCAGAATGGGGCACATTTTGGAATTCCTCTTGGAAGAAGCCTGAAATGTAGGATGTGTCCTGGAAAAGGTGGGCATCTAGTCAACCTGCTCTTGGGTTTTAACCTGCCTCGCCTCTGAAATGACTCATTTATGCTACTGTTGGAGAAAAGACTAACAAATAGCTTTCTACTTAGGGAAATTTTCATGGGTGAAACAGGACACCAGAGTAAGCAGAACCCCTTTGCTAGCCTTCTCCTCTCTTCCAGTGGGAGCAAGTCTACTCTATATTCTCTCTACTCTAGCTGGTGGATTTAGGGATTAGAATTCCTCCATTGGTTGCACATGAAACAGTGTGCAATGAATAATAAAGATAGCAATCCCTGGGTTCTAAAGTAGGAACCACATAGTTGTTATCTCTCAGGTTAACCTAGCATATAGGGTAGTTGTAAGAAGACATGGGACCCATGTAGAGCCAGCTGGTAATTCAAGAAGACCCACCCAGAACATTTATGCAGTCATCAGACAGAAGAGAGAACTGTATTTATTTCTAAAATGGAAAATGCTGGTCTTTGTTGCTGATAAAGATATTAAACACAAGAATTTGCCCCAATAACTGTTATCTAGTTTTGTCATGTTTGTTATCACTGGGACTTGGCACGATACTTCAGTAAATTTCCCGACTACAATCTTGTGGCTTCTTCCAAAGTCTGCAAGGACTCCGGGATGCTTCTAAAAGTGCAAGGGATGTAATTTCTGCTAGGACGCTTGGTAGAGAGAGTTGTAGTAGGTCAAGGGCACGCTAGCACTGGAGTTCTGTAGGATGCTGTAGTGTAAATAATATTTTTACTGTTCCTGGGAAGATTCCTAGATTGTATCTAGCCATTCAAAAAATGTCCAAGTATATAGAATAATGTGGATTTGGGGTGTGTGTGTTTTGTTCTTAAAGATGTTTTAAAAGATAGAAGGCAGCCAGTCTCTTTGAGAAGTTGTTTATGGGTAGTTGGGAGAAAAGTTTAAGAAAGATGAGAAGGAAGGTCAGCTTGTGGTCGAATTTGCCAGCAACAGGTAATGTGAGAAACTCTTGTTCTCATTGCGGAGGGAAGGAAAACCTTGGGCTCTTGTTGCTTTGGCTGGAGAGGGCTTGGGTCCAGGCTATTTGAAGAACCATGACTGCATCCACACTGAGAAATAATCCAGTTTGACACTGCTTTAATGGCCATCACTCAATGCTATGGAACTTTGGGAATTGTTTTGTGGGACATCTAGTCTTCTCTGGCAAAGAGCTCTGGTGCCACAACAGACTTCAGTTCCCAGAATTTCATAGCATTGAGCCATGGCTCTCAAACTGGATTATTTCTGCCGGGCGGATGCAGCCCATATCTCCTTGTATGAGCCCATTAGGGTTTTAAGATCATCCAGAGAGGCCTTTGGTGGCTGCTCCCAGACTTTGGAACTCCCTCCCAAGAGAGGCCAGGATGGCCCCGTCCTTGTTGTCCTTCCAGCGGCAAGTTAAAATATTTCTGTGCTACCAAGCCATATCTTTGAAGTTGGGCTCTTAATACTCTGTGGTGCTGGATTTATAGATGTCTGTGGGTCTGTATATAGTTTTATTTTTATTGTTTTAATGTGTTTTTGTATTAACTGTTTTAATATGTACTTTTTTAAGCACTTTTTATCATTTTTAATTGCATACTATTCTTTTATTGAGTACAGTGGGCCCTCCACATTTGCTGGGGTTAGGGGAACAAGACCCCTGTGAAAGTGGAAAAAATGATTTAAAAAAAACTATGCGGGGATGCAGATGATGAAAAGCGGCGTCTTCAATCCCAGGAAGGGGAGGGGCAGCCAGACACCGGGCGCCCCAACCCCTTCCTGAGGACGTCATCGGAGCGCCCGCCGTTGCACATGGCGGACACTCCAATCACATCCTTCTGGCTCAGCATCCGGACATGCTGAGCTGGAAGGAGTGCAGAAGAGGCGTTCCTTTTGGCTCCTCTAAAAAGAGCGCTATTTTAGTGCTCCTTTTCAGAGGCGCCATAAGGATGGATTGGGGCCGAGGCGTGGGGCAGCCTCAGCCCCGATTCACGGCTTCTCAGGGCAGCCCATGGCTGCCCTTCTGCATCTCCAGGTCCTCCAGTGCAACTCCATAGTTAGCAGCTGCCATAGGTTAACCATAGAATTGTTCTGGAAGACCTACATATGCCTAGAGAAATGTTATCTCTAGGAATCTCTTGGGCCTCAAGCAGACGTTGACCACAGAATTGTGTTGGAGGACTTAGAAATTCCTAGAAAGAACATATTAATCAAATCCACGAATAATCAAATCCGCAGAAGTCAAAGTTGCAAATGTGGAGTTCTGACTGTAATGTGTTGTAATAACTGTACTGGTTTAATTCTGTATTAGTGCTCACTTTTGTATGTTTTTAATTGTATTGTTCTTTTAATTTGCAAGCCACTTTGTGCAAGCCAGTTTGGGGGGGAAAGCAGGGTGATGGTGATGGTGGTGGTGGTGATGATGATTATGATGATAATGATGATGATGATGATGATGGCGATAGCAGCAACAACAACAACAGCAATAATACCACCCTTATTTTTAATGGTTGTGTAAAGAGGGGAATTTAGCTGGTGTTGCTTTTTGTGCAGTCATGTAACAAGTAATACCTGCTGAAATTCCCCTACTGCAAAACCCTTAAAGGTACAGGTGTTTTCTTCAGTTTTCAGTCTGGCAACCCTCATTGCTAATGGCACACATCCCCAGGGACTACTTAACAAACAGCATGTTATATTCATTCCAAGCTTCAATGTGTATCATACAGGTTGCTCTGCTTCTCTGTAGATTGTCAGATCCTAATATTTGTGTTGCTCATTGCTGAACTATTTGAAAGGGAATGAAGTTAAATGGAACCTCAAATGCTATAAGTACAGAAAGGACACATACATACATATGGTAAATAAAATAAATATAAGATATTTATAATAACTGACTTCTAATGCTAGATATTTCTCCAGAGATGCATTCTTTTGTATAGAAATGGGTTTGTTTTTTTACTTATTTTGAGAGGGTAGCGGGTTCCATTCTGAGATGTTATATACAGAATACAGGAGATATCTAATTTTTAAAATTAAAGTCTTGTTTAAGTTTTAAAGAAGAATTTTAATCTGATCAGTTTTTATCCCTCCAATAAGCTCAAGTGTTGGCTGTAGTAGAGGAGGTGGTGGTATGAGTAAGTGTATACATACTGTGAATTTAGTGATTTGTCTGATTGTCCATGGATGCTTGACTTGTAGAGAAACTGGTTTCCTTTTGCAACAGTGACACATATGTTTGTAAAGTACTGGTTTGATTCATGCAAAAAGTATGTCTTCAGGAGCCTAACCCATTCCTGTATGGACTTTACTTTTCCACTATATTTACAAAGGCAATGCGATCAGGTCACAGAATGAAATATTTTCTGTGTGGGAGATACAAAACTTATCTCCAGATTGACAATAGGCTTTGTATGTTCAGGATGTTTGTTGTTAAAGGTCAAAGTTGTGGAATTTAAAAATAATCTGAATGCTTCCAGTACAATTCTGGCAAAGTTAAACACATTGAAATCCAATTGATCTTCATGGAAATGCTAAGAAACGGCTTAAATATTTTCCTGTTTTTCAATTAAAATCTTCTGCTCCAAGGATTTTACAATCTGAGTTTTCTCAGTAGGAGAAGACGGAGTGAAGTAAGACAGAACCACAGAAATATGGGAAAAGAAAAGTGGTGGGGGGGAAGCTGAATTTGACCATGCGGATGTATTCAAAAAAGGTTCAAGGCATGCAGAGTTTTATCCCAATTTATCCCAGGTCTACTCACATTGGTTATTCACACAATCAATAATGCAAATTTTTTAGGAAAACTCAGGGAAAAACCCAAGATGGATTATCCCAAGTTAAGTGGGAGATGTTGGCTCCCAAAACCTAATTGGATGCATTCAAAATGCATTTGGACAACAAAGATTCAACCAACATTCTACCTGGATTATTTTCTGAACCTATAGTGAACCCTGTGTTGCTGTGTAAGAGAGGATGTGTGTGTGTGATGAGACCAATGGGAACAGGAGAGCGTTCAAGCTATAAAAGTCTTCCTTATCTCTCATTCTTGACTCATAGATTTGTCTGTATCAACAAGATATATAGAAGTATTTCTCACAGTCCAGGACACCCTTACACATACAGCGAATGTCTGCAGACTTTTATTTTCTACATCAAGCCAGGATAGTGCAGATGATTAACATGCTTCCTTCAACATCCATATATATGTTCTGTCTGGGAGCCTGGGATGGTCTGGGGATTCCTGGCACAGGAGCATTGTAGCTTGCAAACTGTTCTGTGATACTTAGAGATATAATGTGCTTGCAGTGGGAGAAATTGATGAATGCTCAGAGGAAATGCCAGTGGGAGTGACCTTCTCTTGCAGTTAGTCAAGAGTTGGAGAGAGTTCCCAAAAGTAAAATAAGTTTGGGAGGGGGGAAGGGAGTTCAGAGAAGCTTGAGTGGGGTGTCATTTATAGTAGTGGTGTGTTGTTGTTTTTTCTTTCCAGATAGCTGGATTACAGGGTGATCCAAAATTTTAAGGCCAGCCTTAAAAGTGGAACAGTGAAAAATGAGCAGCGAAGCTCAATATACAAGATGCAGAGGGCCATCAAAGTGAAGCGAGAGGGCCTGAAAATGTCCGTGTGCAGTGATTTTGTCGAACACATCTGGAAGCCTGGCTCCTGCAAGAACTGCTTCTGCCCGAGAAACTTCCACCAGCTGCAGACATCGATCCCACCTCTTGAACTAGGAGGTAGCTTTGGTCTCGTACAGGATCTGAATGGAACCAGAGCCAATGTCGAGAGTACGCCTCTGGAGGATGACGGCATAATTTCCTTGCCTTATTCAAAGCCAACAATTGCCGTTAAACCGACAATGATAAACTCAGATGTCGCTGATGTGTGGGCGGACGGGAACCTGAATGCAGATAACCCACAGGTAATGATTAACAAAAGGTGTGGTGTATCTTGCAAGATACTTCCGTTGTAAAAATTTGTATTTGCCTCAGAGCAGTCCTGGTATTTGTTATGGCAGGACTCCCATAAATTTGCTTTTTTTAGTTTTGTGAACAAGCCAAGGGAGGCTCTGCAGCCAACAGCCTGGAATTCTTTTGTTCACCATTAATGTAGGAAACACTTTCACAATGTCATGGTATGTTTCTAGGTATCTGTGGGCAAAATACCATAAAGTTTATGGGAATTTTAGAGAAAACCAGAAAAGATCAAATGCTTATTTTTGTGCCAAGCCTTTGCCTGATATCATGTAGTCCTTTGGCTGTGTGAGTCCAGGTGAACATCACGACTGCTCAAGTTTCCTCTTGGCACCAGAAACTTGTGGCATTGGCTGGATCCTAATTCAGTGCAAACACAGTTGAACACATAGGGATTCAAACACAGACCTGTAAAAGTTAAGCATTCACAGCTCTCCACCTGGATGGACGAGACTGTCAGTTTTCAGCATATGCCACATTTTGAGTTATTAAAATATTAGGTTCTTTCTGTTGTGAATATGAATACATCTGTGTAAATTCCTAGTAAATGAATCTCAAATGTGATTCTCACACATCTCTATTCAGCTGTCCAGAAATTAATAAGCATAGTAAAGATATACAACTGAACACTAAAGTCAGAATTGCCCATTCCATTGTATTCCCCATCACCATGTATGGATGTGAGAGCTGGACAGTGAAGAAAGCAGGTAGGAGAAAGATCAACTCAGTTGAGATATAGTGCTGGAGAAGGGTGCTCAGGATAGTGTCGATGACCAAAAAGACAAACAAATGGGTCCTTGAATAGATCAAGCCTAAACTCTCCTTTGGAGCCAAGATGATCAAACTGAGGGTGTCATACTTTGGCCATATCATGAGAAGGCATGACTCATTAGAAAATATAATAATTCTGGGAAAGGTAGAAGGTAGTAGAAAGAGATGAAGATCACACACCAAATGGATAGACTCAATCGGGGACAGGCATGAATCTACAATAGTTAAGCAGAGCAGCAGAGGATAGAGGGTCTTGGAGATGTCTCACCCACAGGGTTGCCATGAGTCGGGATCAACTCGAGGGTAGTTGACAGAAACACATAAGCCTTAAGGTTGTGTGGTTCTTTCTCTCTTATCCAGCAGAATTGCAAGGTCATTGGAAATATTCACTTTTTAGAAATTAAGGGCCTCAGCACACGGAGGCCCTGGAGCCGCCGCCGAACGGAGCGCCGGCGGTGCGGAGCCTCCGCACCGCGGCGCACCGTCGGCGCATCTAAAAGGAGCACCAAATTGGCGCTCCTTTTAGATCTAAGGGAAAGTGCGCCCCAAAAGCGGCAGGCGCACTTTCCCCGGCTCAAACGGCGCAGCGCATGTGGGCGCTGCGCCGTGAGGTCATCCCCAATGCGCCGGTCGTGTGGACGGCCGGCGCATCTGGGGGCGACCTCGGGGAGAGGAAGGGGCGCCGCTCGTGCGGCTGCCCCTCCTCTTCTCTGCCCAGAAGACGACTTTATTAGTCGTCTGCTTAGGGCCTAACTGCAGTTAAATATTACCTCTGCATCCTAATATGTGGTTAGTTTAGTGTTTAGTTTAGTGAAAGCAGAGAAGTTCATAAATTAGAGTTAGAAGTTGATTGTTCTGATAAACCACTGTTAACACTGATTATAGATATTTGGATTAGATATAACACTTCCATGCGATTAATTACAAATGAAAGAGATCTGATCTTCATGCAGCCACATCAGAGCCAGAGAAGAAAGGAAGGAATTGGCGAGCCCATGTCTCATTCATGGAATACCAAATTTAAGGATGGCAAGTTGTGTGTGCAGAATTACCCGAGCTTTCAGTATGGGATATCTGGAACTATCCACAGGCTGGATTAGATCTGTAAGCCACAGGTTCACCTCTTCTGCTCTAGCTGTAAAAGTAGCCAATATTATTTTATTAGTTCATTTTATTCATAGGTGCCATGTGTCAGAATTTTGTCTGTTCCCAGAAAGTCTTCCACCCTAGTTAAACTAAAATATTTTTATCCTGCATTTTTGACAAATACGATCCTACCTTTGATAACAAGATACCCTAGTAGAGTATATGGTTCTCATACTCAATATGTCTTTCATTTATTTAAAAGATCTCTTTCCCAGCTTTTAATAAAAGTGTCCAAGGTGGTGAACCACAATAATAAAACAGTCAGGTTAAAGCAAATACAGCAATAAACAACCATTGTCAACTAACCATGTTTTTTGTGCAACATGGTAATGTATACTGATTAACCTGTTCATTGAGATAAGGCAAATCTTAGTCAGATCTTCTGTTAACAATGAAACTCATTGACTATGGGCCACTCATTATCTCTCAGCCTGATTTTATAAAAGTATAAGCAAGATAAAATGGGATGGAGGATGTTGTGCATGCTACTTTGAATTGAAGAGCAAGATAAAATGTCAGATATAAATAGAGCAATAGGAACCCACCAATAACGCCACTGGTTGGGAAAGACAATAATGTTAAGAAAGGTGGAGGGAAGTAGAAAGAGAGGAAGGCCACATGCTAGATAGATGGACTTTATTAAAGAGACCATGAATAAGAGTTTGCAGGAGCTGAGCAGAGCAGGAGAGGGCAGGGGGGCCTGGAGATGTCTCATCCATAGAGTCGCCATGAGTCGACCAACGCAAAGGCAGTTAACAACAACAAAAAATAGAAATCACTAAAATTTAATGGTTTACCTTCTTTCATATGAACTATTAAAATTATCTATAGATACCTTATGCTCAGGATGGCATAGATTTTCTTCACTGTACAGACTTCAATATAGAAAATACATGGTGTGTGGGGGGGGAGAGAAAACAGAAATTTCTACACAAAAAAACAGCATTTCGTGCAGAAAATAACATTTTTGAACAGAAAACAAGTTTCCTAAACAGCATGTCCACACATTTCTGCATTCTGGGCAGAAAATGTTGTCTTCTCCACAATAAAAGTGCATATTTTGCACAGAGTAAGTTCCAAACTGTGAATATCTTTTAAAAGCTGAAATTTTCAATAACTTTCTAACAGTGAGGAGGGGGAAATTGTAAAATTATTTGTTCTTGTATGTGAGAATAATTGACTTTTCACCAGCAGAGTTAAAAGCTGGTTGGTGAGAATATATGACAAAACTATTCCTGTTTCAGCATGCAGATTCTTGAATACCCATTTCTTCGTCACTCCAGCTGACTTCTACTTTGCTAACATTTAGCTTTGAAACAAGGCTTTTTCCTCTTTTGTGCTGTTTCTCTTTTTTTGTACTATATATGTTTTTGTGCTACTGTTGTCATCTTGCATATTTATTTATTTATATTTTATTTATATCCCTCCTGTCTCCAAATACAGGATCCAAGGTGGCATACAATGTTTTAAAAGAGCAATTTAAAAACTCTTAATACAAAAGTCAAAATACAATTAAATTAAATTTCTATTTTAAAAGCACACATTAAAAACAGCATTAAAACTTGTGAAAAACAGCTTTAAAAGACATTGAACACTACACCACCCAATTAAAATCTCATCTGCCCCAACATTCTAAAAACCAAAAGCTCCCTTAAATAAAAAGGCCTTTACCCTCTGATGGAAAGACAGCAGGGAAGGGGACAACCAGGTCTACCAGGGAAGGGAGTTCAATAACTTGGGAGCAGCCATTGAGAAGGCTCTCTCTAGTGTCCTTACCAGACATACCTGGGATGATAGCAGGACCAAAATAAAGCCATCCCCAGTAGATCTTATAGCACAGGCAGGCTCATATTGGGAGATTAGTTTTTCAGATTGTCTGGATCCAAGCTAAAGTCATAGCCACCACTTTGAAGTTTGCCCAGAAATGGTTCAGCAACTAGTAGAGTTTTTCAGCAAGGGGGTTATATGATCCCTATAATCTGCTCCTGTCAGCAGCCTGGCCATAGCATTTTGGACCCACTGAAATTTCCCAAAAGGTTTCAAAGGCAGTGCCACGTAGATTTTGTAATCACGAAATGTGTTGTTCTAGCCATATTTGACACCTGAGATTCCAGGGGGAGTGTAACCCCCATCCAATACAGGCTGAATCACTATTCCCAGATCTGCCTTTTGACTGATCAGGACTTTCTTGCCTGGATAAAGCTTCTGTTTGTTTGCCTTCATCTAGTCTATTACTGACAGTAGATATTGGTTTAGTATAGAGCAGGGGTAGGCAACCTTTCCCCTTTAAGGGCCGAGGGACTTCAGCTCCCAGAATCCCAGGAGCTATTGGCCAATATGGGACTATTATAGGCCAACATGGCTGAGGCTTCTGGGAGCTGAAGTCCCTCGGCCCTTAAAGGGGACAGGTTGCCTACCCCTGGTGTAGGGTCATCCACCAAGATGACCAAAGCTGTGTCTGTCCCATGGCCAGGCCTGAAGCCAGATTGAAATAGATCTAGATAATTGGTTTCCTCCAGGAACCCCTGGAACTAGGAGGCCAGCACATGATCCAGAGCATTGCACAAAAAAGGAATATTGGAAACTGGCTGGTGGTTAACCAGTACAGTTGGCCCTCCACATTTGCAGCTTTGACTTTTGCAGATTTGATTAACATGTTCTCTCTAGGAATCTCTAGGTCAGGGGTCGGCAACCTTTTTTGCCGACGGGCCGGGAGGGGGGGAAATGGTGCCGCCATTTTGAAAACAAAATGTCGGCCGAAGCCTCCACCCCTGCGTCGCATGCGCATGCGATGGCGGGGGACCCCCAGGAGGGCTCCCTCGGTCACACCGGGCCTCCGTGAGACCCAGCACCGCTGTGGGGCCCCCCCCAGGAGGCTTCCCTTGGCAGCGCCGGGCCTCTGAGAGGCCCAGAGCCACCGCAGGGCTCCTCCGGGGTGCCATTTTGGAATCCAAAATGGCACCCCAGAGGACCCCCATGGCCGCGAAAGGTGGTGGCAGCGGCAGGACTGGGCAGGGGCCAGGCCGAAGGCCTCCGTGGGCTACATCCGGCCCGTGGGCTGTAGGTTGCCGACCCCTGCTCTAGGTCCTCCAGTGCAACTCTGCCTGAAATTGACCATAGAGTTGTGCTGAAGAACCTAGAAGCTGCTAGAGAAAACACTTCTCTGGGCATTTATAGGTCCTCCAATGTAATTTCTGGCAGCTTCTGGCAGATGGTGACCATAGAATTGTTCCGGAGGACCTGGAGATTCCTAGAGAGGTGTTCTCTTAGGTAAAAAGAATACAGTCATCCCTTCCGATTCGCGGAGGATCCGTTCTGGAAAACCACCCCCTGCGAATCGGAAATATTGCTAATATTGGGGCCCCATTGATTTCAATGGCTGTGTGCTCCTGCGCGTGCATCATTTTGTTCCCTCCCCACCTTGTCATCGCAAAGATCGAGACTGCGGACTCCCAAGTCCGCGAACGGGGAGGGAAGACTGTAGTATTTTTCCACCTTTATGGGAGTCCTTCATCTCTTACCCCAGTGAATGTGGAGGGGCTACTGTATAGTCAGCTTCACGTAGGGTTGTGGGGGGGGGTTGTAACAGAGGCCTCATAATAGCTTCTTTTAGACAGGATGAACTCTGCCTTGCTGCAGTGAGGCATTCAATACAGTGGAACCTCTACTTACGAAATTAATTCGTTCCAGCAGCC
>CM034703.1:127842312-127875415 GCA_020142125.1 Phrynosoma platyrhinos | reverse complement strand
CAGAGTCCTGGAGTTCAAAAGGCACAATGCAAAAAGCCAAAAATAGCCTCAAGTCGTACCTTCCTGGATATCAGAAGCCACCAATTTCGCTAGCTCTCCTCTCTTGCAAGCCCAAATGCCTAACTGAAATTCATACTTCTTCTTTCTCTAGCCAATAGAGTGCTGCTTTGCCAGATTTCACCAACCAATAGCATGGTTCAATTCAAAAAGCAGCTCTTAGCGCCAATTTCGTAAGTAGAGGTAATTTCGTAACTTGAAGCAAAAATTATTCGGAGGCACGTTTCGTAAGTCGAAAATTTCGTAGGATGAAGCATTCGTAAGTAGAGGTTCCACTGTACTCCCATTGCCTACTCAGCCAGTGTGGTGGCTCTCACCTCCAAGGATCCTGTCCACCACATCCTCAGGCTGCACAAATTGAAACATATCCATTAACCTGGGACTAGTGGGAGCCAAGATTGCATCCACTAGACCTGCATCAACTTGCAGCATCTAAGTCAGAGTGGATCCAAGTGATTTTATCTGCAAAGTGTCGTGCAAACTCTTTAACGGTGGTCTTCTGAGTGGTCTTCATGCTGCTCTTCTGGGGCAGAACATAAAAGTCACCATACCACTTAAGAAAGCTTTGGTGGACGACACTGTGCAGACAAAATGGTGGCAAAGAAAAATGATTTCTTTGCTGCCACTACAACCATGGAGTAGGTTTTCCAATAGGCTTTAGCTCCTATTTTCCACCAGTGATGCTCTAGTCTCTGTCCCACTTGTTTCATCACCTAGTGAACCAGATTTTGTTTGTTTTTTGGTTTTATTAGGTTTAATAAAACTGTATATCCCTGTTAGTCCTTTTTTGTTTGCAGAAAGGAGAGGACATTTATAGACATTTCTCTGTATTAAATTTCCAACAGATATTAAGGTAATGTTATAGTTTACTTAATTTGTGTTGTGTATCCAGTGATTTTTTTGTTTTGTTTAATCCTTTAAATTAATAGAGGTGAAAGAATATCTTACATTATATAAGCAATGCCATTTTTCCTGATGTCTATACAAACACTGCTTCTCCAAATTATGTTCATTAAAATAACCTTTGCCCAATTTAATATTTGTTCAAAAGCTGAAAATTCCTGAGTACCCCTTAGATCATTAGTCCCTTAGATCAAGGATTTTTTTTTCATTATAAACACCTTTGATTGTAAATATTGTAAAATAAAAGATTTTTCAGATGTTGTTATAACATCTTGGAATTAAATGACTTTAAAACCATCTATATAGGAACTCATACAGGCCACAATCAAACATTACAACAAACCACGGTTTATTACCTGGTTTATTATTAGCTGCGGTGAGCTTCAGATTTTGAGCACCCCCCCCAACATGCAACGAAAGGAAATCTGAAGCTGTTCTTTGTTATTTCAGACAAATAGTAATCCTCCATTTCATCCTAACATGTAGTTTATGCAAAGTGCAGTTTGCTAGGTTCCTGATTTAGCATCCTAGCTTGTAACTAACAATAATTTGTACAATTAATTTGCTTCATTGTCTGGACCCACTAATTTTATGGACCTGGAACAGAGACAACTCCTGGACACTAGTCTTGCCTTTTCTCTAACAGTATATCTGTAGCATCAAGATGCTGGAGTAAGAATTATTCGGATTCCCTGAAGTTAGCCCTGCAAGGGAACCCTAACTCAAAAACATCACTATTGGCCAGAGATGGTATCTGACTGTGGTATTAATTCCAAGACTACTAATTCCATACATCAAACCCTTGGTTGTTAATATGTATTGCTACTTACTGTTTTTATTTTGGTTTAAAAGTAACTCATGAACACCATTCATTATTTAGAGAGCAGCAAGTTGACACTAAATTACTAAGGTGTTACTAGTGCACTTCTCTTATTCTGTTTTAAAATGCTCTTAAAATACAGACATGAGCAAAAGTACCCCCATGATTCCCCAGAAGCAACAAAAGTTACCATTTGTTACTTATGTTCTTTTAATGATATTGTTATGCCCCTGTTTTTCAAAAAGTAAATTACTGCCAGCAACATTGTTAACGGGTGTTATGTTACTTTAGAGTTCCAAGTAGCATCTTACGTGAACTGAAAAGAGTGTTTTTCCTGAGATCTGCAGGCAGAGAGCTGTTGTAAACTGCCTGATTCTGGCTGCATCCACACTGCAGAAATAATCCAGTCTGACACCGCTTTAACTGCTATGGCTCAATGCTGTGGGATTCTGGGAGTTGTAGTTTTGAGAGGCATTTAGCCTTCTCTATCACAGCGCTCTGGTGCCACAATACAGATCCTAGGATTCCATAGCATTGGAGCTATAGCAGTTAAAGCAGTGTCATCCTGGATTATTTCTATAGTGCGGATGCAGCCTTTGAGATCCCTGTTTGAGATATCATAAATCAGCAGTCATGAAAGTGGAATCCTCACCTGTGCTTCCACCTGGGACTTCGGAGGGTTGCTGACTGCCAGAAATAGTGCAAATTGAGTCCACTTTTAGGGTTAGGGTTAGTGCTAGGGAATCATGGGAATTGTTTGGTTGTTTTTTTTTCTGAGACATTGAGCCTTCTCTGTTAGAGAGCTCTGGTGCCACAATAAACTACAGTTCCCATTATTCCCTAACCCTAACCCTAAAAGTGGATTCGATTTGTACTATTTCTGCCAGTCTGCAACCCCCATTCATCTGTTCCTATGCTCAAGGAAAAGCCTGTTTCAAAGATACTTCAAGATATAAAAGTGCTTGATATCATTCCTTAAATTAAAATGGAACAATATCAGATAGAGATATCCGAAACACACATGTCGGCAGACTTTTCAAAGGTTCCTTTTGACTTTCCATGTAATTCCTCAGATCTTGAGCCCAAGTCTGTATTATTCACTCTGACATTTTTGCTTCAGACACAGTTGGGTGCTAACTCTGGTTTTGGACAAGAGCTCTTAGCTAAAGAATAGATCAGAAGGATGAGCAAAAAGTCATTGATTTCATGCATTTGCTTGAAAATACCAGGGTTACTAATTGGGATAAATTCCTAATGAGCAAGATTTCATCACAATCCATTAAAGCAGAGTTCGGAGTTCTGTTACCTATGTGTGCAACTCAAAGCCTTTTTGGGGGGGGTGCTCAATGAATTAATCATATCTCAATGTGTGGAATAGAAGGAAGAAAGGGTTTTGTGATGCTTAAGGGCTGCTGTGAGAATGCTGGATACATTTTCTTTTCTTTTTTTAAATAAAAATCATTTTAAAAAGCAATTCTCTAGCCCTCTTTGTTGTAGAGAAAATGGGAAGAAGCTGTGACTGCAGTATGCCCCAAAGCCACAAATTGAAAGTGGGAAAGGAAGATATATTCAGGAGCCGCCATGTATTATGCTTTCAGATCTCATGATTTCAAAATCTGTTTGATGTTTCTGAAAGTATGGTTTGTGATTTTGAACTGGGGAACAAGTAGCTCTGGCATTCTTTGTCAGCTCAGAAGACTGGGAAATTCACCTTTGTGGGAAGTTGGGGAATAATTACCTTAACAGATGTGAAATGGTTACCACTGATTTTCTACTCGAAACAATTCAGAGTCATAGCCATTGCTATTAATTCATCATTAAAAGGAGGGCTCTTTGACCTTTAATTGGTTGATTAATCAAATGACACTTTATAGTTGACATTGAAATGGCTTTGGTTTATTTAGTGATACTGAGAGGTAAGGGAGATAGATACTTACTAGTTAAGATTACTTTTGCTCTCATACACTACTGTTATTGGAATGAAAAGTAAAATAATTACAGTACAATCCTAAAGATTTCTACTCATTGAGTCTCATTGAGTTCAGTGGGGCTTGCTCCTAAGTAAGCAGATAGCCAATTGCAACCAACAGGTAGTTTCTTTCTGCTCAAAGCAATTGTTTTATTAAATTTTAAGATATTTTCTTATACTTCCATCCATTCCTCGACATGCTTCATATACTGAGGTTTAGTGAAGAATATATTTCAATGTAAGCTGGTTGAAGAGTTGATCAGATTTTAAAAAACAAAACCTGACCATGAGTTGACTAGGTTTCCTAAGTTGCAATATGTCTTGACATCAGTCCAAAACACAATGCAGAAATAATCCAGTTTGAAACCACTTTAACTGCCCTGGCTCATTTGGGAACTGTAGTTTTGTGAGACATTTAGTATTCTCTGTCAGAGAGTTGTAGTGCCACAATAAACTACAGTTCCCAGGATTCCCTAACATTGAGCTGGGGCAGTTAAAGTGGTCTCAAACTGGATTATTTCTGCACTGTGTTTTGGACCATCATGAACTTTTAATATTTCATGTGGTACTGAAGTGCTAGACATCTGCCAACTTTAACATGACTTCAATCAAGTCTGGAGATTTGTATGTTAACAATGTTAATTGTATGTTAATTAAATATAAAGTAAATTAAATATGCAAATTAGCTACTGTCTTTGGTTTTGTTCAGTCACTATGATTATTCTGACAACATAACACAATTAGGGGGATGTTATTTAAAAAAAAAACAAATCAAGGGATTAGTCCTGTTTAAATTTAAACTTTATCACCAGACAATGAAATAAAACAAAGGAAATAGTAATAATAGTTGGTGATAGAATAATGTTCGAACTGTTGTTCATACTGTTACTTGTTTTAGGATGCATCTGCACTGCAGAAATAATCCAGTTTGATGCTGCTTTAATTGCCATAGATGAATGTTATGGAATCCTGGGAATTGTAGTTTTATGAGATATTTAGCCCTCTGTCAGAGAGCTCTGGTTCCACAACAAACTACGATTCCCAGAATTCGACAGCATTGAGCTATGGCAGTTAACCTGGTGTCAAACTGGATTATTTCTGCAGTGCAGATGCAGCCTAAATGTTTGCAACTGGTCTTATTCTGGAATAAAATAACAAGTTGCTTTTGTACCAAAGGGAACTATTTTCTCCTGACCCCACAATGCTTAAAATGCACCAATATATTTATAAGAACAGCATGCTAAAGTGGTAGTAATCCATTAATCCATTTTTATTAATCCATTAATGTTCATTGAAAATGTGAACAATTATAGATATTAAAGTTCTGTGTTTTGCTGATAGCATGATTGGCACAGAAATAAAGAACATGGAGGGCAGAAGACAATTAACAACCTTTTTCGATGCAAACTGAGAATAAGTCAATAAGACTTACTCCCAAAATGAACATAGCCAGCAAGGTAGCTATGACATACTTCTGGATTAACTTGTATATGTGCCTGCATGTCTTTTTAAACAATGAATGCCTCCCTTTTGTTGTTAGCAAAGAGATCAGAAGTGACCAATTAAAAAAACATTTGCCAGTCACAAGCAGTGTTGCTGTCATTCCTGAGCGGATATATGCTGTACAGCTCTTTGAATTTCATTCTTCCTAGGGCTCAGGCTTTCCTTAACATAGATGATTTGTATTAAGGCAAAGCTTTTAAACTGCTGTGATTTTGTTTCTCAATAAACCAGATCCCACTTTACAGAGAATGACTCCTACGCCTTTGTAATGCTCACAACAGATGAGGGCAGTGATAAGGCAACTCTCTTTTATGGTAGAGAAAGGAGAGAGGAAATTGTCAATCACCATGAACTTGCCGGGAAAATTTCCTGGACACAGTGATTAAAAAAATAGCTTTCATGTGATCAGTAAAATTCATGAATATTTTTCTCCCCCATTCTTCCTTAACCATTTCACTACATTTAATCTGCCTTACTTAGGTTATAGTCTTATGATGTGGTAAAACAATGTATAGATTGCATGATTCCGACTGGAAGTGGTTATGGTGGAATCATAGGGTTGAACGTCCCTCCTTACAAAAATCTTCAGGAGTTTCAAGTCTGATGGCTAAGCTTCATCTCTTTGGCATCTTTTTTAATGAAGGAGCAGTCCTGTTGGAAATTTGAAGTCTTATAACAAGCCCAGAGTTTATTCTTTAGTAAGAACTAGGCTTTCATTGAAAACATAATCAGATATAATTTTTCCTTTCATGCAGAATGACATTGTAGATTGAGAGACATAGTGGTGTTAGTCTAGATCAGGGGTAGGCAACCTTTTTGAGCCGGGGGCCGGTCTCCTGAAGTCGTTCCTTCCGGCGGGCCAAGGCGGGGGGGAATGGCGGCACGCATGCTCACGCTGCCACGTGTGACCCCCCCGTGCATGCTGCCGCCACCGCTGTTGTTCCCGCCGCTGCACGCGCGCTACCACAACCGCCTCCGCGCATGTCGCGGCCCCCATTTTGTTCTCCAAAACGGTGGCCGCAATGTGTTTGCGCATGTGCAGGAGTACTGCGCATGCACAAACGTGTCGCGGCCGCCATTTTGGAAATTAAAATGGTGGGTGCGGGGCACGTGGCCGCGTGGCGACCAAAACGTGCAGCGGTGGCAGGGGTCTGCCTGGGCCGGTAAGCGTGGGGCCCTGAGCCGGAACTGGCCCGCAGGCCGTAGGTTGCCGGCCCCTGGTCTAGATTATCAGGATGCAGATATGCATAACTCCAGGTAACTGCCTTAGTGGATTCCAGCCACTGTATTTGCCAGTACTGACTGATTTTTTTAAAAAATCCTCTATGTAATGAACTAGTGCTCCAGAAAGAAGTCTCCCTAACACAGAGAGGATTTTGTTTTTGTTTTACATTAGTATTTTGTACATGCACCCGTGGACAAAATTGATACTGTACTGAATTTCATAACCTAGGTCTACCCACCCCATCTGCATAATGCATTAATAAAATACTTCCTGGCCCTCCATAGGTATCATTGCATAGTGCACTTATTCCTACATCACATTATTTGTACCTAAATTATAAATGTAAGTACAAAAGTGTGCCTGAATCATAAATTATGAAGTGTGGGAAAGCTGTATATGACTTGTTCTCAGGAAATGACACAACAAGCTTGCCAACTTAAGATTTAAACTGGTCAGAAGCATAAAGTTTGCAGGTTAAAGCAGGTCATAGGCAAAGCCTTGTTACTTTGGTTGGGTCAGAGTGAAATCTACGTAGTTCAGTTTGGCACATTGAGAGACAAGCAAGTAAATCAGGATGCAGAGTCATTTTTTAAAAAAAAATTAAGAATACCTATTTTATGAATCAAAATAGTTGGTACAGAACCTAAGACAAAATCACCAAATAGGTAAATACCTGATCGTTAGCACCTTAAAGTGAGGTAATATCTGATGTATGCAGTATTTGTTGGTTGGCAGTATTTTTAATGGACACCATTAAACTAATTTAAACATTTTTAAGTCTCAAGATTTTCGCTGGAATTGGTGGGACTTAAACGTGTTTATCTTTGATTGGCACGTGTCTGTTGTAATTATTAGAAAGCATACAGGAATAGGAATATAATAAACTTGAAAAGAGAGAGACACATGGATTAGCCATGTTATATGTTATAAATCAAAAGTTTTTATTTTAATTAACAAGCAGAGTGTAGTCCCCTTCATTATAAGTGGGATTTTAAAATATTCAGTTTTAGTTGGATTCTTTTCAGACTTTAAAAATAGTTGAAGTAGTATATCACAGGGCATCAAAGAAGAGCAGTAACTTAAGCAATTTTGCCTGCTACATCTTTTTCTGCTTATCTATGTACATATATTTATCTTTGATCAACGCAGGTTACCAAGAGGACAGCAACCAGAAAGCATGTCTTGATGAAATCAGGAGAAGAACAAAGTGCCTGCATTGAGAACTACAGCAAAAGCATCCTAAGGAAGCCTGTCATTGAGAATGCTCCAAATGACTGTAATTCATACAGTCCTCAAGTTCCTTCACTGATGGGTCTCTCTGGTCTTGAAGGCAGAGCAGATAGAAGTATCTCCCTCAAGAATATGACAGAAAAATGTCATAGTGTTGAAAAGCCCAGCAAGGAGAAGTTAGCATTGCCATATTTAGGTCTCTGTCACAAGTCATCCATTTTTAGTGACCAGTGTCTTGGTTCCACCTTGGACTCTGAAAAATACCCTTCCACCCACCAAAGAGGAGAGGCATCACTTTCAGAGAAGAGCAGTATATCCCATTCCTCTGACTTAGAAAGTGAAGGCGGAGAGTATTGCTCCATTGTAGACTATTGTGGAGAGCCTTCTACTCACCAGGGCTTGGACAATACCAAAACCAAAGTTGCATGGCTTGAAAATGAAAACCCTACTTCAATATTTCAGGGGCAGGATGCTGCAGTGAGTGAAAGAAGCAGATCAACAGGGGCGGATTTCAGTGATGGGGGAAATAAGCCATTGAATTCAAATACAGATTTCCAAAAGGAGAAACATCATCTACATAATCATGTATATAACCACATATGCTCAGAAACAGACATGCCCATATCAGCATTTCGTCCAGATACTATATTACAAAGCAGGAGCCCCCTTGGTTTATCCCAAGGAAATTATTCCTTTGGTATGGTCAGAGAACTGGAACAAACTGATGGCAAAAATATAGAAAATGTAAGCAATTCTGTCCAGCAAGAACTTTCCTCTCAAGTGGACCCACAGAATGAGCCAATCTATGCGGAGAGTACAAAAAGGAAAAAGGTGCAGCTAAATAATTCCAGCATATGTGCAAGGAGTGATTCCTTGGCCTACAGTCCATGTAATGATGAGGAGGACAGCCTTTGGAATGAAAAGGCCCTCCATTCAAACTGTGGAAGGGAGTTTCAAGATTCTGCTAGTCAAGTAGCTGCGACTATTACCATTAGGGCAGCTCATGGGGACGATGACAACAGGACGATCTTCCTTAGTAGCCCAGACTCGGCCGTTGGGGTTCAGTGGCCATGCGTCAGTCCCACTTCTAATCCAGAGAATGGGAAGACGTCACCTTTCTTTGAGCACAGAGATTTGCCTCAAGCAAGCAGTGAGATGACTTCAAGGGGAAATGGCTCAAGTCTTCATTCCCAAATAACTTGCAAGAAGACAACCGGTGAGACCCCTGCAGTCCCCCCAAAGCTGTCTAAAGGGGTCTCACCTTGGAGTGAAGAGTCTCTGATCCCTTTAGTCAGTCCCACTGCAGAAACCTCTGACAGCAAAGACAATGAGGATCTTGACATCCCAAGGCATGGTGGAAACAGCCCTGTCTTTGGGCCCTCATCCTCCTTGTGTTCTCATGTGGACAGAATCTCTTCAGAAGAGTCCAGCAGAATTCCAGTGTCCTCCAGTGCTGAGAGAAGACAGAAATACTACAATCTGGCTTGGAGCAGGCAGTGCAGGATAGAGGAAGAAGAGGAAGAAGAGCAGGGACCCCTGAAAAATGTTCAAAAGGTGGAAATGGAGAATGAGGCAACCAGTCCTTCAAGTACTTCTGATTGCCATCAAGGGGGGAAGTGCTCTGTCCAAGCGAATAAACCTACAGGAATGAGCAAATCAGCATCTTTTGCTTTTGAGTTCCCTAAAGAGAAGAATGGAATTGAATTCATGCCACCTCCTCCACCTCCAAAGAAACAATCCAGGTATGTATGCATGGTTATGTGTAGTTAAAAATATGTCTTTATTTGCATGTGCTGCAGCAGGTAAATAGATGGGGATAAATGACAAAACCTGGGGCTTTTTGATGGCAATGTGCCTCCTGTCCTCTAACAGAAATAATATAGATGTTACCTTGGGAGGAAATTTCATATTTATCAGCCTCTGACTTTTCTAATCGAAAATGCATTATTTAAAAACTGAAATCCCCCCCCCCCTGTAAATGGGTGTAAATGGAGTGGGAGAAAACTGCTACAATTACTAATTGGTATCTTCTTCGTGATAGACACAGGTATAAATCCACCTTATGGTTGAGTCCTTTTGGATCATTGTGGAAGTTAACATTCTCTTATACCCTCCACAATGGCCAAAGGCCCCATCACAGATTCACTGCAGGCTCCCCCCGCCACAGCCGGTCTGTTGCTGTTGGGAAAGATTGGAGAAGCATCCTTACAGGTAGATGGAAATGGATTATATCATCCACTGAGAATGCCAGAGGACCCTGGCAGAACTTACTGGAAGATACTCTCATTCTTTGCCTAGTTATGGGGATATCACAATATGCTTCTCTGATCCACTCTACTCTCTACCACAAGAGTGGGCAAAGAAGCACATCCACAGCCCCCAGAAAGTCCCCAAATGCACTCTAAGGGCTGTGGTAGGCATTTCCACCACATTTGGACACCCCTAGAGGTCCAAAACAATTTTTGCAAAAAATGTCCCCAAGAAATTGTCCCAAAATATCCACAAAGGGCCATGGGTGAATTCCCACCACAATTTGTGGCTCCCTTGGACCAATTTAGACCCAGGAGAAACCACCATGCCTAGGCCCAGAAGCAATTGGAAGACCTTTTCTCCATCCCAATTGCCACTGCTTTGACTTTCAAGGGAGAGAAGAACTGGCAGTATCTTCTGGACTTAATTCCCTTCCACCCATTGCCATCCCATTGTGTGTCGTGTCTGATTTAGCTTGTAAGCCTGAGGGTAGAGAACTGTCAAACTAACAATTTGTAAAGTGCTCTGAGAGCCTTTGTGACTGAAGAATGGGGTCTAAATATGCTAAATAAATAAGTGATTTTTGAAATAGAAAGTGAACAGAAAATGACTTCTGCTCACTTCTTGTTATTTAAAAAAGGGCCTCACCTGGCCCTGAAATAGCCCAGCAAGGTCCCAAAACCAGTGGTGTATGTAAGTCCAAGTCTCAAGTCATCTCAGGTCTCTACGTTCAGGTCTCAAGTTGCGTCTCAAGTCCTTGAAGGATACTTTCAAGTCAATTCTCAAGTCAAGTCTCATGTCTGGGAACCAAATTTTAACGGAAAAAAGGAGGTGGGTGCATTTCTTGGAACAGCAACTGCATTAAACAATGGGCTTGAGGCAGAGGGTTGAAGTCTGCCTGGCAGCCTCTCTCCATAGCACATCAAAGGAGCCTACTAACGTTTTTCAAAGGATTTAGAAGGATCCTTCCACTTTAAGCCCTTTGCCTAATGCATGAAGGGTCTGGAAACCAAGCCCTGTGAGGAACGACTTAGGGAGCTGGGAATGTTTAGCCTGGAGAAGAGAAGGTTAAGAGGTGATATGATAGCCGTGTTTAAATATTTGAAGAGATGTCATATTGAGGAGGGAACAAGCTTGTTTTCTGTTGCTCCAGAGAATAGGACATAGAACAATAAATGCAAGCTCCAGGAAAAGAGATTTCACCTCAACATTAGGAGGAACTTCCTGACAGTAAGGGCTGTTCAACAGTGGAACACACTCCCTTGGAGAGTAGTGGAGTCTCCTTCCTTGGAGGTCTTTAAGCAGAGGCTGGATGGCCATCTGTCGGGGATGCTTTGATTGGGAGTTCCTGCATGGCAGGGGGTTGGACTGGATGGCCCTTGTGGTCTCTTCCAACTCTATGATTCTATGATTCATTTGCTGTTTCCTTCCGAGAAATGTGCCCTGCACTTTGAGGGCAGATCTTGCCTACTTCTCAAAGTGAATAGCACCAGCAAGTCAGTCATTAAAAATCTCCAAGTCTCAAATCTCGAGTCAGTGTGTCATTTTTGCCAAGTCAAGTCCAAGCCACATCATTGAAGCAACTTGAGTCTGAGTCAATTGACTTGAGTCTACATAGCAATAACAATAGCAGCGTTGTTTATATACTGCTTCATACCATGCTATGCAGTCTCTAAGCGGTTTACAATATGGAAGCTAATTGCCCCCAACAAGCTGGGTACTCATTTTAGCAACCTCGGAAGGATGCAAGCCTGAGTCGAGCCTGAGTCCTGGCTGGGATTGAACTCACAACCTTGTGGTTTGTGAGCAAGTGGTTGCAGTACAGGCATTTAACCACTGCCCCACCAGAGCTCCTACATCACTTCCCAAAACATGGTGGAAATGCTCCCATCCTCCTTGAGGCATTGGGGGGGGGGATATTGGTTTATTTATTTATTTCAGGAGCAGATGCATCCTTCCAAGGTCTCTGGAGAAGGTCTAATGTGGACCTTCCATAGTTGTCCACATCCCTTTTACCACAGTTGCATGGCTGTGGGAAGGGGTCTTCAGAAGCAAAATAGTGAATCGGAGGAGGGATGAAAGGACCTGTAGCAAAGTTCAACATGCAGAACTCTTCTATGATCAACCATTTAGGATCTCAACCACTTAGAACCTATCTCCACAATGAGCGTAAAACCTATTTAATTGCTTTGGGCTCCCCTCCGAAATATCCAGGCAAGCAGTTCCTCAGCGACCACTGTTCCCAACAGGAGCCATGACAGTGTATGCCTCTTTTTAAAAAGCTATTATATGCCAGATCATTCACTCCATATGTTAATTTACCACTTGTACATTGGGAATATTTCAAAATATAAACCTTCTCTAGCAATAACCTCTCATAATATAGTCTAGTGTTCAGCTAATTATGGACCCATTCTATGAAATATCTAAAATAGTTGTTAGTGCAGCTTGTAGAAGGTTTGAGGTGAACTCATGTCTTCAGACGCACTAACATCAGAACTGGTAAACTTGGGTTTCTCTAAAAGAGGTACAATAGAATAAAAATATGTGATGGAAATTGTATATTTCAGTTTTTGCACAATTGTGGGGACTTGCGTGACATAGAGATTACTGTGTCACTGTGAAGTGAATTTCCTCCTCCTTCATGTTAATGAGGCAGACGGAATATGGAGATAAGCATTAGTCAGTAGAAGAAAGAAAACTATATTGGAAAATAGATAAAGCGTAGATAAAGATAAGCACCCAAGAAGGGTTTTAACTCGAGCATGTTGGGCTGCAACATTTGTTTAAAATCAAATGTTTCCTAGAACCTTTCTGCTTTCTTCTAACAACTTTAACAAGGATCACTAATATGGAAAAATCACTGGCAGTTCTGTTCTTTGGTGATAGGTATCTTTTGAATCATAGATATCTTTTAACAGTAATATACAGAGAGATATCTCTGTATACAGAGATATTTTTGAATCAGGCTCAGCCTTGTCTGAATCTGATTTTTACATTATCTTATTGTTGTTGTTTTTACTGTGCTGTAACCGATAGATAAAACAGGTGTTTGAGATTATTTTACAGTAGCTTTTCTGCAACAGAGTTCCTTGAGTCAAAGCAAAAACCACATTGTTCATTGTGGGGAAAAACTGACTTTTGTCTAAAAGTGCTCACTGCGGCAAAAAGAAATGCATTACGTTGCTTGGAGTAAAGCAGTTTACACTCACCCGGCTGATCAACTTCATTTTTGGAGGCGAGGAAGAGGTCATAACAAAAGACCAGTGTTTGCTTATTTGGAAAATCAAAGATTGACTCTCATTAAACAATATTTTGTTTATCTGGCAAATCAAAAACTGGCTGTGGTTAAACAATATTGTTTTTGGCAGAGGGGATTACTAAGAAGAATGGATGTAAGAAATAGGGAGGTCTTGCATATAGATTTTCTGATTCATGGTAGATTGAGATGTTTCCACTGGTGCCCATTTTCAGGACTATCCAAAAGTTACATTTTAAAAAAGTCATCCCTTTTGTAGCTCACGTATCCCTGCAGAAATTGGGAATATGGGAAGAACTTCACTTGTATTACATCTCTTGTTTGGGAATGTGTATTGCAGGAATTGGATGTGTGGCCACTGTGATAAATAGCTGCATCCGTATTGCAGAAATAATCCAGTTTGACACCATTTTAACTGCTGTGGCTTTGTGCTATGGAATTCTGAGAAGTGTAGTTTGTTGCAGCACTAGAGCGGAGCTGGAATTCCATAGCATGGAGCCATAGCAGTTAAAGTGGTGTCAAAATGGATTATTTCTGCAGTGCAGATGCAGCCGATGTTGTGGTAGCCTCCAGGCTGAGTTATTATATAGTTCTGCCTTAGGAGAATATCCAGAAGATTCAAAGTCAGAATAACACAATGATGCAGGGTTGGCTGATTTAAATCTTGGTTTAAACCAAATGGGGTTTTTTTTACATTGTTAATTTATTGATAGCTATTCATTGTTAGACCAATATCCAGTTTAGTTGCTTCTTTTCAGTCACGTAGTTTAGAGTGCAAGAAATGCTGTCCTGAAATAAATACTTCAATTAATGTAAGTTCAATGAAAACAACTTGCTTTAAAAGATAACTATTTAATTCAGTGGCCATAACATCTGAACTGCAGTTTGCTACTTAATTTTCTGATTTAGTCCTATACTGGTGTAGCCCTACACATTAATGCAAAATATCTCCAAACCCTGGTTTAAATGAACAAACAAACAAAAAGGTTTAAACCAAAAATCACGGGGGGGGGTTCTTAACCCAGATTTATGTTCATAACATAAAACCAGTAGTTTTCAAATGGTAGGGAGGTGTGAGAGTTGCTCAAGGCAGGTGTGAGAGTTCTCCTCTTCCCAAACCTTTTTATGTGTAAAATTTACACCTGCATTGAGTTAAATATTGAATTACATAAATAAAACTGTTCTAAATTGAACCGCTGGGGAGTAGTGGTTTGAGTGTTGGGCTACAACTCTCGAGACCAGGGTTAGATTCCCAGTTCAACCATGTAAACCCATTTGGGTGACCTTAGGCAAGTCACATGCTCTCAGCCTCAGGGGAAGGGCAATGGTAAACCTCCTCTGTACAAATCTTGCCAAGAAAATCCCATGATAGGTTTGCCTTAGTGTTGCCATAAGTTGCAAATGACATGCAGGCACACAACAACAATAGATTTCTTCATAAAATGTTAAAATATGAATATATATGAATGTGTGAATGAAAATACACACACTAAATAAAGAAAATATTCATATTCTATGTCGAGTGTGTGTGTGTGTGTCACATCTGCATGTAGATTTAAAAGGGGGGGGTCCAAGAGTAAAAATTCTGAGTACCACTGTGTTATACCCTTTGCAAAGAAAGCTGTACCAGTAATTCCCATTTCTGTTTTTAGATTGAGTTATAGAATGCATGTCAAGATCTGATGGTAGCCTTCTGGGTGATCTGGAGTAGGTTGTCAAGGGCTTCTGACCCCCAGACTGGGTCCTTGGCTCTGGTTGGAGGACCTTGTAGTTGTAGTCAAAATTTATATATAAGCAGGTTGGTCATACATGCATGAGGTCAACCTACTCTTGCCCTACATAATCTGGGTCCAAGACATCTGAAAGAACATCTGTTTCTGCAGGAGCTTCCTTAGATATGAGAAGCCATGGTGGGGCAGTGTTTAAATGCCAGGACTGCAGCCACAAGATTGTGAGTTCGATTCCAGGGCTCCAAGGTTGACTCAACCTTCCATCCTTTCGTAGGTTGGTAAAATGACTACCCAGCTTGTTGGGGGCAATCAGCTTGCAAATTGTAAACCACTTGGAGAGTGCCGAGTACATTATTAAGTGGTACAGAAATATAAATGGTATTGCTAAATGCCTAGGTATTATTTATGATAGTGTCTAGGTGTTGACTGGTAGATGGTGTGTACTTTTGGAATGATGGGTAGAAAGGAGTACACAATTCTTTGCCTCACTCCCAAGAGGTTGCATTGCATGTATGCTGCTCCACTTCCACTGAAAGGAGAAGTTATCACAGTATACAGTCATAAGCTACAGTCCTTTTTTTGCAAAGCCGAGACGTACACAGTTTGCTAGAGCTGCTGGGCTTACATTGCTGTCTCCAAACTGCATTCAGTGAATACAGATTAATTAAATTGAATTTATATCCTGTATTTCTAAGATGTGGTAGTTGTGAATTTCTGAACTCTCGAATTGCAATGGAATGGCAGAAAGGATGTTGTGAAAGAGCCTTTGTTTCGATTAATGGTCAGTGAACAAGCAATCCCACAAAATGTGATCATCCATTTTATGCCGTGCGGGGGGAAATTAGGCTTTGTGTATTACCGAGGAATATGCTGCAGGCCACACTTAAAAGAAGGGGAAGAAGGGTCACTGGGAGAGATGGCCAGTAATTGGCATTCATTTAGTTATTTTTAGTACTTCAAGCCATGGGCCCTTTGAAAAAGCAACTAGAAAACATCAACGGTCGTATAAAATTGGGAAGATGGGCAAACTTTCATCTTTTCTTTCTCTGCCCCCAGCTCAACCTCTGATTTAGAGCAATTCAGATTTTACTTATAACATAATTAGATCTTGTTAAACCTATAATCATGTGCATATGTAAACCGGGAATAAATCAAGAGGACTTACTTCTATGTATACATAAGACTGGGTTATACATCAATTTTTCCTGTGTGTTCTAAGCATCCCAAATTTCTTTGTACTGGGAGTGCTTTCCAGATGTTATCTCTCTTCCTCCAGTACCATTTGCACCTGGAGAGAAACTGGGAGCCAGATTCAGGGTTGTGTTTCTTCTTTAATGATGTTTCAGGCTTGCCAGATCAAGGGGATTCCAGCTTTTGGACAAAGGAACAGCATATCTGCTTCAGAGATGGAAATTTTTGTTTGGTTTGCATTATTAAACAAACCAGACCACACTTCTCAGATATGCAGATAGAAACACAGCCTTTGGGCTGTGCATTTCCAAAACATTGTTTGTGATACATTTACCAGCTGATAATTTTAATACCAGAACATATATTCAGGGAAATTGTCTACAAAAGTGCCTGTATTGGACAGAGGTGCAAAAAGAAAAGAAAAATTAAAAATACAATAATGCAGAAATTGGATGGAATGGGGTTATCAGTTAATACATGTGAAACTGGCAAAAATTATGGTTATCAGGGGAAGGTTTTTCCTGCAGCTTTATCTCTGTATGATGAAAAGCTTCACCTGATTTTTCATACAGATCATATAGAAAATATTCGTAACTAAAGGACATTTTCCTGTTGAGACACATTGCTCTCTACATGCGGAGTGGCAGAACTAAAGATGGAGCAGTGTAGGGCAAATGCACTCACCTCTTCGTGTTTTGATTCAACATGCTATGCGAACAACTGAAAAGGGCTAGTATATATAAAACACAGGAGAAAACCTTTTAAGATTCAGCACCTCTGGTATTTTATTTGATTAAAGGTGTGAGAGATGTGGTATTTGGGCACTATGTTGGTCAATTGATGTTATTTTATTTTGAAAATGTTCAAAAAGTAGGCATTGCTGGATATCGCTACTATACCATGTTTAAGAAATAATTCCTTGTACTATGTCTTTGAGAGCCAGTGTGGTATAGTATTGAGCACTGGACTTCAACTGGAGAACAGACTTCAAATTCCCATTCGGTCCTTGAAGCCCACTGGCTGACCTTGGGCAAGTCACACTCTCTTGTCCTCATAGGAAGGCAAAGTCCAAAACAACTTGAAAGCAGTATTTCTGAACAGATCTTACCAAGAAATTGCTGTGATAGGTTCGCCTTAGGGTTGCCATAAGTCAGAAGTACTTACCACTTAAGGCACATACCACCGCTGGCAATAAATTATTTCCTTAGATCTGTTCTTGGTTTATTTGGATTTTTTTAAATTTTAGGAAAATTCCCACTTTTTTGAATGCTGTTCATCTTGCAATGGTGGCAAGAATGGTAATGGGGAAATCCCCAACCCCCCCCATGTGTAATTGATTATATGTGATCTTTTCCATCAACTGACATTATGTATACATCAATAGAAGGATGGATGAGTACTTCAGTTGCAAGAAAAGTGTTTAATTCCAAATGTGCTAGAAAACAGTATACGGTGGCCCTTGGTTTCTGCTGGAGTTTGGTTCCTGGACCCCCCACGGATAACAAAATCAGTGGATGCTCAATTCCCATTAAATACAGTGGCATAGTGACATGGTGCCCCTTATATAAAACAGCAAAAATCAAGGTTTGCTTTTTGGAATGTACATTTTTTAAAAATATTTTCAAGCTGTGGATGGTTGAATCCATGGATAAAAGAATCTGTAGATATGAAGGGCCAACTGTATAGCCATATACTGTGCTATATACACTATGAATTAAAAATGTAGCAAAGATTTAAAGGTTTTGACCTCAATCCAGATCAGTGCCAACATGTTGATATATATGCAGAGCTCTAATGTCACCTCACCCATGAAGCAGAGATAGCGCGCACCTCCTATATTGTAGGCAGGGGTGCTCTAGTGTGTGCAAGATCACCTGTTTGTAAGAGAGCTAGATGCAAAAGAGGACACTTGTGCCTTTGTGATCTGTATAGGTAAGGAATGCCAGGCTTGGCATGCAAGAGGGGGAAAAACTGGATCTGCAGAAGCTCCCTCTTTAATAAAGGTAAAGGTAAAGGTATTCCCTGTTGACAAGTTTGTTAAGTCATGTCTGACCATAGGGGTTGGTGCTCATCTCCGTTACTAAGCAGAAGAGCCAGAGTTGTCAGAGACTGCTCTGTGATCATGAGGCCAGCAAGATTGCACAAAATGCTGTTTACCTTCCCACTGAGAAGTGGTACCTATTTATCTACTTGCATTTGTATGCTTTTGAACTGCCAGGTTGGCAGAAGCTGGGACTAGTGACAGGCGCTCACCCCATCATGCAGCACCTGGACCTTGAACTGCCAACCTGCCAATTTTACAATCAACAGAGTCAGCATCTTAACCACTTGAGCCACTGCATCCTGATTCCCTTTTTAAATAGCAGCCCCTAAGGGTGAAAGGAGAAGGTTCTGTCAGATCTTATTTTATGTATATGTATGGCCAAGATTTTTTACTTCCTGGCTTCTCCAGATAAAAAAAATTCAAACTTGTAAAAAATTTCTTTTAGTCTAGTAGTCCTTTGGAAAGGAGCTCCTAGCCATCCTGCAAGGACCAAAAGTCTTGACTCTCTAAAAAGTCAAGTTTCATGTAAAACTGAAAATTTGTTCACTAGAATGAAAATACAACTGTTGCGTGCTTTCAAGTCGTTTTGTACTTACAGCAACCCTAAGGCAATCCTGTCACAGGGTTTTCTTGGCATGTTTCTTTAGAGGGGTTTGCCATTGCCATCCTCTGAGACTCAGAGAAGGTGACTTGCCCATGGTCACCAGTGGGTTTACATGGACCTGTCAGGATTAGAACCCTGGTCTCCAGAGTCCCATCCTTACCTTCCTCCTTCCCAAAACACATTCCTTTTTCTGCCAAAGAAAATATAGTACATGCAAGTAAAAGAACTGCTGAACTGGAGGTCCTGCCTCCAGATACAGTGGATAAAGTACAGTGGATACAGGTGTCTATGGAGAACTTTAAAAGTTGTGTCTGAGATGAAAGGGCTATCTAGATTTAACATATTATTTTACCTTTTTTTACTAAATCATCTGAAAGGTCATTTAGTAATCGCTTCAAGAAATGGTGTGAGTGACTATTTTGCTTTCCTCCTAAAAGCTCAGTAACTTTCCATAGGTCAAATCTGGAATCTAAGCATAAAGGTAAACTTGATTTTATCTGGTGTTGCCTAACAGGTATCCATCAGCTGCAGCTGTCAAGAGTAATATGTGTAAACCTTGGGCCAAGAAAGGGACTTTCCAAAGGTCAGAATCTGAGAGATAATTCTGAATTTTGGGATATCAGTACCTACTGCAAACGCAGCTAGTTTTCCAGGTTCTACTATCAAAAACCACATGCTGATCTTTGGCTTTTCCAAAGATGACCACTTGTGAAAACATTTGAACTGATTCTTTGTCTGAGCCTATCTGTGCTTACTTGTCTATTAATTTGAATTCTTACAGCAGTCCCTCATACAGAAGTTCATAAGTCAGTCCAACTAGACATGCCTTGAGGTTATGAGTTCTCAAAATATTTTGTCTGAGCTGGGTTCCATGTATTTCCAGCCTTTGAAATGGCAATGTTTTCATTATTGTCCTGTAATTTTATATGTAAATATGTTTCATGTTTCCAATTGTACATAGTTTGCTGGAATAATCCCTAGGAAATAATAAGTAAGTATGAACAAAATTTGTAGATTGTCTCTTTGAGAAGAGGAAACCTTAAAAAGGAAGGGCAAAGTCTTTCCATGGGAAATGAGGTCTCAGCAGAAACACAGATTTGATTTTTTAAAATATGATTTTGGTGGGTTTTTTAATATGGCTTCTGTCTCTTTGAAAAAAGATCTTTGCTTTATTCACGTATGAAAATAGCTTTGACTAGAAATGTCCATATTTGTGTTAATTCATCACACTTGACTAGCAGGGAGTGGTACTTTATATACTTTGGAAAGTATAGGAATCGTATACTTAATGGTGTCTATTCCCTAAATTTTGCTAAAGTGTTAGACCTGGCATTCCGCCTCCTTCCAATTTTCATACATACCCTTAAGCACTGCGTCTTTGGCATTCCTCTTGACTGTAAATTACAAATAAAACTAGAAAGTGTAGCATACTTTCCACATTTTTATCTGGGCAAAAGTTGAAATTTTCCTTCCATCCATAGATATTGAACAAAGGTGGGTTTGGAGCTAGTGATCAAGCAAAATTAGAATTGCAGTCCTACTTGGGAATAAACCTCACTGAATTCAATGGGTCTTCTCAGTAGACATGCATAGGGTTGTATAGTTGCCATGTTTAATAATTTGCACCTGCCTCACTTAAAAGCTGCCAAGGGCTCCACTTCTTTCAAGAACCACCGTTGACTGAAACTTTTGTCTCAAGCTGTGCAAACAGAATGTACGTCATGCTGATTTTTGTTTTATGAGCAAAGCCATATGTATTTCGGTGCCACTTTTTAGGACAGTAAAATGCAGGGAGAAAAAGAAACAAATCAGGTTCTACTTGTCTGTTCTTTGGATTTTTGTGTTTTAAGCAGATTATACATTGCTGTCAAATGTGACCTGAAAGAGCAGAATTTGATAATGTTTAAGGAAAAAGAGATTTCATAGTCCAGTGCCTCAGGGTTTTTTAATGGCTGTGACAAAGAGACTGGAAGGTACTATTAGTTTCCTTGCATTCTTCGATAATATAGTATAATTGACCTTCTGTATTCATGGATTCCTTATGTACAGATTCAACTAATTCCAAAACACAAACCTTGATTTTTGCCATTTTATATAGGCGACATCATTTTACTACATCATTGTATTTAATAATGGGACTTGAGCATCCATGAATTTTATTATCCACGGGGGTCATGGAACCAAACTCCAGCGGATACGAAAGGCCCATTCTATCATCTTTTATTGGGCAGGTTTCTCTTTGTTACAAATGTCCATGTTTCTAAATTTCACAGTCCAGATTTAGAAAGGGAAATGCACATTAATGGTCAAGAAAAGGGGGATTGGGATTCAACCTGTTCTGGAAATACCAGGTTCATAGCTGTTCCTATAATACCCTTGGATTTCCCAATGGCTTCAGTAACAGGGAGTGCTTTTGCACAAGTCCATTTCGTACTCCATCCTGAGTGGTCTTACTTGGCAACAGTAATCTGTGCCTCACTTATACCATATCTTGAAAGTGACAGAGTGCCTTGTGATGAATAGCCACATACCTGATGCAAAATTATGATAGCTAAGCTGCTAACCAATGGATAGTTTCAGGCTTATATCACTGGAAAATGAAAGACCTGCACTGGTTGCAAATTGTTTTCTGGGACAAATTCAGTGCTGGCTTTAATCTTGATCACTCTAAATGGCTTGGAGTCTGGCTGCCTTTGGGACCACATGCCTTGTTATGAACTGGCCCAGATATTGAAGTCTTGAGGAATGATCCTTTTAAGAATACCATCACCTATGGAAGTCCAGATTGTATTATCTGCTTGCTGCAGAATAGAGGTCAGCTCCCACTCTTGTGTGAAGTGCATCTTTTCAATTTGGCCTTTAACTGATTTTATTTATTTTAATGGATCAGCTACTTTATGTTGTTATAAACAGTGCTTGGTAACCACTTTCAGGATTGTTTCTTACTGGAAAAGCAAGACAAAAAGTTAAATTAATGAATAAATGGAAGACAAATTGCCTCCTTCTTCATGTGAGTTTATTTCAGAAGTAAACTACAGGCTTGCAGCCAACATTTGGGCTGGTAAATTATTGTCCATGTTCTTGTTCCTGGCCAAGTGGAAGGCAATTGAGATTTTCTCTCCCCGTAACCCACTCTCTAACACATTTACACACAAACACACCATGGTGCGTCTTTCTTCAAATCCTTCCTTTATTCACTTTTTTCTCTAATAGCAACAGCCTGGCCAGTGTTTTCATCTCCAGCTGAAATGAAGGTGAGGCAGAGGCAGAAAGACCAGACACCCTAACCACAAAGGAGGACAAGGCACTTCAAAATGTAGGACATCCAAGGAAAATGTGGATGCCTTCCACTTGGCCAGGAACAAGGACATGGACAAGAATTTACCAGGCCAAATGTTGGCTGCAAGCCTGTAGTTTACTTCTGAAATAAACTGACATGAAGAAGGAGGCAATTTGTCTTTCATTTATTCATGCTTCTTTTAGTCATATTCAAAAAAGGACATTTTGAATTTCCTCCTGGACAGAAGGTTAAAATGTATGACATGTCCTGGAAGGTTGACAGAAGGTTGAAATGTAGGGCATGTCCTTGAAAAGGAGGACAGCTGGTCACCCTGGGCAGAAGTGGAGCATTTGCATTAGGGCAAATGGCCCCCTCTATAAGATTCTGTCTTCAATGACATTTTCCCTCAGACCACAGATTTCTAGTAACTCAAAACTTCAGTTGATCAATTAGAAATAGGCATCCGAAAAGAGGCAGAAGAAGTGGCCAAGGGAATGTAAACAACAGCAAATAGAAGAGTTCAAGATGTGAACAATTTCCAGTGTCTCACTATCTGCAATGCTAGAAATTGACAGGCCAGTGTAAAGAAGAGATGAAGCAAGACCATCATAAGTGTCATTTAAAAAATAAATACATTTAAGTTCCTTTATATTATGTTGGGTTGATGATTTTTTCCATATTCTCTTACCTTTTTCCTCATTTTATAATGTTGTGCCAACTGCATACACATACACGCACTTTCTTTGGCAGACTCCCTTCCCTTGTCAATCTCCGCCACTATTGGCATTTAGATTGTAAGCTCCCCTGGGCAGTAATCTGCCTGGGTTTGGGGAGGGAGGTTGACTTTAAAATAACATACACACATACATATGTTACTCTGAAAAATGCCATGTACTTTTACAGTGTTATATAAAATAAGAATACTACTTTGCTGGGAGTGCTCGAGGTTATTCTCTTGTATGGCAGCAAAGACAGAACCGCTGTTCCCCAAGCAGCAATGATTTCTATTTCAGTGTTACCCCTATTCAGAAAGTGCATTTTGCACAAGGCACGAGGACAGTGGGAATAAAGAGAGCTCTGCTCTCATATGACTTCATCACAATCAGTTTTGCTGTACTTTATGGATGCAGCTAGCTAGCTTTTGGAAGGCATTTACAATCCTGAAGCTGTGCCCTTCTTGCATTGCCCTGATGCTGTTGATGTGATTGCATGCTAACATGGCAGACCCTCCTGAAAAAAAGTTGGACATCCTGGTTTTACATCATTTGCTGGGATGGTAAGTTACATATGGATAGCTGGCTGCTGGTTTCATCAGCTATTTTGCTTTTGCTTTTTTTAAAAATTACTTATTGTGTGTTTTAATAATAGAGTTAGTTGTGTTGTAGCACTTTATATAAATTTTTTGTTTTCCTTGAACAGATATTTGTGAATGGAGTTCGAAAGGCTATAATCCTAGGCTATCCAAAACCTATCAACCTCAGTGGGAATGACTCCTAAATAAACATACAATTGAACTCTTATATATTAGCTCAAGAAAAATCCTGAGAGATAACATATTTACAGATCTTGAAATATTTTCTGTGAGATTGTGTGAGTGAAAGAATCCCTAAAAGAAAATTGTGCTTGTCTGGATCCAATTTCTTATTTATGAATATACAAGTATGAATGTATTTTCCTCTGCAGATATTTAATACATCAACCTTCTACGCCTATTAAAAACATTTTACTAATAAGATACTGGGGTCACATAAACAACTATTTAGACATGGCTTTGAAAAAATATGGTATTGGACAGTCGCCACATTCACACATAACAAAGGCAGAATTTGTTTGGCCTAATTGCAATTTGTCTGAATATCCAAACCCACCTAAAGCCACAAAGAGTGGCTTAAATTTTGCCAGAAACCCCATTCAATACGACAGAATGTTCCTGGTTTATGTGTTGTGGCTTATTCTGATTGTGGTTTGTTGTGACATCTGTATCTGTATTGTGGTTTATTCCTGGTTTGTTTTGGTGCCACATCCTAGCCCTTTAGCAAGCAATATAGGTGCAAAGCAAAAACAGGTAGACAATGAAGCTCATTTCAAACTCAAACTCATTTTTAATATTTTTTTTTTTGCATTTGCATTTGCATTTGCAAAAAATGGGAGTGCTGGAGGCCTCACAATGACCTTGAGGCCAAATGTGACCCATAAACTGCATTTTCCATACCTCCGCCCTACAACTTGATAGACTGAATTCAAGGAAATCTAAAGTCTGTAAAATGTTGTCCCTGTGTGGGTCTCTAGAAAGCCTAGTAATGTGTTATTTTATTTATATCCTTGCTTCCTCCCAATATGGGTTATGAGAATGGGCTCTCAGTTTGGGAGTTCCTAGTTCAAATATTGGCTTAAACCAGCCACTGTCTTCCCAATCTCTCTCCTTCCTCCTAAGTCTCTAATAATATGGGTATAACTATACAGTGCTGTGTTGTTAACAAGACTTGCTTACATAAAATCGGAGTACATTCTCTATGTAGTCAAGAAAATCTGCCTTGCTCTGTCTATGTGTATTTATTCTCCAGATGGTAGCCGTTTTAGGCTGTAATCCTTATTATTCACTTAATCTGGGAGTAAAACCCATTGGATTCAGTAGAACTTCATTTTGTGTAGGCATGCATAGGATTGCATTGTACAGGGCCTTAATTGGCTTATTTTAGACTTTGGATTTAATGGTCTCAACGTGTTAAGATATATTACTTCATTTACTTTAAAAGGTAGTACACCAGCCTTATTGAATTTGGGACCCTCCTTTTCATTTTACTGAGTGGGATCATGAACTTTTGCCTCCTAGATCTTGCCTTGGTGCTGTTAATCTGCTGCAATCAAAATTAGAAATAACCTTCTGGTATTTGTGAGATAACAAATTTATTACAGCATAAGCTTTCATGGACACTAATAGAGTCATCTTCATTAGATGTGTACATCTGTGTGGTTGGCAGATATATGCACACATTGATGTCAAGGGGAAAATGTTCTACCAACTGGTTAATAGTAAAGCTTCTGCTAATTATAATGATAGATGATATCTGCTGAAATCAAGGAGAACTATATAAATCTGTTTGGGACTGAGAAATAAGTTGTTTTTTTAAATAAAGAAATATGTAAGAAAAAAGCATTATGTTTTTGTAGCAGGGAAGAAATTGCAAATGTTCTCAGTGAATAATAGCTTTGTGAGAAAATAAATGTACGGTATGTAAACGTTTGTTATGCTTTTCAGCTACTGATAAAGAAATGCTGGATAAGTAGGAGTTCCTCTTTAATCAGTGAGCATTCTTTTTTGTAACTTATCAGCATAGTGCTTTAGTGCTTATTGCAAAGGTATTCTGCAAAGACAATAAGAGCAAATCTACCACTTTGCCTTCCACATGCAGGGAGCATCATGCTAGAAAATGAAATATCCTGTACGAACCAATCTGTAGGTTAGTTTTGTTGCAGATGTGAGCATAATGGTGATGCAGTGAGGCAACCCTCACAAGTAGACATATCAGCTTGTCTCTGAAATGGCTGTTTTGACTGCCTAGGGAAAAATTCATCTAAGAAGCAAGAGCACCAGCTAGTCTTCCAAAGCAGAATGTTGGTATGTTTGCTCAAAAGTAAATTGCTTCACCTCCTACATTTGTGACCTCTTTTCCCATTCCTGAGAGCAGCTTACATGGTTTTTCTCACCTATTTAGGCATGGAGCAATCTGAGACCTCTTTAACTTGACATCACAATACCTTCATGTGCTGAGACCATTCTCTTGTTACCTCAAGGTCTAGCCCTCTGAACCCCTCTTCCACATCAGTATCAAATTGATATCAATCAGACATTTAAAGCATGTAGCCGCAAGGGCACCCTAGTGGGGGAAATTGCCTTGCTATATAAGAAAATCCAGTAAACTCAGGATAGGAAGGCTCAAGAGCCCATAGACAGGATAGATCGATTGAGATTGGAATCTACATAATCCCTGCACTGATAGGAGTGATGGTGGGTGATAGACTTTGGTGCTTACACGTGAACAGAAATCCAAGTACACTCCCCTCAAGGAGCAATACTCTTTTGTCTAAGGACGTTTCCACTGATCGTCCAGCCATTCTCAACTTCCTTGCTCATTCTTCCCTCCTGAAAATCCTTTCATGCCCCAAAACCTGCCCTGAGATATGTTTCACCCTATAAATATGCCTGCCAAAGCTCCCCCAATTTGGTCTCATTTGAGATCAGACAGACACTCTGTCCCTTTTTCACTTGACTCCTCAGCATGAGCTGACCACACCGTGGTCCCAAGACAGCTGCTGAGCCATTTTCCATTTCACTGCATTCCCCGATTGGAGCTATACATCTAGAATTGGTACAGTATTACCCTCTGCAAACCCTTTAAATCTCTGTTTGCTACCAGTTTTATATCATTCATTCTTGAGTGTGTGCATGAGAGGATATCTTGTTTGAATAGTGATTTCCTTTGACTATAAACAAAATTATGTTGAACCTTCACTCAGGAGTCCTGTTTTTTGGAACCATTATACACAGGCTTGATCCCACTTTAGTTTCCCAAGCCCTTTTGGCTGCTGTCATTTGAGCTAATAAAATTCCCCTATTTGAATATTAAGTGTGGGTGCCCTCTCAGGACCCTTGTATTTTAGATAACATTCTGATATACCCAATTTTATCTTCACTTTTATCTCTTACTTCTCCTGTGCTACTCTTTGCACACAGGTAATACAATGCTACAAAACAATAACATCAGTAATATTGGGACAAGAGAAGGGGAGAGAGCAGATTGCAACAAAACTAGCTAGACTGAAGGGACTCTTATATAGACATAGCCATATTTGTTACCATCTGATAAACCCAGTGTCTTGTTGACTGCATTTTTTTTCTCCCTGCAATCTAGGCATTTTCTGAGAGTGAACCAAAGTCAATCTGAGTTTGAGAAGCTCAGCAGCAATTCTGTGGAAAACCTCACTCCCCCTTGCCAGGGGATCCATGTCACTTTCACAGCTGGCTCCACGGACAGTTTGAATTTGGAAACAAATGCATTCACCAATGGAGGTAATTAAATATTGTATATTAATGTGGAACTAATACAAGGCTCTCAGAATGGAGTTTTGCATTTCTCAAATGATCTGATGGGAAACTTTCTCTGTAAAGCTACGTTAGAACCTCCCCAGGGAATCTTTACAAAGTCATTTTACTTTAGAGGAAAGAATATGGGATGCCTCAGATGTTTGGTAACACTATGTTTATTTACAGATTGAGCATATATTACCAAAACAGGCACACAGCAAACTGTCCCAAAGCAATAATACTACAGCTACATTTGACAGCCCACATTAAAAACATACAGCTGTTGTTCACACTAGCTAAATGCAAATTGCACACACATATACCTTGTTCATGTTTCTTGGAATCTATTAAGATAACCAAAGCCAATGCATATATTCACCTTGCAGGTAGATGTGTGTATTGTATGTGTTATGGGCCTTCAAGTCATTTCCGTCTTATGATGACCCTAAGCCTCATGGAGTTTTCTTGGCAAGATTTGTTCAGGGGAGGTTTACCATTGCCTCCCCCTGAAGCTGAGAGCGTGTGACTTGCGCAAGGTGACCCAGTGGGTTTCATGGCCGAACTGGGATTCGAACCCTGGCCTCCAGAGTCACAGTCACACGCTATGCCACACTGGCTTAGATGTGGACTACCCTAAATATCCATGGTCTGCTGCCTTGACTGCCCATTAACTAGCCTGCATTCTTTGCAGCCAAGACTGAAGAGAGGCTTTGAAGAACAGGACAAGATGTTTCATGACCACAGTTTATTAGCCAAGCTGTCCACAGAGCTTGGAAGGCATACTGGCTGAATGTAGGACAAACTGAAATGGGGTTGATTGTTTTCTAAGGAAAGACCTGCTCCCACTGCAGTCCCAGGACCATGCTTCCTGTGGTTGTAGGAATTAGGAGCAAGCATTTAACCCCTCTTTCCTCCTCATCTGTCTAGCAGGTTTTTTTTAGCAGCATCAGAACTGGGAGGATGGTGAAGGAGGGCTGGATAAACATAGTTTTGGTGCTGGGTTGCAGTAGCAATGCAATAGAGAGCCAATGTGGTGTAATGGTTTCAGTGCTGGACTACGACTCTGGAGAGCAGGGTTCAATTCCCACTCAGCCATGTAAACCCAATGTGTAACTTTGGGTGACTCACATTCTCTCAACTTCAAAGGATGGCAGTGGCAACCCCCCTCTGAAAAAACTTGCAAAAAAACCAAAAAAAAGCCAACCCGTAACAGGTTCGCCTTAGGGTTGTCATAAGTTAAGAAATTACTTGAACGGACACAACAACAAAGATACTAGGCTGCCAATTGACAGCTATAGAAGTAGCGCCATTGAACTGTTATGAATAATGAGAAACAATGGAGGCCAGTGGCTGCCTCTTGAATGAGCCTTTTTACAATGTGGTAGTGAAAAATATAGGATGAAAAATGAAACAGCATAAAACTCTTGCACTGCTTATTTGGCCTCTCTGTTTCCTGGCACAAGTTGAGAATCCCCCCTGCGGCTTCACATTTTATGGGAAGATATATTTTGACATTCAGGCAGCCATTTGAGGATGCTGTCTGCCATACAGATTTTTCTCACTTGACCCCCACACCTCTGATAAGCTTCTGAGGAACCCCAGCATTTCTAGGAATGCAGTTTGAAACAGCTTCTGTCAATAGCAGAATGTACATTTTTCTGCAGTTTCCAAACTGTGCTGGGGCAAAAATACGTGCTATGCAGGAGCTGTTTGTATGCAGTTTGAAATGAAAGAAAGGTTCCTGTTAGTCCAATTATTTGCTGTGTTCCTCACATGATTTACTGCTCTGGCCTTGGAGTGAGGTAGCATACCCAAATCAGTGATTCATAGAGAACCACAGGAAGTGGGCTCCTTTGGCAGGAGATGGGGGTAGCAGATTTATATCCATAGAAAGCAAAATATTTTGAGCAGCTGAGTGGAATTTGCTGTTGTTGTTGTTATCCACCCTGGAGTTGATCTTGACTTATGGTGACCCTGCAGATGAGACATCTCCAAGATTCCCTGTCCTCCACTGCTCTGCTCAGTTCCTGCAAATTCATACCTTTGACCTCTTTTTATAGAGTCCATCCATCTAGCACAGTGATTCCCAAACTTTAGTCCTCCAGGTGTTTTGGACTTCAACTCCAGCAGACCTAGCCAACTTTCCAAAAGTCAGGAATTCTGGGAGCTGAATATCTGCAGGACCAAAGTTTGGGAATCACTGATCTAGCATGAGGCCTTCCTCTCTTTCTGTTTCCCTCCACCTTTCCCAGCAATATTGTTTTTTCCAACGAGTCGTGCCTTTTCATAATGTGTCCAAAGTCCAAAATCCTTAGTTTAGTCACCTTGGCTTCCTGAGAGATTTCTAGTTTGATCTGTTCTAGAACCTATTTGTTTGACTTCTTGGCTGTCCATGGTACCCTCAGCACTCTTCTCCAGCACCACATCTCAAATGCATTGATTTTCTTCCTATCTTCTTTCTTAGCTGTCCAGCTCTCATGGTAATAGGAAATACAATGGCTTGTATGATTCTAACTTTTGTGCTCAGTTGTATATCTTTACATTTTAGGATCTTTTCTAGTTCTTTCATAGCTGCCATTCTCATTCTTAATCTTCTTATGATTTCTTGACTGCGGTGGAATACACTTTTGTAAATCAGCACAAAAATGCCCCTCTGCTAGCAGTGGTTTGGGAAGTGCCACATATTAATATCTGGCTTACCCTCTTAAAGAATGCCATTCCTACCCCCAGCTTCTGTTGCTGAGCAGGTTTGCTCCTTTCTGAGCCCTTACCACGTTGCTCAAATATTTACCTGTTTCTAGCTTCACTTGTCCTTGGCAGCCAGTGCCCAGTTCCAGGGCAGAGAGCCAGGTTGTCTTCAAAACATTGGCTCAGTCTTCCAGGCCCATTTCTTTATTCAATGGGATGTCTCCATTTACAGTGCAGCTATACAGCTATTGCATTGTGCTTGGCATACAGCATGTGAGTTCTTGTAAATAGGTTTGGGGGCTTGTGTTTCATTTGCTTCTAACACAGGTTGGTGAGTTTCAAAATGAGGAATTAACATTCCATTGCTCTGTCCAAAACTGAACTGGGCCTTTTTGCTTGCTCTGTTCAAGCCGCAAAGACCCTTCTTGTTCACAAGAACATTTGAGAGGGCCTGATTTCAAGAGGATGAACAGAGAAGGGACCTGAGTTTTCCCTCCCATCTTTGGCAGCCTGCTGCATTTCTCTGCAGGCCACATCTCCCATGGCCAGCACAGAAATGCAACATGTACCATTTGTTTCCAGCTATTCATTGCAGAAGTACCTGAAATTCAGGGAAAACAAGGCAGCTGTCCTTGGGAAGGGTCCTGCCAGCAGTAACCCTTCCTTGACAAGGGTCCTTGTTTTCTCCAAGGAGGGTGGTACTTCATGCAGGACAGGGAAAAACAACACTCTGCCCAGGGGAAAAAATTAGGGCATTTGAGCATAATTCGCAAGAGTGAAAGGTCCACTCAAGATGAGCTATGCTTTGAGCTCTGATTTTACTCTTAGCAATTGAGTGGCATTGCTTATCTCTGCAAGCATTCCTATACAGTTGCTTGCAAACCCCTGTGACATAGGAAATCCAACTATATCCAATCCGATCCAGAGTATAAGTTGCATTAAGATCTAGTGCATGGTTGCTTATTGAAGAGAATTTAGAGATGTTTCCATCACTGCCTGTGTTTGTGAAGAAATCACTGACTTCTTCAAGAACTCTTGAGATCTGTAGAGAAACAATCTTTTTTTAATGTCTTTATTCAAAACAAAATTCAAATACTGTATATAAAACCTTGTATACATTAACTCGAATTTTCCATGTAAATATCACACAGTTCATGTCAGTTATCTATCTATAAACCATCTAATCCACAATTCACCTACAGATTACCTCCTTTCTACACGCTTCCTACACCATCTATCTCTTCTACATCTTTATCATTCTTTCTTCTATCACTTCACAATCAAATAACTTCTAATACCTCCTACCTTTCATTCCTCTTAAACAGTTTTGTAGAGAAACAATATTAACAGTTTTAATGGCTAAGAATCAAAGCTGAGGATTAGTTTGTACCTACATAAATGTTTTATGATCCCACAATTAATAGTACTTTTTCATCGTTGCCTACAGTAGTTGCTCTGAGCTCTTCTCAGTTGGTCTTGTAATCATTTGCTCTTCTACTCAAACATAAGCCCTGTTGAATCCAGTGTGACTTTCTCTTGATTAAATGGGTACAAGATTGCATACTAAATTATCTGCTATCAGGCCCACATCAAACTGCAATTCCCAGAATTCCATAGCCTTGAGCCATGGCAATTAAAGTGGTATCAAACTGGATTATTTCTGCAGTGCTGATGCAGCCTGGGTTACACATTTGTAACTGCCATATAGGATTCAATCTAACATTAATAATGGACATTTTGAGCCTTCCTTCAGATAAAATCACAATGGCTGTGACTGAGCCTCATTTTTACCAATGGGAGAATTAAGCAGATCTTTAAATTTCTCATGGAAATCAATGTGCTTCAGCACAATTATGCTTGTCTAATTTATGTTTAGTTGCTTGTGAAACATGTTGCTCTGGATAAAAACCAGTATTGAAAATTATTCTTAAATACTATCTGTGGCAAAGCAGGAAAGGGCAGACAAGGTTTAACCTCTTGTACTATTCCCCACTGTGCTATTAAAGCTTTTCCTTCCTGAAGTAAAAACAAACAGCCATCCAGGCAACTAAGTTTATGAACAGAATTCCAATATTGTCTGGGTATTAAAATCAGATAACATAACTATGAAAGTATGAAAGAGGGAAACCCCCAAGGGCTCAGGACGTGAGCTAAGTAACACTCTACTTTGACACACCATGTAAACTTGGATTCCCACAAACAGAGTAAATACTTAAATGGCAAAGACATAAAATATAAAGAGGAGAGCAGTTCCACACCCTCAAACAGCTGTCTGAAGGAGGTTAGGATAGAATGGAACAGCCAGCAATGTATTCAAGTCTCTTAGTCCAAGTCTCGAGTCAAGTCTCAAGTCTCTACCTTGAAATCTCAAGTCGTGTCTCAGATCCTTGCAAGATATCTTCAGGTCAAGTCTCTAGTCCAGGAGCCAACTTTTAACATGGGGCATGTTTCTCAGAGAGAAACAGCAAATGTATTAAACAGTGGGCTTGAGGTAAGGGTTGAGATCTGCTCAGCAGCCTGTCCTTGCTGTACCTCAGAGGGGCCTTCTAAAGCTTTTCCAAAACTTTAGAAGGATCCTTCCTTCTGCCTCAAGCCCATTGCCTAACATATTTGCTGTTTTCTTCCAAGAAATGCACCTTGCACTCTGAGGGCAGGTTGGCCAGCAGGTGTGTGGCACCAGCAAATCATAAAAATATACAAGTCTCATGTCAAGTTGAGTCAGTGTGTCATTTTTGCCAAGTCAAGTCATGAAGCGACTTGAGTTCGACTTAGGTCTGAGTCAATTGACTCGAGTCTACATTACCAGAAATAGCCTCTTCACAAGAAGGAGTTGCAGGAGATGGTACATCTTTGCTGGGCAGCTCGATTATGTTTATGTAACTCTTCCTGCACTAATGCATGCAGGGGCTTTTAGGGGAAAAAGAAAGCATTGTGTAGAAAAAAATCCCTTCCCTTCCCCTCGCCTACACATACTTCCAACCCAGGCTATTGCAACCCTGCAGGGGCTTGGAAGTGATGGTTGCTCTGTCACAGAGCTTCAGAAACTTAGGACTTTATCACATGGGGGAAATTGGGGGTTCCCATTATCCCGGGAAAGTCACACGATCACGATGAATATTTCCACACAACATGAATGATTTGTTGCTGGTTATTCCCTGGTTATTCCTGGGATAAATCCTCTTTAATCACAATGTGTGTGAAAATCTTCCCATGATTGTGTAACTTTCCCAGGATAATGGACGTTATCACACGTGGGCCAGAAAG
>CM034703.1:127788561-127810229 GCA_020142125.1 Phrynosoma platyrhinos | reverse complement strand
ACCTTTTAAATCCCGTTTCTGTATGGGATTTCCCCCCTGTGATAAGGTCCCTAGTCCTGCATTTGGTAAAGATGCTGTAGTTGTAGTCCTCAGTTCAGATGGTATGGAGGGTTCTTCATGAAAACAGACTCCTCTTCCATCTGGCCATGTGGATACTGGGAGATTCAGTCCAGGAAATAATCCTTAAATTCCATTAGCAAGACGAAAAGCTACTGCCTTTGAGATCCAGTTTGTCTTGAATCCTTTCTGAGGCTACAAGCCCCTTTGTTAAGAAAAGAACATTGGATTTCTCAGGAAGCCTCCATGCTTTTGAATCAGGAAAACTTTTAGGTGTTGTTAAAAGACAAGAAAAATGTTTTACACCTTTGTTTGACGTAGAAACCTCAAATAGTAAGGTCCCAATCTAAACCCTCTCTTTAGGATTCCCCTGTTGCAATGAAAATGTGGTGTCTTCACATCCAGAATATATGTCCAGGCGTAGTTATGTTGGCCATATAGCAAAGTACAGTATCATCCAAAAATCACAAAACAGTGTAAAAATGTATATGTAAAAATATGTATGCAACTATATATCGGTTGTGATGGTGCAAACCAAATACAGGCGTACCTCTGTTGACCATATGGCTCTGACACCCCCTTTTTATAAACTCTTTCGATGCCTGTCTCACCCCTTCTCTTTTCCTATCTTTTTTTTTTAGCAGCATTGACATTCAAAGGATGGTGAAGGAGGGCTGGAGAATGCAACCCCATTGTGCCATGCAGGAACTCACAATGGAGGCACTTTCGATAGATGGCCATCCAGCCTCTGTTTAAAGACCTCCAAAGAAGGAGAGTCCTCCACGCTCCGAGGGAGAGTGTTCCACTGTTGAACAGCTCTTACTGTCAGGACGTTCTTCCTAATGTTGAGGTGGAATCTCTTTTACTCTAGTTTGAATCCATTGCTCTGAGTAGTATTTTCTGGAGCAGCAAAAAACAAGCTTGCTTGCTCCATCCTCAACATGACATCCCTTCAAATACTTAAACATGACCATCATATCACCTCTTAAATTTCTATTCTCCAAGCTGAAAAAACCCAGCTCCCAGACTCTCCTCACAAGGATTCAGGGTTTCCGGACCCTTTACCATTTTAGTTGCCCTCCTTTAGACACACTCCACCTTTTCAACATCCTTTTTGAATTGTGGTGCCCAGAACTGGACACAGGATTCCAGATGAGGCCTAACCAAAGTGGAATACAGTGGCACTATTACTTCCCTTGATCTAGACACTATACTAGAATCGCATTGGCCTTTTTAGCTGCTGCATCACACTGTTGACTCATATTCAACTTGTGGTCTACTAGGACTCCTAGATCCTTTTCAGATGTAGTCGTGTTAAGCCAGGTGTCCCCCATCCTATATCTGTGCATTTCTTTTTCGCCCCAAGTGCAGTACTTTATATTTCTCCATGCTGAAGTTCATTTTGTTAGTTTTGGCCCAGCTTTCTAATCTATTAAGGTCATTTTGAATTTTGATTCTCTCCTCTGGGGTATTAGCTACTCCTCCTAATTTGGTATCATCTGCAGTTTATAAGCATGCTCTCTATTCCTTCATCCAAATCAATGATAAAAATAATGCGATGGGTCACAGCAGTGTTTGTGCAGTAAACAATGCAATAAAGCTTTAGTTAGGAAAGAATGGGATTTTTCTCCATTTGATCCTATTGTAGCTGCCTATGCCTTCCTATGGGAGAGCCAGCATGGCATGGTTGTTCGAGTGTTGGACTGTGAATCTGGAGACCAGGGCTCGATTCCCAGCTCAGCCACTGGGCAACCTTGAGCAAGTCACACTCTCTCAGCCTCAGGAGAAGGCAATGGCAAACCTCTTCTGAACAAATCTTGCCAAGAAACTCCCATGATAGGTTCACCTTAGGGTTTCCATAAGTTGGAAAGGACTTGAAGGCACAAGACGACAACAACAACAACAACAAACAGGGTAAACAGCAGTTGCCTCCAGCATCTCTTACTGAACATGCATGAATAGCAAAACAGAGAGAAAAGGGAAAAGAAGATTAGCCCGCATCACCAGCTACACTCAGCACATTTTTTAAAAACATAGATTTACGGTATGTTTGAAAATAGAAATCAAAGGGAAAATGGAATCTGGTGAAAGGAAAAAGCCATCCCTGGATGCATTTTGGAAGAAACTTTCAGGTAGTCTCTAGGCGGGTTTACATGTTTTTCTTTACTTATGCAAAGTTTATTTGGACATCTTCTTTATTTTTTCATGTGCATATTGTTATATTTGAACAAAAGGTTTGCTGAAACATATTCTTTGATTTTGTGGCATAGCAACCTATTTTGCTGTTGTTGTTGTTGTTGTGTGCCTTCGAGTCATTTCCGACTTATGGCCATGTCATGGGATTTTCTTGGCAAGATTTGTTCAGAGTGGGTTTGCCATTCCCATCCTCTGAGGCTGAGAGAGAGTGACTTGCCCAAGGTCACCCATGGGTTTCCATGGCTGAGCCAGAATTCGAACGCTGGTCCCAGAGTCATAGTCCAATGCTCAAACCAACATGCCACGCTGGCTCCCTCTTCTCCCCGCTCTTTGGCTGCATCTGCAGTTTGACTCTGGCATTTTATACTGAAAATATTGTGTATTAAATAGTTACTGTATATACTCACGTATAAGTCTAGAAATTTTAGTCCAAAAATTGACCCAAAAAACTTGAGTCGACTTATCCACGAGTCAATATACCCCAGTATATTCATCCATCCACCCTTTAGTGCAGTGGTTTCCAAACTTTGATCTTCCAGATGTTTTGGACTCCAACTCCCAGCAGTCCCAGCCAACTTGGCCAACAGTCAGGATTTCTGGGAGCTGAAGTCCAAAATATCTGGAGGGCCAAAATTTGAGAACCACTGATTTAGAGTGAACACAAACAGTTATGGCTGCCAGAATTTTGTAGGTTCTTTGGCATCATTTTCTTTTCCTTCATCCTTTAATCCTTGCCCCTAGGTTTTACCCTCGACTTATCCATGGGTCATATCAAAATCTATAATTTTAAACCCAAAACCTGGCCTCCACTTATACATGAGGTCGACTTATAGTTTAGTATATTCAGTAATAAGTACTCTTGTTTGCATTCAGTGAAAAAAACAATTCCCATGATTCCCTAGCCCTAACCCTAACCCTAAAAGTGGACTCAATTTGCACTATTTCTGGCAGTCTGCAACCCCCCATAGACTGCATCCGCACTGCAGAAATAAATCAGTTTGATACTACTTTCACTAGTTCCATGGCTGCATCTCCACTGCAAAAATAAAGCAGTTTGACTGGAATAAGAAATGGCCAATTTATATATATATATATATATATATATATATATATATATATATATATATATATATATATATATATATATATATATATATATATATATATATATAATAAAATAAACAGTGCATATGGAAAAAACTGATCTTGGGAAAAGTTAAAATGTAAAAGCAAACAAAGCAATTAAATAAAGAAACTAAATAAAATGACAGGAAGAATGTAGACAGAATCTGTATACAAAATCAAACTGTATTAACAAGACTTAGAAATTAAAGTTCAGTAAAAACTCATCAAGAATAAAAGTTTTGATTATCTATGAATGAAGGAGAAATCACAAGACCATAGAAATCACTAGACAATAATTCAAGAAGAAAGCTCAGTGCGGCTGGGAAGGAAGTAAAGAGAATCAAGTACAAATTACAAATCTTTGGGTCTACAAAGCCTTTTATTGTAAAGATGATAAAGGTATCAAGAATGATAAGTTATAAATTAATAATAAAATAATATTAAAAATATAAAAAATAAAAAACAAAAATAAAATCTATAAAATGTAAAACAAAAATAAAAATAAAGTCAATAAGTAATAAAATAAAAAATAAAAAGTGAAATAACATTAAAATAAAATAAATGTTATACATATAAATATATTTGTGTGTGTACTTATTTCAACTTCGTAATGCTTTATTTTCAAAAGGTTAGAGGTTTTTTATGTTAATGATTTGATTGTAACAATGACAATTATTTTAAAATACATAAATAGTTAATAAGTTCTCATGCTAGCTCTGTGTCATGGGACGCATCTGCACTGCAGAAATAATGCAGTTTGACTCTGCTTTAACTGCAGGTTGACTCCACTATTTTATACTGAAAATATTGTGTATTAAATGGTTAATAAATGCTGTTGCTCTGTGTCCGAGGGTGTGTTTTAAGCTGCTAAATCCACTTCCACACCCTTAAACTGAGCACTAAATGACATAAACTGCATCCGCACTGCAGAAATAATCCAGTTTGGTACCGCTTTCACTGGTTCCATGGTATGGAATACTGGGATTTGTAGTTTTAGGAGGCATTTAGCCTTCTTTGTCAGAAAACACTGGTGTCACAACAAACCACAAATCCAAAAATCCCATAGCATTGAGCCGTGGCAGTTAAAGCGGTGCAAAACTGGATTATTTCTGCAGTGCGGACGCGACCCCTCTGAAGTCCTGAGGTAATTGAGCCACAAGGGAAGAACGGATACAAAGAAAGAGAATTGGGCGGAGCCTAACCCGGCATTCGGCCCGCCCTCCTTTATTTCTCATTGGTTGCGCATGGCGCGTGGCCACGCCCAAATCTTCTCCAACGAGCGCGGAGTGAGCTCCCTCCCACCAAGTGCCAGGATGACGAATCGATTGTGAGAGGCGCTCCCCAGGATCGCCAGGATGGCGAGTCGAAGGTCGAGCAATGGATGAAGGGAGTGGAGAAAATGGCGGAGAAGGTGCAGAAGAGGTAAGTTTGGCTGCAGGGCCTCAGTGGGTCTGAAGTTAAGGAAGTCAGAGGGACCGAGAGCGCCTTCCTTCTCATCCCTCGATAGGGAGATACCTTGGAGTGGTATAAACTCACAGTGCCACAATCTCAGCTGTTGTTATTGCTGTGAATAGATGCCTCTTGTGTACATTTTGTTGTTGTTGTTGTGTGTCTTGAAGATTTATGGAGACGCTAAGGCGAACCTATCATGGGTTTTTTTTTTCTTGGCAAGATTTCTTCAGAGGAGGCTTGCCATTGCCTTCCCCTGAGGCTGTGAGAGTGTGACTTGCCCAAGGTCACCCAATGGGCTTCCACGGCCCTCCCAGGACTCGAACCCAGGTCTCCAGAGTCGTAGTCCAATGCTCAAACTACTACTGTGTACGTTTTGGCTCTCCTAAAATAATAAACTGGGACTGCATCCAAGAGATGGGAAGGAGACTAGCCTGTCAAACACACTGCAGAAATAATCCAGTTTGAGACTGCTTTAACTGCCCTGGCTCAATGCTAGAGAACTGAGGGAATGTGATTGGACCTGTATGTTTCCCATAAATATACATAGCAGAATCACAATGCCAGTTTTTAAAATGATAAAACACTTTTGCCCATAGGTCTACATTGGGAAATACTTGCCTATAGGGAAATATTGGGAATTCCTTGCTCATAGGGAAACACTGGGGAATACTTGCCCATAGGGAAACACTGGAGAATACTTGGCCATAGGAAAACATTGGGGAATATTTGCCTATATGGAAATATTGGAAATTCCTTGCCGATAGGAAAACATTCATTGGGGAATGCTTGCCCATAGGGAAACATTGGAGAATACTTGGCCATAGGGAGAGATAGCAGAATACTTGCCCATAGGTGTACATTGGGGAATACTTGTCCAAAGGGAACATCTCCAATGTTTCCCTATGGGCAAGTATGGTTTCTCTATCAGCAAGTATGATTTCCCTATGGGCAAGTACTGTCATTTGTTTTAGTACAGGGGTAGGCAACCTTTTTAAGCTCTGGGCTGGTCCCCCGAAGTCCTCCTTTCCACTGGGCCGGGGGGGTGGCCGCGTGCTCACGCACACGCACCCTCTGCCGCTGCGTGCAACCCCCCTGCGCACACTGCCGCCACCGCCACGCATGTCGCGGCCGCCATTTTGATTTCCAAAATGGCAGCCGCGACTCGTTTGCTCATGCGCAGTACTGCTGCGCAAACGCGTCGCGGCCGGACGAAGGCGAAAACGCACCGCAGCGGCAGGGGTCTGCCTGGGCCAGTAAGTCTGGGGGCCATAGATTGCCAGCCCCTGTTTTAGTATGTCCCTAAATTGTGGCTGTCATATTTTGGTCACATCATGACAAGGTGAGACTCATTGGAAAAGTTAATAATGCCGGGCAAGGCATAGTGCTAGATGGATGGACTCTATTAAGGAGGTCACAAGGTTTACAGAACTTATACAGAGCCAGCATGGCTTAGTGGTTTGAGTGTTGGACTACAACTCTGGAGACCAGGGTTTAAATCCTGCTCAGCCATTAAAACCCACTGGGTGACTTCCTTGGTCAAGTCATATGTCCTCAGCCTCAGAGGAAGGCGATGGCAACCCACCTCTGAACAAATCATGCACACAACATACAAGCAGAGCAGTGGAGGACAGGGAGTCTTGGAGGTGTCTCATCCACAGGGTCGCCGTGAGTAGGGATTGATTCAAGGATGGCGAACAAGAATGATAAATTTCCCTGACCTGCTGAGGCAGCTTAGGCTTCATGGATTCCTTGTCTCTGCTATTTACATCCCCTTTTCACTGGACAGCTGCAGATTATGCATCCATATGGTAGAATCATAGAAGCATAAAGTTGGAAAAGACCCCTCTCACGTCTGACAGGGATGGCCTTGCTCATGAAAACTTTCTGCCACTTTAAATTAATTTCTGCTATTTTTTATTTAACTGACGCTTCATACCTTGTTCTTTTGTGTAGTTCCTAACACTGTGATGTTGAAGGCAAAAGCTCTTGTTTTTATTTATTTTAATGCAGCCATTAAACAAATGAATACAGCATATTTTGTTTTGTTTTTTTAAATGAAATAAATAGGAGATGCTGCCCAGAAGCTTATAATCTAAACTGTTTATAATCTTGTTTGTTTTGCCTGTAGACTTTGAAGTTGGTCCCACCAAGCTTGCTAAGAGTCTTGAGTCAAGGCTTGGGGATGTGTGGCACTCCACATGTTGGACAGCAACTCACATCCCTCCTCCTGTTGATAGACGCTCAGAGTTGCAACATTTCTGGAGGGGCAATGTTTTCTTCACCCCTGTCCTGAGTGGCACCCTGCAACCTCTACTTTTCCTCTACTGTCCGTCTCAAAGGAATGCAGTGCCACTTAGTAGAACCTTTCTGTTGTTGTTGTGTACCTTCAAGTTGTTTCTGACTTGTGAACCTATCATGGGGTTTTCTTGGAAAGTTTCTTCATAGAAGGGTTTCCTTTGACATCCTCTGAGGCTGAGAGAGTGTGTCTTGCCCCAGGTCACCCAGTGGGTTTATATGGCTGAGCCAGAATTCAAACCCTGGTCCCAGAGTCATAGTCCAACATTCAAACCATTGTGCAACAACTCAATAATGCATAATACATTTCAAAGCAGCTTCATTTATATATACTGCTTCATATCATGCTGTGGGTCAAATTTTTGTGTTGTGCCTTTGTTATTATTGAAATCAATAATAAAAAACCCTAATAATGATCTACCATTTTTCTGAATGCTTAAAGCAGTGGTTCTCAAGCGGTGGGGCAGGACCCCACGAGGAGGGGAGATGTGAGACTTGGAGACTAATCCCTCCTCCTCTTCCAATACTTTTTAATGTTTAAAGTTTACACACTTTGAGTTAAATACTGAATTTACTTAAATAGAACTGTTTCAATTTGATGTCATTTCCTTATAAAATGTTAAAATTTGAATATAAATGAATGTACAAATGAAAATACACTCACTAAGCAAAACAAGCCAATATTTGTATTCATTTGTGTCGAGTGGAGGGGACGCAACATCCTCATGTAGATGTAAAAGGGATCCCAAAGGTAACAAGTTTGAGTGCCACTGGCTTAAAGGATTTCTTATGTATTAGCTCATTTATTCTTAACATATTCTTGTACATAACTGTGAAAATATTTAAAAGGAAGACTCCCTGCTGTCTGATGATTACTTAGGATGCTGCCTTAGCTCTTGGGGTAATACTGCATTTTCTTAGCACTCCAGTAGCATTTGTTTCTAATGAAATGTGCACCTTCACCCCCAAGCTGTATCCAGCTGAATGAGTTGCATGTGACTGGTGGCAGAAACTTGATGGACAGTGGCTGTGATATAGCATGGCCATTTACATCGCTCTGCTGTCTCCACAATATTTTATAACTTGTGTTTTAAAAAAACCAAAAAGCAAACCATAACAGGCTAAGCACCTCCTGCCCTGTTGCTCATGGATGGGAATACTGATTTGTCTCATTGACATGTTTCATGAATGTCTTGTTAAGGAAGCCTATCTTGTGAGGGCATTTCAGAGCTTAAATCTGGTTACCTGGTTTCAGGTAATATTCATATCGTATTTGAGTATTAGTTACCTCTTTTCAGGTAATATTAAAACATGTAGGACAGGGATAGGCAACCTTTCCCCTTTAAGGGCCGAGGGACTTCAGCTCCCAGAATCCCAGGAGCTATTGGCCAACATGGGACTATTGGCCAACATGGCTAAGGTTTTGGGAGCTAAAGTCCCTTAAAGGGGAAAGGTTGCCTACCCCTGATGTAGGACTTTTATCAGTGAACCTAGTATGCAAGCAGGTACATATGGGGGGACGTATTTTAGATATACTGTTCTCAAACTGTAAAGGACTTTAAAGATCTTGACCAAGACTGGGGGAGTATTTTGGATATACTGGTCTCAAACTGTAAAGGACTTTAAAAATCTTTACCAAGACTTTGGATTGGGTTTAGAAACAAGTTGGAAGTCACTACAGGGGTTTGAATAAAACCTTCACATGCTTCCAATATCCAGCTCTTGTTACCAGCCAGGCCAAAGCACTGTGGACCAAGTATATTGTTTAAGTACTTGCTGCATATTCATGTATAAGTCCAGAAATATTAATCAAAAAATTGACCCCAAAAACCTGGATTGATTTATCCACGGCCCAGTGAAAGTACTATACTTTAATTCTTACTAAAAATTGAAAGGCAAAGGTGTAATCTGTCCTGAAAGCACCCTCTCACTCTCTCATCCATCCAGCTCTCAGGGTGAGCACAAACAGTTATACCTGCTGAAATTTTGTAAGTTATTTGGCATCATTTTTTTTTACTTCATCCTTGAGATCTTTTGTAAGTTTTACACTCAATTTATCCAAGGGTCATATCAAAATCCATAATTTCTCCCCAAAATCTGCTCTCGACTTATACATGAGGTCAATTTATAGTCAAATATAGACAGTAGGTTGCCCAAGGTAGGGCACACTGTAGTAATCCTAGTATAAACCTTAAGGTACTTCTTATGCTTAGATATGCAGTTTCCACAAATGGGTTCAGGTACACCAGCTGATAAAGCTGTATAAAAGTAAATCCAACTACCACTGATACCTGGGCACCTGAGATAAAAGCTTGTTCCAAAAGAACCTCTAGGTTATAATTTACGTTTGCTATCCCATCCAGCACTAGTTGAATCCCTATTCCTAGGTCAGTTCTGCTGGCCATGAGCACTTAGGTCTGATTAAGCTCCAGTTTGTTTGCCACTGTTTAATCTATTAGTGTCTCCATGTACCAGTTCAAGACCTGTACAGCCACCCTGGCATTTAGTAGAAAAGAAAGAAAATGTTGGGTGTTATTTACATACTTAGGATATTAAAATCCATATTCACAGGTGACCTTTCTCAGCAGTTTGACATAGATAACAAACAGCATGGGAAACAAGATGGAGTCTTGGGATTCACATAGGGGCTATGGCAACTGAAGCATTAAACAGAAGTGCCTTAGCAGCACCTTCTGCAATTGCCTGTCCAGAAAGGACAAGACCCACAGTAACCTTGTTTCTCTAGGTCCTCTTCTAGTAAGACACTCCAAAAAGATGGTTGTTCTAGTGTTGAAAACTAATGCGAGGTTCTAAGTTCTCATAGCTGAATTTAATTTTAAAATATACCTATTTTGGGTGGAGATGCACAACATGATTGATATGTCTATTGATCTCTTTTTTAGTGTCAAGATTGCTCCTGGCGCTGTTGTTTGTGTAGAGAGTGAAATCAAGGGAGATGTCACAATAGGTAAGAAAAAATATGTTTGTGTGGTATTTTTGGCATCTTTAGAATTAGTTTCAATAACTATCAGAACTTGGAAACTAATATAGAAATTCCTCTTAATTCTCCATTAATGCTTTCTTGCTGTAAAGCAAGCATTTGATGATATGTCTTGTGTAGTTCAATGTCTTTTCAAAAGTACTCCTGATTAAGCTGCTCCACATAACAGTGAGCTGCAAAATGATAGCAACCAGGAGCACCATTTGAAATTTCATTGGGAGAAAGTAGAAACAGGATTGTCAACAAGCCTTGAAAATACATTTCATTTCTTGGAGTTACTTTTCTTCTATTGCATACTCATTCTAAAAATAATTATCTCTGGCTTTGGTATTTATACCTAGTCGATTGTGGCAGTTTATTGGGGTTAATTCAAATGATCTCCCTGAATTCATTTGTCATCTGAGACTATGCCTTTGTCTGCTGCTACCTCTTGATAGCTATCCATGGCATAACATCTGAATGAAGCACATGTTTCAATGTGCTTAAGCCACAAATCCAAGGATGTGAGATACCAGTCATGGTGTTTAGACCTAAATGCATTGGAATTTCTTGGGTGTGTATCCATCCAATACTTGCACATGTGGATGTCCAATGAGATAAGCATTCCTTGTGGTCAAGGTGGGAGAATATTAATGGAACAAGATAGGTTTAAAGATTGGGGAGAAAATGTAAATAGGCCTGTTATCTATCGTTATAATTATATAATAGGAATAATAATTTGCTAGGTGCAGTCAGAAAGCTGATTAGAAATGCAGGAATTCTAGAAATGAAAGGCCACATGTGCTCCTGTTAGGAATGTAAATTGTTAGTGATATTCTAACAGTCCACTGCGGCGATTCTCAAATGTTGGTCCTACAGGTGTTTTGGACTTCAACTTCCAGAAGCCCCAGCCAGCTTGGCCAACACTCAGGAATTCTGGGAGCTGAAGTCCAAAACATCCGGAGGACCAAAGTTCGAATATCCCTGATCCACTGCTTAAGAACATAGTGGATTTCACTTCTTTGGTACAAAATACAATTTGCCCACACCTTAATTCCTTGTTGATTACACGTTGAACCATTTATTGACTCAAAACCAATTGGTAGCTTTAGATTATTCTTCTGGGTGGTAAGATTTAGTGTTTGATTTTGGAAAGTCTTTCCCCTATACCCTCCTGCCCCCTATATTTTTCCTGTGTTATGCAAGAAATGAAAGACAGCGCCAACTTGAGGGCAAGGTACAGTTGGACATGACTGACCTGCGATCCATGACCACTTGAAGTCAGCTTTGAAAAATGAAGGCACTTTTTATGAATGTGCACATGCTATCATGAAGTATTTCTAGTGTTTTAATTGTAAGCCTCCCAGATTGGATTACCAATGGGTGGGATATAAATAAATTTTATTATTATTATTATTATTATTATTACTAGTGTCATATTAATGTTGAACCAAGAACAAACTTTGGGCATTTTCTGCAGGACCTCGGACAGTGATTCATCCCAAAGCACGGATCATTGCAGAAGCTGGACCAATTGTGATCGGAGAAGGTAACCTCATAGAAGAACAAGCAATTATCATTAATGGGTTAGTATGATTCCATGTGATTAATTTTCTTACATTGATTGCAGTTGTTACAACAGGTTTCCCAGCCTTGTGTCCTCCAGATTTTTTGGACTTCTGGCTAGGCTTTACAGAACTTGAGCTCCAAAGCAATCAAACTGCAAGAATAATGCTTAAATTACCCTAAGAAATATTACTGGTAGTTCTTTTTTAATAGATTGAAGTAACAGTGAAATGATCTTTAGCTGATTGGTCAGCTGTCTTTAACTACATTTAATCTTCCACAATGTAAAAACCTTGGTAGATGTGCCTTTTTGAAATACTGTAGAAGTGTAAGATAAATTACAAGTTGATAAAATACCAGTCAATATTAGACAGGAGGGCCACCTTTTCATATTACCTTTTTCATCCCTTATTACAATAATACTTTAGAATCTGAACAGTATCAAAAATAAATACCAAAGAGATAGCTGTGTTAATAGATAGCTGTGTTAAACTGAGATGGCTGTGTTAATCTGTCGTAGCATAAAAAGGAAAACAGGATGGTGGAGGAAAGAATCTGGTAGCACCTTTGAGACTAACTAGTTTATTTGAAGCATGAGCTTTTGTGGATATTGATCCACTTCTTCAGATGCACTAAATAAATAATAAAAAAAAAAAAATAAGGGTGTTTCCTTGATTCAAAGCTGATTGACTGCAAATGTCTTTCCCAGCCAAACAAAATATAGTGGTTTATCTACAGATTAAAACATACAGGTAGAATTTTTAAAAGTTAAAGAACTATTGTTTATAGTTTTGTGCAGTATTTTTGATAGGCACATACATAACATAACTTTTTATCTGGCTTCCCTCTTTGGTAGAGCATACACTTTGCACCAGACACAACCCCTACCAGAAAATCAACACAGCAAAACATACTGAGCAGGAAATCCAAATTATACAGCTACCAAATTTTAAAATAGTTGTAAAGAGTTTACAGTATAATAGCATGACTTTTAAAAGTAGAAATTTTAATACTTCCTTTCAATTCTTTTACAGCTATCCCGAAAATATTACCCCTGATACAGAAGGAGCGGAAGCTAAACCAATGATTATTGGCACCAATAATGTGTTTGAAGTTGGCTGTTGTATCCTTCTGAAGAGTAGTGATAAAAAGGAGAGGTCTCCATGCAGTACAGTGAAAGTTACATAATACCTGAGAAATGAGAACTGTTTTGTGCATTAGCAGCTCGTCAAATTCCTGTTTTGCATAAGTATTGTCTAGGATGTCTCCACCATTCGTATGTCTTATCTAAGATCAAACAGATGTCATTAGTCACTTATTAATCTTTCTATATTTCTTTTTCTATTCAGGGACATCTACAAATTAAATTAGTTCACATTCAACATGAGATCGACCTAATTGTTTTGGGATGTGTGGTGAATCCAAATAATATATAAAGCATTTATTTGTTTCACCATGTCTGCATCCACACTACAGAAATAATCCATTTTGACACCACTTTAACTACCATGGCTCAATGCTATGGAATTCTGAGAAGTGTAGTTTGTTGTGGCACAGGGCCACAGAACTCTGCTCTGATGCCACAACAAACTACACTTCCCAAAATTCCATGGCATTGAGCCATGGCAGTTAAATTGGTGTCAAACTAGATTATTTCTGCACTGTGGATGCAACCTACAAATACTTTAGGTTTGTTTTTTTTACTACAATAGTAAACTGCACAGGATAATTGTGATTTGGCATATGTTCACAAAGAATATGCAGTGAAATTAGTGTTTGTCACTGCTTCACATGTTGCAAGTACAACGGTTACAACAAAAACCCCAGTGTGAACAGAATCCAAAGGTGTGGAAAACAGCCTCTTTCTTGTTCATCTTGCTAGATTAAAAGCATTTAAGATTTTTCACTGAATTTAGAAGATGAACCATTACAGTCTGAGATTTAAATTGCAACTAGCAGTCCTAAATAAATTTATATCTATTATGTCTAATCTACTGTTCAGCACCTGTAAAATAGCATGAAAATGTATTAAGTAGCATTAATCTCCCCACACTTTGCTAAATTGGTTGTTGTTATTTGTCATCAAGTCCATTTTGACATATGACTACCCTGTGAATTAAAGATTCCCTGAGCCCTGATCTAAGCCTTGCTCAGGTTTTGCAAACCCAGTGCTGTGGTTTGCTTGCTTGAATATATCTATGATGTGGGTTTCCTTTTACCAAGAATCCTTTATCTTCTTTTCCATTGAGTCACATTGGTCTCATGATGTGCCCACAGCACAAGTCATTTTGGTGTCTAGTGAAAGTTCAGGATTAATTTGCTCTTGGATCTATTTATTTGTCTATTTGGCAGCCCATAGTACTTATAGAACTCTCTTCCAGCCCTGGTGTTGCTGTGTCTTATAACTAGTTAATCCGTACTGATGTGATGAGCTTTTCCTCTGCCTATTTTTAATGTACTTGTTGAAATTTTTTTCAGTGACTTGTAATTTTTGAAGCCATTGAGTTAAAAAAAAAAAAAAGCTTTGCTATAACACATTCATAGTTATGGCAGCTGGTTGGTTGTTCATGAAGAAATTTTCACTAATGCTGTTACACTGATTCAATATGTCATGCCTCTTCTATGGCAGTTTGTCATAGCCTGTGATGCAGTAGCAGTTGCAGATCTCTGGCTCTACAGTTGGCTGCTTTGGGCAATGGAGTGGCTTTTGAGAATGCAGTGAAATTCATAGCCAGATTTTGGCTAAACTAGATATCATTATAATATATTTATTCCAGGTGATTTATGTGACAAACCAGCTGAATTGCCTCAGAGGTTTTTGCCCAAAAGTATCACTTTTACTAGCTGCTTATAAAGTAGGATTTACATTAAAACTTTTTTTTAAGTAGATTTTTCTGTCACCAGTGTTGTAAAGACAGCAGGTTACATTTCCTGAAGTTGCTTGGGGGCTTTTATTTGAAGGACTCTAGGATAAGGAGGAAAAGAATAAGCGGGGAAATCACATTCAAAATGTTGAATACTTTTCTTAACCATGACTTGTAGATTCTCAGGCAATGAAAATAGGAGACAACAATGTAATTGAATCCAAAGGTAAATGTCCTGATTAAGTGGGAAATCTAGTGATGAGTTATTTTCTCTTATCCTAGCTCTTAACTATGCTGTATACTGTGTGCAGCCAGGATCCAGTCTGCTATTTAAGCTAGATCATCCTGCTTCCACCTGAATCAGTAAACCCCCTTTTGCATGTAGCCTACCCCCAGCACACCATATACCTGCTCCAGGAGGTTTCCAAGCCTTCCAGAGCAGTTTTTGGGACAGGTAGGGGCTGCAGAAAGAAGTAGTCATTTCCACTTCTGGTGGGAGTAATGTATTTCAGCTTAGATATTTCATTGGCTCCTGGCGTGTATGTTATCATATTCCATTTCTATGTCAGTTAATGTTTAAATGAGTTCTGTGCAGAACTGTCTGAGTCTGGTACAGTGATACTGCACCGTACATTTCACTTCCAACCCAATCCTAAGGAAATAGATTTGGAAGTAGGTCCCTAGCAGTCTGTGGAGGTTTTTGCTTTGGTTTTCAAATGATCTTCTAGTCAGATCTTGGTTTTCAAGTTGTACTTTGAAAATAAAGGGTTCCTCAGAGGGCAGAGGAACCCTTTATTATTATTCCCTCAAAAACAGATTGTTTACCAGTTCAGTCCTCTGAAATGCACACATAAAAGACAATGTTGGGAAGTGGGAGTGTTCTCTGCTACTTTCTGTGTTTACTTGAGGGAGCAGTGAGTCCAACCGGGCTGGCAAATTCTTGACACGAATGGAATGTGTATCCTGATAATCCCAACAATCCTCTGCAATGTGCAAAGGCTCTTCCAAGACTGATTTACAAGAGTTTCTTGGGCAGAAAAAGTCAATAACCTCTGCAGTGAGACTGATTCAGACAAGCAAATGAGTTGTCGGAGTATTCTGTTATTTTGATATTTTATATGGAAAGTGAAAGCTAAGCATGTGACATCATTGTTACTGTCCCTGCCTTCAACTCATCCCCATTCTCACCTCCAGTTTGAAATTTAGAGTGCATATTTCTTAAGGCAGGGAATGCGAGCATATGATTAGGAATAGTCAGTCCTCCTTATCCATGGATTTTTTCATCCACAGATTCCAGCATTCACAGCTTGAAAATGTTTTTAAAATACATAAATTCCAAAAACCTTCATTTTGTCATTTTATATAAGGGACACCCATTTTACTGTGCCATTGTATTTAATGGGACTTGAGCATCCATGGATTTTGGTATCCAGGGGGGGTCATGGAACCAAACCCCAGCGGATACCAAGAGCCCACTGTAGTGTTAAGACATCTTTAATTTGAGGAAGTAAAAGTAATGGAATGAAATAAATGGCTCCCAATGGCAATTTATTGTGGTAGCCCAAATTATTTATATTGTAGAACCCTTGAGACAGTAGTGACATCTGATTAGGATTTGGGGGTAAAAGTTCAGGGCCCATTCTGCAAAATGAGGAGGAGGGCTGTCTTGCTTCAAAATTTGGCAATGCACTTGACCAAATAAAAGAGTGGGTTCCCTTTAAGACCATTAAGTCTGAAATCTAAAATCATCTCATTCCACTGGTGCTCAGAAAAGCAAATTTGCTATCATCAAAGACAACCTCAGAACTGAACCCTTGATCTGGGGCATTCTTTCTGCCAGGCCAATTATTATGTGCTTGAAACTCTGAGTGAACATGTTTTTCAACTAGTTCATTCAAGGACTGCCAAGAAGATTAGACTAGTTTTTGAGGGAAAGTGAAAGGTCATGGAAAGATCAGAACTTGACAAAAGGTTCAGACTGACCCTGCCGAGGCAGGTATCCTCCAGAGATACTGGATTATAATTCTTATCATCTCCAAACAGCAAGTCCATTGGTTTAGACAATTCAGTGGGTTGTAAGATTTAGCGTTTAATGTTGGAGACCCTTCTCCCACTATGCTCTCTGTCCCCTTGCAAGCTCTAATAACTCAGAAGTTTCTCTCTGTTCTGCTGAAAGATAAAGAGAATGCCAACCTATGGGTAGAATACAATTAGACTGTGACCCATGCACGCTTGGAAAGTCAGGTTTGAAATTGGAAGGACACATTTCTGAATGTGCACATGGGTGCAGCCCAAACTGATTCTAGTTCTTTGGCAAATATAAAGGCAGTTCAGTAAACTGGGTTATGGAAACAAGGTGGCAAAACCTGGAGAACAAAGAAATAGCAGTCAGGGAATTAGGTTGGTGGCAGTGTTAGAGAGATAGTACTGGGCTAGGCAGTGGACTATTGATGCTGTCCATTCCAAATGGAGTTCTTAGTGTTTATTAATATGAATCTTAAACATCTTGTCTTTGTAGCTTATGTGGGTAGGAATGTGATTTTGACAAGTGGCTGTATCATTGGTGCCTGCTGCAATGTCAACACCTATGAAGTTATTCCTGAGAACACTGTAATCTATGGAGCTGACTGTCTGCGTCGAGTTCAGACTGAGCGGCCACAGGTGGGTGCATGGAAAGAGCACATGTTGCCTGACTTGGGTGTGTCTTTCCCTCACAACAGTATGACTTTGTCAACATAATCAGATCTGGAGATAATTTGTTTCAGGAATAAAGAGCTGTGGAAATTGTGTATAGTGTAGATGTGCACAAGAGTTGTATTTCTCTGATGGATAATGTCTGCGTCAGCCTATCACACATGTAAAAACTTGAGAAGCTGTTCAAATGAAGAGACAAGCATATTTAGATTTTGGCAGCATAAGCAACAGTAGACTTTGATCTAGTACATCTAGGTATAAACAGCAGCTGAGCTAGGAGAAAGGATCATCTTATGAGAGCCCTGGTGGTGCAGTGGTTAAATGCCTGTACTGCAGCCACTCACTCATAGACCACAAGGTTGTGAGTTCAATACTAGCCAGGGCTCAGGCTAGACTCAGGCCTGCATCCTTCCAAGGTCGCTAAAATGAGTATCCAACTGTTGGGGGGCAATGAGCTTACAGTTGTAAACCGCTTAGACATTGCATAGCCGGTATGAAGCAGTATATAAATGAAGCTGCTTTGCTTTGCTTTATGATTCTCTATTCTTAGTTTGCTCTTCAGTACATTATGCCATTTATGGAACAGTCACCCTCCAAATAAATCAGATTTTACCACCATAACCGGTTTGCCAGTTCAGACATTATGCGAAACAACAGAACAAACTTAAACCCACTTTAGATCATTATTTCTGGTTCTAGTTTTCTAGCTTTTTAAAGCTTGGGCAGCATAGGCTTTGGCATTTGGCCCAGTCCTGCTTAAGTTGAGGAACTTTTTAGCATTCCTAACTTCTTGACTGGAATATTAGGGGTGGATTTCAACAAGGATATGAACAGCTGAAGTGTAGAAAAGGATGGTTGTTTCCCCCTAAAGCTTCTGTTGCAATTCACATTCCTGGGGAGGGGGGGATTAAAAGCCTTTCTTTCCCCCCCCCCCCCATTTGTGGTGAACAGCTCTAGGCTTTGTGATATGTGGCAAGGAGACTATTGGACAGGAAATTTCTGGAGGCCAGACTTTTTGCCTTCCTTCCTTTGAGTCTTCCATGGTGCTATGCTGTTGCTTGATTCATTTACCAGATCCTTTTATACTCCCCCTGCTAGAATAGAGACCATAGGCAACTGAACACAGACTGCCTGTCCTTGTCATCACCTTTTTTCTAACACTTGTGCTGTTCCTTTTAGCCACAAACACTGCAACTGGACTTCCTGATGAAAATCCTGCCAAACTATCATCATCTTAAAAAGGCCATGAAAGCAACTTCTACTCCAGTCAAAAACTGAAGACCTCTCTGCATGATTACTGAACTTGTGGTTGGGATGTTTTCCTCTGCTTTCAGAACTTCACGTCTGCAAGAACTAACTTGTTTGCCTTTGCTAACTCACTCATTCCATTGTGTAACATAATTTTATTTATTAAAACGATGAAAAATAAAAGCTAATGTATTGTCCTTAGCGGATTTACATTCTTCACAGTGTGCTTTGTTTCTCTCAATTGTTTTCCTTGTTGATAGAATTCTGTGTTTTCACTGAAGGAGGAATTGTTAAACCAGTCTTAGCTGGCTTGAGATGCTCTAAATGTATTGGAGTACAATTCCTATCTCCTCTATTCCTCCCAAGCCAAGCTGAGCTTTTAGTGTTAAAAAGCTCTTTCTGTGGTATTGAGGCAAACTGTCACAGACAAATTAAACGTTTTTAAAGTCCCGTTAACTTCAGTCTTATGTGTACAGACTGCACTTCTAAGCATGCTTAGTAGTAAGCCTCATTGAATAAAGTGGGATTTCCTTCTGACTAGCTTCCTTAGGTGATGTGCTAATCGTCTTCCATAATAGCAATCTCATGATAAGCATGTTATCTCTTCTCGTTGCACAAAACAAGCAACTGAAGAAAGTTAAGTATCCTTAAGCTCATTGATTGTCAAGGAATTACACATTCTGCTATGTTGGATAAGGTCTTTTGACTTTTATTAGTACTAACCAGCGTGCTGTAGTACTAATACAGCTTTGGAGATCAGAGTTCAATTTCCCACTCGGCTATGGATGCCCACTGGGTGAACCACACACTCTCAGCCCCAGAAAACCATGTGATAAGGCTTTAGGGTCGCCATAAGTCAGAAATGACTTGAAGACATATAGCAACAAAGTCTTACATTTCTCTGGATTTCACATCTTTTGTTAGGTCACTGCCTGTGACAAGAGGTTTCCAGTACAGGGATGGTTAACATTTGTGTTCTCTAGACCTGCTCTTGTCTGGTGGTCCAGAGACCAGACCAGGTGACAAACTGATGCCCTCAGAATTGTTGTTGTTGTTGTTGTTATTATCCCGCCTCTCCAAACAGATCGAAGCAGCTAAAAGTGACATAATAATGAAATTACATAATATTAAAATATTATAAATGACATAATAAAATAGCATAATATTTTATAAAGTGACATAATAATAAAATTTATTTATATCCTGCCTATTTTATAAAGTGATATAATAATAAAATGACATATTAAAATATTAAAATGACATAATAATAAAATGACAATATTATTTTATAAAGTGACATAATAAAATTTATTTATATCCCGCCTCTCCAAACAGATCGAAGTGGCTAGAAGATACATTTGGCTAGAAATGACAAGGCTCTGTTGTAATGCTTGTGTTAAGACTGCAGTAAGCATTTCTTTCAGTCGGGCAGAGCGGGATCATTACAAACAAACTATAAAGAGATGTTACATTAGGAGTGGAATATGTCTTTTGTAACTTCAGGGAAACAAATTTGTTTCATTGCTGAATAATCCCAGGATTAGAGGGAGATGACTGTTAGAGACCCCTTACTGAAAAATGAGATAGGACCACAAGCATCAAGACAATTGTGTTGGAGTTGGATACAGATGCTGGTGTTACTGATCTAGGGTACTTGTGACTGCACACAAGTAAGCCTAATTGAAAGGCACTTACTCCCAACTAAGTGATCATACTCTAGGACTGCAACCACTATAAATATATTTATCCTGTTTTGTACTAAGAAACAATAGCAATTGTCAGCCCAGATCCATCCTCCTTTCAGTCCCCCTCATTTCTGATACAAAATTGGTATCAAAAGGGATGTTTGAGGCATGTAACCGCAAATCCAGCCCCAACACAAGGAAGCAGCCATACAATATTAGGAGATCTGGGATGCTCAGCAGGGGAAAGTGCAAAAGCACATAGCCAAGGAGAGATCATTCTACATAATCCCTTCACCAATGGGTATGATTCTGGGTGACAAACCCTGTGTTTACAATAGAATAAAAATCCAAGATTACCTCCTCCTCCAAGCTATATTCCTTTGGCCAGGGATATTTGCATTGATTAGCCAACCATTCCCAACTTTCCTTCCCATTCTTCCCTCCTGGAAAATCCACTCTAATCCTGAATTCTGCCCCAGGATAATTTTTTATTGCATAGATATGCCTGCCTAGGCACCACCAATTTGGTCTTGCCTGGGGTCAGACAAACGCTGTCCATATCTCTCTTGACTCCTCAGCTTGCTGGCCGCACTACAATCCGCAGACATCTTGTTGAGCCATCTCACTTCACGGTGTTGTCCCCCCGATTGGAGATTTGTTTCTGGAATCGGTACAGTATTGCCCTCTGCACACACGCCCCCTTAATTCGCTGTCTGCTACTACCTTTTATATAGTTAGTTCATGGCTGTGTGTGAGAGAGTGTGTGTCTGTGTAGATGTTGGCTTCCTTACAATTAAACTAAGTTGGACCTCACACTCTGGCATTCTAGGTTTTGGAACTGGTATACACAGGCTAAGTTCCCACTTTGAGTTGCCCAAGTCCTTTCACTGCTTTCAATTGCACTAATAAAATACCCCCTTTAATATTAATTTGTGGGTGCCCTCCCAAGACCCCTGCAGTTGGGTAACACAACCTACAAAAGCCTTTAAAAGTGCATGATCCTGGATTATATAAATTGTAACCATGGTCCTTAGTCTGCAAGACTTGAGCAGCACTATTGATGACCAGAGACATTCATAGGCCAACGTGATGACAAATAACACCACAGTATCATCACACACAAAAAGTTATTCCAGTTATATACACAGTAATTGCCTCTGGGCTGCTGTTTCCTTGACTTTAATTGAACAAGGATCTGTTTGGGTTTCCCTTGAGCCTCATGACACACAATTATTTTTTGCAGCAGTTCTGGCCACAACTGAACAGCCAGTGCTTCAAATGTACAACTTTCTTCCAGATCCAGCAGTTTCTTGTGTGGGTGGACTGACATCTAGTGGGCATGAAGTGCTTGGTCTGCTCGTCTGAAAATATTTGAGTATTAAAAGGCCAACAGTTTTCAAATTCTTAGGAATGATGATGATGATAATGATGATGATGATGAAATTATTGTAAGTCACCTTGCTTCTCTTGGATATGATAAAGCAAAGTATGTCATTATACAGCGGA
>CM034703.1:127749359-127760615 GCA_020142125.1 Phrynosoma platyrhinos | reverse complement strand
ACATGCTGATTTTCTTTTGGAACTCCCTGCTACACTCCATTAGCCATCCAACGTTTGCGATGTAGAATATTGTTTTCTTAATATGAAAATAGTGTTTTCTTAATTTGTGTTTTTTCCACATTCATGGGGGCCCTTCACCCCAGCGAATTTGGACAGACCACTGTACATGCATTTTTATTAATCTTCTGGCAGCAGGATAAAGAAGTATCTCAGAATCTCATCCACTACTTTGCCCAAATTGGTCAGGGTTCAGGGATAGAAGAGTGCCTTCTGACCAATGATGCTGTTTCTGGGATTTTCTGTTGCTTCTTCCCATCCTACTTTGGAAAGACACTATTGCTATACCTGGGCAGAGAAATGAGAATGGATTCAGGAGAACTGCATAGGCTTCCCCCATTCTGAGGACCATACATTCTCAGATGCAACCCAACATTGGGGCTTACAGCCTCAGAACACATTTCAGGACTACATCAGTTGAGAAGCAAAGCTATATCCAACGTTGTACATAGTACCACATTGTACCCGCTGATTCCTGATCCAAATTAATGCTTTTTTTTGACTGGAGAAGGTACCATGTTAGTGCAAGGGTTTTTAATAGTTTCTGTGCCATGGACCCCTTTTGGCAGTCCAGTGTTGCCTATGGATGCCTTCACAGAATAATGCTTTTAAATGCATAAAATAAAATACATAGGACACCATTTATATTGAAATACCATCATCCTCCATATCCATGGATTTTTTATCCATGGATTCAAGCATCCATGACATGAAAATATTTCCCAAAAATACAAATTCCAAAAAGCAAACCTTGATTTTGCCATTTTTTATAAGGGGCACCATTTTACTATGTCGTTGTATCCAATGGAACTTGAGCATCCACGGATTTTGGTATCCACGAGGGGTCCTGGAACCAAACCGCAGCAGATACCAAGGGCCCTCTTGTACAATTATCAAAATATTAAAAACAATTTTGAGACATAGTGGCATATGTGTTTCTTCATTAATATATTAAATAACATGATAATACATTTAAATTAAATACATGCAATCTAGCAGCACTTTTAATAGCTACAGTAATTTTGAAGTAGCAATACGTAAAAACAGGGTGTCCAGATATCATAACCATAAAGGAGGACAAGGCAGTAAAAAATGCAGGACATTCCAGAAAAATGTAGGACACTGCAAAATAAGGGCTCAAAACACTACTAGAAATATAAATTAATGCTTCTTAATCATGCTCAAAATGGAGGACATTTTGAAATTCCTCTTGGACAGAAGGTTGAAATGTAGGACATGTCCTGGAAAAGGAGGACGCCTGGGCACCCTGAGTGAAAATGATATTTCAAGATATCTGCAGCAACTGTAATGTGATATGAAATTAGTTGTGATTTCTATTGTTGACGAAGTCACAGGTACCACTAATACTAGTGTGGTTTGTTGTATACATTAATAATTGAAGGAAATGCTAGATAACCATTAGAGAGGTTGGTGGAAAGAAACTTCTGCGGGTTAAAAAACCTTGCACTAGGGTCATAATGTTTACAGTGGGCCTTTGCAGACTGCCAGAAATAGTGCAAATTGAGTCCACTTTTAGGGTTAGGGTTAGGGTTAGGGTTAGGGAATCATGGGAACTATTTTATTGTGGCACCAGAGCTCTCTGACAAAGAAGGCTCAATGTCTCAGAAAAAAAACAATTCCCATGATTCCCTAGCACTAACCCTAACTCTTAAAGTGGACTCAATTTGCACTGCTTCTGGCAGTCTGCAAAGTGAAAATGTCACTTAACAAATCCCTTTCCTTGGCTACCCTGTATGATTGATGTGTCATTAAACAAAATAGTATCTTATTGTTACTTTTCTTAAGAAAGGCATGTTTTCTTCATAGACATGTGCTTGCGCATCTCCACACTAATGCATACCGATACACATGGCTGATCAAAATAGTGGATTTGGAACTGTTTTCTTTGCATCCCACATGGTTTATCTTTGTAACCACAGGAGGTTAAATTAAAAATAAAGCCATGGAGGACAAATTTATTGCAGGGCAAAGAGTTGGAGTGGTGACCTTTTGGCACTCCAGATGTTTTAGCTTGCAGCTCCCATCAGCGCTAAATGATAAGAGATTGTGGGAGCTGTAGTACAAAATATCTGGAGGACCAAAGGCTCCAAAGCTATTGTTTATCAATAGCTATTTGCTTAAAGTCTAAGATTTTAGACTGATCATAGGGGAAAAGTGCAAAGGGATCTTGTAGCACCTTTGAGACCTGAGAGAAAGAAGTTGATAGCATAAGCTTAAGTCTACTTCATCAGATGCATGGATGAAATAGCCATAGTCTATGAAACATCCATGGGTAGCCATGTTGGCCATATAGCAAACCCCAAAACATCAAAAATCAACCAATCAGTAATTTGCCTAATTAAGAAGCAGTGGAGCTTTGAAAACTTGTCACATATTGTTCATTATGGTTGGCCCCATAAAGCTATCACTGGTGGATTTTTAATGTTACTGAATTAGTCTATAAAAGCTTATACTACCAGCTTCTTTCAGTCTCAAATGTGTTACAAGAACCCTTTGCAAACTGATTCAGACCAACATGGCCATGTCTTTGAATTCTACAACATGAAAAAGAAGACAGGGTTTCTATAGCGCTCTAGTGTATATGTGCCTTGTGTATATGTGCCTTCAAATCACCTGTTGACTTACGGTGACTCCATTCATTTCATAGGGTTTTCGTAGGAATCCTCAGAAGTGGTTTTCCAGTTCCTTCCTCTGAAATGCAGCCTACAGCACTTGGTATTCATTGGCAATCCCCTAACCAAGTACTGACCAGGGTTGACCTTGTTTGGCTTCCAAGATCATTCAGGATCTGGTGCCTTTTGGGTTTTTGAGCACTCATGCAAGCTTAACCTACTGAAATCCCTGCTTCCACCCAACTATTAAAAGGCAAAACAGCCTTGTCCCTTTTTAATGGGGTCTCCCTGTTGTCTCTATACAGAGGCTGTTGTTATCTCCAAATGTCCTGTGCTGGAAACAAACAGCCTTCCCCTGTTAGCAACCATGTTTCTTCACTGTTTCTTCTTCAGTTTCTTCACTGTTGAAATCATAGGACCAGTTACTGCTAGAAAGTGAATGCTGGAATCTTTGGACCCTGGACTGGGCATGCTATCCATTAGGGCAGTTTTATTTTTATTTCCCAGTCTTTGATTTGAATTTTATACAGATAGTATAATGCACCATTTATTTTAATGTCCCATTGATGCCCTTTAAAGATGTTTCATATAATCCCTACCCATAAGGTGGTAACTGGTACTTTTCAAGCCTAGTAGTGTTCTGGAATTTATTGCCTGAATCTATGTTCAGAAAAGCCTCATCCTGTCCTGTGGATTTACTTACATCCTCTGAAGTATGCGGAAACATCCTCTTAAGCATCAGGGAGCTTGCCCTTCCTGCACTTTCTCTCCGGATGAATGCAGGCGGAAACTGACTCAGGGTAGACGTCACAACTCCCTGGCAATAACATCATTAAATAATACAAGCAGTTACTGACTTCAGCACTGCAAAACAGTTTACACATATCACATGTATGCATGCAAATACACACACGCTGGTCTGGCTGACTAAAATGGTTGATTTGGAACTGTGATGAAGAAGCCAGTGGAGCTTCGAAAGCTTGAAACATGTATATTGTGCATTTTGATTGGCCCAATAAAGGCATCTCTGTTTTATGGATTTTGGCTGTTATTGTACTTTACTATATGGCCAACACAGCCATATAGTAAAGTACATATCCCAGGATATGTTTTCTGGATGTGAAGATGCCACATTTTAGCCTCAACAGGGGAATCCTAAAGAGAGAACCAATGGACTGGGATGTTACTACCGGTATTTGAGATTTCTACCTCCTACAAAGCTAAAATATTTTTTTTCTTTTAAACTGGGATTGCATTGGCATGTTTTACCTTAACAACATCTAAAGGTTTTTCTGATGCAAAAGCATGGAGGCTTTCTGAGAAATTCAATGTTCTTTTCCTAACAAAGGGGCTTGTAGCCTCACAAAAGATTTGAGACAAACTGGATCTCAAAGGCAGTAGCTTTTTGTCTTGCTAATGGATTTTAAAGTTTTTTTCTTGGACTTTAAAAATCTCCCAGAATTTCCATGGCCAGAAGGAGGAGGGGCCCACCTGCATGAATACCCCTCCACAATGTCTTGACAAAATGCAGGCCTACAGTCACTTTTTTCTTTCTCCTGTATGATTTTTAGCACCTTTGCCTGATGAAGAAGCTAGTGGAGCTTCTAAAGCTTGCAACAGGCATATTGTGCATTTTGGTTGTCACAATAAAGGTTTCACTTGTGTGGATTTGGGATGTTATTGCACATTACAAAACGAACATTACAGATTAGGTTTGAAACATAGCAATAAGTAATGGGAATGTATTACTTTTTTTAACAGGTAACTTCAAATTTTTAACAAAGCATCTTGGACCACCACTTGAAGAGGTATATCCTTCCTGTGGCCCTTATTCCTCAGGCTAGTGGCAAGGATCTCATTGCCCTTCTCAGTTGTAGAGCCACTTGGTCATTTCTCCCTTGCTTAAAAACAATAAGAGAATGCAAAATGATAGAAGCATGTGTCTGCTCCCTGCAAAAATTGCATTTCAAAGTTTTTGCCCCAATAATGTCACTGAGGATCAGTGCCTATCTTTGTAACTTTACAAGGGTTAGCAAGATCTCCGCTGCTCATTGCTAGAACATGTTACAAAGCTGCTGAACTGGTTTTGTCAAATTTGATTGTGGAGAAAGAAAGGTATGTTTGGGGTGAACACAGTGAGAGTGGTTCAGGACCAGCCCCATTGCCCTACAAATAGTATCTCCCTTTTCTCTCTAGAATAGCATCTGCTGCTTGGAAACACAAATAAGCTTTATTTTTAGCTTGCTCTTTCCCTCCTCCACCGCTTGTCCTTATTCAGTATACCTGAATGTACATATCTTGCACATTGGAAGAGGAATCGAGGAATCTCACCAGTAGCTCTCTCGCATCCTTTTTGGCTGTATTTGATGATCAGAAACCAATATAAGAGTGATTTAGCTGGAAACTTGAAATCTGACTGTTTGTACAGACAGCCCATCTATTGTATTGTTGTACTTAAAGGCACATGAATAGACTTCTGTTAATATCTTTTAGGGGGGAAGCGCTCGCTGCAATGGAAAGGCTTTTTCCAGACAAATACACAAGAGCTGGTTTTCAACAATTATTTTATATAATTAGAGTATTTATACCCCGCTCTTCAGGCTCTCAGAGCAGCTTTATTGTTGTTGTTTTGTGCCTTCAAGTCATTTTCGACTTATGGCGAACCTAAGGCCATCATGGCCATCATGGCTATCATGGGGGTTTTCTTGGCAAGATTTGTTCAGAGGAGGTTTGCCATTGTCTTCCCTGGTGGCTGAGAGAATGTGACTTGCCCAAGGTCACCCAGTGGGTTTGCATGGCTGAGCTGGGATTAAAACCCTGATCTCGAGAGTCCTAATTCAACACTCAAACCACTATGCAGAGCAGTTTACAGATTGCTAATTTGACAGTTCCCTGCCCTTAGGTTTAGAATCTAAAAAGACATGACGCAAAAGGAGAAGGGAATGTCACAGCAAATACATTTTCATACAATTGTGGAGGAAGACTCAGCCAAAGTGACATGATGAATATGAAGCCCCTGACAGACCAGATACAACAACAACAACACATTTTATTTATAGCCCGCCTCTCCCTGCGAATCAAGGCGGGTTACAACAAATGAGAATAACAATAAAATACAATATACAATTAAAATCCACATTTCTAAATAATCCCCTATCCCATCCCCCATCCCAATCATAAAAAAGAAGCAAACTAAAAACAATAACAATATAAAATACTAATTAAAATAGGAAAAAATAACAAATTAGCTAAAATTAAAGGCAAGATATCTATCTTTCTTGGGGTAGACTAGGGCTATCAATATCAGTGGAGGGGAGGCTAATCTGGAAATGCTCCAGATGCACTTTCATCCTCAAAAAGGTAATATGTATTGTGTATCATTGAGCCTTGCTCTCTTTTCTGTTTCCTGTGCCATTGTGAGTATGGGAAAACGCAGCCTACCCCAGCACCTAACCAGGGAGCTATGCAAGAGGGATACGGAAAATAGACCCTGTGGACATTTGTTCTGACAGAATCTGGGAAGCATCCCAGCTCCGTTAGGGTAAATACTGTAACTTACTAGACAAGTGTTTGGCAATTGTATAAATATTGGGGATAGCCAAGTACAGCTAAAAGGACTGAACAATGAGGAGTCACCTTATAGCTGCTCAGAGATGCCCCAGCCTTTTTCTTGCTCTTGAATGCCGTATATGGACTACTCCGCATTTCTGTATGCTTCCAAATGTGACACATCTTGTCCCTGAAAGGAAAAAATTATGTGTGTGTTGACAGATATCGCCTCTCACCAACGGCAGAATTAGATGGCTTTCCTTCCACCAAGCTGCCTGGCATCACAAACTCAGTCACCTGTTCTTTCTGCACTTTACTCCTGGGATGATTAACTGGAAGATGAAGGACTGGGGGCCCTTGAAGACGGCAGGCAAAAATCTTCAAACAGAATCTGTTCGGCCCACTGAGTTGGGTGGCCAGCCCATGAGAAATCAATCACCTCACATTTCCACACTTATATACTATTCTCTGGGTTTGCTATAGTTTTTCAGCTTGAGTTAAATGTAACTTCTGGAAAAAGCCATTTGGTTGTTCCTGACTGATCCTTCATCAAGGCCAACAAGAGCTTGGAAAGTCAGATGGTGAAAATAATCCAGGTCGAATCAGGGTTGAATCTTGGTTGTTCACAGTATTTTGAATGCATCCAATTACCTTTTTTTTGGGGGGGGGGGGAAGGGAATACTGCCAAACAAACCACTTAACCCGGGATAATCGATCTCAGTTCCCCCCCCCCCAAGTTTTTCTAAAATATTTGTATTCTTGGCTGTGTGAATAATTGATGCGAATAGACCCGGGATAAACCAGGATACAACTATGAATGCCTTGAACATACTCTGAATACATCCACAATACATTGAACATACTCTGAATACATCTTCATTCTGACATGTGTGAGCAACAGAACTTGCAGAGATGCACACAGATGCATTCTGTAGTGTGAACAACAAACCTGGAATGAGTGAGATTATTCACATTTGTTGTTGTTGTTGTTGTTGTTGTTGTTGTTGTTGTTTTTAAGTGCCCTCAAGTCGATTTTAACCCATGGCGACCTTGTGGATGAGACATCTCTAAGAATCCTGTCCTCCACTGCTCTGCTCCTGTAAACAAAACAGCATCTGAATGGCCCCTGAGAGTAGTTAGTTAGTTAGTTAGTTATTTTATATCCCCACCTTTCTCCCAGCACAGGATTCAATGAAGTGTACAAACTTTAAAAAAAACACAATATGGCCTAAAAAACCCTCTAAGAACAAAAGTTAAAACACAGTTAAGAGGAACCTCTATTTCAAAAAATGCAAGTGAAAAATCAGTTTTAACAAAACATTTAAAATATAATAAAATGGAAACACAACACCCTACCGAAAGCTCCATCTGCTGCACATATTAAAAAACTGAATGCCTCCTGATTTCACTGAAATCAGTGAAATCAGGAGGCATTCAGTTTTTTATTGCTGGTGGAAAGACAGCAAGAAGGGGACCAACCAGACCTCCCAGGGAAGGGAGGTCAATAACTTGGGAACAGCTACTAAGAAGGACTTCTACCATGTCCTAACTAACCAAATATGCCTGGGATGGTGGTGGGACCATTCTGTGGAAGGGAAGCTTAGGAGTTAACTGTGTCTACTGCCTTGGCCATTTCCCTGCTCCAGAGATCAACCAGGTTTTAACAGGATAATCCACCAAGGGCAGGGGCAGGCAACCTTTTGGAGCCAGGGGCTGGGTTGCTGTTCCTCAGACAATTGAGGGGCCGAAGCACCAAAAATAAATAAATAAATAAATAAATATTAAAAAAAATAAAAAATATGCATGCACACTCTCTCAGCCCCAGAAAAGCCATGGCAAAACCCCTGTGGAGATTTTGCCAAGAAAACCCCAAGAACAAGCAATAACAACAATAATCAATATCATCATGACGGGCAGCGGCGGCAGGGGGTTTCCCCGATCCTTAGGTTTCCTACCCCTGGCCAAGGCAAAACAAAATTTCCCAAGAGCTGTTTGGACCCATAACCCTCCTGGGGTGGACTACAGCTTACAATGATCCCTTACCTCTGAAAAGGCTTCAAGTCCCAATTGAGTCTAAACCTAACCAGGTAGTGATCTGGCCGTAAGAACAGAACTATAGAAAGTAATGTGTTGTGTAACTGACTACAAAGCCTCCCCCCGTAACAGTAATTCACTACTGTTAATATTCTCCACTGAATTTTTTGTGACTTATCAGATTGTTTTCCTTTTGAAAGATTCTGCTCAAAATGCCTCTAAGGCTGCGTCTGTACTGCAGACACAATCCAGGCTGACTCCTTTTTAACTGCCATGGTTCAATGCTAGGGAATTCTGGGAAAATTTGTTTTGCGAGACATTTAGGAGATTATTGCATTGCCTGGGCATGGGCTGAGACCAGGCTGGGAACATATGCTATCGCACAACTATGTGCCCAATGGGAACGGCTCCCATAATAGAAAACAAGCATTTTTACCTTAGGACAGGAGAAGAAGGATGGGATCGTAATGATCTGGGCACAGAGTTGTGTGATAAGACATGGTCCCAGCCCGGTCTCAGTCCTTGCCCAGCTCAGGAAAGGGCAGCTAATGCGATAAACCCCTTAGCCCAGGGGTAGGCAACCTTTCCCCTTTAAGGGCCGAGGGACTTCAGCTCCCAGAATCCCAGGAGCTATTGGCCAACATGGGACTATTGGCCAACATGGCTGAGGCTTCTGGGAGATGAAGTCCCTCGGCCCTTAAAGGGGAAAGGTTGCCTACCCCTGCTAGCCTTTTCTATCAAATGCTCTGTTGTGCCAACAAACTACAGTTCCCAGAATTCTATAGTCTTGAGCCATGGCATTTAAACTGTTGTCATACTGGATTATTTGTCCAGTGCAGATGCAACCCTCAAATGCTTGAAAGTGTACTTCAAAAGGAAGTAGCAAATGTCACGAATTACTTATACATGTGTGCATGCATGCACACATACACATGCATTCCCTCCTGAAATTATTGGCTTGAATCCTGTTGGTTAACCCAAAATACAGTAGACCCAACTTATGGCGACCCTAAGGTAATCCTATCCTGGGGTTTTCTTGGCAAGTTTCTTTAGAAGGGGGTTGCCATTGCCATCCTTTGAGGCTGAGAGAATGTGACTTGCCAAGGCCACTCAGTGGGTTTCTATGGCTGAGCCGGGATTCGAACCCTGGTCTCCAGAGTTATATTCCAATGTTCAAAGTACTATGACATCTTGGCTGCCAGAAAGAGAGCAAACATCCAAACAAATAAACTTTTTATAACATGTTTAACTTATTGTATCCCTATTACTACAACAAACAAACATGAACTCATGATAGGAAACTACATTTATGTGTGTTTCACAATTTCTGTGACCTGAGGCCTGACTTAGGGGGTCAAACTGATCTTGATATTTCTGAGTTTGTTGAGTGTACACAACCAAACACAAACCACAAACCATTACTCTGTTTAATTTATGTTTATAATACAAGGTTTTTTTTCTAAACTTCAGTTACTTGTTAATACACTTGGATCTCTGTATCCACAGATTCAACCATCCACGACTTAGAAATATTTACAAAATATATAAATTCCGGAAAGCAAACCTTGATTTTGCCATTTTATATCAAGGGCACCATTTTACTACACCATTATATATAATGGGACTTGAGCATCCATGGATTTTGGTATTCACAGGGGTGGTGGGGGTGGTTCCTGGAACCAAAGTCCACCGGATACCAAGGGACCACTGTATATATTGAACAAAATCTGTCCTCTAGTTTCTTTATTTACATGTGTACATAAATAGATATACACAGTTTAATTGCATTATACACCTGTGGCAAATAGTTGAAACTCTATCACACATTTTGTTCTCATTTGCCTTTTATAACCAGTACCGTAACCAAGCGATTGCCCCTTACTGAGCCGTAAACCAGGCTATTCTGAAATGTTTTATATCAAAATGCTATTGCAAGACAAATGCATGAATATTACCTTGTCTGTTGCAAAATTTTTGTTTTTAGCTGTTAAAATTAGAGAGATTGGAATATCAAAAAAATTCGGGCTAATGGCAGCATACCTTCAATCTATAATTATATAATCAAAATAATTTTCCAGTGTTATAACTCAATCTGGTCATTTAATTTCATGTAAATTTCCTGTATTTTATGTAACTTTTCTGTTTGATATGGCTTTAAGTTATATGCAATCCTTCTATTTCATTTGGTTTTAAGTTATAGCATGTCTCGCTGGGTCTATCGACTGTAAATAAGGATTAATGATTAGACACCTGTGTCTGTGCATTTTTGTGATTTGTTGAGTATAATGTCTGCAGTGAACTAGGCAAAGAAAATAAGCATCTTAAACACTTTTTGTAAAGTTATACTGGTACTTATTATTAAAAATAATAAATGAATTATTTTAAAAAATATAACTGAATTTTAAAAGTATGCTCTTTCCTTTCTTTTCCATTTTGTCATTTGTTTTAGATGGAAGTTAATACAGTTGGCCCTCCACATTTGCGGCTTTGACTTTTGCACTTTTGATTAATATGTTCTCTCTAGGAATCTCTAGGTCCGCCAGCACAAGTTGACCATAGAGTTGTGCTGGAGAACCTAAAAGTTCATAGAGAAAACACTTCTCTAGGCATTTGTAGGTCCTCTAGCATGAATTTATGGTCAATCTCTGGCAGATGTTGACCATAGAGTTGCACTCTCAGGGGAAAAAAATTGTATGTTTTTTATTTGTGGTTTTTCCACATTCACGGGGTCCTTCACCCCTAACCCTAGCGAATGTGGAAGGACCACTATAGAAGGTGGTCCTTCTTTACGAAGGCAACATTACTAAGGAATATAATCACCATAAATGTAATAAACTCTATAAATAATTATTCAGGACTCTTTTTTTCTTCAGAGGAATGGCCCTGCTAGTCAGTCCCTTCTGATTCTACTTACTTAGGGTTGAATACAAAGATATAGCTGTGTTGGGGGGGTTGCAGACTGCCAGAAATAGTGCAAATTGAG
>CM034703.1:127717660-127734385 GCA_020142125.1 Phrynosoma platyrhinos | reverse complement strand
GGTTATTTGTTGTTGATTGTATGGGTGCATTCTTTTTAACTTGTAAGCCTCCTTGACAGCCTCAGCTAAAGGCGGGGTATAAATAAAGTTTTATTTTTTATTATTATTGGACTGCAAGTCCTAGCATTCATCAACATTAGCTGTGCATTATAGCAACCCCAGTAATTTCTGGAAGGCCTTATGAATCAGACTCCTGTATTAAAGGTTTGTAGGACTTTAACACATGAGGGGAAATTGGAAGTATAAATGGTGATTAACCCGCAATTGTGTTAATGGTTTTCACACAATGTCACGTGCAAAGGGCTATTATCCTGTGAATAACCTGTGATTAATCCACAATTGCACAGATGGTTTTTACACAACGTTGAGATGAAATGTGATTAAAGTACCATTATCCCGTGAATGACCAGGCAAGAAACAATAGTAACTAATTCACAGAATTTTCCCATGAATGACTTTTTGCTGTTTCTTGCCTGGTTATTCCCTGGTTCTTCATGGGATAATAGCATTTGCGTTAATGTCATTTTAAGCACATTTTAATGTCAGTTGTGCGATTTTTGCAGGTTAATCATTGTTTAAACTCTCATTTCCCCCCATGTGATAAACTCCTTTGTTATCTTTAAAAGAAGACCCATATGAGGTGACAGAAGGTTAGGGTAAGTTGTAGAAGGTGAAAAGGATGTTGGATAGATGGAGAAGAGGAAGGGTACAAACAAAATGATAATGGGTATGGTAATGAGAGAAGGATGAAATAGGCAGAAAATACAGAGGAGGTAAATTGAAAGGAAAGGAAATAGGGGATGTAAGAATGATGAAGAATGGATAAGGAGACATGAGTTTAGAGGAAGATTGCTTCTTTGGTTTGATTCTGTATAAGTTTGTGGAAGCTGTTTATGTTTGATAGCAGTTGATATAATCATTTTAAATTATGGTAAGGATGAAGATGTATGTAAAGTATTTAAGGTTAAGAATGATCTATGATTCTTATGTTTTTTAAGATGATAAAATATTTTTGTTTTGTTTATTTTTTTTCTTGGTATTATGTCTGTTTATTTGTAGTTGTTGTAAAATTTGAATAAAGATATTTGGAAAAAGAAAGACAGAAGACCCACATAGAGTACGTTGTAGTCACGAAGCCTGAAAATTACAGAAGGATAGACCAGTAAGCTCTTGAGAAGGGTGCAAGCTTCCTTATTAGCTGGTGATGAAGAGAGGAAAGAAACAACTCTTAACCCGCTTCTCAAGAAGCAGTGTTGGGCCCTGGGTATTATTAGATCAGGTCACAGGGCTCCTATTAGTTGCAGACAAGATAGCTTCTGCTACAAGACTGGATGGCTGTTCTGTATCAGTTTTGCATCTGGCTTATTCAAGATGTGTTTAGTTCTATCCCTATGAGTGCCACAAAGTCCCTTTGGGGGACTAAATCTGTCAAACATGTTCACAGATCTTGTTATATGTAGGATGTGTTAAACTCCAGAAAGATGAATTCTTTAATGGAAGTAACCAATTTAGTAATAGATTTAGTTCAAAATAATAGAGAATTTGAGCAGAGGTAGACTTTTGCATCATTACTTATTTGACTAATGTATATCCTGACTTTCTCCTGGCACAGACCCCAAGGCAGCTTACAAATTAAAAACAAAGCACAGCTTAAATCTTAACTAATATAAAAGTTAATAAATGATTAAACACACAGTTCTATTAAAAGCAGTTAAAACACATTGAAAACAGAGTAAAAAAGATAAAAGCACACCAGGAAGGTCTGCAAACCGTGTCTTAGGAGGAGAGACTTAGGGAGCGGGGTATGTTTAACCTAAACAAAGAGAAGGTGAAGAGGTGAGGCGATAGCTCTGTTTAAATATGGTATTTGAAAGAATGTCATATTCAGGATGTAGTAAGCTTTTTTCATGCAGCTCCAGAGAATAGGACCCAGAGCAATGGATTCAAACTATAGGAAAAGAGATCCTACCTTAACATTAGGAAGAACTTTCTGAGAGCTGTTTGACAGTGGAAGATGGTCCCTCAGAGGGTGGTGGAGTCTCTTTCTTTGGAGGTTTTTAAACAGAGGTTAGATGGTCATCTGTCAGGGGTGCTTTGACTGTGTATTCCTGCATGGCAAAGGGAGTCGATGGCCCTTAAGGTCTATGGTCCAATCTATGATTCTAAGAGCACTCCCCACTAGATAACCTCTCTGCCACAATATGTTAAGAGCCAAATAAATAAATAAAATGTACTTCCCTGCCGGTGGAAAGAGAGCAAGTGGGGCCAACTGAGCCTCCCATGGAAGGCAATTCCCCAACTTGGGAGCAACCATTGGGAAGACTCTCTCCTGTTGTCCTCAGCAAGCATACCTGTGATGGCGGTGAGAATGAGAGAAAGCCAAGGTTGCATTAACCAAAGTTGTGCCTTGGGTGAAGTGGGACAGTGAAAGAGAAGATGATGAGCATGAGGAGCATAGAGTTTCCTTATCAAACTATACAGGATTGTGGAATTTCATCATTCAAAAGAGACTGAGATGGGATGAACACCTTCTGAAACAGGAAATGGACTCAAGAATCTTAATTGTACCTTAAGTCATCTCTACCAGTCTTCCAGCACCTTATTTCATTGCAGAATGGCTGTTAAGTTAGAAGTGGTTTCTCATGTTTAACATAAATCTATCTACCGTATGTGTCATTTGGGCTTCTGAATAGTGTAGTCAATGATACATTGTATAGTGTAGTCAAGAAAAGTCACAAATTCATGTATGTTTACTAACATTTGTGCCATACATCTCTGTTACATCTTAGTCACATGTGTGTGTCTAGGTCAGGGATAGGCAACCTTTCCCCTTTAAGGGCCGAGGGACTACAGCTCCCAGAATCCCAGGAGCTATTGGCCAACATGGCTGAGGCTTCTGGGAGCTGAAGTCCCTTGGCCCTTAAAGGGGAAAGGTTGCCTACCCCTGGTCTAGGTTCTTCAGTGCAACTCTATGGTCAGCTTCCACCAAATGTCTCACTGAACCAAAGGACCTAGACTCGCAGGGGCAGGCAAACTGTCCCCTTTAAGGGCCGAGGGACTTCAGCTCCCAGAATCCCAGACTATTGGCCAACATGGCTGAGGCTTCTGGGAGCTGAAGTCCAAAATCCATAAGAGGGCTGAGTTTGCCTGCCCCTGAAGAGATTCCAAAAGGACACTTCACTAGGCATTTGTAGCTCCTCCAGTGCAATTCGATGGTCAATGTCTGGCAGATGTCGATCACAGAGTTGCATTGGAGAACCTAGAAATTCCTAGAGAGGTGGTCTCTAGGTAAAAAATAGTGTTTTTTTATTTGTGGTTTTTCCACTTCCATGGGGTTCCTGTGCCCCTAACCCCAGCAAATGTGGAGGGCCCACTGTATACTATATTTTATCATTCTAGTATACATGCCGTTTAAAAAAAATGAAATGGCTATCTTTAGTATTGAACAAAGAGTTTAAGGAACTAGGAGGTGATGCCACCTACTTGGTAGTATGTGTGCTATTATGTTTGGGAGGCATTACCTCACTAGCTGATGAGAACAAGCATTTGTAATATTTATAATTATTTTAAGGGCTTAAAACCACTTAGTGGTTGTTGATGGAGAGACCATTCCATGACTATATTTGTACAGAATGCCATGCCAGAATTCTTTAAAATTTTGCTACTCCAAGCAGTAGTGGCAAAAAGCCAAAAATACAACAGAGATCTTTTATCAATGTTTTGTTTAATGTGGCACCTAAACCCAACAGAATTATCAGTCCCTCTGTATTATTTATTTAAGTATTTATTTAATTTTGTATGCTGCCTTTCTCCCAGCACAGGACTCAAGGCAAATCTCTTTCAGCATTCCTGCCAGGAGAGGAATAAATATAGACCAAGGAATGAGTTACTTCTCTGGCTTGTCAGGCAGGGTCCTGCCAGGTTGTGTGTTTGCTAAACCAGGGGTAGGCAACCTTTCCCCTTTAAGGGCCGAGGGACTTCAGCTCCCAGAAGCCTCAGCCATGTTGGCCAATAGTCCCATGTTGGCCAATAGCTCCTAGGATTCTGGGAGCTGAAGTCCCTCGGCCCTTAAAGGGGAAAGGTTGCCTACCCCTGTGCTAAACCATGAGTGGAAGGTCAGGTGCCAGACCGACTGGCCAGTGTCCATGTCTGTGACAGGTCAGAATTTTACAGAATTCCAGTTTTTCATTCCACGCGAGTGCAAATTCATGGAAAGGCCTTCTATAGCAGTGCTACTCAAAAGTGGGGCTCCATGGAATGGTGCCGATCCCATAACCATTGACTGCTAGTCTGTGGCAAGTTTCTAGGAAAGAATGAAACAATAGTAATCAATGGGCACACATATGTGTTCACATGGGAGCCCTGGTGATGCAGTGGCTAAATGACAGTATTGCAGCCACAAGGTTGTGAGCTCGATCCCAGGGCTCCAAGGTTGTCTCAGCCTTCCATCCTTTCATAGGTCGATAAAATGACTACCCAGTTTGTTGAAGGCAATTGGCTTACAGATTGTAAACTGCTTAGAGAGTGCTGAGTTTACTGATAAGTGGTATAGAAATGTACGTGCTATTGCTATATGCAGAAATATCGCTGGGCTCCCACATCACATAGATTGATGTACTGTTCAACAATATCCTACAAGATTCTTTAGTATTCTGGCTTGTTGTGACATTTGTGTGTGTCCATTATGTGTTCTTCCTCCTAGATCAGAGGGATTTTGTTTTAAAAACAGAAATAAACCCAAACCCAAGTTGGCTTAGTTGGTTGTTTGAGCTCTGAGTGGCATTAGATTACTTGGATTTGTTAGGTGTATATTGTCAGTTGATCACTGCTCCTTTGAAGTCAGAGAGATCTATGTTTGTTTTGCACTTGTACATTTGCTGAAGTTTTAGTTTAGTTTGGATGATTGCAGGGGAAGCCATAGTTAGCCAGGAATCCCAGTTAGAAGCAGGAGATAATGTTCAATGGCTTAAGCAGAGATATTTTCAAGATAAGAAACTGATAACACTTTACCAAGTTGATACATTTTTCCTGTTAAATTGCCACACGAGAATATTCTGAGTAATATAACTGAGAAGAAGAAAACATTGTTCTCCAAATAATCTGAATTGTTTTCATTCTCCCTGTCTTTCTGTCCACTATCAAGATAGAGGTACATTAAAAAAGCAACAACAGCCAGAACAACTCATACAGTAGAGCAGAATTAAGGGAATAGAGCTGTCTGTGATTGTTTACCTTATATTTTCTTATTTTTGATGCTCTGCTAAATAGCGGCTTAAAACTGATCTATAGAATGACATTGATTTAACATTAGTGTTCACAGTACCTTGAAAAATTATCTTAGCAATTCTTACAAAGACCCATGAAATACATCAGTATTCTTCCCATATTGTAGGGAGGGAGGGTAATGCTGAATGCTTAATAATACCTAGAGAATTTATGGCTGAGGTAAGATTCAAACTGGAAATTCTCTTGCTCACACTAGCTGGCAGTAATTCTGTGGAAATGGAAATAATAAATGGAAATATAAAATGGGAAATTCCAAAAAATTGCGCACTGTTCTGAGTAGCAAGATGAAATCTCAAGCTGTTTTGGATTTCCAACCTGTTTATACTATTCACGTGTTAGTCACTTAATATAGTACTGTACTGTACTGTACTGTACTGTATCTATCACAGTTATCAGATTGACTGTTGTGGTATAGCAGTGTTTGTGTTTTTATTTTACTTAATAATGGTCCCAAAATGCAAGAGTAATGATGCTGGCAATCTGGGTATGTCAAAGAGAAAGTGTGAAGTGTTTTCTTTGAGCAAAAAGATGAAAGTTTTTGACATAATAAGGAAAGAAAAAAAATCATATGCTGAAGTTGCTAAGATCTATGGTAACAGCAAATCTTCTATCAGTGAAATTGAGAGAAAGGAAAATAAATGTATGCTAGTTTTGCTGAGGAATTGGAAGAATTTGTTAAGTTACTTGAAGAGGAAGAAGAAGAAGCTGAAGCAGAACCAGCAGTGTGGACATTAAAAAAATTGCCAAAGTGTTTTGAATTGCACACATATTAAATTATGGAATACAGTCCTTGGATGAAGTGCTGCATTAAAGTCACTTATATGATCATCAAAGGATTGCTACCTCTGCAGCAACACTTTGATCAGTTAAAAAGAAAGAGACAAAAATATCCGATTACAGTATTCTTCCAAAGGTCTTGGCAAAACCCCTCCAATATCAAGGATCCCAAACCATCAACATCATATGCTCCTGACATCAACGTTGTCATCGCATGATGATCCAAGATCATCCGAAGCAGATGATCCTCCTTCTGATATATCATCGCAAGGTCAATAGTAGCCTAGCGCTATGACATTCTGGTGTAGCGTTAGGCTACAATTGACCTTCTGATGTCACACCTATATCATTCACCTCATTTAAAAAAATAGAGTTTCATACTATCCACAATTTTAGGTATCCGCTGAATGTCTTGGAATATATTCCCCACTACTAAGGAGGTCTTACTATATTCAGAGGTGGTTTTGCCAGTTCTGTCCCATGAAATATAGCCTATAGCATCTGGTATTCGTTGACAGTCTCCCATCCAAGTACTAACTAGGCCTGACCCTGCTAGGCTTCCAAGATCAAACAGGATCTGGATAGACTTACTTGGGAGTAGATCCCACATCACAATACCACTGTGAATCGAAATGTAGGTGCAGTATGTTCTGTAAATGAGATTTCAACTGTTTCGCTGTACTGCAACTTTAAAATAAAAGTAACTAGGAAAAATATTTATAAAATAAACATTTTTGTATGGAGAGGGGGAGAGAATAATGCTTACTTCCAGTTTTGCTGAGGCTTGTGGTTAATTCTAAAAAAGAATAGAAGTATGCCAATCATAACAGTAACAAGAGAGAAATATAGGCAGCTGGTCTAAAGGGGTGAGAATAAAGCTTTCCCAGTGTCCCACTTGGTTTAAGAGGTCAAAGGGAATGGGAAAAAGAGGACTATTTAAAGAAATTAAGAGGAAAATATTGAGAGAAGGATTGTAAAGTGTGAAATGCAGCAAGCCAAAACCACCTTGATTTTTTTTTTTTTTTTTTTTTTTTTTTTGTCTTGCTCCTCTGTGCTTCTTCTATTAAAAACTGTTTCCTCTTATTTTTACCCCTCTGGCTTTCATAAACCTTTGGATTTACATGCTTATTTGTTTCTGGTATATTTTTTTTGGGCTGCAGTCTTAAACATCTTCATATTAGTGTTTGTGAGAACTATTTTAGAATAAATAGTGCAAAATCTGTTAAATTGCTATCACTACAGTATTTTTACATTGGAAAATGACATTACCGTATGTTAAATTCATACTTGGTAATGTGTGCTGTCAGGCTGTGAATTTAGGTTTTCCTTTCCCAACTTGGGTCCTTCCAGATGTCTTGATCTGCAACACCTGAGATCCATACCCATTAGTTATGCTTCCTGAGTCTTAGTCCAGAGTGTGTGGGAGCAATCAAACTCGGGAATGCTGATTAAACTGGTGAAGGTTATATAAGGTAAATTTAATCCCAACTGGATTTTATTGGAATTATTTGGGACTTTGTTGTTGTTGTTGTTGTGTGCCTTCAAGTTGTTTCCTATCATGGGGTTTTCTTGGCAAAATTTGTTCAGAGGAGGTTTGCCATTGCCTTCCCCTGAGGCCAAGAGAATGTGACTTGCCTAAGGTCACCCAGTGGGTTTCATGTCCAAGCTGAGAATTGAACCTTGGTCTCTGTAGAGTTATAGCCCAACACCCAAAACACTATGCCACACTGGCTCTACTTAGACATTTAAATTGCGACATCCAGAAATCTAAACTACCCCAGCAGGGTCCAAACCATTGTATTCCCCATCACAATGTATGGGTGTGAGAGCTGGACAGTGAAGAAAGCCGATAGAAATCAACTCATTTGAGATATGGTGCTGGAGAAGAGTGCTAAGGATAAGGCTAAAAAGGCAAACAAATGGGTCTTAGAACAGATCAAGCCCAAACTCTCTCTCTCAAAGCCAGGATAACTAAACTGAGGCTGTCATACTTGGCCAGATCATGAGAAGGCATGAATTATTAGAAAAGACAGTGATGCCAGGAAAGGCAGAAGTCAGTACAAAGAGAGGAAAATAGCATGCCAGATGATTAGGCTTAATCAGAGGAGCCACAGGCCTGATCCTGCAGGACCTGAGCAAAGTGGTAGTGGATTGGGGGTCTTGGAGATATCTCATCTACAGGGTCTCCAGGAATGGAGGTTGACTCAAGAGCATTTAACAACAGCAACAGGTTATGCTCCCAATGTTGCCTCCCCTTGTTTCATAGCATGGCTTAAAACTATACACTGAAAAGAGACTGGTATTCCTCTCATGTCCATGACGAGAGTCTCATGAAATTAGCAGGCATCAAATTATAGCCAATATTTAAATGAATGGGGAAAGAGGACAAGATGCCAGCCTGGGACAAATGTCATGCCACTGGAGACCTCTGATGGGGAGCATTTTGGAGACAGTATTGATCTACTCTACAGCAATATGCTCTGCGGTAGCAGCTGTCCTTCTGCGTGGACAAATACAACATAAATATTTACAGACCCATTTCTTTAGCAGCTGTGTTTTCAAGACAACAGAAGTAGAGTAGATGCTCATCCTCAGCTGTGTTCCTCCTCATCCAGCCAATCTGGTAGAAGGCTAGTATTTTTTTCTTTCCCTAGACTGCTATGAGAATAGTATTCTAATTTTCTGACCTCCTGTACTGTCTTCACCCACAAATTTTAGCTCCCCTTCTTTTAAGAATTTCCAAAACCCCTGCAAAAGCAGAAACTGGGAAGTACTGCTTTTAAAACATTGATGGGTATGTGGGTACCGAACATCTGGGGCCATGATGATGGAGTGGCAGAGTCTGAGCAACAAGGAGTGTGTTGGTGACATTCCAGATGATGATGTTGGATGTACTGCTAGTGCTCTTGGGTAGAGGCTTTTTGTTTGCCTTAAGTGGGTTTTTGGGATTCCAGCAAGTGTAAACAGATTTTGATAATCTAAACGAAGAGGAGGGAAGAAAGCCCTCCATTAGTGAAGTTAATATTTATATGGATGTTCTCTGAGCAAGACGAAATGTACACTCCTTGACGAAAACAATGACACACAGAGCTATTTTATTTGCCTCTTGTGCTATTTGTCTTATGGTATATTATCTGTTGTTTGGCTTTTGTGGTAAAATTCCATGGTTCAAATTTAGGGATAGAGTTTACTGTCATTCAGAGTCCATGTTGGTTGCCAGAGGTTTTTTTTTTAAGTACTGTGATGTTCTTCTGCAAATGTTGTTCTAGTGTTATGATGTGCTGACTGTTTTTAGACTATAGCCATGTCAGTTCTCAGCAGAGCTGAGAAAAATTATTTTTAGGGGCTATAGGATAGACATGGGACCCAGTGGCTCAGTGGTTAAGATGCTGATTCTGACAATTGCAAGATCAGCAGATCAGCAGTTCAAGGTCTAAGTGTCACATGATGGAGTGAGCTCCCATCACTAGTCCTAGCTTCTGCCAACCTGGCAGTTCAAAAGCATATAAAAATGCAAGTAGATAAATAGGTACCACTTTGGTGGGAGGTTAACAGCATTCTGTGAAATCATGCTGGCCACATGATCACAGAGTAGTCTCTGGCAATGCTGGCTCTTTGGCTTAGTAATGAAGATGAGCACCACCCCCTTCAATCAGTCACGACTAGACAAATCTTGTCAAGGGAAAATCTTTACCTTTACCTTTAGGGTATAGATCCCAAGGGTTCAATAGTGATGCCTACACATTCACTATTGTTTCTTCTTGTTGTTGTGTGCCTTCAAGTCGTGTCTGACTTATGGCAACTCTAAGGCAAACCTATCTTAGTAATTTTGTTCAAAGGAGGTCTTGCCATTGCCTTCCCCTGAGGCTCAGAGAGTGTAACTGGCATGTAACGGGTCACTCAGTGAGTTTAATGTCCAAGCTGGGAATTGAACCCTGGTCTCCAGAGTCATAGTCCCACACACTCAAACCACTGAGCTGCAGGAAAAGCCTCCCAACAGAGAGGTGACTTTTCTACAAGGCAGGTAATAAGTGATTGCAACCATAGACCATTGCAAAATGTAGTACAGTACATAAGATACATACGAGGTGATGCTGAAAGGTTCTCAGCCCGGCCAAGAAGGGAATGACCTGGAACCATGAAACTTACATGGTATTCCACATATTCACCCCAAAGTACAGTACACTTGGCACATCATTTAAATTTCTTTAACCTTTCCAAAAGAAATTTCTGATGTCTGGTCACTGAAATACTGCTCTGTTGTGCTGTTATCATCTCTGAAGCATTTGGCAGTTTATTTCCTTTTAACCTTTTTAAGGTTTGGAAACTGGAAATGGGCAAATGAAGCAAGATCTGTTGAGTAGGGTGCACGATCTATGCACTCAAACCCCAAATTCTTCAGAAATCCATTGTCTTTCCAGCCCTGTGAGCAGATGCATTGTCCTGCAAAAAGAGAACACCTTTCTCTAGCTTCCCTCTCTATTTTTTCTTCAGTGCCTCCTTTAATCAGCACAGCAAGTTAGGCTAATATTCTCCCTTAACTGTTTGGTCCTTCTGAAGATAGTCATCCAAATACTTTCCTTAACTGTGGCCATGACCTTTCTAGCTGGACTTTGAGTCTTGAATTTGTTCAGCTGTGGAGAACCTGAGTGCCTCCACCACAAGAACTGTTGTTTAGTTTCCAGATCATAATGATGTAACCATGTTTCATCAATAAGGACGATGTGTTCCAAAAATTATCACTTGATCACTCAAAATTCTGCAAAATCAACTTGGAGGTATCCACTCAGTTTAGTTTCTGGTCAGCCTTCAAACATATTGACACCCATTTGACTGATAGCCTCTGTATAGCCAACTGCTCATGAATTACAAACCCAATGCATTCCCGAAATATCTCTAGTGTCTCAGCAATTGTTTTAGCTTGAGATTCACCAGTCCGCCAAAATCTTGCTGCATCCTTGGTCTCAAAATCTCCATGCTGAAAGTTGACACACCCCTTCTTCACAGTTGAGTATGATGGACACTTAGCACTCAGTGTCTGCATAATATGCTCATGGATTTCCTTTGGAGTTTTCTGGAGTTTTCTTCTTTAAGAACAGGAACTTCATGATGGCCCAGAGTTCAGCACTTGAAAATTCCACACTTTTTGTTGACATGGTTCTATCAGTGATCTCAAAAGATTCAGAAATCAGAGCTATGATCCTGTAAATTGGTAGTTTACAATACAAAAGAACACTCTGTCAAGCTACAGTCACAAAATTATGCTCAGATTTTGGGAAGTGGTTCAGGCTGAGAGCTTTTCAGCATCCCCTTGTATAAAGTAAGAATATTTTCATTTGACTACAGTCCTTGGCTACTCATCCAGAAAATAAATTTTAAGTAACCTAAGGGGCTGTCCACATTGATCAAAAGGAAACAGCAGGCCAAGTCCCAACACACCTTCTACTTCCAGCAGCCAGTTTTGGTTTATATGGCTGGCTACTCCCTGAATGTCTGATATCTTCTAGTCTCTGTGGAAGAAGGTAAACCCAAGGATGTGGGCAAGGTAACAAGTAGAAGGAGAAATGTTGACTCTTTGCTTTTGTGGAATAGAAGCAAGAGGATCTTGTTGACTATTAAAAGTAAGTTTGTCTCCCAAGCCAGAACTTTTGGAGCCTACCAGTTATCCTTTTAATCTGTTAATAGAAAATTAAGCAAACTGTATTGAGAGAGTGAATGGACTGGGGTGGAGTATAACATTTCATTAAATATGCAGCCTGTTACTTATTAAACTGATCGGCAAAATAATCACAGTCTTTGCTACAGAGATACAAAAGCCTGGAAGGAAAAGCATCCCCATACCCAAATAATGTTTTTGCTTTCTGAACAAAAAAAGAAGAGGAAGCTTTAGAGACACTGAAATATGAAACATGGAATCTCTGAAATATGTTCTGTTTTGCAATGAGTAAAATGCTTTTTAAGGCAACGTTTTGGTAATTCAAAATATGTTGTAATGAAGACTCAGTAGAGAATGAAAATTCTTACAGATGCTGTAGGTATGCATCACGCTTGCTTCAGATCTCTCCAGCTTACGCAGGAGTAAAATTAACTACTCCACATTTAGAAACCCACCAAATTGAGAAATAAAGTGACTTGTGAAAGGAAGAGAAGTTTATCTCAATGTTTAACTTACCTTTTTCCAAAGTCCGCCAAAAATAAAAATGAGATTCAGATCCATATTTAGAACTTACTAAGAATTTCTGAAATTTCTGATTGCACTTGGGATGATAGCTAGAGTATTATGTTTACAAATGTGACACATTGTCTCTACAATGTACTACAATATGTATGTGATAATATACCATCGAAGAGATCACTGTTTTCAATGTTAGGAACTTTAATTCAGGTCTGATTACCGTACTTGTTTCTGTTCCTGAAATTAGGCATGTAGATTGATATGTCTTTGTCAGTCTGCTGTGCACTGTTTACAAAATTGAAAAATGTATGGAATGTGGATTTACAATCTTAAATCCAATTGAGTTCTACCTAGAGTAGACCCATCAAATCAGTGATCCATTAAATCACTACACTTTGAAAAAGATTCAGGGAAAGGTTGGGGGCTCAAGTGCACAGAGTGCCCCCAGCCTTTGTGTGAATGCTGCCATCACCCTCTCTGAGCCTTCAGGTTTTGGTTGAGAAAAGTATGGCTTTTGTGAATAACTAGGGCTGCATCCACAGTGCAAAAATCATCCCTGGGGCCACAACAAACTACACTTCCCAGGATGCCATAGCATTGAGCCATGGCAATTAAAGTGGTGTCAAAGTGGATTATTTCTGCAGTGTGGATGCAGCCTAGACCCTGCTTCAGATAGGTTGTTAGATTATTCTGGAGATAAAGCACATTGTATGGATTACAAGAAAGGTGATTATTATTAGCTGGGGGTTGTAGTGGCTTCGGTGTCATTAGGGAGTTGAGTCTGCTTGACTAGCCACTAGGGATTATTAGTAAAATGAAGTCGTAGATCTTTTACCAATTTGCCATTAAGTGGGCTTAATATAAGAAGAGCTGTGTGGGTTTCACTTCCAAACCTAGATATCCTCTTCCAATCTTGGGTTGATCTGTTGGTGGGAGCTTCTGGAGGTGCTGATGCTATAAGTTGTTTGCTTATTAGCATCGGCCACCAGAATTAACCTCCACATCTCTTGTAAAGAGAGTTCGCTGCTTTATTGTAGTTCAGGTGGGAAGTCTTCCCTAACCACATCAACCCCTCCTGAAATGGAGAACAACTTTTGTGTAGATGTTTTTATGCAAGTTATTTTAAAGACTAAATGGTGGAAAGGTAGGTGACATAAAAGTACAGTTGGTCGACCATATCCACGGATTGTTTATCCATGGATTCAATCATCCATGGTTTGAAAATATTCCAAAAAGTTATAAATTCCAAAAAGGGACACCATTTCGTTTAATGGGACTTGAGTATCCACAGATTTTTGTATCCATGGGTGGTCCTAGAGCCATACCCCAGCAGATACCAAGGGCCTACTATATGTTACAGGATGATGGTGATGATGGTGATGATGTAAGAAGCTGTTGACCCAGACCATGTAGGTAAGCATCCCCATTTGTGGCCAACCGAGTGTCCCCTGGGCAACCATATAAGCTCTAGACCTCCTGTGTCTCCTCCTCTGACCATGGGAATTCTATTTAGCCTGTCATGGCTATCCATGAACTTGAACGGGTCTCTTTTATTACAAAGACACCTAACCATAGCATTCAGTGGCAATGAATACCAGTTTCTTCTCATGTAACTTATGTCAATGTCAACCTTTATTTCCAGTCAACAGACTTAGCACAACATGTTGTATCTCAAATATATATGGAATAATATTTACAGAAAAAGGTACATAAATTTAGATTAGAAGAATAAATTACAGCATGAAATTGATTCATTTTAGATGTAAAATATGTTATCATATAGGATACAGTGGCTCAAGTTGTTGAGACACTGACTCTGTTGATTGCAAGATCGGCAGGTTGGCATTTTGAGGCCTAGGTGCTGCATGATGGGGTGAACTCCTGTCACTAGTCCCAGCTTCTGCCAACCTAGCAGCTCGAAAGCATACAAATGCAAATAGATAAATAGGTACCACTTTGGTGGGAAGGTAAACATCGCTCTGTGCAATCATGCTGGCCATGTGATCACAGAGAAGTCTCTGACAGCGCTGGCTCTTCGGCTAAGTAATGGAGATGAGCATCGCCCCCTATGGTCAGACATGACTTGACAACCTTGTCAATGGAGAATACTTTTACCGTTACCTTTATGTTATCAACTCCTTTTTTTTTTAAATGTAACAGTGGCCCATGATTAGTGCAGTACTTCATCCTTTGCCAAAATCAGATGAAGCAATTTATTTGCTTCATTTATCATATATTTCACCAGCATATAGTTATCATATATTTCTTCTGCGAACAAAATAGTGGTTCTGAGCCAATCCTATTTTGAAATCCTAATGATTTTGCCTTTTAAATATGTCGTATATCTGCTTAAATGAGAGGATGATGCAACACACTTTTGGAATCCAGCCTTTTTTGCAGATGATATGTGACTGAGTTGGAGCTTTCACAAATTTTTAAAAAAACCTAAGTGATCTATAGTTTATGTCAAAATGGGAAATTTATTTCTGAGCCAACCCAGTTTCAGAACATTATCATCTCCTGCCCTTTGTGTGTTCATTCCTCCCATTTATGGGGCGGCATGGCACTGGCAAAATATGGCAAATTGGACGCCTTGCATGTTGCTAAATGTTTTCCAGGGGACTTGTCTGAATGGGAGTAGTCTAAGAGGAAAATTTTAATCTGAGTCAGAGAAGTTTGAAGATCATAGTTGAGATGAGCCCTGAGATATATTTCCAAGCTTAAAAATACAAGTCTAGAAAACATGAGGATAGCTTTGCCCTAGAGTTGCCGTAAGGTAGAAGTGACTTGAAGGCATATAACAATGTTATATTACTGATGAAAACTTACTTCATTTTGTAAATTAGCAACATATAATTAGCATCTTATTGTTTTTCTGACAAAAATGTACCCATTTCTACCTGATGGATGCAGCATTGCTATTTGTTTGTTCAAACATTGTTTGGCTATTTCTGATTACAGAAGCAAAATCAGATTTTTTTCCCCAAAATTACTGGCTCAAGTAATGGAATTTTCTTATGAGAATCTGATTTTCTAAGGGATTAGTTTGTTTCTTCTAAAATAGAAGAAAATTAAGGGTTATCAAGGTAAATTACAAAAAAAATCTAATAGATAATCTATCAATACAAGATGCACAGAGATTTAAATATGGAGATTCTAAGGACTACTTTTTTTCAGAGAGGCGCAACTCAGTGTCAAGAACTGATACATTTTTCATATCAAAATCATTATGTCATCAAATTTTAAAAATGGTCATTCCTCCAATGCCTTTTTCTGACCTTAACACATTTTTTTGACATTTTTAAACAGGATGAGGAATTTGAAGATTGAATGAGGTGTTGTATGATGAGCAGGTGACACTTAAAGCTAAGAAAGCTTTGAAGGGTTTTGTTTGAAGACAATTTAAATAAAATAATTTATATAAGGATGGTATGGGATACTAATACCTGTACATCTTTTATGAGAGATTTGTTTATTCAACAACCTATAGAACAAAGAAAGGATGGGAAGGAGAATAAAACAATTCTGGATACAATTTAAAAGAAAGAGGAGAATTTTTTAAAAAGTGCTTTAAAGAAAAAGTAGAATCAAGAGATAAAAATATCTCAGAAACAGTTATCAATGCTTATGGTAGAAGAAGTAGGGAAAAATATGAGATAATGGGAGACAAAAATATTTTAAATCACCAAACAAACCAGAATGATAGCTTTCATATACGTTAAGAAAAGAAAGAGAAAAGAAATGATACTGAAAGTTATGAGATGGAAAAGAAGTAAGATGAAGAAATAATTAAAAAAAAGATAAATACTATTTGTTACTTTATATACAATGCAGAAATATTTGAACAAAAATACCATACTGACAATTACTGAGGAACAAAGACAAAAACTAGATGGACCTATAGCAATGGTTGAACTGGTGGAGGCTGTTAAAAAAAGTTAAAGATAAGGAAAGCCCCTGGCCCAGATGGATTGTCATCACAATATTATAAGACCTCAGAAGATCACTTAACTATGCCTTTAGAGCAAGTTATGAATTCCTTTCTGAAGGAGAAGCTACCAGAATAATGGAATAATGACAATAAAACTTTAATTCTAAAAGAAGGTTGAGATTTGAATGTACCTAAGAATTACAGATGTATTTCTTTGTTAAACAATGACTACAAAATGTTCTCTGCTATTTTGGCGAAAAGATTGAAAAATGTTTTGCAAAGTATAATTCATGAAGCTCAAGCAGGGTTTTTGCTAAGAAATTATCTTTGAAAGTCCCAGGCACTTGGGGCTTATTTAGGAAGTTCTTGTGACTCCAGAGGTGATAGATCACAGCTTTACACTCCAAACTAAAGCTTTATTGATTGATAGTAATATATAATGGTCTCTTGAAATCTTTTTATTGTTTCTGTGAATTGCTTGGCTTCCTTTACGTTAGAAGAGACCTTACTTGGGACCTTATCACACGTGGCCCACAAAGCGATAATAATCCTGAAA
>CM034703.1:127698188-127717560 GCA_020142125.1 Phrynosoma platyrhinos | reverse complement strand
ATTGCAATTCCTGAAGAAACCGAAATTCAAAAGATCTTGGATCATTCCACATTCTGTCGGGGTTCTGTGCGACGTTGTGTGGAAACACGGGAAAATAATACGTATTAGGTCGGGATTTCGTTTGGATTCTGTCTGGATTGGGCCCCGTGTGATAAGGTCCTTAGCCTGTGTCCTGCCAAACCAAACACATGACAGGAGTATATTTTGGACTGCCAGGTACTTGGACACTACTACCACCACACTTCATGGTTTTCGTTTTGCAATTCAGAGCAAATGCAAAGATGGATCAGTGAGTCTCTAATGGGTTGTTAAATATGCATTGTAAGCTACATTTGGTTGGCATGCCTGCTTTTTTTAAAAGGAATGATAGAAGGCAACTTTGTGAGGGTTTATAAAATTTCTCTGTCGCTGTTCAGTCTGTGGCAGTGCCTTCAAAGGTCAACAGAAGTGTGGGAAAAATGGAAACTGACTCAAGATTTGTGGCAATAACTTTTCTGTGTTTCTTCCTGAATTATTACGATCTGCGAGTAGGGAAAATGATGGAGGTAGCTTTAAAAAATTGCACTTAATCTCTTTATTACTTCATGATCAGTGTGTTGCAATTTCTTTCTTTCTCTCTTGCATTGCAAGCTTCCTCAGCTGCTGTTAAATCTGTTCAAGGCTCACAAAGAGCTTCTCATACTTTTTTTTTATTCTCTCTGTTATTTTCCATATCTTGTAGCTTCATAAAAAAAATTGGCCTGAGGAAACTTTATTGAAAGTTTTAGTTTATAACTTTCTCCTCCTGGGCATTACTAAAAATAGATGTTTTCTTTGAATGTAGACACCAAATAGGAGGATCTATGGAGTAAGAAAAAAGTAGTTTGCCCCCAACTTAGGCTCCAAATCAGTCTTGCCTTGCCTAAAAGAGCAATCATCATGTTTTATAGTTTGAAAGTTGGCTGACCTGGGACTGAACTTTAAAGAAAACAAGAATAATTACTAAAGAAATGTCATTTCCCTTTGAGGCCTGCTTTCAGCTCACTCCGCAGAGCACTTATATTTAGCATTTGTGATCCCATTGTCAAATATATTAATCTTCCCTACTAATAATAGTGACAGTAATGATAAAAAATAAATATGTAAAATTAAAGCTTGAATTTCAGAGTCAAGGAAACACAAGGCTTTTTGTCTTCATATTTGAAAATTTATATGAAGACCATAATAGTTTTAATAATAAGTTAGGAATCCTGGATTGTTAAATCAGAATAATGATGTTTGCACATAACAAAAAGACAAGATTCCTGTTTTGCCATGAATGAGCCACATGTTGGGGTATTTAGCCCATTAGTACTCTGCTTAAAAGTACACAGGAAGGCACATATTATTGTGGCATCTAAGCCTTGGATGATGGTTTAATGTGCCCAAACAAACAATCCGTAAACCAGATTTAAACTACAGTATGTTGCTGGTTTATGGATTAATTGTGGTTTGGCTTCTGCAAAGCATCCCATAGTCAGGTGTCATGGTCAGCTATTTAAGCTTAGTTCTCCCATGAAGGGGAGAAGCAGATGGGTAGTATGCTCTAGTACTCAGCTGGTTTGCATTGTGTTTCTGTAAGCCAGAATCCTTGTTATATCATTGTCTGTAAATATGGTCTATATCTGTTTATTACCGTTTGAAAAAAATAAAGATAAGAGATCCAGGAGATGTATGGAGATTAATGACAAGTAGGCAAGAGAACTGTATGTTTGAATGGACTCTCCATCCAAATAAAATCCCATGCATGTGGAAACCTAGTCAGTTCTAAGCTTAATGAACTGGAAATGGCCTGCCGGACGAGATCCGTCTTATTACTACACTTGCTGCTTTTAAGAAAGCAGTAAAGATGGATCTCTTCCGGCAGGCCTTCCCGGAATAACGCTTTCAGAGGGATGAGTCTTAATTGAGTTTTTTATTCTGTTCCTATTTTTTCGCCGAATTTTAGTATCATTAGTTGTTGTTTATTATATTGCTGTATTTTAATTCTTTCTAAGTTTAATTCGGTTTTAAGGGGGGGGAGGGTTGTGGATTGAGGGAATGTTTTTTAACTTTGTTGTTTTTAAAATGCTGTAACCCGCCCTGATTGCCGTGCAGAGGGGCAGGCTATAAATAAAAATTTATTATTATTATTATTATTATTAAAACCCATCTTTCAGACATAGGATGGTGCAAATGATATTTGACTCTCAATATTTTACTACCCCACATCTTTTAAAAAAAAATTAAACTAGTGGATGCTAGAATAGATCAAACCAGAAATCTCTCTGGAAGCCAAGATGACTAGACTAAGCCTGTCATATTTTGGCCACATCATGAGAAAGCAGGACTCATTGAAGAAAACAATAATGATAGGAAATGTGGAAGGGAGCAGAAAGAGAGGAAGGCCACATACTAGATGGATGGACTCTATAAAAGAGGTCACAAGTATGAATTTACTGAAATTGAGCAGAGCAGTGGTGGACGGGGAATCTCGGATATGTCTTATCTACAGCGTTGCCATGAGTTGAGATCGATTCAAGGGTGGATAACAACAACAAAAATAAGATTGTGCATATGGTGGAGTGATTAACCTTTTGTTTCTCCACCATATGCACAATCTTATTTCTTTCCAAAATTGCTCATGTGCCCAGGTCTCTTATTAGCCTGGGAGGGAAGCTCCTGTTGAAATCAGTTTGTATATTAGTTTTTAAAAATTTATTTAACTGTGGTAAAAGGCACCCCACCACCACCACCACCACCATCCTGATCAGATTCTTCAGGAGCTGCTTTGGGTAGTTTTGAAAAGCTTGATACAACCAATGTGTCTAACATAGTGTGGTCCTTTCTCTCTACTTAAGGAACTCTTAAATATAGAGGAGAGCATTTAGATGTGTTCCCAGTGCTGTAATGTTGCAGTGAAGAGATGTAGGATGAGGAGGAACATCTAGTAGTAGTTTCAATTTTGCTTGTACCAGTGTTTCGATTTTAGTGGCTGTGCTATAGCAATGGCTAAGATTAGAATTGATAGGAGTTTTGTGCCATCAGGGGTCACTTGGGAATTCAAAAGTAACTTCAGATTTAACCCCATTCCCACATTGTGAACCTGATTCTGGAACAGATGGAACACTACTTCTCATAATCTGCTGCACTGATCTCCCTTTGGCACTTTCTCTGTCTTGTCTGGTAGTAGCTTCAGTTCTCTCTTGTCTAGTATGCTACTAATCTAGATACCAATTCAGCCCATCCACTGCTTCCCTTGAATCCAGTGAAAATAGGGTTAGAAATAGAAAAATAGAAATAGGGTTGATGCATGTTGATGACACATTGTCCCAAATCTCTGGATGATCCAAGTGAGCAGTTTCCTGTAAATGGTGAACTCCATAACCTGTGGTGTGTGTGTGTTTAATCTGTTGATGTAGTTTAATCTCTTGTTCCTTGCCTCGATCCATAGGAAGAGGCGAGTACGAAATAGTTAACATCATCTTCGTTATCATCCTAACTCCAAACCTTATGGAAGTGGCCTCTGAAGTACAAATAGAACCATCTCAAAATGTTGATTCAGCAAGATACTGTGCTCAGAGGTGTGGACAGCCCAGATGAAACAGTAGGATTGCACTTCCTTGGTCTTTTTCTCAGGATAGGTCATCTGCCAGGGTGGACTGTGACTGACTGTTTCAGTGCCCAAACCATGTCTGAAAGAGAAATGAAATAGGTACATCAAGAAGTGCTAGATCTGCACAGCTGATGAGAACAAGCATGCAACTAATACTTGCTCAGGCTGCCATCTTGCTCTTACCACAGATGTGGCCTGTGGCAAAAGTACCATCCTCCCATAGACACATTCAGCTCTGGTTGTGTTGCAGAAGTAGTTTTTAGGTAGCTCCTCAACAATCCTTTTGCATATTATTTATTTATTTAGGGCATTTATATCCCACCTTTCTCTCAAGGGACCTTCCTTTTCTTTCTCTTGCATATGCTACCCACTTACATGATTTGGGACTTCTTTGTATCTGGTAGGGAACCGCTGCACTTTTGTGTAAGATTCTAGGGTGTACCCTCAGTCCATGTGGACACTCCGAGTAGGATCTTTTAAGTGTCACCATTGCCTTAGGAGAGCTGATCTTACTTTTGGAATGTATAAACTCCTTTGCATCTGCCCTATTGCAGGGAAAGAGCAGAAATGATGGATAAGCTGTCTGTCTTCCAGGCAGCTTGTCCACCATTATTGATCATCTCACTGAGGAATCTCTAATCTGTCTTTAGGGAACCTCAGGGGAGCTTAGAATACAATTTGAAAACCACTGAACTAGAATTGAACCAGGCATGTGGAACACTACTTGGATGAGCCTTGATGCAAGTGAATGGTTGAATGAAACAAAAGTACAAGTTGCTAAAAGTTACTCTTCTCTTTTAAATAGCATTTAATTTTTATTTTGTTTTTTAAAATCAGCTCTGCAACTGAAAATATGAAATGCAGTGAGTCTTCATGAGACAAAGGCTCAAAGATTCCTTGTTATAGTTGGCCAAAATGTTGAGAAATGGCTTGCTGATGTTGCAACCCAGATAATAAGTGCAGTATTAACAAAGAAATGAAATCAAAATTGGGTACGAAATTCACAATCAGCCGAATACCTTCACTAGCATCAACCAGTGTGCAAAATAAAATATGAGGGTGAGACCAAGGAATAATGTAGATATTTTTGTTGTTAACTGCCCTTGAGTTGATCTTGATCCATGGTGACCCTATGGATGACACATCTCCAAGATCCCCTATCCTCTACTGCTCTGCTTAAATCCTGCAACCCCTTAATACCCATGACTTTAATAGAGTCCATCCATCTGGCATGTGGCCTTCCTCTCTTTCTACTTCCCTCCACCTTTCCCAGCATTATTGTCTTTTCTAATGAGTCTTCTCTTCTTGTGATGTATCTGAAGTACGACAGTCTCAGTTTGGTCATCTTGGCTTCCGGGGAGGTTTCCAGCTTGATCTGCTCTAGGACCCATTTGTTTGTCCTTTAGGCTGTCCATGGGATTGTCAGCACTCTTCTCCAGCACCACATCTCAAATGTATTGATTTTCTTCCTATCATATTTTTTAACTGTCCAGCTTTTACTTCCATACATGGTAATAGGGAATACAATGGCTTGCATGATTATAACTTTTGTGCTAAGTTGCATATATTTGCATTTTAGAGTATTTTCTAGTTCTTTCATAGCCACCTTCCCAATTCTTAGTCTTCTTCTGATTTCTTGACTGCAGTCCCCATTTCTATCAATGTTTGATCCCAGGTATGGGAATTCTTTTACTATTTCTATTTCTTCATTGTCTAGGTTGGACTTGTGATCATTATTTTTGTTTTCTTTATGTTCATCATTAAGCCAGCCTCTTCACTTTCTTCTTTGATCTTCCTTAGTAGGTGTTCCAGGTCTGTGAGGTTTTCTGCTAGTATTATGGTGTCAGCTGCATATCTTAAGATTGTTGATATTCCTTCCTCCTATTTTCACTCCTCCTTCTTCTATGTCGAAGCCTGCTTTTCTTATAATATGTTCAGCATACAAGTTGAATAGGTAGAGTGATAGGAAACAGTCTTGTCTGACTCCTTTGCGAATTGGGAACCATTCTGTTTCTCCATGTTTTGTTCTGACAGTAGCCTCTTGTCCTAAGTACAGATTCCTCATTAGGACTATCAGACGTGTTGTCATTCCTATGTCTTTAAGGGCATTCCATAGCCTTTCATGATCTATGCAGACATGTTGTATATTTATTTATCTTCCCTGTTTGGGTTCTATAAGGTGGTGCCAGGAGGAGGCATTTCAAGTAGGGAAGAAAGGAAGATTTCAGAAAGGGCTAGGTATTTCCTCCCTCTCTGCTTAACCTGAATCCTTCTCTTGTCCCCCCTCCTCTTATTTTCCATGGTGCTCCTTCCCTGCTCATTTTAAATCTCAGAGTAGCTATAGAAAAATGTCAGGCTTACATTTGCCTGTCTAAATCCGAGCATAAATATATCATATCCAAGGTTTGACAAATGCACAGGAAATGTGGGATAAACTAAAGAATTTTTTTGATTTTCCAAGTAGTTCCAAACAGCTCTCATGATGACACTTGTTAACACAAAGTTGTCTCCTTGATTTTTGAATCATTGGGAACTGTGTTGTAGGAACTGAGATTGAGATTGTCACTAAATGACTCTTTTGATATGGCAAGATTATGAAAGTTTCTGTGTGCCTGCTCTTGGTTACCAGTCTGATCTGGAAGATAGTAGTATTTTATATATGATCTGGTGCTCCCAACTGTTCCTGCAGAAATGAGGAAGGGGGGAATAAGGATTTTTTTTAATGAATTCGATATACCATGAGATGGGATGGAAGCTATTGTGTAAGATGAAAGATGTACTAATTTTTCATGCTAGAATCTTGGATGTTGCAGCTCTGAGCAACTAGTGAGTGATTCCAGTGAAGAAGTCATGGACAAAGGTATGGCCCTCTAGTTATTTCAGCTCCTATCAACCTTTGCCAACCTAGCTTAGTGATGAGGAATGCTGGGAGTTGCACTCCAGAAATATCTGAAGGGGACTGCATTTCGCCCACCTTGTGCAAACCACCGTGATCTCATTTTATTGCTCTAACTGCATGTACATGTATGAGCAGTGCTGTTTTTTGCTCACAGATAGTACAGTGCACGAAGATGCTGTTACTCCAAAGTGGTAATGTATATTTAATCTCGTTTCTTAAAACGTATATACATAGAAAATAACAAAAATGACTACATAAAACAACTATACGTGATTACAAACAAACTTATGTAAGCAGACTGAGGAATAATGATGTTTCAGCTGAAATAATAACATGCATATGGCAGGTTTTGGGGACACCTGATGCATAATGGGAGGCAGTTGTGTGTCTTTGTATCTAATATAATTGTATCTAATATAATAGGTCCTGCATCTGTAAATGCCAGTTGTGCATATTCAGATTCTTGGTTACATTATATTTACTTCAGTCTGGAAGTTTTCAGTGACCTCTAAGCAAGCTTTTGGGGGATTCCAGATAGAAGACTCTACCATTTGAAGGGGACTGGGTACTTTTTCCAAAGTTCAATTCTTAATGGCCCTTTTCCTGGAAAGAAAACAAAGATGTAATAGCATCACAAAAGCATACTCCCCACTCCATTGAAATTCCATGTTTGGTGGCAGGGTACTTGAAGGGCAGGCCTCATCTAGAAGCACCTGGTTGTCCCTTAATGTGTTTCTTAGCATATAAATGCCAACTTAATGGCAGTCAGATTTCTTCCATTATGGATAGCTCTTTTCTAGCCCACCTGATTTTTTAAAACTAGTATTTTGCATAATCTCTAGCTTGGAGAAGACTTGTTCAGAACTCAAAATCTTTCCCATTCACTTGTTCTAAAGGGGGTTGCCCTAAAATAGCTTTTGGATTAACTCTTTTAGCCCCTAAAGTGTAGCTCAGATGTAATATGCATCATAGATGTAATTATTCAGCCAGGATACCCTTGGAAGCAAAAGATGTCGAGGCTCCATTCTCTCTGCAGAAAAGACCAGGAACAGATTGCCAAAATGAATCTGGTTTTGGGAGAAAGGTGGGATATAAATCCCTTAAATAAATTAAATTAAATTAAGTTAATTGTGGCACAGACCATGAATTACTAATATTAAAAAATGAGAGTAAAACTAAAGAAGTACACTGATTCCCTCATCATTTCAAAATATAACCTGAAGGACCCCTGAAAAACAAATTTGTACTACTAAGCCTGATTGACAGGGAACCAGAAGAACTCTTGATCAAAACTAGAGACATTCTCAGGAAAGAATGTAGCCAAAAAAGAAATAAAAGCCTCATTGTTTGACAGGTGAACCCCCTCAGGAAATTAAGAACAAACAAGAAGCAAAAGGGGACCGAACTAGGATCAAAACCCTGAGTGCAACAGTTCAGCAATTTCTGTGCAGGGACAAGAAGTACAGTACTGTAATAATCAATGCAGAGAAATAGAAGAATGCCACAAGAAAGTTAGGAGACCTCTTCCACAAATCTGAGAAATCAGAAGGAAATTTAAACCAGGAGTGGGGATGCTACACAACTATCAGGAACTCACTGAATGATCAAGAAGAAATAAAAAGACGATGGGAACAATATACTGAAGAATAATATAAAAGAGAAGAAGTGATGACAAATTCATTCACGGAAGAACCATTTTGAATATGAACCCACAATTTTAGAAAGTGAAATTGAAGCTATGCTTAGAGCACTTGGAAGAAATTAAACATCAGGAACAGATATACCAATAGAACTGTTTGAAGCTACACAGAGATAATCCATTTAAATTCTAATTAAAATCTTGCAGCAAACAAGAAAAGCAAATCAATAGGCCTGCAGATTGGAAATGCTCATTATAAATTTCAGATCCCAAGGAACTGGGAGACAACAGGGATTGCAGTAACTGCCGAACCATTGCTTTAACCTCCCATGCAATCAAACTGATGCTCAAAATTTGACAACTTGTACCATGGATGGAGCAAGAAATGCCAGATAGCCAAGCTGGCTTCAGGAAAGGAAGAGGCACTAGGGAACACATTGCAAATATATATTGGATAATGAAGCATATTAAATAATTTCAGTAGAAAATCAGCCTGTGCTTTATACATTATAGCCAATCCTTTGATTATGTAGATCATGAAAAACTATGGATTGCTCTTAAAGAAATGGGTATGCCATAACATTTGTTTGTTTTGATGCATAACCTGTACTCAGGTCAAGAGGCTACCATTAGAATAGAATATGGAGAAACAGAATGGTTTCAGTTTGGCAAGGGGATCAGGCAAGGCTCCTTTTTAGTACCCTATCTGTTTAAATTGTAAACTTGTAACTTGTATCGTACATATAGTTGGATTAGACTTGGAGGAAGGAACATCAACAATTTAAGATGTGCCACTGACACCATACTACTAGCAGAAAATAGCAACTATTGGGACAACTATTGAGGAAAGTCAAAGAAAAAAGTGCAAAAGCAGGGTTACAGTTGAACATAAAGAAAACAAAAATGATGACCACAATACAGATGTACACTTGTATTAACAAAGCCTCTGACAAAACTCCTTTTTACAGAGTCTTTTTATACCTGTCCAGCCCCACATCTTTATATCCTGATCCTCTTATTTAACTAGAAGTTTTTTAGCAGCTTCAAGAATTGGGAGGATGGTGAAGGAGAGTTGAACAAACAGAACTTTCAGTGTCAGGTTGCAGCGATGTATTTTAAGTAATCAATAAAATAAAGCTTGTACCGAGTTGAGAAAGAATGGGATTATTTTCTACAGTAAGCGTGTGTGCCCTGCTTTCAAGAATCAAGGTAAAGAGCTGATGACTCTAGAGTCCCATACTGAGCATGTGTGAACAGCAAAACAGAAAAGAGAGATCAGGATGCTTTATCAGGTACTTCCAGGATATTAAAAAGGCATAGACCTCTATGTTTCAGAGGAAGGAACTGGCAAAACCATCTCTTGAGTATTTCTTGCCTAAGAAAACCATATGAAATTCATGGAGTCACCATATGTTGACAAGCAACTTGAAGGCGCGTACGCGTGCACACAAACACACACATTATATTTAGCCACCAAAACAGAAAATATAAGACAAGTAAAAGCTAGTGAAGGTGCCAGGTGGTTTCTTTGGTTCAAAGTGTTTTTGTTACTTATTCAAGGCTTTTCTGACCTGACTGTTTTATTTCACATGTGCATATTGTTTGAATAAAAGGTTTGCTGAAATATGTTGAACTGTTATTCTCTTTTGTGGTGCAGAAACCTATTTTTATTCATTCCATGTTATTTTCTGCCTCTGGTACCAAATTTTCTGTTAAAGAAATACCGGTAATGACCAAGAACACATATACTTTGTTTATTGAGGTATTCCTGTAGATGATGAATATAAAGAAATAGTTGCAGATTTTCTGTATCTTGGCTCAGTTATTAATCAGAATGGAGACTGTGGTCAAGAAATCATAAGAAGATTTAAGACTTGGAAGAGCAGTTATGAAGGAACTAGATAAGATCTTCAAATGTAAAGATACATAATTGAAAACCAAAGTTGAGGTTATCCGTGCCATCATTTCTATATATGGTTATGAAAGCTGGACACTTAAGAAAATTTATTGGAAGAGAATTCATTTGAAATGTGGTGCTGGATGAGAGTTCTGCAGATACTGTGTACTGCCAAAAAGACAGTACATAAATGGGCCCAAGAACAGATCAAGCCTGAACTCTCTAGAAGCCAAGACGACTAAACTGAGACTATTGTACTTTGGACATATCCTTAGAAAATGTGATTAATTATCAAAGACAGTGAAGCATCAAAGAAAGCAGCAAAAAAAAAAAAAAAAGGGGGGGGGAGAGGAAATTTGCAATACATAATTGAGGAAACCATGACCCTGAATTTGAAAAACCTGGGCAGAGTGGTTGGTGATAGGTGTTATGAAGGTCTCTCATTAATTGGATCACCATAAGTCAAAGTTGACTTGATGGCAATTAACAACAACAACAAAAACCTTATAGAAATATTCATGTTGTTATTCAGAGATATTATGGGTACAATAAAAATGTAAAATGGTTCCCTAGACCTATTGGGTTAACCATTGTGACCTTTCATAAGCAGGCCTCCCCTCCCCAAGCTCCAAGTGGTGTGCATTGGCAAATTAGGTGTTGGGATGTTATGTCATATCAGTTGTGACTTTAGGGGCCTTCACTTGAATGTCTCTGTGAATGTATGGAAGAAACCATATGGGTTAACTTTGCCTGGTGAATGGACCACAGACTGCTTTCTTCTCCCCTAAATTTGTTACTTGTATTCATGGCAATGCATTCCCTGCTTGTACAGATATATGCAGGGTCTGGCCTTGAGTGGAAGATGGGGTGGGCTGCCTGCATGACTAGTCAGGGATGGTAGAAGTTGCAGTACAATATCATCTTGTGCAGTGGTCTCCAAATTTTGCCTATTTCCTAATTGTGCAACAGCATCTACCTCAGCCATGCCCAGCTCACCACCACTGTTGCCTCTACTCAGCATTTCATTTGTGGATACAGCTGCAGTAGTAGCCCTACTCTTCCTTCTTGCCCATGCCAGCCTTACAGCAAAAGCAAAACTGGCTGGCTGCTCAGTTGCTGCTCCCAGGATGACCAGGGAGCAATAACCAAGCAGGCAGTTGAGCAGTGACCAAAAAGCCACTGGAGCAGTGACCAAGAACTTTCTTGCCCATGCCGATTTTGCAGCAAAGGCTGACACAGGCGAGAGGCTTCTTGGTCACTGCTCAACCAGCTGCTCCCAAAACTGTATAAAACTGTATACGGTTTTCTAAAACTGTATAAATCTGCTAAAGTTCTACCTTGGAATAAAGTTTTGATTGACTTTAAAAGTACTCCAGTTTATCATTAAAACTGAATTCCTAAATATTTCACTTTCTTTTGTACTTTTATTCCAGCTTTCTCCTCTTATTCTAAACTTCACTTTTAGACATGTTTTTTTTGTAAGAATAGCAGATTTTTCCTTATTCAGTTTGCATCCTGTTATCTCCCCAAATTCTTCTATAACCTTGATTACCTTTTCTACACAACTAACCGGATTTTCCAAAAATATAACCAAATCATTGGCAGATGCTCTTATCTTATACTTAAATTTCTTAATTTTAACTCGAATTAATTCTTGGTTTTTAATTTCTTTTATTAACCTTTCCATCACAACTAGAAATAGAAGTGGAGAGAGGGCACCCTTGTCTGAATTGTATTGCTATAATATTCCAAAATGTTGTCTTAATACAAAAACTATTGGGAGTGCTTTGGACCCGGTAATATTAACTTAAAGCTTTACTTGCATTGATTTTCATTTCCTTTGAGATCACAAGTGGGCATGTTTGAGCCGCCAGACTTCAAAGAGGACTTTTGGTGGGGGGCAGGTAATGCTTTGTGTGGCCTTTATTTTTAAGACAGCCTGGCAAACACTCATTAAACAAAAAGCATTATTTTAGGGAGAGTTAATGTTTTACTTGCATACTTTTTGCTCCCTGAACTATGTTCTTCTGCACAGAGTCCATGTTCAGCCTTATTTCCCCAGTTTTATTCATCCACTCTTTTCAGTAGGGAAGTTCATAGCACAAGTTTTGTTGTTAAATACAGAATGTGCAGACCATTAAGGGGATTGTTTGGAAAGCCAGCTTTCATGTACAGAGAGCATCAGTGAAAATAGAAACCACATCTAAATATTGCAAATAATTAGAGGCCCCAGGCGCTGTGTGTCATTGTGTTGGGTATCTGATGTGGAGGTGGAATGCAGGTTAAAATGTCTTGGCCTCATGCTCATAATCCTTGGAAACTCAACATTTCAAATTTGTGTTGATATACAGATGCATTGGCTTTGGCTCATTTCTCCATTTATGGGGATTTTGACATCTTGTTCTGAAGTTCTGGTCCCTAGCCAAAAAAATTATAAGAGATTATATGGCTCCAGCGTCCCTTAGTCCCAGGAATCTCTTTGCTAGGAGTTTGTTTCCACTGTCCCCTGATGAACTTTGTTGGAGATCTTTGCAACCAACTCACTCTGGGAATGTGTGGAGGAGATTCTGCCTTTTTTAGTATGTGTAGTTTTGCCAGGTTAATGTTATTTCATGTAATACAACTGATGAGATTTTATAAGGTAAACAGTGCCCAGTAGATAGATAGACTACAGTTTGATAATAACGATACAGCTATTGCATTAACTTCATCATCTTCATCATAGTATTGATAAAATACAGTCAGCCTTGAAAATATTCTCAAAAAATATAAATTCCAACAAGCAAATTTTTATTTTGCCATTTTATTTAAGGGACACCATTTTACTATGCCATTGTATTTAATGAGACTCGAGTATCTGCGAATTTTTGGCATCCACGAGAGGTCCTGGAACCAAACCCCAGTGGATACCAAAGGCCCACTGTAATAACAATTTAAAGTAGTAACATAATGAATAATAAGCATTGTGTTGCAGTGTACAACATTCAAGCCACATTCATGCTGAATATGCTAGTTCTCCCCTGCCCTCCCAAATTACGGGAGATTTGACATTGAGGGCTTTTTTTTGTTCATGGTGAACACATTTATAGCTCATATTTAATAAGCTTTAAAGGTATAAGAAGTGTGTGTAGTGTGAAAATCCCACTTGTAGATTTCACTTGGTAATCATTTGTTGTTGTTGTGTGCCTTCAAGTCTTTTCTGACAGCCCTTGGGTGAACCTGTTCCATGGTTGAGTATGGATTTGAACCCTGTTCCTCAGAGTTGTAGTCCAATGCTGAAACCATTGCATCACATTTCTGTAATCGTACAACATCAAAGTTGTCCCTATATAAGGATTTTTAAAATAATAATAATAATAATAATAATAATAATAATAATAATAATGATTGATTGATTGATTTCTATCCCGACCCTCTGCAAATGCAACCGGGGCGGCTTACAACAATTTAAAAAATACAATAGAAATACAATATAATACCCATATACCCACCCACCCACCCACCCCTTAAAATAATATTAAACTATCACGCTATTAAAATATACTTAAAATATATCACAGTAAAACAAAACAAAAAACAACAAAGAAACAACAACAGCAGTCGCGGCAGCAATAACAACAACGATAGCGGGAGAGAGATGGACTAATTCTTGAGGAAAGGCCTGCCGGAAGAGATCCGTTTTAACAGCTTTTTTAAAGCTGGTTAAATTGGTGATATGATGGATCTCATCTGGCAGGCCGTTCCATAATCTGGGAGCGGTTGCAGACAGTCTGGGTTTTATTGGCTGCAACAAATTACTCCCAGAGGACCTTAGTGCGTGGGGAGGATTGTACGGAAGGAGGCGATCCCAGAGATAGGTTGGACCCAAGTCATTTAGGGTTTTAAAGGTGATAACCAACACCTTGTACTGTGCCCGGAAACTAATGGGCAGCCAGTGAAGAGATTTTAAAACTGGCATTATGTGGTCTCTTTTTGATGCTCCTGAGACCAGCCTGGCTGCCATGTTCTTTACTAATTGGAGTTTTCAGACCAAGCACGAGGGTAGCCCCATGTAGAGTGCATTACAGAAATCGAGACGAGAGGTTACCAAAGCATGCACCATAGTTTCTAGGTCCCTAACTTCCAGGAAAGGGCGCAGTTGGCGTATCAGCCGAAGCTGATAACACGCACTCCTGACCGTCGCGTTTACCTGGTTTGTCATCTGAAGCGATGGATCCAGGAGTACCCCCAAACTGCGAACCCCATCCAGGACTGGAGGTTGTATCCCAATACCTGTTTTCGGGGCCGCTACTGTGAGTACCTCCGTTTTACCTGGATTCAGTCTCAGTCTGTTTTTCTGCATCCAGTCCATTACTGCCTTAAGACAGTCATTGAGAGGAGAGACGCCATCTGAAGTCAAAGCCGAAGACCGAGACATGGAGAAATATATCTGGGTGTCATCAGCATACTGATAACACTGCACTCCATGTCTCCAAATGATCTCTCCCAGAGGCTTCATATAGATATTAAATAGCATCGGGGACAGAATGGCACCTTGAGGTACGCCACGCTTAAGCTCCTTCTTTGCCAAGCAACTGTCCCAGAGCATCATCACCCTCTGGGACCTGCCCAAGAGGAAGGAACAGAACCACTGCAAAGCCGTGCCTCCAATTCCTAGCCTTCTCAGGCGATCCAGGAGGATGATCTGGTCTATCATATCAAAAGCTGCTGAGAGATCCACTAGCACCAGCAGGGTCACACTACTACCCCTGTCGATGCCAGACGAAGGTCATCGGCTAAGGCGACCATGGCAGTCTCAACCCCATATCCTGTCCTAAACCATATCCTGTCCTTAGAGAAATCCTTACTTTGTTCCACTCCATAAAAGATCTTGAGAGAAAATTGTTGAAAGGCTTAGGTTTTATAGTGGAACCAAGATGTATTACAGAGATGTGAGTCACTATGGGTGCATTGCAGCTCCCAGCAGCCATAGCCAGTGTAGCCAAAAAACACTAGGAACTGCCGTCCAACATTAAATGGAGGGCTCCATGATTACCGACCCTGGAGTAAAGGTTAGGATATTGTACTAGGACCTAGGAGGTTTTAGTTCAGATTCCTACTTGGCCACAAAGCTCACTGGGTAACATTTGGCCAGTCAGTCTTTCTCGACCTGACCTTTATTACCTGTATTATGTTTTGCATTCCTTGGGGAAAAAGCAACAAATAATTCTCTACATACTGATTCTACAGACTAACATGGCTATATCTTATATATATATATATATATATATATAAGATATATATATATATATATATATATATATATATATATATATATATAAATTAAAGTTTATTATCTTTAAAAACACATTGTACATACATAAACAGACGTACCTAAACAGAAACAGAAACCACCTACAAACATATAATTACAAACAAATACATATACATATAACAAAACACACATATCTTGTAACTTCCTAAACACTTGTCCAAGTCCTAAATCATATATCTCAAATTAACATCCTTTCTTCTTTTTTCGTCTTAAAACTGAAACGAAAACTTTGATATTATCACCTTTTTCTTCTTCCATTAGTTTCAATCACTTAACATATTTACATAATATAAATATACCATATATCTGACATAAGAGACGATGTACTTCGTCTCATTCCAAAAAAACCGATTTCCCTTATTTCAGCTAATCCTATTTTTCGTTGATATAATTCATTAAAGGTTTCCATATCTTCTCATTCTCTTCCCAATCTTTTCCCTTTAACAAAGCTGTGATCATATCTAATTGAATAACATCAATCAGTTTATATAACCATTCATAGTCCTGGCACAGACTGTCATGTAAAACAATAATTTCCCATAACATGGCTATATCTTTGAATTCTACCACTATGGAAAGCACCTATATATATATATATATATATATATATATATATATATATATATATATATATATATATATATATATATATATATATATATATATATATATATGTCTGTGTCTGGCCTCCACCAAATGCATCTGAGGAAGTAGACTGAAGTCTATGAAAGCTCATGCTGCCAATTTCTTTCTTTCAATTAGTCTCAAAGTTGCGACAAGATCTCTGCATACTGATTCTACAGTATGCATGGCTATATCTTTTAATTCTAATATAGTAATATTCTTTAATGCTGGTTTCAGTTCAAACACTTGTGGGCAAAAAAGTTGTTCAAGGCATGGAATTACAGTCAGCCCTCCATATCCATGGAATTTTTATCCATGGATTCAAGCATCTATGGCTTGAAAATATTTTAAAAATATATAAATTTCAAAAAAGCAAACCCTGATTTAGCCATTTTATATAAGGGACACCGTTTTATATGTCATTGTATTTAATGGGACTTTCGCATCCACAGATTTTGGTATCCATGGGGGGGTCCTGGAACCAAACCGCAGCAGATACAGAAGCATGTGTGAGAGAGAGTTGTGCAAAAGGTATTTCAGAGTGTCTCCAATGTTTATAATGTGGGATGTACATGCAGAGGCTGGTGAATAAACTGGATGTAAGGAGAATAATGCATTTACAGACTAGGAACTATAGAACTCATTCTTTGGAGAAGCCCCTCCAATCTTTGGAGAAGCCTGTTAAGAAATTTCAGGATTTCAGCCTCCTCAGTACAACTTTTAATCCTGAATAGAGAAGATTTAAGGAAGCCACTATAGAAATAATACATCTTAATGCCACTTTAACTGCCATGGCTCCATCATACAGAATCCTGGGATTTGTAGTTTTGTGATGCACCAGCACTCTTTGGCAGAAAGTGCTAAAGACCTTGTTACAAATTCCAGGATTCCATGGGATGGAAGTACAGCACTTAAAGTGGTGTCAAACTGCATTATTTCTACAGTGAAGATATACTATTTGTCAGATGGGCAGACTATCTCAGGATATATCACTGTTAGATGTATCTTATGTTCATACCTACCCTCCCCTAGTTTTGAAAAAAAAGTGTGTTCCTCTTTCCTAAACTTTACTTCAAGATCGGGAATCATGCAGCCCTCCATTTAATGCTGGATGGCAGTTCCCAGCATTTTTTGGCTACACTGGCTATGGCTGCTGGGAGCTGCAATGCACCCATAATGTGACTCACATCTTTATAATATATCTTGGCTCCACTATAAAACCTAAGCTTGTCAACAATAAAGGAAAGACTATATCCTACAGAAATTACAGATTTTACATAACTTCCATAGTTCCATTTTTTAATATGCTTTAAATTAAATGTTAATGGGTTAATTAAAATGCATGACAATGAGTGGTTTGAATATGGTTGAATTAATCCTCATTGGCAAAAAGGTGGTAACAGCTTGCATTTAGGATCTCTTTGTTATCAGGATACTTACTTTGGATTTGCTAAAGGTATGCTAATGAAAAAGATGTAGTTTAATGTAGAAATACCTAATCTTGAAAAGAAAAGAAAAAAGTACAAGTCTTGCCTTATGGTGTGGGAAGTGGAGAAAAGGAGAGAAATGCTAGTTGTGTGGGTCTTGAAGATGCCTTAACTTTTGCAGCACCTTCTCCAGGTTTTCGGGAAGGATTCTGAAAACTACCTGGAGTGAAATAGGAAGACTTTCTGCCAGTAAAGTTAAATTTTAGTGTGCTCTCAACACAGCTCTGGAATACTAGGGACTTTATCACACGGGGGAAATCTCGTGCAGAAACGGGGTTTTAAATAAATAAAAAACCCACAAAAGCAGGTAGATTTTCAGACAACGATGTTAAACTGTGGTTAACCTGAACAGAAAGTAGTCAAAAGACGCTTCTTTTTACTTTCAAAAAATCCCGAAAGTAAAAAGGAGTGGCTTTTGATTACTTTCTGTTTGGGTTAACAGTGCTTTAACAGCGATGTGTGTGAAAATCAACCTGCTTTTGCGGGTTTCCCCCAGCTTTTAAATCCCATTTCTGCATGGGATTTCCCCCGTGTGATAAGGTCCTAGGTTGGAGAAGTCAGACCCATTCCATGGCCAGTGTAGTTGCTCCAATAACCTTGCATGTTATGAGTTAAAAAACTCAAACAAATCTGTGTGGACATTTGGTTTGCCAGTGTTGGGATATTGATCTTAGGTTTGTGCATGAAAGGACATTTTCCTTTCCTCTTATCATCATATGCTGGGAAACTATATTCTTTTTGCTTGTCATTTGACAGTAAGCTGATCTTCTGGTACAGACTTCAGCAGAATATAGCCTTCAAAGAGATAGGGGCTCATGTGTGATAAGAACATCTCAAATAGAGGACCAAACTGCGGAAACTTGCCTCTGAGCTTTTGAGATGGTAAAGTTTTTGAAGGGCTATTTAGATTTGCTGGCAGCTGTTAATTATTGACAACAGCTTAGGGAGTAGCTGCCTTGTTCTGATCAGGGAAGATCAGTGAACTGAAGAGTATTTCTTAATAAGTTTCCAAGGTTGACTTACGAACAACTTGTTTTACCAAACTGTGTTAGTTTTGACTTTATTCTTGGATATATCTCATCTGGTATGGAGTTGTAAAGTTGAGTAAATGGTATATAAGACTTTTTGATGATACAGGGAGTGTGAGCCAAATTCCAGGCAGTGCTCTTGTTTTGTTTTGTGTAAAGGCTGTTGGGCAATGTGTTGTTTTTTCAGGGAAATTAAAAATCTTTTGGAGAGCAAGGAAAATTTGTATCTTTATAAAAAAAAATTGTCATTGTAAACATCCAAAGACATTTGAAGTGTTTGTTTTTATTTCTTTGTTACTTTTGGCAAATACACAAGAACAAAGGCGATGTTGTTTTCTAGAAAACAACCTATTTCTGGAAAATTCTTATGGAATTAGATGGTGCCAAGTTTGGGAATAACTTACCCTTGGCTAGAATACTACATTAATATCAGGAAGAATGTGGTGGGGTGAAGGAGTGGGGAGAGAGAAGAGCCAAATTGTGTGTGTGTGTGTGTGCCTTCAAGTTTCCTGTTGACTTATGGCAATCCCGTACATTTCATAGGATTTTCTTTGGCAAGGGATACTCAGAGATGGTTTTGCTAGTTCCTTCCCCTGCAATATAGCAATATAGAAATGTGCTTGCTATGTATGTGCTAGCTTCCAAGATCAGTCAGTATCTGGTGGCAACCCCATATATTTCATAGGATTTTCTTAGGCAAGGGATACGCAGAGATGGTTTTGCTAGTTCTTTCCTCTGTAGTATAGCCTACAGCACCAGGTGTTCATTGGCAGTCTCCCATCCAAGTACTAACTAAGTGCTTAACTCCAAGATCAGTCACTATCTGGTGCATTTAGGGCAGGGGTAGGCAACCTAAGGCCCGGGGGGGGGG
>CM034703.1:127668725-127684290 GCA_020142125.1 Phrynosoma platyrhinos | reverse complement strand
TCCCTCGGCCCTTAAAGGGGAAAGGTTGCCTACCCCTGATCTACATTTTTTGGTATCTGCACAGGGTCCTGGAACCAACCAACCACCTGGATACCAAAGCATGGTATTGTTTCCTTTCATCCTTTGTTTACCTTCAACTTATCCATGGGTCATATCAAAATCTATAATTTTGGCCTCATAACCTGCCCTCAACTTATACACAAGGTTGACTTACACGTAAATATTCATAGTAGTAATAGCAAGTATATAGTAATAGCAAGTACATTTCTATACCGCTTACCGGTATATGGGACTTGCAGCATACTTCATTTCTTTCTACCACACCATACCTATCATAGTGATGGGCATTTCCCTATCCATGCCTTCAGTTTATGCTGTTGAGTGTTGGACTACAACTCTGGGGACCAGGGTTTGATTCCCAGCTTGGCCATGAAACCCATTGGGTGACTTTGGGTAAGTCACGTGCTCTTAGCTTTGAGGAAGGCAATGGGAAATCTCCTCTGAACAAATCTTGCCAGGAAAGATTGGTTTGCCTTAGGGTCACCATTAGTCAGAAATGATTTGAAGGAAGACAACACACACACACAAGTTGTTTAGGTTTCTCTCCCTGAATGCCTTTGTCTTCCTCCAGGTGGTATTACGGCTGTTCACGTTCTGACAGTAAGATTGCTGAGATACTGAGTGCAGACAAAGTTCAGCCAAGTTTTAGCATGTTTTGATTTTTTGAAAGGTTTGGGATAGTCAGGTTTTAAAGGCTGTCAGTGTGAGAAGGTAGATGTTAAGAAATGGGCTAACTTATTTAATACATGAAATTATTCCATTCTATGTACAGGTCTAAAATATCTCCCTCTTGCCCAGCCCCCCAAAAGGGAGACTAGAAGTTTGTTCCCAGACCTGAAGTATAAAAATCTACTGAATTGTGTTGGGCTTCTGTTTGCCTTTTCCTATGGATAATGATATCCATAGATATTCACAAGGAAAATAAACCAAAGAAGGGAAAATTGCTGAGTTTGACTAAAAGCTTTATGCCCTGTGTGAGCATCCAAAGAAAATTCAAGCAATGTTCACATCTTCAGATGGCCCTTAAATATTATATTATATTATTGTTTATTTTGTATCCCACCTTTCTCCTGACCCAAGGCAAGTCACATCAGTTAAAAATACAAAATACAGTTTTAATAATCCCGTTTGATATAAAAGTTAAAAATAAACATTTCTATTAAAAACAGTAAATTACAGCAGTTAATAAAAGCATTAAAAGATAGTAAAAAGCATAACATTATACATATATTATATACTAAATAAAAGCTGTGAGGCAGTTTTGCTTTGAATTTCTAGTTAGCAATTCCCTTGTCCTAATTCATCCTGTATGTTTCCCAATTCCAGTCTGTAGAAGCCACCAATTTTAATGAGAGTGATTGAGGATCACACTTTGATTTGCATGACTATGACTTGAGTTCAGTTCCTTGGTCATAGGAACAGAAGACACTTCTGCTTCTGTGTAGTCTAATGTCTTTGCTTCCTGATATGACAATGCAGTTATCCAGTTTGGAGACCCTCTAGTACAGAAAAGAATTGAAAATAATGCAATTTTAAAAAATCTATGGAGCAGCCACATTTGGAAAGTTCTGTGCATTTTTGGTCACCATCCATGGAAAAGTGTTGGAAGAGCTTGACCAAAATGATGAGGTTGTGAGAGTACATTCCTTGCAAGGAATTGCATCTAATGTTGTTTAGTTTGGTGTGTGTGTGGGGGGGGGGGGGATATGGCTAAAGGATAACATAGATGCTTAGAAAATCATGCATGGTGTAAGAAATTGATTTAAAAATATTTCTTCTTCTTCTGTTATGACACCAGGACTTGGGATCATTTGATCATTAGCTAGAAGACTGGGGACAGAACAAAAGAAAGGGCTTCTATACAAGATGTTATTAATTTAGGAAGTATGGAGAGGGGTCTTGGAGCACCTTTGGGACTAACTGAAAGAAAGAAGTTGGTAGGACGGTTTCGTAGACTTGAGCCTACTTCTTCAGATGCATGAGAAACAAAGAAGTTGGTAGCATGAATTTTCATAGACTTGAGCCTACACGAGAAAGAAAGCTGGTAGCATGAGCTTTCGTAGACTCGAGCCTACTTCTGCAGATGCATGTACGAAAGCTCATGCTACCAGCTTCTTTCAGTTATGGGTGAAACAGACAGCCCCGAAGGGGCGGCATAAAGACTCCCCTTTGAATGCTGAGTTCGGGCTGCAGGAACCGCATGCTACAGCCCCAACCCAGCTTTCTGCACCAGCAAAATGCCAGCTTTTCTGCTGCTGCCACAGCTTTTCGCTGCTCTGAAAAGCTGCCTCCATGTGGGCGGGTGGCTTCACGGTGGCTTGGGGGTGTGCATCATGCGTACGCCATGCCCCAAAGCTGCCAGGAAGCCAGCGTATTGTGCCGGTCTGTTTTGCCTTTTACTTAGTCTCTCTTTTTTTTAAGAGTTTTATTAACTTTAAAAATGAACATTTAAAACATTAACATACATTGAGCCACATTCAATTCATACATTCAACATACATCTATACATATATGTTTATATATTTTCTCATATATCTGTCTGCAGTTCACTAAACATAAATATAAACAGAAGCATATTTCTATTATATGCTGTTTTTGTTACATTCTTAATCTTCTATTACACATAGATTTATTCTTAAAGCAAAGTGGTTAGGATAAATTGTCTTCTGTTTTCTATTTGACTATATAACATTTCTCTATCACGGTCTTCTTTCCCTCTTCACTTTTATAATTGCAAAACACTAACTTTTCCATTGTCTTTCACAAAACACTAACTTTTCCATCGTCTTTCTTTCAATCATTCTTCTAATGAGCTTCTCTTACTGCTATCCTAGGTTTCTTATCCAATTATTTCCCATTTGTCTATATATAATTAAACTTACTTGATTATCTCTCATAATTGCTATAAGGGCATTACGTTCTGTATATTGCCTCTTACTTAGTCTCAAAGGTGCTACAAGATCCCTTTACATGCTCATTTCCCAGACTAACACGGCTATGTCTTTTAATTTAGGAAGTTTGCTGTTTCAGGGGTTAGCACTAAGTAGTAGCTTAGGTTGCTTCAAAACCAGATGAGACAGGAATTCTGTATGTACTTATTTGGCTATATGTTACCTCCAGGTTCAAGAAGTAACCCCTCAGTCTGACTGACACTACCAGTTTTCAAGCAGCAAAGATAGTAGATAGTTATTGCCTTCATGAGTAGTTTGTGGGCTTTCCAAAGGCATTTGACTACTCTGGCAAGTAGAATATTAGACAAAATTAGGGGCAGCTGTAGACCTCCAGATATTTCTGATCAGCAACTCCTAATATCATTCACATCCACTTGGGTTGAAAGGAGTTGCAGGTCAAAAACAGCTGGAGGATCGCAGCCACCTGTTGAACATTATTAGATCTCTACTTTTCCAGATGTATTCCATGGAAACCTGGAATACTTTAATACAAATTTCCTAATAGAAGATAAGCTTCATAAATGCCCACCACAAATCTTAGTCTGCATTACACAGTCCCAGGAGAGTGTTGGACTTGTCCAGGTTTGCAATTGAAGTTTGTGGGGATTTGTTTGATAAAGTTTGATGTGTCTGCTGAATACAGACCCTAGATTGCGTCTCAGACTCCTCTGCTGTACAAAGTAGTACCCCCGCAGATATATTGATGTCCTATAAAAAGAAATCAATATAGAAAGGCTTTCCGAGGACAATTGGAACTGCCTTTCCATAGATGTCTCAGTTTTGGCTTGTATAACAGAAATCCTAGTACCTTGAACTAGTATTGCAGAAAATAGTGGAAGAGTTCCAGTTTTAATAATATGATCTTTATTTTCTAATTTTTCTATGGTTTTCTGAAAGGAAGGGGAGTCATCTCTGAAAAATCTTGTCTTTTCAGTTAAGTATGTGCTGCCCCATGGATCACTTGCATTGAACCTGTTATGCATGCACCTAATGACATTCTGGAATATACTTGAGAAGTCTTTAAAGTAAAGCTGCCAGGAATGCAAGTGTTAGGAGTAACTCAACAAGAATTCTTTCCATCGTTGATATGTGCTTGTGCTTCCATAGATAACCTTTCAAGAATTTGGTCCAAAATCTAAACAGCATGTTTTGCATTTGTAGTAAGCAAATTCAGACAGGACAAGAACTATTACAAACAAGGTAGCATTCCCTGGAGGTATTTTGCCTGAAACTCCTTGTCTTTTCCCTAAATATGCAGCCCTGAGTTGTTGCACTACATTTTTTGGGAGTGAATTGCCCGCCTGGACAAGCAGGCATGGATATGTTGTTGTAGCTTTCAAACAGCTCTGAATTCAATCAAGATTTATCTGCTATCAAGTTTGCATAACCAAAGATGTATGTGCTTTGTACCCTGAACAAATACTGCGCAAGAGGAACTTGAATTTTGCAACCTATATATTTCATACAGATTAAGTAAACTTACATTGTGCTTCCTGGTGGGTGTGTGTGAGTGTGTGTGTGTGTGTGTGTAATTCTGCTTTTGCCATTCATACAGTGGGATAAAGAATACCGTAGGACATAGTGGTTTGATTGTTGGACTACAACTCTGGAGACTAGGGTTTGATTTCCCGCTTGGCCATGGCACCCACTGAGTGACCCTGGGCAAGTTATACTCTCTGAGCCTCAGGGGAAGGCAATGGCAAAACCTCCTCTGAACAAATCTTGCCAAGAAAACCCCATGATAGGTTCACCTTAGGGTTGCCATAAATCGTGAACAACTTGAAGGCACACGCCAACAACAAAGGAACCCTAATTCTGTTCTCAGGATGCTACCCAGCAGTCTCCCTTTGAACTAAGGACCATAAGATACTACACACCCTGTACATGTTTGCGTTCCCACCGCTAAAATCTGTGTATGCAAAACATGGATGGAATACACACTGCCTGGCATACAGTTTGAACTGAGAGTGTCCAGTTTTGTTTCCTAGGAGAGTAATGCCTCTCCATTTTATTATGTAGATTTAATTGTTGGGATTGTGTGGTTTTTGTTTTTTTTAATGCCTGGATGCTTTGTTGTTTTCTTAAATGTATATCATCCTGGAATTCTTAATTAATGTTGAATTGTTCAGACATTTTAAAACAAATGCAAAGTCCCTTGCCTGGAGGCAGTAAAAATGGTTATTGCAGTGAGAAAGCTCTACAAAAGTTGGTTTCCTTTTTCTTTTTGTTTGCTCTCTTATGGCACCAAAATTGACATAGGGCAACTAGCTTAATGTAAATGCTTGTTGGCTGTTGATTTTTGTAGAGCTTTTTTTTTCTAAGTTAAAAAAAGGCAAATGGAAATAAGTGAAACAGTTAATAACAATAAAGCACCATCGCAATAAGCTGAGGATCTGCATAAAGATTTTAGGAAAGTAAATTCCAATGCACTCAATCCCTTTACTGCAGAGTAAAAGATAATAATTTCCTCTTTTAACATTAATCTTCCAAGACATCCTTGCAGTGTTACCTGTCTTTTGAAATCTATTCCCCCTCAAATACTTTGTAAACTGATGTGTACACTGTGTTAATATACAAAATGGGACAAACTTGCCATGCTATTGACTATATTATTATTATTAATAATATTATTAAGTTTATTTTATAGAGCGCCATAGGCTGTTCAAAGCACTTTACAAAGACCAGAAAGGTTTCACGTTCCATTAATTTCAAGGCATCTTACATGTGACTGGCTTTCTCTAACTTAGGACCACTAAATTTCACATGAAAAACACAACTGGTGCCTTTGATATGAACTGTTTATTCAGTGTCACCATGTAGGCTATATATGAGAATTTTGCATGATACAGAATTGAAAATCTCATTGATTTATTACTTCTCAGGCTATTGATGAATGTAGACAGCTGTGTAAGATACAGCTGCCAATAACTACAAACATTACTTGTGTATTACCAGTCTGTGGATTAGTTCACATGTATATATATATGTCAACTTGTTGTTGGGTTGCTTATTCAATTGAATATTGATGATATAATCTTCCTCTGTTAAAAATACTGTGTATTTTGAGATAATGAAAGGTGAGGGAATCATGAGACCTTTCAGCTGAGGTTGGGCTGCATCTCCCATTATTCCTTGCAATCAGAAAAAAAGTATCTTGGAAAGCTGCACAATGAGTTGTAAAGTAATATTAATTAAAGCTCTGTGTTGACTGTGTCTTCTGGACACTTGTCTCTTGGTTATTTTATAAAGTAGTGACAGTGTGTCTGTGAATTCTCAGTATCACAAGATATTGCAGCCTTTTAAATAGCTCCAGAGTTTATTGGTCTGATACTTTCATAATGGTAATCTAGAATTTTTGCTTTTCCCAACACACTGGTATGTATGCTGGTGAACACACAGCTTGACCTCTCTTGCTTGGTTGTTCTTCTCAGTGGAGCTGTTGCCACACTGCAGAATTAATGCAGTTTGACACCACCTGGGATTTGTAGTTTGTTGTGACACTAGAGCTCTCTGATAGAGAAGGCTAATTCCATAGTGTTGAGCCATGGCAGTTAAAAACGTTGTCAGACTGCATTAATTTTGCAATGCCGATGCAGCCTGCAAGTGGCTAAACAAACTAGGAAGCTCCTTACCTCCAACTGAAGCAGTGGTGGTGGGAATAATAATAATAATAATAATAATAATAATAATAATAATAATAATAATAATAATAATACAAACAAACAATTCCTTACCCTCCTCTCCCAATGGATTGAGATGAGGAACAACAACAATTTAAAAATATACATCAGTTGAAAACACATCAGTTTAAAACACATACCTATTTTAAAAGGACATATAAGATATATACATATTTAAAGAATCCTTATTTAAAATTCATAATTTAAAACCCACAATTTAAAAATAATCTGGATAAGCCTGCCAGAAAAGACTGATCTTCAGTGCTGTTTTAAATTCAGACAGCATATTCATTTTATCACCCTTTCTGTTCAACTTGTTTGCAGAAAATATCATATGTAGAACAGGGTTATACAGAAGAAGGAGGGGTAAAGATAGGTGGAAGGAACATCAACAATTTTAAGATATGCAGATGGCACCATACTATTAGCAGAAAGCATTACAGGACTTGGAACAATCACTGAAGAAAGGCAAATGAGAAAGCACAGAGGCAGGCCTAATGTGAAACATAAAGAAAACAAAAATAGTGACCGTGGAGGATTTGGTATATAAATTCAACCTAGATGACAAGGAAATCGAAATAGTTAAAAGATTTCCCAGACCTTGGATCAAACAATGATCAGAACGGAGACTGCAGTCAAGAAATCAGAAGATGGTCAGGAATGAGAAGGGCAGCTTTGAAAGAACTAGACAAAATCCTAAAGTGTAAAGATATACAGCTGAACACTAAAATTAGAATTACCCAAGTCATTGTATTCCCCATTACCATGTATGGATGTGAGAGCTGGACAGTGAAGAAAGAAGATATTAAGAAAATGAACTCATTGGAGATGTGGTGCTGGAGAAGAGTGCCGAGGATACCATGGACAGCCAAAAAGATAAACAAATGGGTTCTACAACACATTAAATCCAAGCTCTCCCTGGAAGCCAAGATGATGAAACTGAGCCTGTCATACTTTGATGAGTATGTGGAGAGATCTTGTAGCACCTTTGAGACTAACTGAGAAGAAAAAAGTTGGCAGCATGAGCTTTCATAGACTTCAGTCTACTTCTTCAGATGCATTTGGCCATTTGACCAAATGCACCTGAGGAAGTAGACTTAAGTCTAGGAAAGCTCATGCTGCCAACTTTTTTCTTTAAGTTAGTCCCAAAGGTGCTACAACATCTCTCTACACACTGATTCTACAGACTAACACGGTTATATCTTTGATTTGTACTTTGGTCACATCATGAGAGGGCATGAAACACTATAAAAGACCGATGTTAGGTAACGTGGAGGGCAGTAGAAAGAATGATGGACATACTCAATCAAGGGGACCATAGGTAAGATGATAGGGAGGCTTGGACATCTCATTCACAGGGTCGCCATGAGTCAAGATCAACTCAACTAACAACAACAATTCAGATAGATAGATCTAGCAATGTGGACAAAATGGGATTTCTGTGATGACATTTTTGGACGTTATCACACGGGGGCAAATCTGCTGGTTAATCCACACAAAACCCAAACAGAAACTGGATTTGTGCCCCGCGTTTTCACATGACGTCGCACAGAAACTGGACAGAAAGTGGACAGAAACTGGTGTTAACCGAGATCTTTTGAAATTCGGTTGTTTGGAGGAAATGCAAATGCGCAATTAAGGTAATTTTGCATTTACCTTAATGTGAAAAGCAAATGCGCATTTGGGAGCATTTCCCTGCTGTTTCTGTGGTTCCAGCGAGCATTCCTCTATCTGCGCATGTGCAAGAAGATCATGTCTAGTACATTTACGGGCTTTTTTCGCTTGTGTGTGGACGTTCAATGCGCTTACTGTAAATTCGCAATTAAGGTAATGACGTTTGCGGAATTAAGGTTTATTTCCCGTTTATTTTCGGAATGCCTCATTTCCACTTTATTTTCGCTTTCTGGCCCATGTGTGATAACGTCCTTTGACCGGTCTGTTTGTTACCATTCATGATGTATACCAATGAATCCTAGTATAAGGAAGAGGATCTCTAACCTTACGAAGAGTGTATTTCCTTCAAAACTGATCAGCCTAGCTAGCCCTTCCACACCTGGAATGAGGGAGAAGCATTTCTAGGGGGAGAATCCTGTAGCTCAGTGTACTAAAATATACTAAAATATTTTACCTGATCGAACCTTAAAAAGTACTACTACTTTGTTGTGTGTGTGTGTATATACCGTATATATATATATATATATATATATATATATATATATATATATATATATATATATATATATATAGGGGAGGAGTTCTCCTCTGTAAAGTGTATAGAGTTAACTCATTATTGATGACTCTCAAGAGTAAAAGAAAAATCTCTTAAGCTCAGGGAATAATCACTTCAGGCTAGGATAAAAGCCTTTGGTAAGTACTCTTGGTTTCTTTGCCTTCATTTTTTATGTACAGTGTCTTTTTGGCTCTGCTAATCTCCAGGGATAAGAGCAGAGCAGAGCAGGATACAGACTGCCTTATATGGTCCTGATGCTAAAGATGTTTTAGGAATGTGACTTTGCTCTAAAGCTTATGGCCCCAGATTTTGCTGCCAAACAAATTAGGTCATTTAAACTTCTGAGGTTTTAAAAAGGATGTTGGAACTTTAATTTGGAACAAGAAAGTGGTGTTGTTTTTGTTTTGTTAAATGGCTCGGAGTCTAGGGGAGTTTAGGTTTGTAGTTTTCCAGGTTTTTAAACTACTCTTGCTGGTTTCTGAGCGCTGTCTTTTTCTGGTCTGAAATTAACAAGGAAACCTAAAGGCTCACTAAAGATCACATCTGCTGGGGCTTCTTTAAAATAGTGGTTCCCAAACTTTGTTCCTCCAAATGTTTTGGACTTCAGTTCACAGAATTCCTTACTGTTGACCAAGCTGGCTGGGGCTTCTGGAAGTTGACGTCCAAAACATTTGGAGGACCAACATTTGGAAATCCCTGCTTTAAAAATAAACTTGGCTCTAGGATGCAATGTTGTTGTTGTTGTTGTTGTTGTTGTTGTGTGCCTCCAAGTAATTTTTTATTTATGGCAACCCTTTTTTTCAAGATTCTTCAGAAGGGATTTGCCATCACCATCCTCTGAGGCTGAGAATGTGTGACTTGCCCAGGGTCACCCAGTGGGTTTTTATACCCTAGCAAGGAATCAGACCCTGATCTCCAGAGTTGTAGTCCAGTGTTCAAACCACTATGCCATGCTGGCTCTCAAGATACAGTACATGTGATAAAATATTCAATTTTAATGTGTGTGCATGTATCACTTGAGGTAGGCTGCAATTAAGACATGAAAAATTAATTTTCCAGCACGGTGGCTTCAGCGACTTTGTTGAGGACTGGAAAGAAGATCATATCCAGTAGAATCAAGAAGTAAAGGTTTTTTTTCCTTGGAGGACACCATTTCATGTTATCTGTTCAAATGTTTTTCTGATCTGGTGGCTTGACTCTCTGCATCTAGAAAATTAGCAAGTCAGGGAAAATACTGTGCTTTTGAGGGGCTAGTAATTGGAGAGAGAAGTGAGATATCCACCCATCAATTTGGGGGCTATTTCACTCAAGGGATCCCTTTCAGAATTACATTAGTAGCCATTCCAGTTGATAATATGTAATTTGGATTGTTGACCTTCCTTCCCCCCCTTCATCCTTTTATGGCATGTCTGTTGCCAGTTGTCCTGAATCTTTCCAGATAACATTGAATGGTGGTATGTGAAAACTTAATGCTACAGTGTTTGTATTGTGTGTTGTGTGCCTTCAAGTCGTTTCGACTTATGGCGACCCTAAGTTTCATGGAATTTTTTGGGGCAAGATTTGTTTAGAGTAGGTTTGCCATTGCCTTCCTCTGAGGCTGAGAATATGTGACTTGCCCAAGGTCTTCCACTAGGTTTCGTGGCCAAGAAGGGAATCATAGTCCAATATTCAAACTTGTAGTCTAACACTCAAACCACTACACCACACCAAAGCTCCAGGCAAGAGTTTAATCAGAGCCTACCTTTATTCCTAAACTGAGAGCAGGGAAGGTGCTTCTTGGTTTTTATTTCTAATACAGTATAAACATGATTTTGGGGAGCAGCCACAGAGAGAAGGTTGCAGAGGAACCATCCCTGAGTAGGACATTTAGCACATGCCTCCCACCAGCTCCCTCTCCATTGCAAAGGGTCTCCCCCTTATGCTTCTTTCTAGCAGAGAAGTGTTGCTTAGATCACTGCTTTTCAGACATGGGTCCCCAGACTACTGGGAGTTGTTGGACTACCATTCCGATCATCCACCAGCCAGCCGATTTCATATAGAAACTATATGAACTATAGAAATGTTAGAAGAGACCACAAGGGCCATCAACTTCAACCTCATTCTGCCATGCAGGAATACACTATCAAAATACTTCCGAGAGATGGCCATTCAGACTCTGTTTGAATACCTCCAAAGAAGGAGAGTCCACTACTCTCCAAAGAGCATCTTCCACTGCCTTTGCAGACTGCTAGAAACACTGCAAATTGAATCCACTTTAACTGTCTGGGCTCAGTGCTAGGGAAGCATGGGAATTGTATTTTTTTCTGAGACATTGAGCCTTCTCTGTCAGAGAGCTCTGGTGCCACAATAAAATACAGTTCCCATGATTCCTTAGCACTGAGTCAGGGCAGTTAAAGTGGACTCAATTTGCACTATTTCTGGCAGTCTGCAAAGGCCCTTAGTCCATTTATTCCAGCAATATCTGAAGGACCCAGGTTGGGAAGCAACTGTTCTAGATCAAGACTCATATGCAAGCAAGCAAAGGGAACCTTTGATCCTCCAGATGTTTTGGACTACCTCTCTGATAATCCCTTAGCACTAGTCCTCTTGAGTGGAACTAATGGAAGCTACAAGCCAAAACATCTGGAGGGCTTTGTTTGCTAATTAATTAGTTTATGTTTCTCCTTCGTCATCCATTTATGCTTCACCTGTTCAGTACCAAGAAAAAAATTACCAAGAAAACCCCATGATAGGTTCGCCTTAGGGTTGCCTTAGGGTTGCCATAAGTCCGAAGCGACTTGAAGGCACCCAATACAACACACACACTGCATTTCGACTTATCACCATTCAGTGGGTCTGAAAAGATTCAGGGCAACTGGCAATAGACATGCCATAGAAGGGAGACTGGGAAAAGGAAGATCAGTAATCCAAATTACATAATAATCAAGCAATGTGTTGCTAGGTTTCACCTCATTCTAGTTAGTTAAGGAGCTTAAATGTTCCTGTCTATGCTTCAGTAAACTAGACCTATTGGGAGTGATGCATAGTTTGGGTTCAGATGCAGCCCTGTCCTGCAGTTACATGCAAAAACATGAGATGTGTTCCTTGCTCATTTTGCTCTCCCTTGGCATCCTTTGGAAGGATTCCTTGCCAGGACAGTCAATTTGCAAATCTACTTATTGTAGGTTTTGTTCTCCATCAGCTGGGCAGATCTGTTTGGTCCATATTCCACTGTGGATGGAAATTCATGTAATTGGATGCTCTGCCATATAGGAAAATACTTCAGGTGAAGCTAGGGTTGTACAACCTAGCTTATTAAAAAAATTTAAATCTCGCTAAAAAGAGCTTTTCAGTACTATAGCTTTTTCATGGGAGGAGAACCCCTCCCTCCACATCTTTTTACTGAAACGTACAGATTGAATTCAGAATCAGAGGCTCGGATAACACTGAATTTCCCAGACTAAGCCTGGTGGCTGAACGTTTAGCCCCTCTTTCTCTGCCGTAACTTAATAGAACTTCAAAGCTTATCAGTGCCATTTTTTTTCCACAGTCTTCATGAACTCTGTTTTTTGTCTCCAGCTTATTTCATCAGTTGGAAAGCCCACTTGACCTGACTGTTTGTGCTTTTAATTAAAAATGAGAGCAAGGAATTCACATTTAATTTATTGCCTCGTGTGTTTCCCCCCCCCAAGCTTTCTCTAAATATTTAATTTCCAGAGCTCTCTCCCCCTAAAGATTCACATTTCATAGCTCTTGTTTACCTTCTTCCCCTCTCTGGTAATTAATTGAATTTGGGACATCAATCTGTCTCTCTCTCTCTCGTTCTTTGCCCAAGTACTTCAGATTCCAGTGTATCTTTGATGGGTTACGTGCAAAGTGACCCACAGAAACAATAGATCCAAATACAAACTTTATGTCATAGAATTGTAGAGTTGGAAGAGACCACAAGGGCCATCCAGTCCAACCCCATTCTGCCATGCAGGAATACCCAATCAAAGCACTCCCGACAGATGGTCATCCATCCAGCCTCTATTTAAAAACCTCCAAAGAAGGAGACTCCACCAGTCTCCGGGAGTGTGTTCCAGTGTCAAAAAGCTCTTACCATCTGGAAGTTCTTCCTGATGTTGAGGTGGAATTTTTTTTCCTGTAGTTTGACTCTGTTGCTCCATGTCCTATTCTCTGGAGTAGCAAGAAACAAGCTTTCTCCATCCTCAATATGATACTCCTTTAAATATTTAAACAGGGCTAACATGTCACCCCTTAACCTTCTCTTCTCCAGGCTAAACATACCCAGTTCCCTAAGTCTCTCCTCATAGGACTTTATGGTTCCCAGATCCATAAAGCATGTCGGAGATGCTTTAATTTGGAGTTCCTGCATGGCAGGGGAGTTGGACTGGATGGCCCTTGTGGTCTCTTCCAACTCTATAATTCTATGATTCTATGATTCATCATTTTGGTTGCCCTCCTCTGGACACACTCCAGCTTCTCAACATCCTTTTTGAATTATAGTGCCCAGAACTGGACACAGTAGTCCAGATAAGGTCTGACCAAAGCAAAATAAAGTGGTACTATTAGTGTCATTAGCAGTGTCCTCTTTCTGGAGCCACCATAAAATTGTAAAAACAAAAGGGGCTGATAATTTCCTTCAGAAATTAGGTTTGGGACACCTGTAAAGACAACTACAGTCAGTCCTCCGTTTTCTCGGGGGATCCGTTCCAGACACACACCGTGAAAATGGAGATTCGCCAATATTCAAGCCCCATAGGCTTGAATGGGGTATGCCTCCACGGGCGCGTCCATCGGGACGCACCCCATTGATTTTAGCGGAGGTCGCCCCTCCATGAATATGCAAAACCGTGGGCTTCAAGTCCACAAGAATGGAGAAGTGACTGTATTTGTTGCTTTGTTGACAGATGACCAGTTCTTCCATCTCCAGTTTTAAGAAATATTTCAGAATGTAAGGTTTGTTTGTTTTTTAATTCTTAACTTTCAGACCTGTCATATTTTGTTGTTTCTCCTGAATCACCAAGTTGTGTAGTCGTGGAATGTCTCAGACCTGGAAAGTCTGTTATAGGCAAAAATTAATTAAAGAAATTAAAATTACTAGGAAAGGGTTAATACATTAATAAAATGGTTAGTATGCTAAAAAAAAATTCTTGTTCCATTTTTTTTAATATTGAAAGGAGGACATGGATAACAATGAAGCTAAATTTAAATTTGTGCCTAGATTTATATTAGTACATTAAAAGCCTTACCAAAATAAAGGTGAAAAATTTGATCCCTTAAAGTCCTCACATCTCTATTTTGAGTTTTGGTGAGAGAGAAAAACAACAACATCCTATCAAAAACCCTCCTCTTGCATTCTAGTTTCCCTTCTCCCTTATAACTTTGTCTCCTGCTCACTCGTTTTCTTTAGATCATTGATTCATTCATGGATCCTAGCAAAGTACCTTCAGAATTTATTTTCCTAGGAGAGATGAGGCGGCTCTGTGTGGCCTCTAGTATATAAAATTGGAGGAATGTCTGGATGCAAAGAAAATCCACACTTTCCAAGTTTCCAATACTGCTTATTGGTTTGACATCTTTTAATCTTGGAATTAACTAAACTGTTATACTCCATAGTGATTTAACATAAACAAAGATTCCCATAAACATCTACATTTACAAAAACACCTTTTAGTAAAATTAATTGGAAGCAAAAGCATATATGATTTTTTTGAACTGGAGCTATATATTTTTGAGAGTCAACATGGTGTAGTGGTTTGAGCATTGGACTATAACTCTGGAGACCAGGGTCTGATTCCTATTTCGGTCATGACATTCATTGGTTGACTTGGGCAGCTCACACTCTCTCAGCCTCAGGTGGAGATCTGTTCTGAAAAGATCTTGCCAAAAAAGCCCATGATAGGTTCCAACTTCCCATAAGTCGGAAACAATTTACACCATAGTATTTTTAATCTCCACCTGGATAGTGTGAGGTGTACAGTCTGCCTCCACATTCATCGGTTTTTCTTTCGTGGATTTAATTACTGTATTTACAATTTCATAGCTTCTGCTTAACTATCTCAACTTCCTCTTACCCAGGTCCTATAGGTACAGGCTGAGGCCATTGCTTGGAAAGACATCTGCAGCATGCATGTTTGGGCATGGGGCTTACAATATTTCTGTTTCTTTCCATTTTCATGGGGATCCCTGCACCCCCAGATCCCGCAAATGTGGAGGGCAGACTTTATTTACAAACATTGCTGCACTGAAATCTTCTGTAAGTTGTTTTGTGGGGTGAAAAACCTTCTTTGGAGAAAAATATTAAGTCATCAATTTTTTTTAAACATTTATTTATTGATTTAGTTATATCATATATTTCCTTTAATGACTGTAAGGTAGCATAAATGCACCACTTGCTCATCACAACAACCCTGTGAGGTGGATCAAATGGTGAGACAGTGAGTGGCCCTAAAGTCACCCAGCAAGTTCCATGGCTCTTTGGAGATTTGAACTTTGATCTCCCAGATCCCAGTCCAAACACATCAACTATAGTTTTATTTTACATAACATAACCATGTTTCAAAATCACTTTGTAGCAAAATTTTAATTTTGTAGTTTATAATCATCTCTCATGTTTTAATACATCAAGTTTGCAGTGATTCCTCCTTATTTATTTTAAT
>CM034703.1:127646419-127666157 GCA_020142125.1 Phrynosoma platyrhinos | reverse complement strand
ATGCAAGGAGGAGAAAAGGTTTGAGGATTGGCTTGAAAGTGGAGGGGAAATGGGGAAATGCAAAGAGGAGGAGAAGGAAGAGGAAAGGTTTGGAGATAGGATTGAGAAGGGAATCGCCATACACACATTCACACTGGTGCCTTGGAGCTTTTTCAGCAATTACTGCCAAGGCATGGAGAGTGGGGCATTGGGGCTGCTTTTTTAAGGAGCTTTATGAGCAATATTACTGTTTATTGTTGTTGTTGTTAACTTTCCTCCAGTCGATCTCAACCCATGGTGACTATTGACCCGTATATGTTGACCCCAGATTTTACGGTCAGTTTTTGGGCATAACTTTCTTGACTTATAGTCTAGTATATACAGTACTTCTCCTTATAATAGAATCTAAATTGTTTTGAAAGGTAATATCAGCATATGGTAGACATGTGCGCTTATTTGTCTCCTCAAGTGCTTCTCTTTAGCTACTTCTGTCATGTCTTCCAAATGTATATGAGGTTCCTCTCACCCATTTTGTCTTTTCACTGTCTTATCCTGTTTTCTTACACATAATCTTTGGTTTTGTTAATCATTGTATAGTGATAACCACAGCTACAGTTGAAACGTCTACAATGAAGATTATCTCTTGGATCCCTTGAGTGTGTTTTTAAAATTTTGCCAACAGTGATTTATTTATGACATTTCCTGTTAGTTTTTATTTCTCAGAAGTATGTCATGTCCCTTTCCCTTTTAAAAATTCCTGTGATGCTGCAGCTGTGTTATGATGCTACATGTGTGCAATCGTGTCATAATACCTTTTGATGGAAGCCGAGTATATTTTTACTACTGCATAAGTAATTGACGTTGCTGTTTCTTTTTCATTTTCTCTCTGCAAAAGGGAATTCGATTTGACCCAGAAATTCCTCAGACGCTACGGCTAGAGTTTGCTAAGGCCAACACGAAGATGGCTAAGAGTAAATTAGTGGGAACACCGAATCCCAGCACTCCGGCCACCCCCAACACTGTACCTCAGTTCATCACCAGGGAGCCATGTAAGTGTGTGTGTGCCCCTATGCACAGGCTTGTTTCATTACAGATCAGTAAGCAAACTCAAGAGCTGAGTCTTCAGTGAATTGCAGCAAATTTGTATTTTGTAATTTGATTGTCATACAGCTGTAGGTTTTACTTCAGCAGTAAACTGCTTCACCTCTCATTGCTCTCAATAGGAGTATACAGTTAGCCCTCCGTTTTTGCGGTGGATCCATTCTGAAGACTTGCCAATATTCCAGAGATTTGCTGATATTCAAATCCCATAGGCTTGAATGGGGGGTGCCCCATGAGCGTGTGCAGGTGCACCACTGTGCCCCATTGATTTTAATGGAGGTTGCCCCTCTGTGAATATTCAAAACCATGGATCTCAAGTCTGCGAGAATGGAGGGGTGACTGTATATGAATCTTGGCCTGAAATTTATATTTCACTACATGGGTCACCTAAATTCTTTTCTCATTGATTCCATCTAGCTAAATTCAGTTGTAGATTAAGCTCATTACTGTAACTGTAATGATGTTCTAGGTGTGTATGTGTGATTGGGCAGGGCAAGCATCTGTCAACCAGATGCGTAGTGTCATATCAGTAAATGCAGGTGGCATTTACTACATTCCTGAAGGTTAAAAAATGTGATGCATCCAGGTACCTTTAACACCCCAAAGACTTACATTGTAGAGGAGTCGAATCTGTACTTGTATTTATTAAATATATAGGTAGGATGTAGGTAGGATGAGGTGATTAGAAGCAATGCTACTTTATTCTTTATGTATCTCACATACTCATCATCAGAGGAAGACAAAGGTAAGCCTCTGAACTAATCTTGCCAAGAAAACCCTGTGATAGTTTCTCCTCCGGGTCTTCATAACTACTTGAAGGCACACAATAATAACATCAATTATTAATAAATGTTAATAAGAATAAGATATATTAGTCACATTATTAATATTATAATAATAGCAAAGATATATGATTTAAACTAGCCAGTCAGAGGAATGTTTTAAGCTTTGGGAGGGAGAATAGAAAATCTCTCTCATGTGAGTTTGTTCATGTGTATGTGTTTTAAACACTTTTCACCAACTAATTATTTTTGCCTCATAATGTCCTCCTCAGAACTGCTTTAGGGTAGAAATAAGGTGATGTGGTAGATGGCATGCAATTGGGACATCCAAAAGCTTTTGAAAATTGCTTCGGTAGAGGGGTGGGATAGAAATAAATTTATTATTATTATTATTATTATTATTATTATTATTATTATTATAAAATGTTCCTCACCTATGATCCTGAGGAACATAGAATCAATCAAAAGAGTCTTACAGATAAGTTACTAGTAAAGCAAAAGAAAGCAGAGGGTAGGAGTCTTTTCTGTTTAAATTATTATTTTATTAAATTTGCAAGACACTTCTCTTAAAAATGGTCAAAACACCTTACAATAATTAAAATAAAAAGAAGTTATGAATGAATAATACAAACAATATAATATGAAAAACCACATCTCTGTCAAAATAACAGATCATAGGGATAATCAGCTGGCATAACGCCAGTGTCTCAAAAGTGGCCAGTCACATCCCATTAAGGATCTAGGTCCGTAATGGCAAACCTGTGGCACACATGCCAGAGATGGCACGTGAAGCCATCTGGCACACACCTGTTCCTCTCCCCCCCGCCACTGTTCCCAGCCTTCAGCTACCTCCGGAGAGGCAGTTCACCATATAATATAATAATAATAATAAATTTTTATTTATACCCCGCCCCTTTCCACAGCAATCAAGGCGGGTTACAACATTGTAAAACATACAAATTTAAAAACATTCCTTATCCCATATCCAACTCTTCCGCCCCTTAAAACTGGATTAAACTATTCAAAAATTAAAACATAATACAATATAATAAAACACATCAAAACAATAACAAACAGCAATGAAGCAGGCCACAGGAAAGGGACAGGTAGAACCATCCCCTTAAGCTGGAGGGTTATTCCGGGAAGGCCTTCCGGAAGAGATCCATCTTTACTGCTTTTTTAAAAGCAGCAAGAGTAGTAATAAGACGGATCTCATCTGACAGGCCATTCCACAGTCTGGGAGCGGACACAGAGAAGGCCCTCTGTGAGGTCTGAGACAGCCTAGTTTTTATTGGCTGTAGCAGATTCCTCCCAGAGGACCAAAGTCCGCGAGGGGGATCATACAGGGAGAGGCGGTCCCTAAGATAAGATGGACCCAAGCCATGTAGGGCTTTAAAGGTTAGCACCAACACCTTGTACTGTGCCCGGAAACTAATTGGCAGCCAGTGGAGGGATTTAAGTACCGGTGTTATGTACTCCCTCCTAGATGTTCCCGTAATTAATCTGGCTGCCATGTTCTGTACCAGTTGCAGTTTCCGGGTTAGGCACAAGGGTAGCCCCATGTAGAGTGCATGAGGTTACCAGAGTATGTACCACAGTTTCCAGGTCCCTCATGTCCAGATAAGGGCGCAGTTGGCGTATCAGCCGAAGCTGATAACAGGCACTCTTGACCATCGCATTCACCTGACCATCACTGATCTAGGTGTAGAGAAATATCTTAACCTGATGCCAGGGGCTCACTGGGAAGACAGCAAAAAGGCAAATCCATCAGTAGGCCATTCAGTAGTCCAGGTATGACAAACATGGAGAAGCAGATGGTCAGTCTCAAGAACCCACAGATCCTATAGATATTCAAGAGATGGAAATTGCACGGTTTTGCTGTCACCTCAATAAAGAGGTGAAGGGACAAATGTTCATCCAGGACACTTTGAGGTTCTTCAAAAACAGGAACCACTGAACACCCCTGCAAACACAATGGAGGGCATAAAAGAGAGGCTACAGACAGCCAGGCTGACACACCAAGGTCTCTGGGTTTGTTTGCTTTTTTCATATTCAGCGTAAGATGGTGTATGGTCATCCACAAAGAAACACTTGACAAGCAGTCCATAACAGACTTCCAGACAGAGGCAAGAATTGACTTAAAACTCTAAAAAATCAGGATGTCATCTGCATTAAATGTGAAACGGAACACCCAAATCTGAAATATAGTGGTCCCTCCACATTTGCTGGGGCTAGGGGTGAAGGACCCCCATGGATGTGGAAAAAATGCAAATAAAAAAACACTTTTTGTTCTAAGAGAACACCTGGCTAGGAATCTCCATGTCTTCCAGTGCAACTCTGTCATCAGCATCTGCCAGAAGTTGATGCTGGAGGACCTACAAATGCCTAGAGAAGTGTTTTCTCTAGGAACATCTATGTTCTCCAGAACAACTCTATGGTCAACTTCCAGCAGAATTGCTCTGGGGGACTTAAAGATTCCTAGAGAGAACATATTAATCAAAACTGCAAATAATCAAATCCACAAAAGTCAAAGCCACAATTTTGTAGGGCCAACTATAATAAAATCCAAGAGCGAGGGTATATAATGAAAAAAGAAGATGACCCAAACCTGATCCTTGTGGCACCCCTACAGTTACAGGAAAAACTTTTGACATAGATCCCGAAATGAAACAGAGGCCAAGCAATCAAATAAGATTTAAAACAGGACAAAGTGTTCTCCATTATTCCCAGTGGGATGCCCACTGTAATAATGAAATCTGATGATCCAAAGTATCAAAGGCTGTAGAAAGTTCCAACAGAATCAACACAGATATTGGACGCTGAGCTTTGGCCATTGGGATATCATTTATTACTCAAATCAAGGCTGTTTCAGTGGTGTGAGATATATGAAACTGATTGAAATGAGTCGAGAGAAGGTCATGTGTAGTCAGATAAGGCATCTATTAGGAAAGGGCATCTTTCTCCAGAATTTTGAAGAGAAATGGGAGGAGACATAGGACGATAATTAGCACAAAAGGAAGGATCCAGAGAAGGTTTCTAATTAGAGAACACAAGACAGCGTGTTTAAAACAGCTAGGAAAATACCCTTTAAAAAGAACAATTCCCCAAAAGGATATATAAGTCAGAAGCAGAGGCAAAAGGACTGAATAAAGAAAAGTAGGAAAAGGATCAGTAGGGAAAGAAGTGAAGAAAGTAGACAACACAATCTGACCCATGACTGACTGTAATGGGGGATATGAAACTCTGCTTGTGATGGTAAAGACATGGCCTGGGCCAGTGGCTATGGTAAATCGATTGATGGCTTTGGAGGTGGAGATCCATTCACCAAGAATGAATTAAGAATTAAAACCCTCTTTTGATCAAAGAAAGAGGCCAAGTCACTTGCAGAGAGATCCTGAACTAAAGGACCTTCATTGCAAGCAGCCACTGGAATCAATAAGGTGTTAAAGTTGGAAAATAAATGGCAAGGCGTATGGGCTTCACCTTGCATCTTTTCCTGCAAATAGGAGTGTTGATATTTATCTACCTGAGAAGAATAAGTTACACAAGCAGTCCTAGGCTTTGGTGCAATTTGTCTGATAGGTTTGGGTTCCTCCACCTTTCTAATAAATGGATAATAGTTTGTTCCCTACTCAGCTGTGATCAGGACAGGGATCTTACAGGTACTGAGGGCTAAGCCAACAGAAGGTTAAGGTTAAGAGCAAAAGCTTTATTGCTACTTGAAGTGTGCAGAGTAGTCCAGTTTCATTTCTATTTAGTACAGCGATGCTGGGGATGTTACTGTGTCATGAGGTAACATTGGTCCCATTACTCCAATTTATGGCAAAAATCCCAGGTTATTGTGGTTTTCCTGGGTTTTTTCTTTACTTTTTCATATATTTATCTAGCATCTGTCCACCCAGTAGTCTAAAGCACATATCTTTTTCTGTAGAGCTGTTGATTTGTCAGGCAGGGGCCACCAAATTTGTTGTTAGATATAGCAGCAACTCCATAAAGTCCCTTAATGTGGGTTGTCCTCATATCTCAAAGTTATGATCTCGTTGGAGAACCAATCCAGAGTAAGTTCACTTACTTACTCAACCCAGTCTCTTGTTTCCCTTTTCATACGTTGGAAAATTGCCCCTGGGAAGCCCAAGGCTAATATTGGTTTATATAATAACTAAACAAGTAATAATTTTTCCATCTCTCCATGGTACCTTATAGTCCCTGTCCCCCTCCCCTCCAAGCTTAAATTTTAAATGTCAATGGAACAGGGAGACAAGAGGAAGAAGATGAAATGCCTGAGGCAAAGATAGCAGAAGAATATGTTTGTGACTGCATGGGAAGTGCTTTAAAGAACTAGCAGAGCAGTCTCCTAAATCCTTTATTTGGGTGGGTAAGAGAGAGATCCTGAATGCATGAAAATGCCCACTGGCATGATATTCTTACTAAATTCCTCTTAAGCAACATATTTTGAGGAAGATTATGATGCTCTTTGTGTATTTATAGACCTGTTGGTCTCTTTCTCCAAGAATGACCAAAAGCTTTAGGAATGAATGGCAGAAGGGAAGGTTGTTTGCATTAGCTCTTGCCAACTTTTTACTGTTTATCTTACTTCAAAATCAACAGCATAAACACTTAGTCTCCAGTGTAATTAAAATGCATCCTCTGTCAGCTCCACAGAGAGGCAACTCTTGGGGTTGCTGTTAACGGAAACACTCCCCCCTCTGCTGCCATTGTATTTTTGAATACATGTGGAAAGGTGGAAACAGAAAGTTGGAAAATGTATTCTCAGGGAAACAAATTTGAAATAAATCTGTCTCTAGAGGAATGGCTTTCAGTAGGTTTCCCTCCTTTTCGATGGCTTGTCCATCTCTTCACATACAGTGGGCCCTTGGTATCCACTGGGGTTTGGTTCCAGGACCCCCCGTGGATAACAAAATTTGTGGATGCTCAAGTCTCATTAAACAGAATAGCTTAGTAAAATTGTGTCACATAAAATAGCAACATGAATGTTTGCTTTTTGGAATTTATATGTTTTTAAAATATTTTCAAACTGTGAATCCGTGGATAAAAAAATCCATGGATACAGAGGGCAGACTGTACTTGGGACTCACCACTCCTGTGCTCATCAGGAATGATGGTGAATTGACCTGGGGGGCCTCATCCACTCAAAGCCTGCTTGGTTTAGGCTTGAAGAATAACACTGAAATAACACTAAATGACTGAGAATGGCTTTGTTGGTGAGAAATAGAGAGACAAGGATGCAGAATGAGAACATATAAGACAAGAAATACGGTATATACTCATGTATAACTCTAGAAATTTTAGTCAAAAAAATTGACCCCTAAAACCTGAGTCAACTAATCCACAGGTCAATGTAAGTACTGTACTTTAACTCTTATTTAAAAAGGAGCCTTGGTGAAAGGCAAGAGTGTAATGGGATAACTGACCTTTCCTTTGCTTTCTTTAGTGTGAGCCATAAACAGTTATGCTTGCTGGAATTTTGTAAATTCCTTGGCATTGTTTTCTTTTACTTCATCCTTTACATCCTTTGTTATATGCCCCTAAGTTTTCCCCTTGACTTATCCAAAGGTCATATCAAAATCCATAATTTTGGCCCCCAAACCTGCCCTCGACTTATACATGACGTTGACTTATAGACGAATACATACAGTATTCTCATGTCTCTTTGACCAAATGTCAGCACAGCCTCAAATGAAGGTGTTAGAGATTATCTTGCTTTCTTAGCTTCAGATAGGCCTTTGTGTTTTGGGGCAAGGTGCTGACATATCCTCTTCCCATGACCTGGTGGAGATTATGTATCCTGAGTTGGCTTTCTAGAAGCTTCAAGATGACACCCAAGGATTTAGGAGGAGTGTAGTTCCCCTTTCCCCCTGAGACTGAAAGGAAGAAAATTCAATCTCAGAGAACTTTTTATCAGCACCAGGACTACTACAATCACCTTGGCTGCATCTTTGTTTTCCTTTAGGTTTAAGGTGTCTTTATTGGGTAACCTAAAGAGAGTACAATAAAGCTATGAAACTTGGATTTTAAAGCAAGCTACTACCTATGTATATGCAGTTAAAAAGTGTGTGGACAAATGAGAGGTCCACTTACGAAAAACTCCATGCATATCTTCTGCAAACACAACTCACTGCAGATGACAACAGTATGACTATTGAGCAGAGATAGGAAAGAGGAGCAGGAGCAGTAGTGCAAAGCCAGTCCTGATGGAAAGAGGATGAGGAGGAGAACCAGCCCTGTCACAGCTCCACATTAGTCTTTGCTGGCCCTGCTCTTGGCATGCTGCTTTCAGGACAGCTGGAAAGCACCAGTCCTAGCAGAAACTCAGTCACTCTTCCTGCTTCTTCCTTTTCCGCCTCCTGTTGTTGTTTCTCCAGGTTGCTGCATCTCTTGGTGCATCTCTGAGATGGAAGGGACAAAAAGTTGGACCCTTTTACCCAGGATGTTTGGCACTGGCAATCTGTTTAGAGACTTCTGTTTGGTGATTGAAGGCAGGCTTATCAGTGAGGATTACTTCAACTGTATTGGAAGGATCTAGATCTTGATTGCATCCAAGACACAGAACATTTTTTTTACTACAGGTCCTAGGATCTCCATGACAGCTTGTTCCTTGAGAATTCTGGGAATTGTAGTCCCAAAAGATAACTTTCCCAAACTTTGACTAAGCTACTGCCATCTTAAAAATCTGAATCTGGGATGAAACTAATTAAAGATTCCCTGTCACCATCTGCTGGATTAAGAAAAGCTGTAGTTTGTTTTCTAGCCTGGCATACTGATTCTGCTGCTATGAAAAGAGAGAACTAGTTCTTACATACACCTCTCTCTCTCTCTCTCTCTCTCTCTCTCTCTCTCTCATACACACACACACATGTGCACGCATGCGTGCACACAAATACACTGTTTGGAGCATAATTAAAATGTCTTTCCCACTGTGTGACAGCCGTGAAAAAGACAGACCACATAAGGAATTTGAAAAAGAAAACTGATGGCATCATATTTGTCTTTCTGCTGGGGCTATATTTGGGTCCTGTTCAGTTGCCTCATCTTGAAACATAAATTATTATTATTATTATTATTATTATTATTATTATTATTATTATTATTATTATTATTATTATTATTATTATTATTATCCCACCCCTCTACGTAACACAATGGACAAGCAAAACTCTTAAAAAGTTTAACCTCTTTCCTAAAGCTGATATTGTAAGTAATTGTTTATTCTGCCTAACCTAAATCATGTTTACTCACCAAGAAGTGGATGGGTTTATGGCATGGAAAGAAGTAGTGGGCAGGACCATAGTACTAATCTCCCATGCAAACAAAATTATGCTCAAAATACTGCAACATAGAAATATTAGAGATCCAAGCAGGGTTCAGGAAAGGAAGAGGCATAAGGGACCACATTGCAAACATACGATGGCTAATGGAGCATAGCAGGAAGCTCCAAAAGAAAATCAGCATGTGCTTTATGGACCTTTGACTGCATAAATCATGAAAGGCTATGGAACACCCTTAAAGACATGGGAGTGCCAACACATCTGATAGTCCTAATGAGGAATCTGTACTCAGGACAAGAGGCTACTGTCAGAACAGAACATGGAGGAACAGAATGGTTCCCAATTAGTAAAGGAGTCAGACAAGGCTGCATCCTATCACCCTTCCTATTCAACTTACATGCAGAATATATTGTAAGAAAAGCACGCTTGGACATGGAAGAGGGAGAAGTGAAAATAGGAGGAAGAAATGTCAACAGTCTGATATATGCTGATGACACCATAATACTAGCAGAAAACCTCACAGACCTGGAACAACTTCTAAGGAAGATCAAAGAAAAAAGTGCATAGGCAGGCGTACTGTTGAATATAAAGAACAAAAATAATGACCACAGAGAACTTACACACATTCAAACTAGACAATGAGGAAACAGAAGTAGTAAAAGAGTTCTGATACTTGGGATCAAATATTTATCGGAACAGGGACTGCAGCCATGAAATCAGAAGAAGATTAAAAATGGGGAGGGCGGCTATGAAAGAACTAGAAAAGATCCTAAAATGCAAAGACATACAACTCAGAAACACAGATGCAAAACATTTTCCAAAATGACAAAAGGTGTAAGTTATGAGTGTTATGTGTGTTGAAGTTTAGCCTGAGTTATACAGCATCCTTAGAGAATTTCCACACTACTGCACTCAATGTAAAAAATACAGAGAACACAGTACCAGAGCAAAACTTTGCCAGATCTATATTCCACCACTTTCTTGGTTGGTAGTAGCCACTGAATTAATCTGCTTATTCACTCTCAGGATTTGAAGGTGCACCTCCACAGTAGCACACAGGGTCATCCTAATGTGCAATGAGGAAATTGTTAGCAAGCCAAGAGACATTAACCAACTGAAAGGCTCTGTAGACTCAAAGAATTGACTCATACAATGGAGAGTATCCACTCCATCACTGCACAATTTACTGCTTAGCCATCAGGCATATGGAAAACTCAAGGCTGAAAGAATGAGTGAAACAGAAATACATCCACATATGTAAATGCGAATTAAAATTGCAATTATATACTCTCAATAGAGATCGCCTGAAATGATGGTCGTTAAAAAGTTGATGACACCTGATTTTATCATATAACAAATAACTATGCCATCCGTAGATGTTGTCAAACCCTTCTAGTTTTAAATCTCTTTCTCTTTTCAGCTCAATCCAATCAATTAACTAAAACAGAGTACAAGCATAATAGTAATTTTTAAAATTATACTCTTGCCTTTCACCAGGGGATGGTTCCTTCTTTTAAATAAGAGTTTAGATACCATACTTACATTCACCCTTGGATAAGTCGACTCAAGGATTTTTGGTCAATTTTTTTAACCTAAATTTCTAGACTTATACATGAGTACAGTTGTCCCTCCCTGTTCGCTGACTTCGGGTCTGTGGTCTCGCTCTTTATGGGGAGAGACAATGGCTATAGCTAAAATGGCTCCGCACAGTGGCCCCCCATGCGTGCTACAAGCGTGCACACCATTAGTGTCAATGGGGTTTGAACATTAGCGAGCCACTATTTTCACCGGAGGGGGGGAATCCGGAATGGATCCCCTGTGAATTGGGAGGGGCAAGTGTATATACAGTACTTTTAGAGTGATAAATACAGTCTTTAAGACAAGGTATTAATAAATTTACTGTCTCAAAGTCATTTCAAAACATATGTGATAGGAATATATTTATATAAGACTATACACAGTAGCAGATCATTATAATGACTAGTTCTGAAGTCCTTCTTGTTGTTAACTACCTTCGCGTCAGTCTCGACCCATGGAGACTCTATGGATTAGACATCTCCAGGCCCACCTGTCCTCCACTGCTCTGCTCAGGTCCTGTAAACCCATGACCTCCCTGATTGAGTCTAGCCATCTGGCATGCTGTCTTCCTCTCTTTCTGCTTTTCTAATGAGCCTTGCCTTCTCAGCGATATGGCCAAAATACGACAACTTCAATTTGATCTTCTTGGCTTCTGGGGAGATTTCAGGCTTGATCTGTTCAGGGACCCATTTGTTTGTCTTCTTGGCTGTCCATGGTATCCTCAACATCCTTCTCCAGCACCACATCTCAAAGGAGTTGGTTTTCTTTCTATCAGCTTTCTTTATGTTCCAGCTTCTGCATCTCGTACGTGGTGATAGGGAATATAGTGTCTTTGACGATTCTAACTTTAGTGTTCAGTTGTACATTTTTACTTCTTTAGGATCTTGTCTAATTCTTTTTCATAGCTACCCTTCCTATTCTTAGTCTTCTGATGCACTCTCTATTCTGGTCAGTGTTTGATCCAAGGTATGGGAACTCTTTAATTATTTCAATTTCATCATTGTCTAGATTTAATTTATGTAGTTCCTCCATGGTCATTATTTTTGTTTTGTTTATGTTCAGCATTAACATTTGCACTTTCTTCTTTTGCCTCCCTTAATAATAATTCCAAGACTATGATGTTTTCTGCCAGGAGTATGGTGTAGTCCACATATCTTAGACTGTTGATGTTCCTTCCTTCAAGTCCTGGTGCCTCACAAAACTACAAATCCCATGATTCTGTAGGATAGAGCCATGATGGTTAAAATGGCATCGTTATTTCTACATTGTAGATTCACCTTTGGTTTCCTTTCTCAGTGTGGAGTGCCAAGTAGAAACAAAATAATTTTCTCTGTTTTACTAATACTGATATTTTCTTCTGTTTTTTTGTGGGCGAGTTTTGCCTGATCCTAAAACTGGCTCCTCAAACTGACTTGCAGTTCCTTACAGTTCCGTTTCCCAAATGTAGCTCCATTTGTAGCACAAAAAGATTTTTTTTTAAAAAAAATGTATGTTTAATTTTTAATTAAACTTCTGAATAATTTTATGCCAAACAAAACTATAGATAATGAATTATGTGTTCCTAAAGTAACACATGATTGGGTATTGGATTTTATTATATGGATTGTGGGTTTTTTTTAATTATTGTTATGATTTTATATATTGTATTTTATATATTGTATTTTTCTATATTTCTCTGTAATCCCACCTCGATCCGTAGGGAGAGGCGGGAAAATACAAATAAACACTTTATTATTATTATTAACCTAATGACCTCCACTCTGTAAAGGGGAGTTGTTATTGTCCTTTTCAATTTTTCCAAAAAGTTCAATTTCTTCCCCAGAAAAAAGAGGGGGGAAATCTGTTACTCTCTTATTGCTTTAAAATTTCCAGAAATTATGCATTTCTAGTCTAGATCAGCATGATGCTTCCAGCAGTGGCTACCTGGATGACATGGTAACCACCAAGTTGAACAAAGCTGTTGTACCCCACCAGCTATTCAAAGGAATATATTGCCATCATTTTTAATAGACATTGATAGCATTCTCCCACATCATGGGAATCCTGGATTCATATCCCTGTCTCCAATACTTCACTCCCCGACATCTTCTTGTAGGTCTCATGCTGAGTGACTGACCCAATTTATCTGAAAGGGTTGGCAGGATAAAGTGGCAGTCATATGCACTGCCTGAAGTTCCTTCAGAGAAAAGAAGGATGCTTAGTATGACAGGAGAGAAACAGAAGAAATCAATACAGCTTAAATGTTTCTGTGTGGGCTAGGAAAATCAAGGAGAGTTGTAATTGTTTGTCTTTGTGAAAACATCGCAATATGTCAGGCGTCTGCCTTGTATATAGTTCCTGCAGATGACTGAAGTAAATTTGAGTTACAGCCTAAAACATGTCCTGACTCCTCTGCAGTAGCTGTTGGTAATTTTGGCAGCTAACATAACACAGCATATATTTCTAGTAGCTTAAATAGTGGAAAGACGGTTAACAATGCTTTCTTTACAGGTAGTAGTTTTTTATATTATGCTACAACAAAAGTTTCCAGGAGATTCCAACAAACTTCTTGCTTTTCTTCAATTTCTTTAGTTGCTATTTTAGTACAGTGTTTTACTTGTTTGTTGTTTTACTTGGTTTCAACAAATGTCTACCTTAAGGTTTAGCCCTCCAGATTGGTTTTGTTATTAAAACACACTGGCTTTGTTATTAAAACACTGAGACAAATATAGTACAATAAATACAGAGAAAAATGAATACAAATTCTGCACAACGATTGCATAATTATAATAGAGGGCAGAAAGAAGCACAAAACAAGAAGCAGGGTGAAATAAGACTTTGCCAAGTAAACTTGGATAAATTACCACAGTCTGATGGCTGTTTTCACTTCTGAAGGCGATAAACACAAAGTGGAATGAAATGTGAAGTTAGATTATGTCTTATATCCTCCAGCAGCACCAATTTAATAAATCTGGAACCTCTCTCTTGTACAATATGGGCATTTGATGTAAACTTTTTTCCCCATTATAACATTACCAAAATCAGACCTTTTCTTTCTGCTTCCGCTGCTAAGATTTTAGTTCATGCCTTGATAATTTCCCACCTTGATTATTGTAATCTTCTTTTCACTGGCCTTCCATTATCTCTCCTTAGTCCTCTGGTTTCAACATTCTTCTGCTAAAAATTGTCTTTTTGGTCTGTTTTTTTGATCTTGTAACCCCACTTTTGATATCTCTTCATTGGTTACCCAATCTTACCTGTTGGTTACAGTACAAGCTTCTTGTTTTAACATTAAAAGCCCTGCACAATCTAACTCCCACCTGTCTTTCAGCCCTTATTTCTTTTTACCAGCCTGTTCAAGATCTATGTTCTAGGAACTCTAAGGGCTCATTCCCACTTACATTTAGCCCAGTTTGCTATTTGCTTTCGCTCTGGGTCAGTGAATTGATTCTAATCAATGCACCTTTCCCACTATGGAAGCGTGTCTTTTCTTTATTTGCTTCTGTTTTGGCACAATTGTCGTTCCCACTAGTGTGTGCCCCTCCAAAATGCCTGTCAATCATCTATGCATCATTGATGATGCAACTGGCAGCAACACATTGATGGGAGTCATGGACAGAATTCTCCCCGGGTGTCATATGGAGGACTCTCCCCTGGGATGCATGTAGCCATGGGTGTCATATGGAGGACTTTCCCCTGGGATGCAGGCAACCATGAGTGTCATATGGAGGACCTTCCCCTGGGATGCATGTAGCCATGGGTGTCATATGGAGGACTTTCCCCTGGGATGTATGTAGCCATGGGTGTCATATGGAGGACTCTTCCCTGGGATGCATGCAATTTTTTAAAAAATTGACAGTATATGCACTCCATGGTTTTTGCAGTTACCTGTCTTGCTGAGCTGCAGTCAGTCCGCTCACCTGGCTCGCCACCCGCAAGTAATTGCAAATACAATGGAGCGCATATACTGTCATATATATGTATGCCCATACGTCACACCACAAAGCACAAAGGCAGATATATATGTATGCCCATACGTCACACCACAAAGCACAAAGGCAGCATCTGAGAGGGGGGGGGGAATGGTGGATTTCCCCAAAAAGTGGTGAGGGATGTGCCAACCCTCTGCCACAGTAATCCCTCCCCTTCAATTTGATGCGACTCAGGTCCGTCGTTGCCACTTGCTGAACATGCTTGCTAATCGCTTCTTTTCAAAGAACCACCAAAAAACTAGTGTCTGAAAAGAGCGATCTTTTTGCATTTGTCTCACTTCAAAGCGAGTCCAAACAATTGCAGTTTCTCTGAAGATGCCAGCCACAGATGCTGGCGAAACGTCAGAGAGAAACTCTTCTAGAACATGCCATACAGCCCAAAAAACCCACAAAAAACTATGGATGCCGGCCATGAAAGCCTATGACTTCAAATTGCAGTCACATCTGAAACCGTTTCAAATGGGGATGAGGCACATTTAAAACCATCAACAATTTGATGTAAATCATAGTGGGAATGAGGTCTAAGCTTCTCACTCAACCAAGGGTTTCTTTTTCCTTGGCTCAGCTTCATCCTTGTTCACTCACTGCTCCACCCTCTTGGAATTGCCTCCCTGACGATTTCCAGACTGCTCCATCCCTTGTAATGTTTAAACCTCTATTAAAAGTTTTCTTGTTTTCCAAAGCTTTTGGAATTTTTCTTTAACATTGTTTTATAATTTTGCATATTTTGATTATGTGTATTTGCCAGTTTGCTTTATATTATACTGTATTACCTTTTTTTATTTTATCTAGATAATTGGTTTTACAATTGTATTGTATAGTTTTATATGTTTTACTCATTCCTTCCCTCTCTCTCTGTGTATACATATATATTTTAGATTGCATGCCTTTGGCAAGACCCACTGTTTTTGATTGTTTTACTTGTAAAGCACCATGTTCATGGATGGTGCTATATAAATAAACAATGATGACAATGATCAAAAAAACTTGGTTCGTACCCACTGGAGTAAATTCTTAGAAAACTGTTATTCAGTGGACACGATATTGTCTGACTTGGGAAACTCTATCAAAATATGCTGGTTGTACAAATGGCAGGGAACTGATGATGAACTCTGGTGGGTGGTATTGAGCAAGTAGGATAAGGAACAGAGAAAGGAAAATGGGAACTGGAGTTGGAAAGAGCTGTGCTTTCTGCAGTTTGCTGGGCTGGATCATCAAAACAATGCTCAGAGCCTTCCAATGTGAAGTCGTAGGCTTTCATGGCCGGCATCCATAGTTTTTTGTGGGTTTTTCGGGCTGTGTGGCCATGTTCTAGAAGAGTTTCTTTCTGATGTTTCGCCAGCCACAGATGCTGGCGAAACATCAGAAAGAAACTCTTCTAGAACATGGCCACACAGCCCGAAAACCCACAAAAAACAATGCTCAGAGACGATTTTGACCTAAGCTGGGAGGCTTCTGTACCTGTTCACCTGCCTGGGAATACCCTGTGGGAATAGCTGTAAAAATCCCACACATAATTGTAGGACAGTATTTTTTTACATTTTCATTTCAGGGCCCCCCATTCCATATGAACTTGCCCCTCAGACCCCTTGAATGTTGCAGAGAATACTGGGAAATGTTCTGTCAATTGAGTAGCCTGTAGACCTATTGGGACCTCACCTTGTTAAGTAGATAGTATATAGTATTTGGCTTGTGCCCAGCCCCCAGCAACCACTGAGAGTATCCTGATCCATCGTCTGGTGACAAAGGGTGGAGGCAGTGAGGTGTCTCTATAAGGATTATGGTTGCGGTGATAGCTAATCCCAGGCATAGCATTGGGATGGAACCCAAATAGGGTTCTAGACTGTCGTACTTTGGACACATCATGAGAAGGCATAAATTGTTGGAAAAGACAATGTTAGGAAAGGTGGAAGGAGGTAGTAAGAGAGGAAGGTCACATGCTAAATGGATGGACTTTATTAAAAAGACCACTAATAAGAGTTAGCAGGAGCTGGGCAGAGCAGTGGAGGACAGCGGGGCCTGGAGATGTCTCATCCATAGGGTCACCATGGGTCGAGACCGATGTGAAGGCAGTTAACAACAACAAATTGTATTTTAGTATTCTAGGATTGTATTTTAGTATTTTATATTGAAGTAGTTATTGATGTTTTATTCTATTGTAAAGCGCTATGTACATCAATAGCGCTATATAAATAGATGATGATGATGATGATGATGATGACGATGACGACATGCTTCAAGAATTTACTGCTCAGAGCACTGTAGGATGACAGTTATCACTCCCATTCCCCATTTCCAAACATAAAGTGAATATTCCTTAGAATCATGCATTATCATGGGCTGTTGTGCAATAACTGTCAAATTTGCTGAAATACATTGTATTGGGGTTTTTGCATATATATGTGTGTGTGTGTGTTGCAATTAATTTTTTTTAATGCAACAAAGAATAGACCTTTCAGCCCTACTGTAATAATAATAATAATAATAATATGATTTATTTATATACCGCCCCTGTGGCTAGCCAATCTAGGCGGTGTACAGCAATAATAAAATACAAACAATACAAACAATATCATTCCCCCCTTACAAATATATTAAATCAAATACAATTTAAAACAAGTACAATAAGCAAAAATTATTCAATAACAATTTTAAAATACAATACATAACAACAAAACTAACAGACATTCAGTGCTAATTTCTATATTACAAAGTACCAGCGCGTTGCGCCGCTGATGAGGCCTCCGGTGCCGGGTGGGAGAGTTTGGAGGACCCTTGCAGGGCAGGTGGTAACAGTCTCTCTCTCCCCCGCGTTGCGCCGCTGATGAGGAGGCTCAAGGGGCCTGTTTTTATAGGCCCAGCTGGTCCCGCCTCTCTACACCGCGCCGCTCCTCCGGTGCCGGGTGGGAGAGTTTGGAGGACCCTTGCAGTGCAGGTGGTGACAGTCTCTCTCTCCCCCGCACTGTAGAATCCCCCCCCTTCCACTATTGAAATTCTTGAAATATATCAAGCTCCAGCTATGTTTATTTGCCCAAAGGTTCTCTTGTATTTGCCATTTTGTCTTCTGCATTTGCTGTTTTTAACCCTGAAATGTCCTTATTCTTCTCTTGCAGATGAGCTCACAGTGCCTGCACTTTACCCCAGTAGCCCTGAAGTGTGGGCGCCGTACCCTCTCTACCCAGCGGAGTTAGCACCTGCTCTACCTCCGCCTGCTTTCACCTACCCTGCTTCACTGCATGCCCAGGTAATTGATACCAATCAATCACACCTTCACCCTTGTTGCCACTTGATCCTCTCCAGTACACACTGTACAACTAACCCTTGTCTGGCTGACAGGCACACCAGAGAGAGAAATTAATGATCACTCCTGGATCAGGCTGACACACCACCCTCTTGGGACTACTGGGGACAGGCTTAGCAAAAAGGATAGCATCCCACTGCCTGATCTGAACACTTTTCTGTTCCCAAATAATTTCACATCCATTCACTTGAGGCAATCAGAGATACCTGCTGGGTCTTTGTGCACATATATAACCCTTTGTATATATGGACTCTGCTTCCCAGACTTGCCTTGCAGTGTTTTTTCCTTTATGTTCCAAGACCAAATTGGCTTGAGGAGGCATAAGATTGAGATGTGTGAGAACGTGTTTATGAACACATATGTACCTGAAGCCAGTGAGGAGAGAGGAGGGCAGTACAATCCTCAATGGAACGATGGAGGGGGCTGGATTTTTTTTTAACTTCACACCCTTCCCCAGCAGGCCACAGAAGTACATTTGGAATGATTGGAACGTCATTTCTGGCTTTGCTTTTGGGAGTATCCCCCTCTTCATTTAGAGGGATCTGGGAAGGTGTTGAAGGGATTGATCCAGACTGCAACATTTTGATAATTTTTTGCCATTTGGGAGTGATTTTTGCCTTGGGAGGAAAATTTGGGAAAACATTGAGAGTCTGGGGGATTTGGAGAGGTGGTGTGGGGGCTGCACATAACCTACATGGATGCACTTTGATCCCTTTTGCTATAGAAGGACAAATCTGAGACCTTAAAATCTTTCAGAGAAGAGTGATGGGTGGTTACATGTAGACACGTAAACTGTAAGAAGGCAAATACAGATGACAAAATACCCACTCAAAAGGTGCCTGTAACCATTTGCTGTGCCATTCTCAGTCCCAGTGGATCCATGTGGCTCCTGAATGGTGGCTTTGAGGAGATAAGCTGCAGAAGAGCTAATGAAGTGGAGCTCAGCCCAGATGATATGGAGATGTTGGCTTGGGAGTGGGCATTCCTAGGGTCATTCTCTCATTGAAAGAGTGGATGCATAGTTTGTGAATGTTCCCTTTGATTTTGTCTTTGCTACTTGATTCTTGGGTGACAGTGGTAGCAACAAGGCATCTTTTCCAGATCCATGAATAATAGTGAATCCCTTTTCTTGGGCAAAGGAAATCTGTCTGCCATGAGGTAACTACTCACTTTGCATATTGCCATCTGTTCCTCCACCTTTTCATAACTTCTTGAAAGTAAGAAGACTCATACGGGGATTCCCCAGCTCATGTGTCAGCTTAAAGTGGGGACAAGTACATGGGCTTGTACTTGTAAACTGCCCCAGTGTCTCTGCACACCCAGATGTTTCCCAGACTTTTGTGTATTGAGTTCTGTGTAGAGATTGCATTTGGTTGAATGTGATGCCAGAGCTTCTCTGATTGGGAACCCTGATAAGGTGTCATTCCCAATCCTGGGAACTCTGTACCCAGGTTCAGCATGCAAAGATCTGGGAAATTGCTGGGTGCACAGCAACATTTGTAGGCAGGCTTCAATATGTGCTGAGTCCCTGCCTCCCCCTTTAGGCTTACATGTGGTTAAATGGCTGCCTTCATGGGTCTATTGCTGGTCTAGAATGCAGCAGATAAACTATTCTCCAATAAAACCAGGAAGATGGAGATTACACCCATGAATGGACTTTGCTAGGAGTAAGGAAGGGAGGGAGGGAATTTCCCAAATAGTCAAATCCCATTGTCCCCAATGATGCCATTGGGGACAATG
>CM034703.1:127630483-127646362 GCA_020142125.1 Phrynosoma platyrhinos | reverse complement strand
GTGTCCTGGAACATATCCCCCACAAATCCAGAGGGAAGCTGAAAAGAGATGTGAGGCTAGAAAAGAGGATTTGTGAAATGGTAGGAGGCATGGATTCATAGCACTAGACTTGGATTCCTGCCAATTCACAGATCGTCACATCTCTCTCCAGACTTGTGTTTCTCTCCAGCCTCACAAATGCAATACAGGTACCTACTATGCTATTTGTATTCCCAAATTCAAATCCAAAATATTCCACAATTGAAGCCTCAAAGCATCATGTTGGTGCTTGAAAGGTTTCATTTTTGAAGTTTTTTGGATTTCCAAATTAGGGATGCTCAACCTTAAAACTCCTGAAGAGCCTAGGCCAAGGTTACTTGGAGGTTCTCAAAGAGCAAGGTTTCACCTGTATAGCTAATGGCACACGGGTGAAATCTATAGATCTACAGGTGAGGCTATTCTCTGAGAATCTTGTTAATGAATTCTCTCCAGGGAGGTCATCCTGCCTGCCTGCATTGTTCCAGCTTTTTCACAACTTGTTAAGATGTTCCTGTTTAAGGGGCCAATTTGGGTGCCTTGAACAAAAGAAGACACAAGTTTTTTAAAATTGCTTTTTAGCTTTGATCTGATTTGTTGATTTCATAATCTGCTATTAAATTGCTTTGTATTGGTCCATGTTTATTGATGTGCTTTTGCAATGGTAAGCCACTTTTACAGTTCTATAGGACTGGTTAAGTAGAGCGCAAATTTTTAAATAAATTTCCCTTCCAAGTGGTAAGAATTTTACTGGACAACTACACTTCACCAGAAATTCAGGGCACAGAAGGAGTGGAGTCTCTTTGCCCCTTGATAAGCCAAACCTCCATAACCCTCTGTTGATGAGACTGCCTGTGTCCTTCGTTGAATTTTCTCTTGATGGATGTAGTTCACTGTACTTACTCCTTGCAATGCATTTTGTATATTCTGGAGTTTTTTAGGGGTTGATGGAGGTTGCAAATCTGGAAACCATTTGATATGTGGAGAAAGGTGTAGCTTGAATTAATGTACAAATCAGGCATATTACAGGGGTCGTAGATGGATTGATTGAAAATTGTTTGTAAACACTTACAAAGAAATTAGATTTTCTGCCCTGCATGTTGGTCGTTTTAAATTCTAGTAGGAGCATGTTAGGCCAATTTCATGGAACTGAGAATAGCATAAACACGGGAGAGTTTCCAGTCGACACTGAGGATGTGGGCGTCTTTTCACATACCAATCAAGTTCTGTTCTAAAAAAGAGAACTTGAAGCTAATTGGGATAAATGTTACATCCGCTCTGTGTCCAGGCTCAGTTATGGTTGTTACATCTGGGCAAAAGGCATAGCCCAGTTCAAGTGCAAGTTTGATAAAAATCCTGTCCTGTGTATCAGCTGGATCTATTGTATTGTATGTCCTGATTAGACAACTTGATCTCCTTCTGCATGGAACAAGCATGAGGTTATCAACTTGTACTTCCTTAAATTCAGGCCAGGCTTCCTCTCCAAGCTCCATCATCAGCAAACAGTCTGAAAGCACTGAATCCCATAGCATTGTTGAAGCTAAGGGATCTGGGTGAGGAAGCCATTCTGAGCTACTCTGAGGCCTCAAAAGGAAGTGTGCAATAAGCCAAAGTAGTTATTCCAATTTCATTATTGATTGATGGCAATGCACGGTGCATTGCAAAATACAAGAGGACAGGTCCTACCTAGAAAGCTATCATTCAACCCAAAGAGGCAGGGAGCAATGGAAGGAAGTGAAGGCTGAGATAAACATAATATGCATTGTTTGGAACACATTCTTTGATTCAATTATGGAATGGTGCAGATAAAAGGGGCTTGTACCAAAAGCTTAGCAGAAAAACTGTGTTTTCACGTGAGATTTGAAGAAGAGAGAAAGGAAATATTACACACTTCCACAGTGTTGTGGGAGCCAGTTCCAAACATAATGGTCAGCTCCAGGGGAGAAAGGGCAGAGCCATCTGAGAAAGCAAGCAACTTTCAAAGGTCAGAGTGGTGGAGCTCAAGGAGAGAGCATCCTGAATAGGAGTCTCTTGAGAGTAAGAGCAGAGGGTGGAGCTTACTAAATTAATGTCTACCCAGTGTACAGAATTATCTCATTTCTGCACATACTTACCATACAAAAGGTTTGAGGCTCAGTCTTGGGACATTTTAGCTATAGGTATCTCAGGAAGCATAGCTTCATAGGTGCCTCTGTTTCCAGCTCATGCTCTGTTCTAGGGGTCCTCTGCAGACAACGTAGAAGTTGTCACTGAGTTAGACATCCATTTCTAAGATAAACAAATTCTATACAAATTTTGAATTGTATTATCAAAAGAACCTGTTGATCCAGGTTTAATTTCTTAATATATGTATATTTCCCTGCAGCTTAAATGATCCTTTTCTGTCATGTAAGGGGAAAGGTGATATAAAGATGGCTGTGACTTTTGTGTGGTAACACACTTGCTAATCCCATAGCACCCTGTGAGGGCTGGAATCATTCTTGTATGGCTTTATGGCATTAGGCTCAAGAAAACTGTGCTCGTCACACTTCCAAATTGTCCTTTCTGGAAGAACAGGAGCCCTGAGCCAGAGTTTGTACATGGACCCTTAGGAGATTATCCTACAAGGGACGGGATGTCCTTGTCCCATCCCCGTCCTGTCCTTTCGACACAATTGCGTGGAGATTTTCACATGATATTGTCATTATCCCATTCTTACCTTGTTCTTATTGTATGATCGCAATAAGATTTTCAGATGACGTCCCATTCTTCTCCCATCCCTGAAGTGGCATGGCCCCATCACTGTGTATTAATGGAAACTCCTGTTAATACAGTGATGGGTGCCACTGATGGGAGAAGGACAAGATAAGTGCGGACGCAATAAGGACGGGGTGAGGACGGGAGCGATCCCTCCTGCCCTGTGTGATAATCTCCTTAGTCTTTTGCTGTTAGGCGCACATGAAGCTATAGCTAACACACACACTCTCCCTATCTGAGTTGTTGTTGGTGTTTCTCCATCTATTGCAGTAGTAGTTAAATTATATTGAAATTGAGAACTATAATTGAGGTTTGCATGTTCTTTATAAGTTACTACAAATTCTTATCTTGTACATATCTTATGGAGAGCTTGAAAAAATTAGGGGTTGAGGGCTAAAACAGCCAGAATCTCCCATTCAGCATGTGCAGGATTCTGGTTGCTGTAATCAGAGAAGTAGCTTTTACAAATTCTGAGGGGAGAGCATACTTACTAAGTACCGATTCTCACATTTTGGTTCCATTAATTTTTGAATGTTACTTGTGTGATTGAAGAGGCAATCAGCTTCTCTGTTCAGAATTCTCCTATTTCCAGCATGGTCTCAAGGACTGTCTTAAGATATTCCTCATATTTAGTGACCCTTGGCCCACAGTTTTAAGGCCTGATGATCTATATATAGTATTATATGCAAGGAATTGGCCGAAATATTAGGTAAGTCAGGCTCCCATGTAAGCTGAAAATAGCAGCATACACCAACAGCCTAAAAAACCATCAGGAATACTGTAAGCATCCCTTCTGGCCATTGAAGGGGATGGAACAAGGTGTATTATCCTGGACCAGTTTCTGGCCAGTTCATGCTGGTGTGACATGCAAAGCTGAAGATGATGCATAGAGACCGATTCACAGAGAGTAAAGCTATCACTAGCTGCTAGTGCTGGCTCTGTATTGCTTCCAATATCAGAGGCTGTGGGCTTATCAGTAATAGTTGCTTCCCATGGGCATTTGGAGGGCCACTGTAGAAACAGCATGTTTGACTAGGAGGGCCTTTTGTTCCATCCACATGGCCCATCTTAGTTTTTGCAAATGCAAGGCTTCAAGCCAAAGCCTTCCCCTTCTTAAAAGAACTAAAAGTTATTGCCTGGAAACTTGGGAAAAATAGATGAGAACATGAACCAGAGTTTGAGGAAAATAGTTTCTGACAAGGAGGAAAAGGAAAATTAGCTTTAAATGGAACGCTATCTTTTATTCACGACTTGCAGTGGGGCAGACTGTGAGTGCAAGGCTGAAAATAATCCCCCAAAGCTCCACACCTCTCCGGCAAAGTGGGAGGCAGGAATGCCAAGTAATGTATGTTCTGTCACAAGCACTTTTTCTGCTCACTGAACCTTGCTGCCTGGGACTCCTAATGGCCCCTGAGAGCTGGCGCACTCTAGTTAAAAATTAACAAACAAAGGGGAAAGAGTAATTAAATATGGATGGTAGTAATCGCTGAGGAGTACGTCTGGCCTGAACTGCTGCACGCTCGAGTGCGCCCATGCCGTGCCGCTTGGTACGTTCTGCAAGTTGAGAAGAATTTCATGGCAAGCTTTCCTGGAAGGGTTCCTCATTCAGATCTTGGGGGTGGCGGAGGGCTTATTGTTGGTGGAGATGGGTACGGGTAACGGGGCTGAGCTCTCATACCAACCCAGGGAGAAACCTGGGGCACTGACCAGAGCAGTAAGGAAATGCTGGTGGACTACCACCCAGGCCAAGGAGGAATTTTAAGGGCAAGGCATTTCTTATTTTCATTTCTGTGTCGCCCTTGAAACCATGCTCTACGAGAAGAGACTTAGGGAGCTGGATATATTTAGCCTGGAGAAGAGAAAGTTAAGAGGTGACTTGATAGCCCTGTTTAAATATTTGAAGGGGTGTCATATAGAGGATTGAGCAAGCTTTTTTTCTGCTGCTCCAGAGAAAAGGACCCAGAGCAATGGATGCAAGCTACAGGAAAAGAGATTCCACCTAAACATTAGGAGGAGCTTCCTGATGGTAAGAGCTATTCGACTGTGGAAGACACTCCTTCAGAGAGTGGTGGAGTCTCCTTCTTGGGAGGTTTTTAAACAGAGATGGCCATCTGTCAGGGTTGCTTTGGTTGTGTCTTCCTGCATGACAGGTGTTTGGAGACCTTGGGGTCTCTTCTAACTCTTCTATGATTCTGTGACAAGGTCCCACCTTGAGATGTAGACCCCATATCTATTACCTTGGTGATTCTGTTCCTCTTTAACAGGCATTATAGAATCATCGAATTGGATGAGACCACAAGGGCCATCCAGTCCAACCCTCTGCCATGCAGGAACACAGTATCAAAGCACTCCTGATAGATGGCCATCAGCCTCTTTTTGAAGACCCCTGAAGAAGGACACTCCACTACAATCTCCGAAGGAGTGTCTTCCACTGTCAAACATGCTCTTACTACCAGGAAGTTCTTCCTAATAATATTCAGGTGGAATCTCAACATTATAGAGCTGGGGTGGCTGTGTGTTTTGTTTTGTTTTTCTCCATTGGGAGTTACCTTGCTTAAATCTACCCTGTTGGGTATGCTACACATTGCTGAAGTCTTCCTTGGCTTTCTTTTTTCTTTTCTTTTCTTTGTTCCTCCCTTTGTTATTGTGGTTCCTTCTCCACAAATTGCTTCTCCTCAAAAGTCCCTATTTCCCCTTTTCAGTGGAACTGGTTTGAGTGCTTCTGATTTTCACAGGACAAACATATTAGGGTACTTGGGGCCTCCAGTTTGTCCAGATCCGAGATCCACATGCTCAAAAAAGGGCTCCCAAGGCAGGGTGACCATATGTCATAACCACAAAAGAGTACAAGGAACCATAAAAGGTAGGACATTACAAAGTAAAAGCTAAAAATACTAACATAAATATAAATTCATGCTTCTTACTCATGCTCAAAATGGAGGACATTTGTCATTCCTTCAGGACAGAAGATTGAAGTGTAGGACATTGAAATGTGGAAAAGGAGGACATCTCATCACTCTATATCTCAAGGCAGTTTACAACGTATAGCCTATGCTATATGCTGAGAATGGAAAGATGGAAAAGGAAACAGTTTTCTTTTCCTGGCAGCATCTTTAGTGACCATATCTTAATATGCAACATATTTTTTTCATATGGGTTTTTGCAGCTGGCAGCAACTGCATCTTCTGTTTATGCTGTAGTAGGGATCAGGTTAGCATTGTAGCTTTTAGTGTAAGGCTTTCATCTAAAACATCAGCTGTTGGATTTAACAATCCATCAAGCAGAAGTTGTATTAACACTCTGTTCATACTTGTGCTCAACCCTAATCTGGGTGTGAATTGGACTCTACACTAAGAGCCAAATCAGGAATGCATTATAAGGTCATTTGCACATTGTCATTGCCGGTAGGTATAAAACTGCAGATTAGGTAATTGTTTTTACTAAAACCATTATTTCACAGTGATAAAATCATAGTAGTAATATCCAAGTAAATTAGACATTGGACATACACTTCCATTTATTTTTGGGCTTTTCTTTTGGTTCTTGTGTTTAGTCTCACCTCATCTTTAATAATGTCTCACTCCATCATATATTGCCTTCTCACATGATGATTTTTTTTCCAAAAAAAAAAAAGGAATATCTGTAGCTTGCTGTTCAGTCCCGTAGGATTCCCTAAGTAGTGTACATGTTTTTAAAAAAGGTAAAATGACGATCAAATAAAAAACAGTACAGCTAGCAGAAGGTGCTGCTGTTGTTAAAGAATTAACACAAAAAAAAAATCAAAACTATTAACAATATTAAAGACTTCAGCAAATAAGAAGAACTTAATTGGCAATCAGAAGGCCTCCAACTCTGTGTATTCTAAGGACTAGTCCAGAATTGGATTGCCCCAACCCCAAATGCTTGAATTCCGGGGTCCTTTCACACTACTTCTTCTTCGTGGTCTCTGCGAATCACACAAATGGGTAATGACTGCGCATGCGCAGCAACTTCGGATCCTTCTGGAATCACTAGGCAGACTTTAAAGTTGCAACTTTTCACTGGGCTTCGTGGTCTCTGCGAATCACACAAATGGGTAAGACTGACAAGCTTTGGTCAGTGGAGGAGGGAGTGTCTTGTCACAAATACAGTTAATACCATATATAACATGATATAACAAAGAAGGGAATGCACATCACTCACTGCGCCCAATGTGATGGTAGGCGTTGACATCTCAGTGCAGTCCCGACAGTAACACTGCCCTTCCAAAGGCTGCCTCACGTCTGGCTCTGGAGTCCATCCTGTAGTTGCAGCCTTGCAGACATCCTCCAACGGTACTCCAGACAAAAAGGCAGAGGATGCAGCTACCGCCCGGGTTGAATGGGGTAGCTGCATCCTCCCCCAGTGATTACACTATGATTACATTCTGGATCCTTTCCCCAGGAGTTATATGGTCTTAGGGGGTGAGCTCTTCTAGTCTCTGCTCCCCAAGACCCACCGAATGGATCTTCCTTTCCCCGTGCTGCAGAGAGGCATGGCATGGCATGACTGTTCCAGGGTGACCAGACACCCTCCTTTCCCAGAATATGTCCTACATTACAACTTTTTGTTCAGGAAGAATTCCAAAATGTCCTCCATTTTGAGTCTCACTGAGAAGCCCGTTGAGCAACAACACGTTTGCTGTTCCCCTTTGAGAAATTTGTCTACTTGGCAGCCTGTCCTCACTGCAAATAGGGGGATAGGATGGATCTTTCTAATGTTCCTTTTTCCTAGGAGCAGGGTGACCAGATGTCATAACCGCTAATGAGGACAAAGCACCACAAAATGTAAGACATTACAAAATAAAAGCTAAAAACAGTAACGGTAATAGAAGTGTGAATTCATTTCATATGGTTAATTTACAACTATATTACACATACAGTATTTTATTAATATCCCCAGCCATATTTTCTGATCTTATCTTTGTTACCCTGCCTAAGAGCAGCAGCAGACAAGACTTGCACCCAGACCTTGGGGTGTGTTTGTTTCTCAGAGGAGAAAAGGACAGCAAATGTGTTAGGCAGTAGGCTGCTTGAGGACACAATGGAAGTGTTGAAAAGGTTCCCCCCCCTTAATTTCAATGACAACAATAATTTAAATGTAGATTCAGTCAAGGGCTTGTTGCTAGTCAAGTACAATTTTAAGCATTTGTCTTGCTCAGAGTTCTGTAAGTCTATTGTAAGCCATTAAGGCATTTTAACAAAGATAGGTTCATCTGAAAAACTCTGATAAAATACAGTATAAGTAATATAGCTGTAAATAAGCCATATGAAATGAATTTATATTAGTATTTTTAGATTTTATTTTATAATGTCCCACATATGTCTTGAATGACCTACATTTTGCAGTGTCGTATCCTCCTTTAGGGTTATGACATCTGATCACCCTAAACTGATCCCAAACTCTATATTAATGCAGAAGGTGTCTTCTCAGTGATAGAAGAAGGTAGTCTGTCTACGGTTGAATGAAGTACCATGTTCTAATCTCTAATTGGAAATAAGATTAGGTTTCCTCTCATTGTTTTAAAGAAGTGGCCTTTTCACTAGCCTCAGGAAAACGGGCTGGATCTAGGGATACCTCATCTCTGCCATAAAGAAAAGAAGTCCTGATTTTATATTTTTGTTTTAAGAAGGGAAGGGAGAGGGGAATGGGTGGACCTCTATATATTGTTGGACTGCACCTTCCATCAACCTTGGAAGGTATTGCCAACAATGCGGAATTATGTGAATTGAAATTCAACAGCATCTGTAGGGTGACAAGTTTCTTATTACTGTTTGAAAAGTAATGGTGCTCCAGTTTGAAAATATCACTATTCTGTCTTACTCTCTCAAGTCAGGGCCAGGCTGAGTATCATGTAGCTAACGCAACAGAAAAACACTAAAGTGCTGAAAAACATTGTTTCCTAAGATGTACCGTACCTGTGTTTTGTGTGCCTTCAAGTCATTTCCAATTTATGGCGACCCTAAGGCCTGTCATGGAGTTTTCTTGGCAAGATTTGTTCAGAAGAAGTTTGCCATTGCCTTACCCTGAGGCTGAGAGCATGTGAGTTGCCTAGTGTGTTTCATGGTTGAGCAGGAATCAAACCATAGCAGTATTATCTTTTACAAAAAATATATTGATGGTATTTTTCTAATTTGCAAAGACCAAACCTCTATGAATATGAATCAAACCCTGGTCTCCAGAGTCATAGTCCAATGCTCAAACCTTCATCCCACTGTTCTTAGTCAGTGTAGGAATGGATAACTCACATAAGGGTTAACCCTCTTTGTTGACAGCAAGGGAACAGGTAGAGGTCCTTACCCTTCCAGAAGGTGAGAGATCTTCTTCACCTTTGCTGGTCCCTTGCCCTAGTTTTTAGCTTGTCTTCTAGGGAGAAGCAAGATTCAGGTGAGGCACCCATCTTCTCATCTTCTCTGGTTGGGTGTCTGTTCCTTCTATATTATATTCTTTATTTGCTATGCCTGGGTCAGCTCTTACCCAAGATTATAGAGTGGGAGATTTGGAAGACAATTTATGGCTCAGAGGAAATAAGGAATCCTCAGGTAGACAGTGTCTCTCTCCTTCTTATAGACAGAGGCTGCATCCATGCTGCAGAAATAATCCAGTTTGGGCCTTTGCAGACTGCCAGAAATAGTGCAAATTGAGTCTACTTTAAGGGTTAGGGTTAGGGCTAGGGAATCATGGGAACTGTATTTTATTGTGGCACCAGAGCTCTCTGACAGAGAAGGCTCACTGTCTCGGGAAAAAAAACAATTCCCATGACTTCCTAGCACTAACCCTTACCCTTAAAGTGGACTCAAATTGCACTATTTCTGACAGTCTGCAAAGGTCCTTTGATACCACTTTAACTGCCATGGCTCAATGCTATGCAATTCTGGGAATTGTTGTTTTGTGAGACATTTAGCTTTCTCTGTCATAGGGCTGTAGTGTCAAAACAAACTACAATTCCCAGAAGTCCATAGCAGCGAGCTGTGGTTTGTAAGTGGTGTCAAACTGGATTATTTATGCATTGCGGATGCAGTCCTTGCTTCCTGTGAGTTTGGACCTCATTCAACGGAAGAGGGAATAAACACTTTCCTACTTGCTCTGCTTCTTGCTGTTCAAGGACCTAACCATCCTTCCCTGATGCATCCTTAACCACAGTAAATGTGTGATATGCTTTTTAAAAAATTCTAGCACTGTGGGGAACCCCTTTAGAGAACTACAGTAGTATTTATTACTGTTGCTGGTGTCATTTATTTATTTAAAAATAATAATCTGTTCTCTCTCCAAAGATCTCAGGGTGGCATGTTGTAAAATCAACATGATCAATTTAAAACAATTTTTTAGATGTCTCATCCACAGGGTCACCATGAATCAGGGTCTACTCAAGGACAGTTAACGAAAAGAACAACAAATTGAGTTCTCTAATTGTGGACTCTCTTGTACTTCATATGCAAATACATGCATGCTAAGCAGGTTTGTGTGGGTAAAATGCATATTAAGCTCACAGTCTTTAAGCTAATTATTTATTTCTTGGACTAAGTCAAAGCCAGTCAGTTTGGGCAGAACTGTAGCAAAGCTCCCATTAAAGAGATTGGGCTGTGATGGATGGTTACTGCTAGGTTGTGTGGGCAGGCCATGTGTTGCTAATCCCTGGAACAGAAAGGTCGGTCTTGAACACAAGTTGCACATGTTGGCTTCTGGTATCCCAAGCCAAGAAGCCATAATCTGCTTTAGCAATTTTTGGACACATCTGTCAGAAGATGGGCGCACTGAGCTCAAAGATGAGTTAGGTTCCTATTGTGCATATTTTGAGCTTTGGGCACTAAAGTAGTCATATTGGCCCTGCTTTTCTGGCTAGTATGCCTGGATTAGCAGGAGTTGGCACCCTGGAAGTATAGGTTGCCAATAACTCTCCTTCTTGATCAGAGCACCAATTACCCAAAAATGCATGTGGTCCTCTGCCATAGAATCTGCTGACAAGACAAAGAGACAGCTTGTAGAACTATAAGCCTGAATTGCTTATAATATAATAATAGTAGATTAGAGCAGCCTTGTTTTCTGCTGCTTCAGAGTGGTACATGAAGCAGGAGATTCAAATTATGAGAAAAACAATTCCACCAAATCATTAGGAAGAACTTCTTCACTGCAAAATCTGTTTGACAATGGAATAAACTGCATCTGAATATGGTGGAGACTCCTTCTTTGGAGGGGTGCTTTAGTTGTGTCCTCTTGGCAGGGGGTTGAACTAGATGACCCTTAAGGTCCCTTCCAACTCTATGAATTGCTATTAAACGAATTAAATAAGCAAGTAAGTAGAAGCTGGCTGATGGGTAGGCACCTGTTCCATGAGGCTGCAAATTCAAGGAATGGGTGTCTAATTTTGCAAGTCTGAATGAACTAGGAATGGAGGGAGATTTAAAAATTCTCTTTCCTTCTTACGAATCTTGGTTGCTGCTATCTTCCTGGTTATTTTACACTGCCCTTAATATCTTTGAAGCCCCTATATTCAAATTTGTTTCCATTTATTTAATTGATTAATTTATTTAAAAACAGTTGGTAAATATTTTTACTGATGGATAGGCTTAGAAAATGAGCCATGGTTGATGCATTACAAACCAAGTTTAGTTCTAACATGAATGAATAGTTGGATCAAATGTAGGCCTACCTGTTACTCCAGAAAACCCGGAGGATACAATCTATAGAGAGTGAGTCATAACTAATTCCCATTGAAAAATGGTAGAGTAGGATGTAATGATGACTGATTGTCATTGTGTTTTGAATGTTTTATACAGGACAATGAACGTACCAGTCAGCTAGTCACTAGGTTGGTGTCATGTTATGAAACACTGAAACTTCCCTCAACTGGGAGAATTATGTTAGTATGAACCAAAGGTGAAATCTAGTCCATGACTGTATGAATTGTAGATGGGTGTTCCACAGTAATATAGGTTTTGTTTGGAGCACCTGCTTTTCATGAAGTAGTTCACAAGCTCAGTCCTTCACATCTTTGATTCAGTGGATTTCAGAGCCAGCCTATATGTGGCACAGGAAATTCATTATTGGCCTCCCAATTTCTTGATGTCTGAGGAGGAAATAGAGTGAGGCCATGATACTGTGGCAGGATGGGTTAATCTAGTTCCTCTTATGCTTTTTCCACTGATATAATAGCTCCGCTACCCTCCCTCCATTGTTTTTATTTCTGGTACGGGGGCAAAGATAGATGCATTGTTTGTTGTTGTTGTTAACTTCAACTTTCGAGTGAATCTCGACTCATGGCGACCCTGTGGATGAGACGTCTCCAAGATTCCCTATCCTCCGTTGCTCTGCTTAGGTCCTGCAACTTCATACCCATGATCTCCTTAATAGAGTCCATCCATCTAGTGTGCGGTCTTCCTCTTTTTCTGCATCCCTCCATCTTTCCTAGGATTATTGTCTTTTCCAATGAGTCATGCCTTCTTATAATGTGGCCAAACTACGACAGCCTGTTTAGTCATTTTGTCCTCGAGGGAGATTTCAGGCTTGCTCTGTTCAAGGACCCATTCATTGGTCTTTTTGGCTGTCCAAAGTATCCTCAGCACTCTTCTTTAGCACCACATGTTGTCTCGTATGCATTGTACCATACAGCAAATTGCTGGCTAGGTACAGAGTAGGTCATTTTGACAGTTTGAAATATAATGTATGCCAGTGATTCACAACTTACCAAAGGCAAGAAGTCTTTAGCTTTCCAGAAGTTTTGGATTGCAACTCCCACAATCCATTATTATTGGCCATGCTGGCAGGGGCTTCTGAGAATTGAAGAGACATTTGGAGAATCAAAGTTTTTCTACCTTTGAATTGGTCAGTGACATTGCTTCTGTTCATTCCGGTGGATTATGTTAAAAGTGGCATCCAAAATGGGCTTTCTTGGAGATTGTTAAAATGAATGACCTTAAGAGAATGTGCTATTTGATCCTGATAATTTGAAACACATTTGTCTATACTGTGTTGATATTCCTGCTTTTTTGCTAGAAGGAGCATGCTTTGAGCCCATGGGCTATAATTAGGATATATGCAGCCTGTGCCAATTGAAAGTGTGAACTGAATCCCTTGCAGTGAGGTGAAGCATTTTGTCATGTCTGGTGTGTTAAAGCTGTGATGTCCCTTTCACATGTACAAGTATTTGCTTGAAGTGAGAAGTAGCATCAGCCCCTTAAATTAATGTCCCGGTGCTGGATACAACTTATTTTTTAATGGTGTCCTTATGGATCATTGGCTGCATCTGTACTGCAGAAATAATGCAGTTTGACACCACTTTAACTGCCATGGTTCCATGCTGTGGAATCTAGGATTTGTAGTTTATTGTGGCACCAGAGTGCTTTGACAGGGAAGACCAAATATCTCACAAAACTACAAATCCCAGAATTTCACAGCATTTCGCTATGGTATTTCAAGCAATGTCAAACTACATTAATTCTGCAGTGTGGATGCAGTCACTATGAGGAATAATGAGCCTAAATGACCAAGGGGATCCCAAAACGTGGCAGAATTGCTCCCAACGCATTCTAGGGGGATTTGGGGGCAAAGCTTTTTTTAAATTTGGAGGACTTGGAGCCAGAAGAACAGCTGTGGGGCCACATGTATCTTGCCTGCCATATTTTCCCAACCTTTCCTTGACTACCACTGGGTTCTCCGCCTATAGCTATGCTCCCTCCTCCATCACGGCTGACTCAGTTTACCTTATAGATAGGTAGTAGGTGGTAAGTGGAACATCGTCTTGGACAGACAGCTGCCAATTTCACTGTTCTAGGCCTAATCTAGCAGAACCCCTGAAACTATTGTGACTGCATGGCTCCAGGTGCAAGATAGACGATTGTCCCTGTTGCTGGATTGCTAGATCTGGTACTATTGTTAGATCTGAGTACTTCCGTGATGGTGGCTAGCAGTCAGTTATGGCCAGTGTGTGTGGCAGAAACACAAGCCCAAACTGATTCTTGCTTCTAGGTCACAACCCCAACCAACTCCAGCTATTCCTTTCTGTTCTGTATGTGTCATGCAGTTTGTTTGTGTGCTTTTTTCAGATGCAGCAGAAGATGTTGGTCCATGAAGAATTCTGAAATAAGACTCCACTGTTAGTCCCATGCTCTGTACATGGAATAGGAGTGCATGCATGTGTATATAGGATCTCATCCTTTGTCTCGGAGTGGTTTGCTTTCAGGATGACCAGATTCCCTACTTTTCCAGGACATGCCCTCCATTTCAACCTTCCGTCCAGGAGGAATTCCAAAATGTCCTGCATGACTAAGAAGCATGACATACAGTTGGCTCTCTGTATCCACGGATTCAATCATCCATGGCTTGAAAACATTCAAAAAATATATAAATTCTGTAAAGCAAATCTTGTTTTTGCCATAAGGGACACCATTTTCCTATCCATTGTATTTAAAGGGACTTGAGCATCCACAGATTTTGGTATCCACAGCAGTCCTCAAACCAAACCCCAGTAGATACCAAGGACTCACTGTATTAATGTTTTTAGCTTTCATTTTTCAATGTCTTACATTTTTGGTGCCCTGTCTTCTTTTGAGTTTATGACATCTGGTCACCCTGTTTGCTGCTTTGGGTATACGCACAGGGCTGCTATACCACTTGCTTGGCTAGGTTCACCCAGTACTGCCATTTTTGTTATGACTTGCTGTACTTAAGGGCTCTAGGCCAGGGATGGACAAGCACAGCAAGGGACCAGATTCACCCCTGCGTGCCATAGCACTCCAAAGATAAGCTGGACCTGTTTAAGTATATGAAGGGGTGTCACATTCGAGGATGGAGCAAGCTTGTTTTCTGCTGCTCCAGAGAATAGGACATAGAACCATAGACGCAAGCTACAAGAGATGAGATTCCACCTCAACATTAAGAGGAACTTCCTGACAGTAAGAGCTGTTCAACAGAGGAACACACTCCCTTGGAGTGTGGTGGAGTCTCCTTCTTTGGAAGTTTTTACACAGAGGCTGGATGTTCATCTGTCAGGGATGCTTTGATTGTGCGTTCCTGCATGGCAGGGGGTTGGACTGGATGACCCTTCGGGTCTTTTCTAACTTTATGCTTCTATGATTCTATGGATGCTGGCTGTAAATCTGATGGAAGCAGTGGCATTGCAAGTGGGTATTGTGTTGCAGACTGCACCAAGTAACACACTAAGGGGGCGACACCGCTGCTCCCCAAGCTTCTGCCTTTTGGCTGTGGCATTCACCTGTGTCCCTTTAAAATGCTGAGGACATGGCATAAGTGGGGTGAGGCTCTGTGGGAAGAGAAAGGAGAGGCTTCAGATTTTCTTTAAACATTTATATATTTTATTCTTTTAATTTTTTCTTTAAAAACATCACATTTTATCAAATTTTCACTTTAACTATGTACTATGTACAGTTTACTATGTTTCATGTAAATTTAGACTGTGTATGCTACTGTAATCTAAAGGTATAGTTTTAATTTTGCTAGTTGCTTCATGTCACAGCTATTACATTCAGTGGTATACATGAATTACGATTAATAAGTAACATTCGTACAAAAAACATGACTAAAGGTTCTGTATGGTGTGGGATGGGAGGAGTTCAGTGGAGGGGTTGACACCATGAGTCACGGCACCGGGTGACACCAAACCTAGTGATGCCACTGCCTGGAAGTAATTAGAAGTCGGTTCCAGTTTCTCTTTTGAGCTTCTTTAACACCTTTTCAAGGTCTTTAAGGATTGGGGTTGTGATTTCCTAACCAGCAGTTTACTAACCTATCACTTCTGGAGTTTTACAGGAGTGACAAATGATCCTTTTGTGGGTGAGACTATGCCCCTGCCCAAATTTTATTAAACAATTAGAGGATCCAGGAGCTGGGGATGGGATGGTTGAAGGTTGCAAAAAGGACATTTGGGGCTGCATTGAGTTCATGGACCACCCTTTCCCCAGTCCTACTCTAACCTGAGTGTGCTGTTTCCCTGTTTCTGCAGTAAAGCTAAATAGGGAAGGAGGGTTAGGGCTTATTTTAGGAGGCTTATATATTTCTCCACTTATCACTCTTTGTGGCTGGCACAAAGTTAGTTAGTCCCAACTAGAGCAGACCCATTCAATCAGTTGCTGAATGGTGAGTCAACACATAGGA
>CM034703.1:127614867-127625527 GCA_020142125.1 Phrynosoma platyrhinos | reverse complement strand
GAAGTCCCTTGGCCCTTAAAGGGGAAAGGTTGCCTACCCCTAGACTAGGACTTTGGAGACCAGCATTTGAATCCCGATTCAGCCATTTAAACCCATTAGGTGACCTAGGGCAAGTCACACTCTCTCAGCTTCAGAGGATGGCAATGACAAACCCCCTCTGAAGAAACTTTAGGGTCACCATAAGTTGAAAATGACCAGAAGGCCACAACAACATTGAGTAGAACCCCATGAGGCCAGATTTGGCTATGTACTGGGAGTTCTTCAGGCTAAACTGACCTGTGTGTTTGTTTATAATAGTTTGGTCAGTTTGGTCAGCCAAAAACGTGCTTAGAAAATACAAGGGGTGCTGTCATTTCAGTCATAATAGGCAAGAAGAGGTAGAACAAACTGATGGAGGAGAAGCCAGGAGAGATATCTTGTGGCTGTTCTTCCTTCTGGTTCACCGTCTAACCAACAGATTCAACCAGTAGTAGAACCCATCAGAGCACAAAGTATGACTGCTTAATGCTAGGTCAGTGACCAGGAAGATCCTGTATGATCCAGGACTTGATCCTTGGAAAACAAGCTAACATTATGTGTAACTGAAACCTGGTTAATTGAAGAAGGAGGGTGTCAACTTGACACAGTAATGTCCAGCAGGTGTCTGGATGCATCAGCATGCAAGATCTGATGGGTGAAGAAGAGGAGACGCAGTGATCTATTGTGAGTCCATTCCTCTATTGAGTTATTTTGCCTGACATATTCCAATTCATATTCAGGTTTGAAGCTCAAAGGGTGTAATAGTATCTCCTTCTATAGCAGGGGTAGGCAACCTTTCCCCTTTAAGGGCCGAGGGACTTCAGCTCCCAGAAGCCTCAGCCATGTTGGCCAATAGTCCCATGTTGGCCAATAGCTCCTGGGATTCTGGGAGCTGAAGTCCCTCGGCCCTTAAAGGGGAAAGGTTGCCTACCCCTGTTCTACAGGATAACTAACAACCATCACAATAGAGTTCACTAAAGTGCGGATTGTCCAAGCCTTTCCCATCATTATGTATGGGCATGAGAGCTGGATGGTGAAGAAACTGATAGAAAGAAAATCAATTCATTTGAGCAATGGTGCTGGAAAAGAGTTTTGCATGTGGCTAAAAAACAAATTATCCTGGAACAAATCAGATGTGAAATCTCCCTAGAAGCCAGGATGACTAAATTGAGGCTGTCATATTCTGGTCACTTCATAAGAAGGCAGGAAATAACTAGAAAAGATGATAATGCTAGGAAAGGTGGAGGGCAATAGAAAGAGAGGAAGGCCGCACACTAGATGGATAGATTCAATTAAAGAAGACATGTTGTTGAGGATAGGGTTTCTTGGAGATGCTTAATTCACAGGGCCGCCAGAGGTTGAAGGCGACTTGAGGGCAGTTAGCAAAGAGTTCAGCGTATTTATCACTTTACCCCTGTGGTTTGTGGAACTTGAGGGTTATTTTCTGTTCACTTTGGGTGAACAGAATGGCTCAAACTCGGCTCATGTAATGAGTGGCAGCACTACACTTCCTAATGGTCATGTCCAAACTGCGAAACAGCGTCATTGACCATCTGAAGATAAAAAGCAAAGAACATGCCATCTCCTTATCTGTTGCTCTTTTTTTCTTCTTCTCTAAAAGTGAAAGAAAACACCAGTCATCTTCCCTCCCCATTTTCTTTTGGTCATTTTTAGCCAAATAAAACAAATCTGCTGTTTTTAAAAATTAATGAAAACGTCACTGGCTCCACATCAAAGCTGGAAAGTTGTATATCAAGCACATGCACACACGGGGTTATTGAAGGCCAGGACTTGTGTAGCTGAAAGAGGAAGGGAAATGCAGGCTGGGCTTGATGCTGCAGATGAATTTTTTGCAGGGTGGAAGTACATAATTAAGAATGAAGCCACGATGGATAGAACCCATTTGCAGAGATGGGAAAGAAGTGTGGAGTTTATACCCCCACAAGAAGGCTGATCCTGGTTCCAATCATAGAAGGTCAAGCACACAGCTTGAAGAAAAATGTCAAAACCCAGTAGCCATGCTAGTTGAGCATGCTAGGGGTTGTAGTCCAACATGTGACTTTCCTAAAGAGTTTCCAAGCCCTAAGCTGCTGGGTTTTTTTAGAGCAGGATTTTCAAAATCTTGCAAGGGAAAAGAGCCCTTTTCAATGGCTCCTGAAAACCCCACTGTGCATCTATACTAAGGCATAATCTGATACACTGAGCCAGAGTGTGCACCCTATGGCCATGAACCTACATTTTGTTTGGCAGAGCATAATGCTCTGCCCATGCAATTCTACTAAGCTACACCAGCTGGCCCCAATGGAAGGCAGCTTCCCAGAAATGCAGCATGCCCTTGTAACCATTTCCTTGCTGGGACAAGAGAAGAAAGACTCTCCTGCATCTCTGCAAATACGTTTGTGAACACCGGAGACCCATGAGGGCAATGCTTGTTGTGTTGTCTGCCACCAGATACCCCTCTCCTTCCCTAGAGGGTTTAAAGTGGGGCCTTGATATCCACGGGGTTGGTTCCAGGACACCCCCCCAAAAAAAATACCAAAATCCCTGGGTGCTCATGTTCCATTAAATACAGAGGCACAGTAAAATGGTGTCCCTTATATAAAATGGAAAAATCAAGGTTTGTTTTTTTGGAATCTATATATTTTTTAAAATATTTTCAACTGTGAATGCTTGAATCCGTGGATTAGGCTACAGAGGACTAACTGTATGACTGAGGGAATACACTCATGCACTGGGAAACTGTCTTCCACAGGGAACAGACGTTGCACGAGGAGGTACCGAATACCTCCTTTTCCAACATCCCCCAAATAAATGCAATGGCATAAACCAGGGGTAGGCAAACTGTCCCCTTTAAGGGCCAAACCCTCTTACCAATAGGATTCCAGCCTATGTCAGCTGGATGCACCCTAGCAAACACCCAACACTCCTTCTACCACTGTGTGCCACAGGGAAAGATGACTAGTGGAAAGCAAATGTAATAGTGAAGTTGGATGCTCAGTTATGACACCTCTGTTCCAAAAAACAGCTTCCTGCAAACCAAAAGGACAGAACTGTAATTCTGAAGTGAACCCTGATAGGCAAAGGAAGACTATAAAGCACATATGAACAACGACTAAGGGTCTGGAGGCCCTTTTTACACATCTTCTGATCTTGAGAGGGTGGGATCTCCCATGGCTCTGCTCCAGAACCTCCACCCCACCCCAAGGAATGGCAAATCATGTTCCCAGATGCTTCTGTGGGGCAGGGTCTCCCATTTAAATATGAACCCCCAAGGTCTCTTTTTCATCCCCCAAAACAGTTTTTTTAAAACCAGGAATGACCAGATAGTCACTTCGTGTTTAAAGCCCCCTCAAAGTTGTGTTTATGAACAGGTCTATGACTAGTTGACTGGAATAGTAAGCCAGGCTGCGCTGTCATATCTTGCTGCAGGTCTTACTTGTCACTGTTATTATTTTATTACAGTTTGAGGGATGGTGAACCCCAAGATTCCCTGGATTAATGTGGGAGACCCAACTCTAGAGCACCTCCTGTACGGCTCCTGTTTAGCCACAAGTTGAAAGAGAAATAAAGATGGTCCAAGGGTTCCTATTCTCCGAAGAGGCTTACTGAGAAGTCCCTCTGTTATAGCGGTAAGTCCTTCCCCGTCCCATTGCTCAGGCTGACTTCACAAGTTGTTTGGGGGTATTTAGCACCCCTCAAATGGCCGAACTTGGCTCGGAGGGCACCAGTTGTTGACCCCTGCTCTCATCTGCTGTTTTCAGGAAACAAACAGAAAGGAAGACCTCTGTCGTCATCATCATTGCATCTGTCCTTATTTTCCCTCCCTAGCAACTGGGACCCAAGGTCTTTCTGTTTTTATTGACATTTACTTAGGTTTTGCAGACTTTTTCTCCATTAGTGCCTCAAACTGGCTTAATCAGGTTTGAAAGGGAGAATCTTTAGATGTCCCTCCAGAGTCTAGAGTTGGAGGATGAGAAGAAAATGTGGGAGTGAATGCTCTCTTATGTGCTGCATGATGCTGGAGGATGGTTTAGTGTTGGCTGGATGAACTGGGATGGTTGCAGATTCCTAGGAAAGGACTGCCAAGAGAGCTTTTGTTTTAATTCCAGAGGTATGGGATGATAGTTGTTGTGTAGGTTGCCACAGATAGAAGGTCCTTTGTGGCATGCAGCATTTTCTTGTGAATAGTAGAACAGTTTTTGTGGGGGCAGAGGGAAGGGAAAGCCCATGGGATAATTATAGCAATGGGGAAGAAAATCTGGTATGACATAGCATTTCTTAAAGTTTTCTCTTTAACCCTGAAAAACTTGAGCGAATGTCAATAAAAACAGAAAGCGGATAGCCTTAGGTCGCAGTTGCTGGGATAGTGGTGGTGGTGGTGGTGGTGAATAAAGACGGATGTACTGATGATGATGACAGAAATCTTCCTTTCTATTTAGTCCTTTTCCATTTCCTGGAAAGAGCAGATGAGGACAGGGGTTAACAACTGGTGTATTCTGAGCCAGGTTCAGCCATTTGAGAGAGATTGCATGTCCCCAACCCACTTGTGTGCTCAGCCTGAACATTGGGATGGGGAGGGAATTGCAGCTGCAACAAAGGGACTTCTCAGAAAGCCTCTTTGGAGGATGGAAACCCTTGGACCATCCTTATTTCTCACTCTACTCTTCCAAACATCCTTGTGGCAAATATGACCAATGGATTAGCACTTTGAGAGGCTCACTCTTTCTATACTTTCATGGTGGGAGGGAGTGGAGGAACCAAGTTTCCAGATTTAATGGCTTGAAATCTGGAATTTCTAACCAACCATCTCCTCCCATCTGATCGTACCTTTCCTCTGGGGGTCCCTGTGTCAAAAATGCTATTAGCAGAATCCCCCCGGGAGGACTGTTCCTGTAGTTGCACCCACCCTTTGTTCCAGGAGGGTCCTCTCCTTGTTGCCTTCCTGGCTTTTCTCCACTCACAGGAAACATTTTTTGTTTAGTTGCTTTTGAGTCTGACCGGTTGGTTTGGACTGGCTGTCTTGATCCCCTTTTTTCTTTGACTAGGATTGTATTGTTTGTTCATAATCTGCTTTACCATTTTTGTATCCTGGTTGGTCTAGTTCAGGGGTAGTCAACCTTTCCCCTTTAAGGGCCAAGGGACTTCAGCTCCTAGAAGCCTCAGCCATGTTGGCCAATAGTCCCATGTTGGCCAATAGCTCCTGGGATTCTGGGAGCTGAAGTCCCTCGGCCCTTAAAGGGGAAAGGTTGCCTACCCCTGGTCTAGTTTCTAGGACAGAAAAATGGGTTATAAATGCCATTACAGGTATTTTTTTAAAAGAAGAAAATAAACAGTTTGCTCAACTGTGTTGCTTTATTCACCCCTTCTTCCATGAAATTTACTATGGTAGAAACCAGAGATGGGGAATGCTTGGCCTACCAGACATTGTACTACAGTTGGGTGTGCAGGTTAGGGATGATGGAGACTGTGGTCCAAGTCCCCCTGGAGGCCACAAGCTTGTATTCCCTCCATTACGCCTCTTTGGTCCTGAGAGGTGAGTTAGGCTGTAGGAGAATGACTGGTCCAAAGCCAAGCAATGAACTTCATGGGTGACTGGGAATTTGCCCTAGCAGTCCATGGCATCATGTTAAATTGAATGCATGAGGTATATATATAGGTATATATAGGGAGACAACTCTGTAGTTTCAATATGTTTACTCTCCTTTGTCCATTTAGTTTAATTTTATGCCATTTGGACGCAAAGACTCTTACCATGCCGTGTTGTTAGTGGGATGAAGTTATGGGCACAACTGATGTTCTCCTTTAAAATTCAGCAAAAACAACAACAACAACAACACAAAAACAATTCAGTATGGTTGTTTTCTTTTCCATACTCGTGCTCGCATGTGATGAAGTGGTTCTTGTTTCTTACACATAGCATGTGCCAATACTCTATTTTCATATAAGTATAACCATGAGAAAAAAGTTGCATTTTAAACATGAGTTTTGGGTTCTGTAGATTCCTTCTCCCACTTCCAAAATGGGGAGTGTTCCAAGCAAGAGGAGCTGAGAGGCTCACAGAGCCATATTTGGGAACGTTTCCCCCAACAGCATCCTGACCACGGCAGCAGCAAAGCCACAGTGTGGAAATACCAACAAAAAGTTTACCCTCTGTAACTCCATGTGTGGCACTTGAACCTGGGGCTTCAGTTTGCTTCAGGATCAGACACAGCCCTTGCAGGACAATAGTCTTCACATAACAAGAACCATGGATAGGTGGGAAGCAGTCAGGGAATACTTCATTTTATTGTGAATGCATGGGAAGGGCAGCTACAGTCTTTTACCAGTTACAATACAATCAGCTTTTTACTTTTTTGGAGATTTTCTCCAAAAAAAAAAAAATCTCCAGAAATTTTAAGAAAAAATGCTCTGTTAAACACTGTACTGGTAGTGTTGGCTGTTTTCTTCATCTCAGTTAATGGGGAAGTAATACTGACAGACACAGACACATTTTAAATGTGTAGATTGAAACATCGCGATTTTTTAAAAGGAAGATTCTGGTATTTTCTTATGATCTTATTTCTGCATGCACACCCTACCCTCTTGTCATGTGAAAGATAGGTTTTCACATCTGTTGTGAAGAGTCTTAGCCATGGTTCTTGATACATTGGCCTTTCATTCCAAAATGTTAAGCATCCCTGATGACGCTTGTCTGGAAACCTGATAGTGCAGTGGTTAAATGCCAGTATTGCAACCAGTATTGCAGCCACAAGGTTGTGAGTTCGATCCCAGGGCTCCAGGGTTGACTCAGCCTTGCATCCTTCTGTAGGTTGCTAAAATGAGTACCCAGCTTTTGGGGGGCAATTAGCTTACATGTTGTAAACCAGAGACTTAGAGACTATTGAGTTCTGTATGAAGCGGTGTAGAAATGTCAATGCTTGTCTCTGCAGGTTCCAGGTGTGTGATGGCGGCTACAATCTGTCTTGTGGGTATTAATATATTCTTCCTGAGTCGCTACTGGCATCTTACCTTCCTCTTCAGAATTACAGTGTGGTGGGTAAGTCAAGGCTTGGTAATAAACATGAGTTGATTTATGTGAGTTGAACAGTCTTCATAGTAAAGCAATGCCAACCAAGGCTTTCGGTCTTTCCGTGTATGTCTTGAGTCAGTGTATAATGTGGTTTTGCTGTGTCTTCCCTAGCACAAACTGGCCATGCTAGACAGAAACACCTTGTGAGAAACTGTGTCAGAAACAACTCTGCATCACCAATCACACTACTCATACATTATTGGCTTTCATTGAGGACAGTCTGTCTGGGTATGTGTGTGCTTGAGTTGAAGCCAGTGGCATTAGCAAGGTGCTGAAAATGGATGTTACTCTTCCTTTTTAGAATTGGTAGGATGTGTTTCTCATTGTCAAGGCACATGTTCAGTGGAGGTCGAGAAAGCACCCCAAAATGCCCATCTGGGCTGTCCTGAAAGTGAACAAGTGCAGATCATGACACTATAGTAAGGCAGCACTGAGGTTGCCTTAAAATCGCTGTTCTTAGAAACCCATTGATCTAAATCCAGTTGTTAATCCCAACTAAAATAGATCCATTAAATAAATAGAATTTATATTAGTAAGCGATTTTCCAGTTTCCAGTTGATTTAATGACTCTTTTCTAGTGGGACTAACGACTGGATTTTTGATCTGTTTGGATCTGCCTTTCCTTTACAATCTATCCTAGATGTGGCTGGTGGATCCACCACTCTGGGGGTGGCCACTGCTTTTCTCTGGACCTGAATGGAATCCCTGCTGGTAGTTGGCTGCCTTTCAACATTGACAGAGTTCCTGTCCAACTTGGAGCAGCTGCGGGAGGAAAGGTGGTAAAATCCAGAGTGGTTTCCCAACCCCACATCAGCTCCACCAGCTGCCCCTCAGACAGCCTGCAGGAAAAGGCAAATTCAAGCGGAGCCTCATGTAGCACTGTTTAAGAATCACTGGCATGGGGGAAAGTTTAGTAGGCAGACAATATATATAACTTAAGTTCCCCCACTATCACACCCTGTGCTCTCACATTGTTCTTTGAGGTTCTTCTTTGCTCTTGGAGGTGGCCTAGAGGTAGCCCCCACCCTGGAGATGGTTGGAAGTATATGGGTTGGAAGTACATGTCCCCAACCTCCCAAATTCCCTTTGGACTCTTCTCCCCACACAGCAATAGACAGTTGATTTCACCAAGCTGTGCTTGCCTGAGTAAATATTTGTTTCCTGCTGGAGAATTTGGAGCCTATTGAATGAGATATTTACAAGTATCATATTCTAGCTATTTTTCATTTAATCACAGTGGCCACCTTGCTATAGTCAGGCTGCCCCAGCTCAAAATTACTGGCTGTGGGCTTGGTGTAGAGGAGGGCTAACATATGCTGTTGGCCCACATTTTTCACCAAATACCAGCAGTTTCAGAGGCAGATTTGACTCAGCAAAACTGCTCCTGTGTTCTTATTAAGGGTCTGTCCTTTGTGCCTGAGACACAAATACCCTAGAGCAAGGGTAGGCAACCTTTCCCCTTTAAGGGCCAAAGGACTTCACCTTCCAGAATCCCAAACTATTGGCCAACATCCCAGACTATTGGCCAACATGGCTGAGGCTTCTGGGAGCTGAAGTCCTTCGGCCCTTAAAGGGGAAAGGTTTGCCTACCCCTGCCCTAGAGGAATGATTCCCAAACTCTGATCTTCCAGGTGTTTTGGACTTAAGCTCCCAGAAACCAGAGTTTGGGAACACCGAGGGTCAGTTTATTGCCTGAATCTGTGTAGGAACATAAGCTTACCTGGACATGGCCATCCAGGTACTTAAATGCAATTGCTAGTCCCTTCAAGAGTAGATCCACTGAATCAGTGGAATTTACTTAAGCATTGACTTGCTAAATTCTCATTTATTAGGTAGATCTACTCTGTTTGGGACTAACAGTTGACTCAAGGCCAGAGACTGTCCACTATTCCTGGAGGGTTGTAATGATTTTTTTTTTCCTGATTGGTGCATCTTCCCTCTTTCTTTCAGGCTTGAAAAACCTCACACAAGCTTGAATTCCTTCAAGACTTTGCCACAGCCTCTATCACACATCTGCTTCTTAGAAATAAAATACAAATATTGAGTAGTCATAAAGTGTTCTTCTACAGTGTATAAAATTCTAAGGAAGAGCACAGGTTCTAAAAAACATGGGGGGAAGATCTCGTTTGAAAAAATATTTTCAAGCAGAGCAACAAAGAGAACAAATATTTTTATACCAAGCATTGTTAAGCAGAAGGGTCTTATGCTGGTTTGGATTACTGATTATGTGCTTGACTTTTAAATGCTATAATTAAGTCTCCTCATTTTCCCTGTCTTTTTAAGCTGCATGTTCAAAGCATGTTTTTAAATTTTGTTCAGATTTTTTTTAAAGTGTATTGTTAAAATATATTGACATTTTAGTTTATCTTGGCTGGGAGCCCGAGATGATGTGTGTAGAACATGTGAAGTGTTCCTGTGGTATATGTACATGTTTCTTCGAATTGTGCCAAATTATATTGAGCAAGACAATCAGAAATACAACCCTTTCTTTGTAACTCTAGACTATTTTGCAGTTTGTTGTACTGCATATTAACAGAGCCTGGCATCTGGTTCACACTGTGCTTTCTCTATGTGGTCACATACTTGGATACATAACTGCATGGAAAATGCATACTAGAGGACAGTAGAAAGCCATGGCAAAAGTTAGACCCATTTTCTGTCTTTTTGTGCATGTAGGCACAATTACTTATATTGCAGGCACAATTAGGAAAATGGCTGTAGTTCTGTTGACATACCACTTCCATTCAGACACATCTCAACATGCATTTATGTGCCCTGTATGGCAAACAAGAACAGAAAAAGCAGTTCTTCATCTGTAAGAACCAGTCGTGAATAGCTGGGTTGTGCATTAAATATTTTTGATTATGCAAGTGCTAACCGCTGTACAGTTGACTTGTTATGGAAGAAATGTATTTTTGACATACAGGGCCTTTGCAGACTGCCAGAAATAGTTCACATTAAATTGAGGCACTGCCCTGGCTCAGTGCTAGGGAATCATGGGAACTGTAATTTATTGTGGCACCAGAGCTCTCTCACAGAGAAGGCTCAATGTCCCAGAAAAAACTACAGTTCCCATGATTCCCTAGCACTGAGCCAGGGCAGTGCCTCAATTTAATGTGCACTATTTCTGGCAGTCTGCTTAGGCCTGTAGTTAGTTATATCCTTGCTCCACCTAGGAGGTGGACAGGTTCCACTAACTTGTTGACAATAGCATTGCCTGATGTTCATCCAGAAGGGCAAGTGAAACATTGATGGGCAAAGCTTAAGTTTGGTTGTTGATATCAAGCATTAAGTGGGCTGATACCCTACATTGGGCAGGCAGAGCAAACACTCCACCTGCACACTTCCATGTCTATATGTCCCTAGCATGTCTCCTTTTGGACAGGTTGCAAGGGGTTATCCTTTTCGTGTCCCCCCCAAAACCTTCCTTCACTGCTGTTAAACCCCAGGAGGGGCTTGCTGCTTCCAACAGGGAGGCAAGTGAGATGATTAAAAACCATCTTGGCTCAACTCTTAAGGAGGATGCAGATGGGATTGCGTTCAGTCTCATATCCATTTCAGAGCTACCGTACA
>CM034703.1:127574770-127606323 GCA_020142125.1 Phrynosoma platyrhinos | reverse complement strand
GAGAAGAGGAAGCTGAAGGTCCAGGAGGGCCGAGGAGAAGAAGTCCCATCAGAGAGGCAGCTAAAGGTCGGGAAGGAGGAGGAAGAGGCGCGAGCCCTAACCCTCCAAATGCCAGGAAAATGGCTTTGCATGCCATATGTGGCATGTGTGCCATAGGTTCACCATCATGGTACTAAGCCAACTCTTTAATACTCCAAGACTGAGGACCAGATATTATCTCAGTAAATGTGCTATCTTGGCTGAAGCAATTTTTGGTAAAGGAAGGGTTGAGTACCTGTTGCAGATCCCTCCCCCAACACTGTCCCATTGCCACTACAATAGAAACAGGGATTCAGAAACCTGTTTCTCTTGTAAATCAATCTTGATCCCTAGGAAGATAAGCCAGCTGTTGATCTCTTCAAAGTAGACAACAAAATACCAGATGTGGTCTGTCATGTGGTACTGCTCCTCTAGACATGGAAGTCTCTTAGGATATTTGTCCTAACATGCCAGAAATTGATGCCATTTGTGCCCACTGACTAAAACTGTTTCTTTTCCTCCTAAACTATTGCTCAGAAGAGGCAGAGGAATGGTACAGAAAGCATTCAAGTAGCTGCAGCTGTTTACCTTGGACTCTGAGGCCTCCAGTACCATGGCAAGCAGGCATAGCAGTAGATGAAGAAAGGAGGACAGTGGCCTCATTCCCTATTTTCAAGACTGATGCTGAGCGCTGCTCTGGAGCTTATAGTAATAGCAACTACATTTCTATACCACTCATCAGTGCACTTAAGCACTCCCTAAGCAGTTTACACTGTGTAAGCTAACTGCCCCCAACAAGCTGGGTACTCATTTACCCAGAAGGATGCAAGCCTGAGTCAAGCTTGAGCCCTTGGCTGGTAATGAACTCACAACCTTTAACCACTGCACCACCAGGGCTCACAATCTTACTGGTAATAAGCCACTGTTATATCCTCTAGTGTGCTGAAAATCTGTGTGTGGCTCTGCTTAATATAGATCCCATTCATTCTGTCCATGCTTAATCTTCCTTAACACTAAAACAGAACATGGCAAGCTGAAGAAACAAAAGGCTTGTGCAAAGTCTGCCATATACTTACTATTTTCTTTGGGCCTGCATCTTGCATGGAAGAAATACCCTGACGCTTCAAATATTCTTCTATCTTTTCTTCATCCATGGAATCCACAGGAACACTCCTCCACAGTTTTTGAAATTCTAGAAAGCCAAAATGGAGTACTAATTAGACATGTCAGTGGATATATAAACAAACAGGACAAATTCCTTCTATGATTTACAGTCCTGCTGCACATGGAGGTCGATACCAATATAGTTAGCAGCAGCATGAAAAACAAATGCTGCCAAAATGACAGATATATGGCACCACTGACCCAAAATTCAAGAAGACTGGCAGGGAAGTTTTATATTACAGATGTGAGTCTGATTAGAGATTGCCTTCATATTTCTTTTGAGAAAGTTCTCCCAACAATTTCAGGCTGTTTTATTCTTTAGCATATATTCCTTATATACATCCTATTATGTTTGATTAACCTTCGGTGGTGACTGTACAGTAAATGTCTACCATATGTAGCATTTTTTTAATGAACAGTGTTGGGCGCCCCTTGTGTCTCCAGAAACATCTAGTGAAAGTTGTGTGATTTCAGTTCATTCCACTTGACATTTTTCATGCTCTTGATGCCAATGACATGCAGCAGACAGGCAGGACACTAAAACACAAGGACCTCATCCATGTCTTGTCCTTACAGTTCCAGGGACATGTATTAGCTGCAGTTGGGCATTCCCTATCATCTGGTCCTAAGGTAAGTAAATTAGCACAAAAGATTCATCATGCTTCTTCCAAAGTCTTTACATTTTTCAAAAACTCCAATGAACCAAAGAGCTGCCTTGCCCTCACAGTTGCAGCAAATAAAGAAGAGGCCTCAAACTTCAAAGAACAGCAGTGGTGAGATAACCTGCTCAGAGCCTGCCTCCATATAGCCTTTTAAGTGTTCTCCCAAAATGCCTTTATCAAGGCCGTGACTGGTACAATTCCACTTCCCTTCATTCCAGAGTCATTAAGCTAGATAGGTCTGTCAACAGGCCAAGCTCACAATCCATAAATAAAATCCTCAAACAGAGACAGGAAAATTTCTCAGGTACTCCCACATATATCAAATATTCAAGTAGTTCTGGTGTACCTAGTAAATAATATGTGCAGTTTGGTGTTAACCAAGCAAATATTCTGTAACACTTCTTCTTTTAGCTCTACTGCTTCCAATAGCAACAACTACATAAATCTTGGGGGAAAATGACATATAAAAATGCTCAAACTAGATAATACCTTTGGTAAGATTCTGTTGAATAGTCAAATAATTAGTTTGACACTTCTCCTATAATCATATGAATTCAGATGTTCCATGTTTGTTTACAAAATAAAAATGGGAGATACTTCAGAACTATAAATAAAGATTTCTCATTTAATGCACAGAGAATGTGACTGTATGATCCATCTTATTCAAACAAATCCTGGTATGGATTTACTAAGATTATCAACTGAAGACCTGTTCAACTCTTGTTATCCCATGGGCCAAAACCTAAAACTAATAGAAAAGTATGAGAAACTTTTAAAATGTTCTGAGTACTTTAAAAAAACCTTGAAAACCTGGGCAGGAGAAAATTGATAGTTTTCACATCATTACAATATCAATTGGGCCAAGAATATGTTGGTTTAATATGCTGCTATGCTAACTTTTAATTTTGTTTGGCTTTTAAAAAAATAAAAATTACTACTCTGTAAGGAGCTTGACAGGAGAGAGGGAAAGTTGAGTTTCTACACTTGACATAAAGGAGTGAAATGCCAGCCTTTCTCTGCCATCCAGCCTGCTCACTTGTATGGAATTCCTGTCTGCCTATGGCTTCCAGACTAGTAAACTATAAGGCAGAAGTACTGGTATGGATCAGGGTGGTCAAAGTACAATCGTATATATATTTTCAGAATTCAGCTTTCAGCATTGCTCACTACTGGCTATTCTGGCAAGGACTGGTAGGAGCCAAAGCCCAACATCATCTGGAGGATTGCTCTTTGCCCATCTATAGTACTGACACACCAGGCAGATACCTTTGCTTAAATACAGTAACTTGCCTTTTAGAATACAGATATAGATACAAACAAATATATGCCCATATATGTTCAAATTAAAGAAAAACATATATATACCTTATTTTCCTGCGTATAAGACTACTTTTTAACCTGCAAAATCTGTTGTTAAAGGGGGGGGTCGTCTTATACGCCAGGTATAAGGATAAGGAGGATAGAGGTGCTAAAACTCTATATTTTGACTGGAAAAATGGGGGGTCGTCTTATACACCGGGTCGTCTTATACGCTGGAAAATACGGTAGATTTGCTTTGTCCTCAGAAAATCCTTTGCTACAGGGGGCATTTTTCCTCCCTTACAATGTTCCCCCTTCACCTACAATGTGCCAGGGACTAGCACCATATAGCAGTAGTAGTTGTTGTTGTTATAGATTTATTTTATTTTTATGCCACCTTTCTTCCCGAGTGGGTCCCAAGGCGGCTCACAAAAGGAATCTAGGAAAATCCAACAATAAAATTTAAAACAATTAAAGTAATCTCATTAAAATAGTATGAATTATTTAAAAGGCATACACATTTTTTTAAAAAAATAAAGCAACCCCCCCCCAAGGAAGCCTCCTTATGAGTGATTACATATTAAAAGACTGCTTAAATAGATAAGTCTTTGCCTGCCAACGAAAGGAGCAAAGAGGAGGCCAGCTTAGCCCCCTATGGAAGGGAACTCCAAAGGGTATGCCCATTGAATCTAACCATTTCTTTTTCTACTGGAAACTCACTGGGACTGGCAGCCGTCCACAGATCACGGGTCTGGACCCGTCCACAGATCTGGACCCGTCCACAGATCACGGAGTAGCACAGATAATCTGTTTCATGCAGAATTGCCTGGAGCTTGAAACTACTTCCAAAACTATTGGGGGGGGGATCTGGGGGCTGGATGGCAATTATCTAGTGCTATGGGATTCAGGGAAGATTCACACAAGCACACATTAACAGCCTGTTTTAGGCAAGATAGAGCTCTGCCATGCTGCAGTGAGATATTTACCACTCCTCTTACCCACTTAGTAAGTCCCCATCTAACTGCTGTTATAAGCCAGAATGGACATGGGTCCAACACACAAGCAGCAACTCTCACCTCTCCAAGGACCCTATTCACAACATCAAGCTGCAAAAAATGAAAGATATCCAATAATATGGGACAATCTATTGGAGTTGCGTCAACTACACCACCCAAGCCAAAGCAGATCTAAACAATTTTATCTGCAAAGTGTCATGCAAATTCTTCACAGAAGGCCATCAAAGGGTCTGCATGCTGTTCTTTTGGGGCAGAGCAAAGAAGGCCCCAGAACCACCCAGATAGCTCCACTGAACAACGGTCCAAAAACCATGATGACAAAACTGCCATCATCACCACAGAATAGGCTTTCTAATGTGCTCTTGCCATGTTTGATTGGAATGTTTGGTCAGATGGCACTGTATAGTTCAGAAAATGCTACTGAATAACTGTTGCTTTACCATGGGCAACATTGGGCATATGGGGAACAGGGCTCAGTCTTATCTGTTGTTTTATTTAACAGTTTTATGAATCAAGTGGATGAAGTCATCTAGAGATCTGTGATATGGTGTCATCAGTCAGCATACTGATGATCACCAACTCCATCTTTCTTTTTCATCTTATCCCAAAGTAGTCATAGCCCTAATCCATGACCTGAAGACAATAATGGACTTGCTTTGGATAAACAAACCGAAACTTAGCCAAGAGAAAACAATACTACTATTGGCTAAGGTTGCTGTTGATCTAGAAATAGGTGTACAATGTACATTTCTACCAGCTGTGTATCAGTCATGCACATTTCTACCAGCTTTGTCTGATGCACACTGAACCCTTTCTTAGAAAACACAGACCTTGCCATAGTCAGTCAGGCACAACTGAACTAGATTACTGTAAAATAATCCAGTTTGACACCACTTTAACTGCCATGGCTCAATGCTATAAAATTTTGGGAAAACAGGGTGGAAAACGTATCAAGCCACCTATCTGTCCATCACACAAATGTACAGTCTTCTCTCTTGATTCGCAGGGATCCGTTCCAGAACACACACACCCCACAAATCAGGAAAATCGCAAATATCCAAGCCCCATTGATTTCAATGGTGGTGTGCGCCCACGTGTGCCATTTTGGCCCTCCCCACTTGCCATCCGCGAAGGACCAAGACTGCGGACTCCAAGTCTGCGAACAGGGAAGGACAAGTGTATAACTAAACTGAATACAGGATACTTGAATGTGGTGCTTGAATTGTGTGAGAGCAAAAGAAACTCCAAATGAAATAGTGAAACGCTTGCACATAAAGTATTGCAAATAAAGTTTTGGAAATTTTGGCAGGTCTTCACTTGTTTTCTATTATTTCAAAAGCCAATTTTGGGCAAAGGGTACTGTGTTTTTAAGTTCTGCAGACACAACCAAGTAAGGAAATTTATAAATATAGAGAAGAACAGCAGCATTGTGCAGGCATAACTGAATAACCTCATGAGCTGGAATAATAGAAATAGAATGAAATTCAACAGGGTAAAGTATAAGGTCAGGCATCTGTAAAGACAATAAATGCAATTCTTGGATGTGCTTGTTGCAACATTTCTAATGTAGAAACAGAAATACCGGCGTTTTTACAAAAACTAATAAGAGAGATCACAACCGAGTTCAATCCTAGACAGATCTCTCCAAGAGAAAAGTATTTAAACTAAAACATAAATGTAGAACAAGCGTCTTAGAAGACATTAGAAAAACAATGGCTTTTATCCTAAAAGGAAAGCTGAAGCTCCATAAAACATGTGAACTAGCTGGGGAGGGGGGAATGGTTTGAGTGTACAGCAGTTGTCTGGAACCTGAGTAGAATCAGAACCACTGAAAAAGTCTCCCAAACTGCCAAAACTGCTCATCTGATTCAGAAGGATACCATGGTTTATGGTATTAAAAGCTGCTAAGAGATCAAGCAACTACAGGGTTGCACTTTTCCTGTCTCTTGATAAAGATCAGCCATTAGATGATCAAAGGATAATTCAGGCCTGAAACCAGGTCTTAATTCAAATTAGTATCATCCAAAACTGTAACACACAATGTTCTGAAGGACCTCTCCCCAAAATGAGTGCTTGCAACAAGGTGGTAGCTATCAAAGACAACAGGGTCAACAGTGGATTTCTTTAGGAGTGGCTGCTCCATTGCTTCTTAACCCTAAAGGCCAATGAGCACATGGTCTGTTCTAGTTTTAATATCTAGACTCTTTTTAGACTTAAAACTATATTTGGTCCAGCAAAAAATTGTTGTTTCAGATGTATTAAACACAAGTATGCCTTTCTGGAAAACTGTCAATGTCAACTGAATGTTCATGATGCAATATGCATAATTCTTCCTTGTGGTATATAAGCGTGAATACACTGGTTACCCTTTCTTGACTGGGTATATTACAAAATGATAATTTTGCATTAGAAAAATCTTTGACATATAAAGATGCACATGAGCCTTTAAATTATATTCTTGCAATGTGGAATGAAACTGGGGAGACAGAAGGCTTTGACTCTTGCAAAAAGAACTTCACTTTAGTGTTAGAAAGATGAACGTTAATCACTTATTGTTCAATGGTCAGAAGATCTTAGTGGTTTAGCTATTCACAAATCTGCATTTGATAGATACCAATTTCAATAAAATGTATTTTTGGAAATATAGTCAGCTTATACTGGTGTACATACATATGTTCATAACCTTTTGTTTCTTTTCTTTGTAATCGTACTTTTAAAATCCAGTTTTTTTTAAAAAAAAAATCTTGGGAGGAAAATGAAGAGCACATGATCAGACACATAACTCCAAGCACTTTGTCCACATCCCCAAGCCATAATTAGGCTTGACTTAACAAACCTTCTTTTTCAAGTCAGAAGAGCTCATTTTCTGGTCCCAATTAAGAGCTGCCTTGGACTATGCTACATTCCTGATGACACCAACAGGAATACAACTCCCTACTTTCTGCTGCAGTATGATGATCCCACCATCTCTCTGTCAAGCATTCTGCCATTGCAGTGACACACCTTTGCCAAAGATGAAAGGAGGGAAGGAAGAAATGATCTACCATTGCCACAGTTGACAAGAAGATACCAGGTGAGTAAGTGAAAGGGGGCAACCTCCCTCACCACCAAAAGACCTAGCTTGAGGACTAGTGAGCAAGTTTTGCAGCAATGACACATCGAATGACAACTATACAAGAAAAAGAGAACACCAGGAATGGGAATGAATGGCATCCACTGCTTCAAGGAAGTGAACAGGCCTTTTTTTTTTTTTTAAGAGAAAGAATACATTGCAAAATTTTATTGATAACCACTTGTGGGGTTATAATGCTAATCTTAGTTTGGAGGGAAACATTATAATTCCTTTATAAATTATTATTATTATTATAAAAAGCAAACTTATGATCTGCACTTTAAAAGAGGACTCACATTAACAATGAATAAAGCAGACCTTTACAATTTGGCAGTAGGTAGGGGCCAGAATTAAAATAGGCTAAACTTCTTTGGGCCACAGATAGGTTTTAATTTGTTTTAAAATAATTAATTAACATTAATTCCATCCATCTCCTCCTCCTCCTCCTCCTCCTCCTCTGTCCAGCCCTCTCCTCAAAAGAAAGTGAGCAGCAGAGGAGCCTTGCCTGTCCTCCTCCTCCGCCCAGACTTCTCCCCTGGAGAAGACTGAGTGAAGAAGGAGCCTTGATGGGTGTTTGCTGCCTGGCCTTCTCAGGAAAAAGCCAGGCAAAGGAGGAACCTTGCAGGATAAGCATTTGCCCATCCTCTTCCTCCTCCACCACCCATTCTTATCCTCAACAGAAAACCAAGTAACAGAGGAGCCTTGCACCACCACCCATTCTTCTCCTCAACAGAAAACCAAATAACAGTGTTCACCTGTCCTCCTCCTCCACCACCTGGCTTTCTCCTTGGGAGAAAGCCAGACAGCAGAGCAGCCTTGAGGGGCAAGCATTTGCCCCCCCTCCTCCTCATGGCCTTCTCCTTGAGAGAAAGCCAAGCAGTGGAGGTGCCTTGCAGGTTCAGTGTTTGCCCATCTTTCTCCTTAGGAGAAAGCCAGGTGGCACAGGAACCTTGCAAGGTGAGCATTCATCCTGTGTCCTCCTCCTCCACATGGCACTCTTCTCAGGAGGAGGAATTGTTCCATATCCTCGTGGGCTGCCCAAAATCCTTTGGCAGGCCACATGCGGGCCCTGGGACGTATGTTGTGCAGGCCTGGAATAAAGGAATCTTGTAGTGTTCCAGCTGTGTCATAATCTATTACTCTGGCATGAAGAGCTACAAAGTGAAATCATGATCATGCCAATGCTTAAGATCTTCAGAAAATCTTTGAGTATCATCAGCGGAGAAATACAAAGAACCTGCACAGTCCCCAAGTGGGATGGTAGGAGCAACTTTACTGTACCCCCTCTTCCTCCTCCAGTAGCTGATTCCTGAGTTCAGCTGCCAGAGATCTGACTCCAACACAATGCTCAAATGAAGCCATCTCCCAATTCCTTCCCTGCAGATTAAATTGCCGCAAATGAGCAACTGGGTGAAGAAGACTCCTAGCTTCTCACTAAGGTGAAGCTCAATATTCCTTTAATTCCTTTGTTTGCTCTTCTTTCCTTTTTCTTTTTTAAAAAAATGTATCTCTCTCTCAGCTTCGTTAAGGAACTCTCAGAAACCTTACCTTCCGAAAGAATGATAGAAAGATGAGTGGAGATGTAGTGAGAGTGGTCACTTCCTGTTCCTCAAAAAAAAAAATCTGCCAGGTCTAATTAGCTGATTTTAAAGGTAGTATTTCCTGAATTAAAAGCCTTCCTACCTACAAAGCGGGGATAATTCACTACAAATATTTATTAGCCACATATAGCATTATGTATATAGCATATAGCTAAGCCCCAATATGCAAGAAATGGAAATGCCAACTTGATATATACATTTTGAAATGGTCTAAAATAAAAAGCCAATGAAGGAGAGCCATGGCTGATCATTTTGTTTTATTTTAATAATAATAAAACACTGAAGGTTATGTACTTTTATAATTTTTAAACATCTTCAAGGGATTTTTTAAAAACTAAAAAGCAGTGTTTCCATTTCTCTACTTCTAAAAAAAGAAACATTTTAAGGCTACCTTCTGTTGTACTTTTGTACTTTTAAATAGCCTGTTACATTTTAATATTTTATTTTATTCTCAATCTCCTAAACCATTCAGAGACTGATGATGATGGACAGTAATTTAAATATGATAGATAAATAAAAATAAACAAGTTGGGAGTCAAAGTGTTAAAAACATATAACTATATTGGTGATAAAAAGAACTTAACTTGTCATTCCAGATTCCAAAACAACACTTACTATATATACTCCCTCCCCCCCCCCCCGAGAGTTAAAGTACAGTATACTTATCCCTTCCCATTCATGGACTTGGAGTCCACGGTCTTGCTCTTTGCAGGGAGGGACAATTGCTATACTGTAAATGGCTATGAGCGTGCCATGGGTGCACACACCATTAGTTTAAATGGGGCTCAAATATTTGTGAGCCGCCATTTTGCGGGGTGTGTGTCTGGGAGTTGGGAGGGACAACTGTTCTTATACTGACCCATGGATAAGTTGACTCAGTTTTTTGGTGTCAATATTTTGACTAAAATTTCTAGATTTGTACATGAGTATATACAGTAAATACATTACTAGTAACAGATCTTCAGGTAAACTAGAAATGTAAGACTATGCTGCCATCTAAAGATCAAACTGAGAATCTTCCAATCTTTCACTGCAATATTAGTTTAATATTACAGGATGGCAATTTTGAAGAAAATTGTCAAGAAATTGACAAGAAAATTGTCAAGAAAACCCTGTAATAGATTTCTTAGGGTCAAAATGACTTGCAGGCACACAACAACAGCAATAAAATTCTAAATATTATATGGAGAGTTAGTAATTTGGAAGATTTGGAAGTAAATGTAACATTAAACCCTTAAGAGAGTAAGTAATTTGGAAGATTTGGAAGGAAATGTAACATTAAACCCTTAAGAGCAGTATCCAGTGTTTCAAACTAATGCCCCACATAGGCCACAAGAGTGGGGAACAGAATGCATTGCAGTTAAAGTACACCTACCAAATTTAGATACATGATAAATATGATAAAAATAACAAATGATTGAGCAACAGAAAAAGATTACTTAACTCCTCATGAAGTTAAATGGGAAAAAAAGGATTCAAAGATATAGTCGTGTTACTCTGTAGAATCAGTACGTAGAGAAATCTTGTAGCACCTTTGAGACTAACTGAAAGAAAGAAATTGGCAGTATGAGCTTTCGCTGAGGAAGCAGACTGAAGTCTATGAAAGCTCATGCTGCCAATTTCTTTCAGTTAGTCTCAGACGCAAAAAAAGGATGTTACTCTATATTGTGTTTTTGATTTGGAGAAACAATATGTTAGGAAAAATATCCTGTGGCTTCCCAAAACACTACTACCTTGGTTATTGAAAGTACTGGTTGACTTCTTGGAAGATTCCTGAGAACCAGTGAACATAGCAGGATATAGAGACTAGAGCTCTCCTTGCTACTAACCCAAAAACTGAGATTAAATGGTATATCTTCAGAATCTACAAGGTTCCACATAGCCATCACAGCTAATAACCACAGAAAGATCTATCCTCCATGCCTTTCTCTAATCCTTAGAGAAAGGCATGGAGGATAGATTTTCATCCAATACTTGTCATATTTTGTGACCATGGATTCCATCAATATATTATCAACTGGGGCACTGCATTAATTGCTGCAAAATGGAGTGCTTCTGTTTAGGATTCCAGTCCATTCCCTGCTCTCCATTTGAGCCTTTCTTTTCCATTTTGTTTTTATGAGAGAGAAATAAGTTTAGGTTTGTGATAACCTCATTTTGCCAGGTTTTACCTGGATTCTATGCAAGCCACCTGTCACCCATTTGGGCCCCCATCTGGCCCAGATTCCAAGCTTTCATTTTAAAAAAAGAAGAGGACAATGCCTTTGTGAGAGCCAAGTTTTGGGGCAAAATGTGGAGTCACACTTCTGTCAAATTGTTCTGCAATAAACAGATCTTCTCCTACCTTTCAGGCATGAGGTAAACAGGTAGTAGAGTGCAAGAAGCAAATAAAAGCAAAGGAAAGCATTGTGAGGGCCAGAGATAAGGCAAGGGAGTAGGAGGAAAGGGGAGTGAGCAGCACAATCAATGCGAGCGACATTGTGCAACAAGTTAGGGAGAAACACATTACAAGAACACAAAGAGAGGCACAGGTGGGAGTAGGGGAGAAGGGGTGTGAGAGGTGGTTTTAAGAAGCAAGGGAGCAGCACACAACATGGTCATGATGTAAGATGAGGGAGTCACACAAGATAAGGGAGTGATGCACACAGGAGCATAGAAGAAGCAAGGAAGAGAGGCACTGTGAAGGAGCAAAATGAGGTGAGGGAAGGAGCAAGAGGGAAGGGAGAGTGAGACATGCTAGCTGCGGAAAATAAGAAGGGAATACAAGGAGTGTTGGCAAAAACGGATAAAGTTTACACTTAGTTGTAGCATCAGAGAAAAATTTTATAAGCTTCAATATCGTTGGTATTTGACACCATATAGGTTGGCTAAAATGGGGAAAATCCAAGAGTATTATTGTTGGAAATGCGAAAAGAAAAGTGGATCCTTTTACCATCTTTGGTGGGGTTGTACAAAGGCAAGAGAATTTTGGGATAGGATAATACAAATGATGGAGGCAAATTTAAAAATTAAGCTGAAACGGGACCCCCAGATGTTCCTATTGGGTATTATTGAAGACCAAGATTTGGAAAGAAAACATGGTAAATTAATTTTTAATCTCATAACGGCAGCCAGAATAATATACGCCAAGAAGTGGAAGTTGAAAGAGATACCATCTACACAAGATTGGATGTTGAAAATGCTAGATATCATGGAGGTGAATAAATTAACTAATTTAATTAAAGGCAATAATGAGGAGACGTTTAAGAGAGACTGGAAAGAATTGGTTGAATATTGGAAACATAGGGGAGAATTAGTAAATGTGATAGGTTTAGAATAAATTACATGTGTAAACAGCCTGAAATAGAATATCAGAAGCATTGTTTTATTATGTTAAAAAAGAAGAGACGAATGATAATGATAATTGGGAAAATGATCGACATAGAGGTTTAACAAATGTATACTGTATGACGTGAGAAATTTGTTACATGATTATTAGAAGTAGTACTAAATCGGGCTAAATTGCTAGATATGTCAAGTTCAGGAGGTTTTTTTAATTAATATATGTTCTAGATGTTAGTGTTTTGTTTTAACGTGGTAGTTTGGTTTTATGTTAGTTTATTTTTGTATTGTTTTATTATTAGTATGTTTTTTCTTTTTGTTAGTTGTTTTCTTTTGTTAGTATATACGTTTAATTGGTTTTTTGTTGTTGTTATTTGTTTTGTATTTATTTGTTGTGATGTTGATGTTATTTTTATTCAATAAAGTTTATTTAGAATTCTTAAAAAATAAAAAAATAAAAAAAGAAGGGAATACAAGGGAAGGAGAATGAGCAGTGTGGATGGTGCAACCTGTGGTGTATAAGAAGCATGGGAGGGGGTGCATTGTGAGGGTTGCAAGATGAGGCTAGAAAGGGAGGAGGAGAAAAGAGGGATAAGCAGTGCAAGGAGTGGTGTGTTAAGATGCAAGAGGCACTAAGGTCCTTTACAGACTGCCAGAAATAATGCAACTTGAGACCACTTTAACTGCCATGGCTCAGTGCTAGGGAATCATGGGAACTGTAGTTTATTGTGGCACCAGAACTACTTGACAGAGAAGGCTCAATGTCTCAGAAAAAAATAAATTCCCATGATTCCCTAGCATTGGGCCAGGGCAGTTAAAGTAGTCTCAAGCTGCATTATTTCTGGCAGTCTGTAAAGGCCTTAAGAAGGCTTAAGAAGTGAGAAAGGGAGTAGAAAGGAAAGTGAAGTCTGTTCACTGGCTGCCTATTAGTTTCCGGGCCCAGTACAAGATGTTGGTTATCACCTATAAAGCCCTAAATGGCTTGGGTCCAACCTATCTTCGAGACCACCTCTTCCCGTACAATCTGTCCCGCGCACTTCAGTTCTCTGGGATGAATTTACTACAGCCGAAAAAATCAAGACTGTCTGCAACTTCCCAGAGGGCCTTCTCGATGACCGCTCCCAGATTATGGAACGACCTGCTGGACGAGATCCGTCATATTACAACCTTAGACAGCTTATAAGGGATGTCAAGACAGATTTCTTCCAGCAGGCCTTTCCCGATTAGATTTCCTGGTCTTAGGAGCCAGACCATTTGTACATCTATTCTCCTCGCTCCAACCATTATTACAGCCATTACTGTTGCTATTTATTTTTGTTGGCACTTGCCCTATTTTAATATTGTTTTAACCGATGATTGTTCAATGGTTTTTTAAGGGGGAGTGGGATTGGGTCTGGAGATTGATTTTACTGTGTTGTATTTTTATGTTGTAAGCCGCCCCAATTGCTTTGCAGAGAGGCAGGGTATAAATAAAAATTATTATTATTATTATTATGTAAGCAGTGCATGTAAAGAATGTAAGAAATAAGGGAAGGGGTATTATGAGGGCAGCAGTAGGAGGGGAGGTGGAATGAGGATTTGAGTAGTGTGAACAATGGCATGCAAGAAACAAGGGAAGAGTGTATTCCAAGAGTAAGAAAGGAAGGATGGAGGGAGGGAGGGAAGGAGAACAAATGCTAAAAGCACCAAAGGGCAATATGAAACCGGACCCATAAAGCGGGTTTCCTGAACATTAGTAGTGCCATGGTAAATTCCATGACCAAGGAGAGATCTGAAGTTGGGTTTCGCTGTTCCAAATGCGAATGTTAAAGGTGCTACTAATTCCTCTCTCCTCCTTTTTTAAAATATGGCAATAGACTAAGATGGCTTATTTTTGAAAACTACTACAATGATAAAAAAAAAAGTATTTCAAAGGGAAAGAAGTACCTAGGTCATGATTTGTACTTTTAAAAAGTTCAACACCCCATTGTTAAAAAGTTTGCATATTTCTGATGAAGAAAAATCATAGTAATTATATAGACTGAATTTACAAAGCAGGCAAGTTTTTAATTGCAATCTCATGACTCTCAAAGGATACTGGTAAGCATCAAAGGAAGATCATCTGATTATTTTCTGTATTTTTTTCTATTTCTGGGACATGTAAATAGGTTTTAAAAAAGGCAAATACTTCCCCCATTCTGATTCTTCAAAATGAAGTGTCCCCTCCAATAAATCAACAGAAGTATGTACTTTCCTTTTATAAGATAGATTCCTGCCATTAAAAAGGAGACAGTTTGAAAAGCACTTCCCAACTTTCTAGTATCCCTTGTATCCCACAAGCTACTATGATGAGAGCTTGCAGTAGTTTAGTAGTTTGGAAACAAAATGCTAGATCAAAATTAAAATAGGCTAAACTTCTTTGGTCCACAGATATCTATTATTATTATTATTATTATTATTATTATTATTATTATTATTATTATTAGACTTAATGAATCTTAAGAGCCCTGGTTGTGCAGTGGTTAAATGCCTGTACTGCAGCCACTCACTCATAGACCACAAGGTTGTGAGTTCAATACTAGCCAGGGCTCAGGCTAGACTCAGGCCTGTATCCTTCCAAGGTCGCTAAAATGAGTACCCAACTGTTGGGGGGCAATGAGCTTACAGTTGTAAACTGCTTAGACATCCCATAGCATGATATGAAGCGGTATATAAATGAAGCTGCTTTGCTTTGCTTTGTCCTCCTCCTCCTTTGCCTGGCCCTCTCCTCAGGAGAAGACTGAGAGATGGAGGAGCCTTGAGGAGCAAGCATTTGCCCCCTTCCTCTTCTGCCACCCAGCCTTCTGAGGAGAAAGCCAAGCAGTGGAGGAGCCTTGCAGGGTGGGTGTTCACCTGTCCTTCTCCTTCTCTGCAGCCTGGGCTCCTCCTCCTCCTCCTGACCTTCTCTTCAGGAGAACGCTGAGGACAAAGCAGGGCAGTGGAGGAGCCTTGCAGGGCAAGCATTTGGCCGTCCTCCTCCTCTGCTTGTCTGGCCTTTTTCTTGGGAGAAAGTTAGGCAGGAGAGGAGCCTTGAGGGGCAAGCATTTGGCTGTCCTCGTCCTCCTCCTCCTGGCCTTCTCTTCAGGAGAACGCTGAGCAGTGGGAAAGCCTTGCATGGCAAGTGTTTGTCTGTCCTCCTCCTCTTCCACTCAGTCTTCTCCTCAGGAGACAGACAGGTCGCAGAGGAGTGAAGGGCAAGCATTCATCCTTCCTCCTCCCCCTCTGCATGGCCCTCTCCTCAAGAGGAGGACAAGCAGCAAAGGAGCCTTGAAGTCATTCCACAATCTCATGGGATGTCCTTTGGCAGGCCGCATGTGGCCCCCAAGCCATATGCTGTGCAGGCCTGTGCTAGACAGTAGTATTCAGGTTCATATCAGATAAACTGAGTGATACATAAATGATATTTTAAATATTTTAACAATTGTAGAAGCAAGTCTAGCAAACATGACAATATCTGACATACATATTTACAGCTGTAATGATAAACAAACCTTCATCCACTGTAAACTGGCAGTTCTTATCATTGTAGAAAAGAATTTTCTTCTTATCAGGGCGTGTAACAAAGATGATCTGGTCCCCTAAAGCCTCAAAAGGACACAGAAAATAAACTACTGTTAACTCCAATATTTTGAGATTCTGTACAAGTGAATTTGCAAGAGAAACATGAAAGATATTCAACACTAAAACCCTGTATTGGAATCTAAATGAGATGGATCCTGCTGTTAAAGTTACTCTGGGCCAGAACAGACTGCCCTTAAAAAGATGCCTTCAGGGCATCATCAGAACGCCACATGCTCTGATGACGCCCTGAAGCCGCTCAGAAGCCAGGCGTCCGCCCAGATGTGGTTGGCTTGAAGATGCTTCCATGGTGCAGCATTTAGAACCGCATGCCGCCAGAATGTCTTGAAGCCTTCATTGGGCTGCGGCATAGCCCAAAAAAGAGTGGATCTTTGCCACTCCTTTTTGGGCCGGGTTCAAGGTGGATTAAGGCCATGGTGTGTGGTAACTTTTATTGTTACAAATTCAGTTACAAGGTCCTGAACTGTAAGATCTGAACTATAAGGAACCTCCTTGGTTTTGCCAAATTATGAGGAGAAAGCAAAAATTCCCAACAAAACCAGAACAAACCAATCAGCCATAAGATACCCATAAATAGAACTGAGAAAAGGAAATCAAGACCAGGAATTGCAATAATTTCATACTGAACATAGTCTTACATAAAAGTCTTTCTCTTAAATAACTTTTAGAAATTATCTATCTATCATTTTTATAATTTATATATATAAGTCTGCCTGCCTGCCTAGCCAGCTGGCATTGAAAAATGCCCAATGTTTCTTGTGGACTGCTACTCCTCTCTAGAGAAATATTAATTCTAAGAAAAAAATACTGGGGGAGCGGGGATTTGTTTTCCGCACATTTTTTCCCATTTTTTACCAGGCTTTCACATTTCTAACTTTTTGCTGGTAATTTGTAAATCAAAATGCCTTGCAAGCAATCAACAAATTTGTCTTTGTGGAAGCAGTAAGGGCTACAAATTCTTATATCATGAAATTACTTACCTTTATGGCTTTCTGTGCATTGGGTAGTCCTTCCTCAATATCTTCCAAAAGTATTCCTCCCAAACCTCGCTGATCATGCTTATCCAAGAGTCTGAGCAGGGCTTTTTTATCCTTCAAATTGTACTTAGGCTTGAAAGCATATTTCCCATCTACAACTTCTATTTTGGGATTGTTGACCAGGGCCTACAACATGTACAACATATACATAGGTTCCCAGCTTATAGAAGACATGCATTTGTCATGTGCATATTTTACCAAACCACAATTATTAGGGCAACATACAACTTTTCTGCTTTTTTGTGTGTGGGAACCCATTATTTCTCTGTTATTTCTGCCTTTGGTACCATATTTTCTATTAAAAAAGACAACATACTACTAGTGCATCAATGGAATTCAGCAAAATCAGAAACAAATGAGTCTGTTCCCCTCTGCCCTGTGTATGCCCTTTGTGTTTAGGTGGTTTTAATTTAACAGAGCTTAAAAATTAAAATTCCGAAAAGGGGTAGCATGGTGTGTGTGTGTGCAGCCCTTTCAGGTCCTGCAGTAAGTAAATCTGGCCCTGTTGCTTCCTGCATTTTGCCCCCCACTAGACTAAAAACTTCAAAAATAAAATTTTGCTAAAACACATACACAAGTGTTAGTATTATTTCTGTCTCTTCCATACTACTGGTCTGCTACAATCTCCACCACAATGTAGAACACCAAAATTGTATTTATAAGTTATTTATATGATTGTTTTTGTACTACAAAGTAAACTGAAAAAGTAAATCATTCACACTGATTCATCTGAAACAATATGAGACAAAGCTATTTGTCAGACTGCCTTTCAAGACACAAGCTGCTGCTATTGGTAAGGCAACCAGAGAAGGTCTTGTGAGTTGGTATACCATCTGCAGATCACCCTCTCAAGGCAACTCATATGTGAGCCTTATTGATGATTAGAGGAATTCTCCCTCCCTTGGATCCAGGAGGCACCAACTGCCTCTTGATTCTGGCCTTTTCTGGTTAACTGTGCTGCCTACTTTGAGAAATCTGTTTTCAGCCTCTGATTTCAATTGGTTAGTGTTTTAATAGATTATTAGTTGATTTTTATATTCCAATGTATGCATTTTAATGTATGCTTATGTCCTCTTATTATGTTTTTTTGCAAGCCAGTCTGCAACATCATTTTCAATGCAGTAAGCACTACCAGCACAGGTACAAAGATACATCAGTGAATATCAAAATCAGGATTGTCCATGTCAACTATAGCCAACAATTTCTGTGTATGGTTGTGAAAGCTAGAGAGTGAAGGATAAGAAGAGGACCAACACATTTGAAATGTGGTGCTGGAGCAGAGTTCGATGGCTATCATGGACTCTTAAAAAGAGAAATTAATAGATCTTAGTGCAAATCAACCCTAAACTCTCTCTAGAAGCCAAGATGACTTAGGGGCCAGATTGCTGGGAAAAGCCAGCTTCTGGGCAGCTTATGGGCATGGCATTTTGATGGCGCACGCCTCCAAGACGTCCAGAAGTCATGCTGGGGAGCTTCCAGCCACTCCTGGAGCATGGTGTTTTGATGCATGCCCCTGGATCATCCAGGAGCAGCCCTAAAACCAATCCAAAAGGAGCGAAACTTTTCTGCTTTTATTTGGGCCAGCAGCAGGCGGATTGAGGCTGTGGCATATGCTTGCTGCGGCTCCAGCGTCAGCAGCTCCGGGGTGGCCCCAATCTGCCCTTTTGGGGCATTTGGTTTCGCCCCCTCACTGAGACTGTCATACTTTGGGCATATCATGAAAACACATGGCTCACTAGAAAAAATAATAATGCTTGGTAGAAGGCAGTAGAAAAAGAGGAAGACCGCATTCCAGATGGATAGACTTGATCAAGGAAGTTGCAGCCCTGAATTTGTAAGACTTGAGCAAGGCTGTTGATGACAAGGTGTCTTGGAGATCTCTCATTCATGGAGCCACTGTAAGTCAAATTTGACTTGACAGCAACTAACAACAACAAATAACCTCACTAAGCAGATCAAATAAATAAAAGTTTTCAGTTACACTCTAATAAATTAGCTAACCAATTACTGTATTTTGTTTAATAATCTAAGAGGCAATACAGACTGGCAAGAAGGGAGCGGCTTCAAGCTGCCCCTTCCAAAGACGGATTGGGACCACGGCAACCACACACCGCGGCCCCAATCTGCCTTGAACCCAGTCAAAGTGGCAAAGATCTGCTCCTTTTGAGGCTGTGAAAAAGTCACCTTTAGCGGCTGCACCACAATTCTATGGCAGCCACCTGGCTTCTGGGAGCTTCAAGACATCATCAGAGTGTGTGGTGTGTAAACGCCGCATTGTGAAGACACCCTAAAGGCATCTTTTAAGGGTCATCTGTTCTGACCCTAAATGCAATGACATATTTCACTTTCACAACTGAAAGAATTCATAGTGTATAAAAGCATGCCAAAACTATCATTAGCTTAGGAAACATTGTCATAAATCATACTAAACATCTGAGAATGCACAAAATGTTTGTATACAAATAAATACTGCCTCTGAATACTTTCTGAACAGGAATACAAGTTATTATATAGATTTTCTGTAAGAAAAGCAGATGTATTTCTGGGCATTTGTTCTTTAACAGAAAATATGGTATCTGGAGGCTGAAATAATAGAGAAAGAATGGGTTTCTACACACACAAAAGAAGAGCAGTTCCACATGTTTTAGGAAATCTTTTATTCAAAACTAACAATGTGCATGTGTGAACTGAATCAAACTGGTCAGGCAAGCTTTGCATGGGTCAATAAAAACATTTTGAATTTTTTAGATACCACTTGAACATTTCATCCAAAAGGCATCCAAGGAAGATCTTTTCTTACAACAGCTTCCACTTTTTAAACAATTTCCCTTTTGGTGGCCAAACTTATAGATTTATGTTTTCTTAACATGCTGGGGGGAGTTAGTGAGGCAAATATATCTGCTTCCCCCTTTCATCTCTATTTGGCTGTTCATGTATGTTCAATAAAAGATTCTAGCCACAGTTGCTGTTTAACATGCCTGTGGTAGACAGGCACATATGGCTACAATAGGATCAGCTAAAGTACAGTGCCATTCTTTCCCAGCTCAAGCTTTACTGCATTGTTTACTGCAATAAACCCAGTTTTAAACATGAATTTTATATTTAATCATATTTAATATAAATATTGTGTAGAGTTGCATTTTAATATATATATTTTATGTAACAATTGTATTTTTAATTATGTTGTAACCTGCCTTATGAGGAGCCATGAGGAGAGGCAGGTAAGACATTATTATTATTATTATTATTATTATTATTATTATTATTATTATTATTATTATTGTAGACATAGTGCTGCAACTCAACACCAAAAGTCTGTGGTCTTCCAGTCCTCCTCCACTATGCTCCCATTGCTACTACTGCTAAAAAAACTTCCAGATACACAAAGAATCAAGAGGAAATGGGGTTAGGTAGACATTAAAAGACTTTATAAAAAGAAGCTGTACTATTGTAGGCTTAGTTAACATCTGATAAACATATTTATTTAAACTGGCTTTATATAAGAAATCTGAATTGTTTTCTATTGTTACCTCACTCATCAGCCATTGTTTCTGCTTTAGTCCAATATCTAGGTGTTGAGTTTCATCCAGTATTTCTTCTAGAGTTAATGGGTGTGTATCACCACGTTGATGCCGTGTCTGTGAAACAGTTTAAAATATTTTTATTATCATTATTACTATGTTTAAGTATAATATGAACAGTGTATTAATTACATACTGAAGGTAACATAAAACACACAAATGTAGTTACAGTGAAAGATGTAATAAACCAGGGGTAGGCAACCTTTCCCCTTTAAGGGCCGAGGGGCTTCAGCTCCCAGTAGCCTCAGCCATGTTGGCCAATAGCTCCTGGGATTCTGGGAGCTGAAGTCCCTCGACCCTTAAAGGGGAAAGGTTGCCTACCCCTGTAATAAACAGTGTAATCAATTAAGCAATTTATCCTCCTTTCTTTTTTCTTATACTGCCTTACAGGTCATTTCTAATATTTATTTTTACAATATGTATACATTGATGATAAAAATAAATATTAGAAATGGATCATAATAAAAGTACACATTGATGATGTCTACTAATCAGGATGATATCTATATATTTGCAAATGATGTATTATAAATGTGTTACAAAAATATTTCAGCAGCAGTGCACTGGCACTAGAAAAATGTAGTTCCTACAATTTGGGTCTCTGCTGAGGGCATATTGTCCCTTTCACAGTCTGGAATGGTACCTATGAATGGAGCTCATCATCTAGTAAAAGGGATGGGAGGAATCCCTAGATCAAGGGCAACTTACAGCAGTTTGCCTGGCACACAAGCTAAGAAAGTTGGTTCCATGCATTAAGTTCTCCCCCGTGAAACATAGGTTAAGCCTTTCCACTAAAAGTAAACTTAACTAATACTATCAAATTGCATCCAAAATATCCCACACTGCAACTAAGGCAAGTAAATGGGACTGAAGTTTGTCACAGTACTGTCCACTTCCACCAGCATAACTATATTACTTCTTGCAACTGACAAGATCTTTGTGTGGTTACAACTGGACCATCACACTAATTAGGTCTCCCTGTCTCCCAAATGTTTGAAAACTATGTGTTTAAACCAAAGAGAGAGAGACAGTATGTGTATCTGAATTAATAATGTCTCCTCTGTAAATTAAAGGGCAAAAAATTGATTCTAAGCCAAGCACTATCTGCATTAATATCTTTATATGCTGTAAACAGTGAGATCACAGAGGAATAGTGGATATTCTAAGTGCTTTAGCTACGTATGTACTTTCTCACTATAGTCATAAATACTGAATGCACTGCTACAGAAAAGACTGAATGTCTCTCATCTGGAGGGCTGACAAACTGTTGGCCAGAACCATTAGATATTTTAAACAACTCATCTGCATTTAAGCCATCTCATTCTCCATTAAATGAAGGTTTGATCTGTCTATCAAAGGCCTACAAGCAGAATCTCTCATTTCTATAGAAATTACTGTACAGCAAAAGGTACACCCAGGACATTGTCACTGGAAACAGATGGCTGCTGATTGTTGTGTATTGTCAGGTAATATTTTATTTTGTCTCATTTTATTTATATTCCATCTTTTTTCCAATAAGGTACCCATAGCAGTTTACAGTGTAAGATAAAGAAAATACAGTCAGCCCTCCACATTTGCGGCTTTGACTTTTTGCGGCTTTGATTATTCACAGATTTAATTCATACATTCTCTCTAGAAATGTCTAGGTTCTCCAGTGTGATTCTGCCACAGGCTGACCACAAAGTCACACTGGAGGACCTAGAGATTCCTAGACAAAACACTTTTCTAAACATTTTGTTCTGCCAACATGATTCTATGGTCAAGTTCTAGCTGATGTTGACCACAGAGTTGTGCTAGAGAACCTAGATATTCCTAGAGAGGTTTTCTCTCAGGTAAAAAAAGTGTTTTTATTTGTGTTTTTTCTACATTTATGGAGGTCTTTTGCCCCTAACCTCAGCAAATGTGGAGGGCCCATTGTATCACTAAAACAAAATATAATACAGAAGTTAAAATACATTAAATACACATGGTCAGATGTGTGTTTTTCTTTGCTCAGAGGTCTTCAAGGCAAAGTTCACTTGAATTCTGACTCCCATCTTCCACTGTTAATTTACTTCGTAGAACAGAAGAGAGTGCCCAGACTTGGGTCTGATTTTTTTTAATTTTTTTGCATTTCACCATTTTCCTTCTCACTGATGGAAATACTGTACTTAAATTTTCTTCTTGAAATCAAGATAATTGTACAATAAAACTGCATACTTTCTTCCTCTAAATATTTGAAATATCATGATGATACCTTCATATAGTTCACTATCTTTGCAAGGACTCCAAACTTGTAACCAGAGCCACCAGAAAAGGCTTTCAAATTAAAAGATCCATTGCTGTGTTCTGTAAAGGAAAAACATGTTCTTTAAACAGACTATTCATTTTGCAATGCAGACATCAGATAAATATACCCAATCTGTTACCATAGCCACAAACTAAAAGCTTCTAGCAATCTTCGCATTCATTATGTTATCTTCAGAAAAAAGGTACCGTATTTTCCGGCGTATAAGACGACCCGGCGTATAAGACGACCCCCAGTCAAAAATATAGAGTTTTAGCACCTCTATCCTCCTTATCCTTATACCCGGCGTATAAGACGACCCCCCCACTTTAACCGCAGATTTTGCAGGTTAAACAGTAGTCTTATACACAGGAAAATAAGGTATATTATTAAAACAACAGTACTGGAACTATCATAATAGACAGATCTGTAAACTAAGAGAATGCTGGAATACAACAATATCTAGTGCCCACAACAAAGGGGTGGACCACATATGGATGCTCTTTCACAACTGAATGTCAAAACTAGGAAACAGACAGGAAAAGGATACTGAGATGGGCCTGTAAAATGCAACCTTCCCTTGACCCTCTGGGCATTAACAGCGATAGGTCAGTCTCTTTGCTACCTTTTTTGAGCAAGGTGATCAAGAGGGCTGTTGGTCTTCAGTTCCAGCTGTCTTGGAGGAAACTGATTACCTAGATCCATTTCAAATTGGCTTTAGGACAGGATACGGAGACTGCCATGGCTGCCTTAGCTGATGACCTTTGTCTGGGCATCGATAGGAGTAGTGTGACCTTGTTGGTGCTACTGGACCTCTCAGTGGCCTTTGACACGATAGACCATGACATCCTCTTGGAACACCTGAGAGAATTAAGAATTGGAGGCATTGCACTGCAATGGCTCTGTTCCTTCCTCTCGGACAGATTCCAGAGGGTGATGCTCGGGGACAGTTGCTCAGCTAAAAAGGAGCTTAATTGTGGCATCCCTCAGGGTACCATCCTGTCCCCGGTGCTATTTAACATATATATGAAGCCACTGGGAGAGATAATCTGGAGACATGGGGCAGGGTGTTATTAGTACACTGATGACACCCAAATATATTTCTCCATGTCTCGGTCTACAGCTTTGACTTCAGATGGCATCTCCCCTCTCAATGAATATCTTAAAGTGGTAATAGACTGGATGAGGAAAAACAGATTGAAACTGAATCCAGACAAAATGGAGGTACTAATGAACCCAGATATTGGGACACAATTTCTAATGGGGTCACACTCTCCTCAAAGGACCGTGTTCGCAGTCTGGGGATGCTCCTAGATCCGTCACTTCAGATGACAAATCAAATGAATGCGGTGGTCAGGAGCGCCTGTTATCAGCTTCGGTTGATACACCAGCTGTACCCTTTCCTGGAGGTTAGGGACCTTGAAACTGTGATACATGCGCTGATAACTTCTCATCTCGATTTCTGCAATGTACTCTACATGGGGCTACCCTTGTGCCTAGTTCAGAAACTTCAATTGGTACAGAATATGGCAGCCAGGCTGGTCTCAAGTAAAACCAGAAGAGACCACATAACATCTATTATAAGATCACTCCACTGGCTGCCTATCAGTTTCCAGGCACAGTACAAGGTGTTGTTCATCACCTTTAAAGCCCTAAATGGCTGGGATCCAACCTATCTTCGGGACCACCTCCTTCCATATAATCCACTCCACACACTGAGGTCCTCTGGGAAAAATTTATTGCTACCTATAAAAACTTGATTATTTGCAACTGCCCAGAGGACCTTTTCGGCTATTGCTCCCAGACTGTAATGGCCTGCCAGATGAGATCCATCACTTGACCACTTTAAACAGCTTTTAAAAAACTGTTAAGATGGATCTCTTCCGGCAGGCCTTTCCAGAGTAGATAACCAGCTCCTGAAAAAGTTATTCCTGACCGTGATTTCCGCTACAGTTACTTTAATTTTAATTTAATTGTCATTTATTGTAGTCTGTTATTTTAAAGTATGTTCTAAACTTTGATTGTTTAATTGTTTTTTAGGGAGGGTGGGCTATTGGGGGACAGGATTGTTTTTTTTATCATGTAAACCGCCCCGGTTGTATTTTACAGAGAGGTGGGATGCAAATAAATTTTATTATTATTATTATTATTTATTTTATTTTCCTAAAATAAAAAGGTCAATATTTATGATGTGATAGCTGCAAGAGATTCGAGAAGATTGTATTGTTAGGCTTGCCTGCTTTTGATTCTTTCAAATAAAATGGAAAACAATGAACTGGGATTTAGTCCCACATCATCAGCAAACATCTACTGAGCAGACAAAGATTTACTCCAAAATCTACTTTATATGATGGCTTTCAAATCAATGTATGTATATTTGTCAAACTGACAACAAATGCCACTTTGTTTAACTGGTAATAATTTTATTGAAGAAAGTGCTGTTTTATCTCAAAATCCAAGAGATAAGAATCTGCTTTTTTCCAAGCTCAATCTATTTGTTTTTCAGATTTTAAGTCCTATTTTTATATACATTTACCTTTTGTGTTGTATCTTTTGACAGTTGTTTTAAACTGTGAGAAAAGCAGCCTATAATATTTAAAATAATAAAACAAATATGAATTTGTTTATTTATTTTACAAATTTACAACCTGAAATTATAGAAAGGAGTCAAAAAAGAGAAAATGGGAAGAGAAATCTTGTACAGGTGATTTACAAGCCACTGTTGTAGCCTCAAAGGCTTCGGTGGCCCATACTATAAACAGCAGATAAAGAATAACGGGAAGACAAAAGATGCTTACATCTTTAACTACCATTTACATGCATGTCTAAAATTCTGTTATGATCCTGCCTAGTTATGGATGACTCATGCTACCTAAATATGCTATAAAAGAGGAAATAAATTTGAAGGTATTAACACAATGTTATGCTTAGACCAAAGCAAAGGCATAAAAGGCTACATTATTAATAAAAAATATTTCATTGCTAGAGAGCTGTGGGGGGAGGATGTGACAGGAGGACGATCTGATCTGACATCTTATACATTTCAGATTTATGAATGGTTTCCTCCTCCAGTAGGGATCTGATGCAAATGAGCATAAAGGAAGTTGTCAGCTGCATTTTGCTTCAGCCAATAGTAGCAGAGCTCCATCTTAGCTGTACCAAAGGCTGTATTAAACAGCAGATCAGCACTGTTCCAGCATCCTTTCTGAAAAGAGGTAGGTGTATACCTTTTTTAAAAATTGTCTTACACTTATTTGGAAAAAGACTGCTTTTTTTAAAAAAAAATCAGGACATCTAGGGGCCTTATCTTTAAAAAATTGGAAAATTTAAAACAGTTAATTGTTTTTTTCAAATGTGAAGAATGATTGCACGCTGCTTAAACGCAGAGACGTTTTTCTTGTACTAATAGAGAATCTTACCATCTGTGCCTTCATGAAGAATTGATGACCATCCATCTTACACAGAGCCCAACACACCCTGATGATATGTTGTACACACATCATTTTAAGGCTTTCTGTGATCTACTAATGAATCTAATTTGGGAAAATGAAAACTAAAAAAAATAAAAATAAGACTGCATCATTTTTAAATGCAGAAACATTGGCACATTTGTTTTGTCTCCCAATTTTAACATTCACTGAGCTGCACAAGAGAAATGCCACTAAGCAAAACCATTATACTGGTCTCTTTACCTAGTATTAGCCCTTAATATCTGATTATTTTATGAGATTAACATATCATCAAGTAGTCAATGGGATTTTCTAACAGTGTAAATTTCAAATGGTAACTGCCCTAGGCTGCAATCCTACACACACTTACCCAGGAGTAAAATCCACCAAAGTCAAAGTCAGCAGAACTTACTTGAGAACTAGCTTGTCTCATACTGGCTGCTTAACAGTATAATCTTATTAACACCCATTGAGGAGTGAGTCCCATAGAGTTCAATGGGTTTTATTCCCAGAGGAGAAAGTAGAAGACTGCAGCCTAAATCTATTGGAAGGTTCTGGATCTTATTCAAAACTGGGTTGTCTTACAGTTCTTTATGGAATTTCATTAATTTAGGGAACCTGTGCTTTCACTCATCTTCAAACAGCTAAATAAAATTTAATTGTTGTAACAACTTAAGGAGGAAACACTTTTTAAAATAATGATTTAAATGTTATATGACTGTTTGGAGCAATAATGAGATGCATACATACTAGCTTTACTATAAAAACACTTTTCCTTCAAATTTTCAATTTCAAGTTACCAGTTTCATCCCTTTCCATAGCATAAACTTTGGAATACACATATGGCATATATACACACACACACAAAACCAATTTTTAAACCAATTCATATAGGATAGTAAACAATAGCTAAATAAACAATAATTAGATTTCAATCTCATATTCTATCACATGTAATTCTCCAGCCACAAATGTTTTTCAAACTAACCATCAATATCTTTATAAATATATCTTATATATTCTTGAATATTTCATCCTACTCCTAACTACTATGCAGAACATTAAAGTGTTGCTTATTAATTTTTCTACAGATTTGTACAAAATAATAACTACAATTCCAACATCCATGTTCATCTGATTCAAACCAGAAAAAAGTAATACCTCAAATTCTACTTTTTCAGCTAAATTAAAAAGTAGCTTCAATATACTTAAATCATATCCTCAAACAACTTCCAGTTGATATCTGTTATTTTTTTCCAAACTCAAGTATTCCTTTCCCAGAAAAACCTTCAGTAGTAAACATTACTATATTATGCAGTTTAAAGCCTTTTATATTAATGTACATTTGAGTCGTAAGTTCCTCTCTATCCTCACAGCAAAACTTTAGATATATTCCAAACAATTTCACCTATTTCAGTAAAATGGGCAACTGCCAGGAGGGGGGAGGAGTAGGCCAATATTTCTGCCAAAAATGTCACCCGTAGGTTTGTCTACTTCCCATTTGCATCTTGTATTTTTCAGTCATTTTTTCCATTGGAATTACCAGAGGAAGAGTGTGAGATAGTAAAGTCTGCCAAAAAGGGAAACTGACGCATTTTGATGTGATTTTGAGGCTTTTTTTTTAATGTGGGGTTCTTCCCCCCCCCTTTACATTCTTGGACAGTTCCAAGTGTGGGGCGATTGGAGGTCCAATAATAAATGGGTTGGGAGCACAAGTAGCAAGTGGCCTACACTTTCTCCAACCCTGCATTTTTGCATTCCTTGTTGTCTTTATGAACATATTACAACGCTAACTGTGACGTCCTGGGCCTGTGTCAACTTTATTGTAAACTAAATGCCTGGGACATGTCAAAGCAAATTAATCAAATTCTGTAACCCAGTCTCTTTTATTGCACTCTGGGGTCACCAAATGGGTACCAAATACAAGTATATTTTGTGAAATGCATGCTCTGCTCCTTTCCTATTTCTTGTGTTATTTGATAGGACTAGAATACAATACTAGCTGCAAAGCTCTACTTCTTTTGTCTTTTTTCTCCTCTTTTTCCTCCTCTTAAAAATGTAAACACAATGTAAACCACACACACACACACACACACACACTCTCTTAACTCTTTAGCTTTCTACAAGTTTTCACACAGAGATGTTTACACTTTATATAACAATGGCAAAGCAACATTGCAAAAGGTTACATCCAGACTGACTGCTAAAGAAAGACCAAGATTATTTTTCAGGAAATTATGTAAACTCAGACAGGGGGTGCCTAGAAATTAAAGGATATTAATGACATCACTGGAGTAATCAATTGTTGTGTGAACCATCCTACTCAATCTGCAAACAGCATGCTACCTGAGTTTGGATGTAAGACGAGGCCTGGCAAAAATGGTCAAGAACACTGACATGTGACTAAGGGACTTTACAGACTTCCACAAATAATCCATTTTGAGACCACTTTAACTGTCCTGGCTCAATGCTAGGGAATCATGGGAACTGTCTTTTTTTCTGAGACATTGAGCCTTCTCTGTTAGAGAGCTCTGGTGCCACAATAAACTAAAGTTCCCATGATTCCCTAGCACTGAGCCAGGTCAGCTAAAGTGGTCTCAAACTGGATTATTTCTGGCAGTCTGTAAAGGCCCTAAAGCTCTGAGAAATATGGGTACCTTAGCCATTGAGGCACCATGAGGATGATTTCCATTACCCTTGGATCATCCAAATGGTTCTTAGCAAAACAAATAAGGGAAATTCATAAAGGAGCGAATGCAAGCAGTCTATCTAGATCCCACTCCCTACTTCTGTTCCTTCCAGGCCAAATTTTTGAGCCAAATCTAGGCAGTTATTTGCTCATGGGAGAATTGAACAGATTCTTCATCATTTTCCAAACTGTCAAGAAGATCTACTAGTCATTCTGCTATATCCAGTATCTGGCAAGTGAGACAATCCTGTGATTCAAGAGTCCCCTTCAGATATTCAGTTTATAAATTTAATACATAGCCTTTGGAAACCAAAATCTTGGGTGCATTTGTGTATGGGTGATCCTGCCAACTGTTTTTGGTGACTTTTGTCCAGAGGTCAGTAGTTATAACTGAGATAGTCATAAAAGGATGGTTCCTGGAATCTGTCTGTGACACTTGGAAATTTAGTTTGTCAAGGTGCCTTAGTAAGATACAGGTTCTGAGTACAGAACTGTTGTGAGCTTTGAGAAGAATATCTAAAAAAACAGAGCTGAAGTGGGATCTGGCCTAGCAGTTTTCCTTGGAGATAGTTAGAAACCCTGGTTGAGAAATGGGGCTGCTCCCTTAGCCTCATTATAATCCAGCTATCTTCAGGGGTATGGTCTGTCTTTTATGGGGGATCTACTGAAATCCCTTTAACAGTTATGTCTGGAACAAGAGTAGAAATAATCACAGGAATTTCTGTAATCCTATGATCTGCAATCCATGTCTACACCTGCAAGTAAATGCCAGGTATTGTGGCTTTTTCCTCCAAAGAAGGTGCATGATCCATCCAACTTCATCATTCTGCTGTGGGAAAGGCTCATATCCCTCATTACTTCTTTTAAAAATCAGAAATGTCATTTCAGTAAAAGTTCCTCCAGGAGATAGGAAAATGGTGTGGTGAATGTGGTATATACGGTCGGTCACAGTCCACTAATACCTTAATGAGATTCATGTTGGAAGGGAAGGATTTGGCATTTTTACCACCACTACCACCCAGCCAGCCAGGAGAAGCACCAGACTCTTCTAGCTCTGAATGAATAGCTCAAAAATGGCTCAAGGCTCTCTTGAAAGTGCAATGAAATTTCCTGTATTTCTGGGATTGATATGCTGTTGAAGAGGCAGGAAAAACATCTCCTGGCTTCTCTTCTGACTCTTGCTGAGTAGAATAAGGTGTCCATGATATTTCCTATCTGTTCACAGCAAAGATAGCACAGCATGCACAAAACAGTTCTGGGGACAGCCCTTGTATAATGGCAAATCCAGTGGCCTATCTTAGAACTTCTTTAGCCTCCGCGTATGTGTGTGTTTACATATGTAGAGGATGTTATTCAGTTTAAACTGAATTTGCCAGTCCATCCAGTTCATCCTCCTGCTCTGCTTTCTCTTTCTTGATGTTTTCATTATGTGTGTACAGTTGTAGAGTCCAATGACACACACTACCTCCCAGAAAGAAGGAATGGCGTCTTCTAGGGACTGGGTGGAAATACCTCTTTTCCAGCTCAAAACAACTATAGTCCTGTTCAGCCATTATTCACCATGCTTTCTTGAGCATGGGGAGTGCCTAGCCCTAGCCCTCTACCATGCTCTCCTCACATGTATGCATGTGAAAAGAAGTTCCTATTCACCTAAGCAAGACCCTATAGTTCTAGATCATAAGGAAAGCTTCCAGGCAAATATGAATCTCTCCTCTTCAGAGATATTGCTCTCCGTGTGAGGAATCTGATGGTGCAGGGGCGGTGGTGGAATTATTGGTCACTGTCTCCCTCAAGAAAACATGGCAAGTAACATGAACAGGCCTACTGTCTCCCCAGCTCCAGTAGTGGGACTTTCCCCCATAACTAACTGCCCTCTTCTCTTTGAGAGCACAGATCTAACAAAAAAGAGATTAAAAGGGGAAAATAATGCTGCATTTTAAGTTTTGTTACTGGTTTCACTTTTCTCTCACAAGCTCTAGCTATACAACCATAAAGAATTCAAAATTCTAAGACAGCAGTGGAAGTCAACTAGACTTCCAAATATGACTGCAATTTCAAGCACTCCTCATCACTGCTGCTGGGACTTAAGAGTCCAATAATATCTGTACAACCTATGATTCCTACCCCTGTTCTAAGAAGGTTAAAAAAAAGATTAAGACTATGAAAGTACCAAAAAAAACAAAGGAATTGTTTTGGTATATCTGTGCCTAACTATGTAAATCAAACTCATTTATTGGTCCAAACATAAAATTGTGATTAGCAACACTGTCTAAACAGGGATTCTCAAACCCCCAAATGTGTTTTGGGCTTCAGCTCTCACAATCCCTGACTATTGGCCAAGCTGGCTGGAGCTCTTGGGAGTTTAAGTGCAACCACATTCTACAAGTAAAACATAGGCAAAGATATCACTACAGCTAGTATCTCTCTTGGAAAAGTGTGTCGAGGTGACCTAGAAACAGTGGTACACACGCTGGTAACCTCTCGATTTGCCTTCTGCAACACGCTCTACATGGAGCTACCCTTGTCCCAAGTTCAGAAACTTCAATAGGTACAGAATATGGCAGCCAGTCTGGTCACAGGAACATCTAGAACTGACCACATAACACCTGTTTTAAAATCTCACAATTAGTTTCCGGGCCCGGTACAAGGTGTTGGTCATAACCTTTAAAGCCCTACATGACTTGGGTCCTGACTACTTGCGGGAGCGCCTTCTTCCACACAATCTACCCTGCACACTAAGG
>CM034703.1:127546522-127556649 GCA_020142125.1 Phrynosoma platyrhinos | reverse complement strand
ATTATTGTCAAGAAGTTCCTTCTAATGTCCAATTAAAATCTACCTGTCTGTTACTTCAAACCATTAGACCTGGTCCTACTCTCTATGACAGGCCTCAAGGTATTTAAAGAATGCAGTCATGTAACCCCCTCAGTCTTCTCTTCACCAAGCTGAACATGCCCAGCTCCTTCTTCTCTATGTCTCTTATCATCTTTGTTGTCCTTCTCTGAACTCACTCCAACTTTATATCCTTTTCAAAACCAAGTGCCCAGAACTGAACACAGTACAGTGGGCCCTTGGTATCCACTGGGGTTTGGTTCCAGGACCCCTGTGGATACCATAATCCATGGATGCTCATTAAATACAGTTCATAGTAAAATGGCACTTTTTCTATAAAATGACAAAATCAAGGTTTGCTTTTTGGCATTTATATATTTTTTAAAAAAATTCAAGCCATGGATGCTTGAGTCATTCATATAGGAAAGTAGAGGCAACTACTTTCTTATAAGACTGTTTCTTTTGGATAAAATGGTGGTGGTGGGGAATGCTTGATCCAGCTTTCTGCTGAGTGCTCAACTGACATCAGTAGTTCACTGTGGCTTTTACATACTAGCTCAGAATGGCAGGCCTGCTTGAGATGACTGGTCAGATATCCATGCTGTACCAGCATCCAGGCTATGTTGCTGCAGTATGTTGTATGTAAGGCTGCTCTTGAAGAGTATTCAGAAAATCCTAATGCCTTAAAATTCAGCAGCCAGTTAACTAGGACTGATCACTAATGAACATAAAGGTAAAGGTATTCCTCACTAACAAGGTTGTCAAATTGTGTCTGACTGTAGGGGGTGGTGCTCATCTCCATTACTAAACCGAAGAGCCAGCATTGTCAGAGACTACTCTGTGATCATGTGGCCAGCAAGACTGCACAGAATGCTGTTACCTTCCCACTGAAGTAATACCTATTTATCTACTTGCATTTTCATGCTTTCAAACTACTAGGCTGGCAGAAGATGGGACTAGTGAGGGAAGCTCACCCCATCACCTGGCATCTAGGTCTCGAACTGCCAACCTGCCAATCTTGCAATCAACAGAGTCAGCATCTTATCCGCTTTAGCCTCCGCGTCTCTAATGAACATATTATGCCACTATTAAGAATGCTTCATTGACTATCAGATCATTTCCCAGCTCAGTTCAGGGAGTTTGCTTTGGCCTTTAAATCTGCCTTGAGTCTCACTGTTGGGGGAAAGGCATGATATAACTAAAAAGAGGAGGAGGAGGAAGCAATGACAATGATGATTTCTTATTGAACTAAGACATATGAAAGTCAACCTTCTTCCACATGAAGCTTCCTACCTTCTAAGATCTTCTTCAAAGGCTTTATTCAGAATGCCTTTCTTCTGAAGCTAGGGAGTGCCTAACAGATGGGTGCCTTCACAATGGTTGGCACCAGAAGTGTGGCACTTCCTCCCTAACCATGTTCACCTTGGCTGTCTCTTACTATCCTTCAGGTGACAGGCCAAAGAAATTCTGTTCCCTTGGGCAGTTGATTGCTTTAAAGCACTTTTTCCCCCTTTTGCTACCTGTAGTGGTTTACAATTATTTGCTTTAACTAATACCTTTACTGTTTTGCATAGCTTTTATCTACTTTATAGTTTCAAATGTTGATCAGTTTTATTTGCTGTCTTAAGGAATTTGAAATAAGGCAGAACACACTACTACAAACTAAACAAATATTGCCTCATCCCATTTTATCATTATAACTCTAGGAAACCAGTTAAACAAAGGGTCTAAAATAAAACACAGAAAGCTATCAAACAGATCAAGCAACTAAGCCAACTACATTCCTAATAATAAAGAATGAAAATGAAAACATTACAGATGCATTTGCTTCTAACAAGAAAAGGTTCTGACTTGTATTAAAATATCAACACCTCCTTTCATATATTTACTGATGAAGGTGCTGTACTGTTTTAAATTGAACTGTTTCAATTGCTAATCTTTTAATTGCCATGTTATCTTTTTAAGTGTAGCTTTAAATCATTTTAATATAATGAACAGTTTAATTCTATTTTAAAGTTCACTTTTTCTATGTTTCTAAATGTACTATTTGCTTTTAAAATTATAAGCTAGCTGCCTTGAATCCACAGAACTACCAGTAATCTGGCAGAAGCAGTATAGGACTGCTCCTTGGGGTCGGTCATATGGCTTCAGGAAAATTCTTAGACTAATAAGTTCTCTGAAACACCACACAGAAAGAGACAAACTTGTCAGTTTCAGATCTGTGTAATTTTTTAAATGGAAAGAATCATATCAGCCAAGTTTTGCTTTTATGTTTTGTGGAATAAGAAATTGATTTTGGGCTACTTCCCAAAACAAAAGCTGTGAGTTGAGTCTTCTTTTTCCTCACTTAATAGAATGGGACGTTCTGCCCAACCCTGTACTTCCTTCAAAGGGAACTTCATATTCTTTTGTCACTATGAAGCAGCTGCAAGCACAGCTGGGCCCTAAAGCACAATGGAAATAAATCAGACCACAGACCAAAGGGCTGTAAAGAATGCTATAAAAATCTTTTGATTATGCTTTCAATTTTTTCTTGCTAGATTAGCTTGTCAGTATTTTCTATAACTCTGCTTACAAACCTTAGATTCGATCCACTGAATTTTTTCCTCATTCTTCTGTAAGGATCCTCTTCTTGATAGTAGACATCCAGAGTTTTGAGATGATATTTGCTTCTCTGAATCATGCTGCTGGTTGAGCTGCTGATTTCTACGCTGTTTCTCCAGCAGTGCCATTGTCATTCGTATAAGATACATTTCAATATGTGCTGGGACTAGTGTTCTAATGGCTTTCATTTGTGTTATATCTTGGAAGAAAAAAACATTAAAGTCAGAATTGTTTTCTGAAAAAGAAAAGAGCCACTTTGAACTCTCACAAAATTCAGATCCTATAACTACTTAAACATACACACTCCATTTACCAAAAATGAACTATGACAGCTTTTTAAAGGTCTTGGGGGTGGGGGTGAGAAATCACAGTTTGGATAAAGCATAATGGTAATAAAGACGTCCCATCACTTTCGCAAACCCCAGTGCTATAAAGCTGCAACCTTACAAATGTAGATTAAGCCAAGGAACATTCAGGCTGCAATTAACTTGATAAATACCAACAAAAACCAAAGTTATAATCTTCTCTACATATGCTGCCTGCCAAATTTGCTTGTTCTTTGCTCCTGGATCTCAAACATTTTAGGGAAATGTGAAAGAACTATGAGTCAGATCACATTAATTCTGAATATTTAAATCAAGATTCAAGCATTTCAGTTTGGAGGTTGTACAAATGATTTCTTATTTGCATTCAAAGCATTTTGATCTATTTGATTATGAGTTAAAAACATCAGGGTTAAACTTGTCAAATACTGGGTATCTTTGCTCAGAAATGTAGGCCCCTTTGATGGTAATAAACATTTATTATACCTTTATTTGAACAACTTCATCTATTGCAGCAAACAGATTTGAACTGAACTTCTCACCTGAGTTGATGGGAGGATTTTGGATGATTTTAGTGATCATGTCTTGTACCTCAGGAGTCAGACCAGCACGTTCTAAATTGACTGGGTAGCCAGCTTTCAAAGCTTGGGATAAATGTGTACCAATTACTGTAAGAGGTATAGATCGACTCTCACTTATACTCCTCTGGGGAAACAAGAAGACAGTTAAAAAAGGAACAATAAACCTAGTGTCTACCAATGAGATATTCAAACGTTACACTTAAAAACATGATTCCTTAGAAATAACCTTGAACAATGTCAGGAATTTAAAAACATAATGTGTTAATGGGTGGGGGGAACCATTTTGGGAAACCCATGTACAGGTATAGATACCAGACAACCGGGAGAGGTCCCATCTCCCTGCCATGTGTATGCTGACAAAACAGGGTTTGCTGCCATGTTGTGGGCAAAACTTGAATATAATATTTCGCTAAGCCTTTTATTTTTGTTTTTTTTAATTGTGTTGGAAGCTGTGTTGGGCTCCTGTATTGGGTGGAAGAAATGAAACTAAATAACACAAAACATCATTTGCCAGGAATCTAGGAGTCCTAGTAGACCACAAATTGAACATGAGTCAACAGTGTGTGATGCTGTAGCTAAAAAGGCCAATGCAATTTCAGGCTGCATCAATAGAGTATAGTATCTAGATCAAGGGATATTCTGTGTTGGTCAGGGCACCACAATTCAAAAAAGATGTTGAAAAACTGGAGCGTGTCCAGTGAAGGGTGACTAAAAATGGTGAAGGGTCTGGAAACCATGCCCTATGAGGAACGACTTAGGGAACTGGGTATGTTTAGCCTGGGGAAGAGGCAGTTAAGAGGGGATATGATAGCCTTTTTTAAATATTTGAGGGGATGTCATATTGAGGAGGGAACAAGCTTGTTTTCTGCTGCTCCAGAGAACAGGACTCAGAACAACGGATGCAAGCTATAGGAAAAGAGATTCCACCTCAACATTAAGAGGAACCTCCTGACAGTAAGAGCTGTTTGACAGGGGAAGATGCTCCCTCAGAGAGTAGTGGAGTCTCCTTCTTTGGAGGTCTTTAAACAGAAGCTGGATGGCTATCTGTCGGGGATGCTTTGATTTTGAGTTCCTGCATGGCAGGGGGTTGGACTAGATGGCCCTTGTGGTCTCTTCCAACTCTATGATTCTATGATCAAGAATTAAAGGTGAATCTCATGATAAAGGTTAATGCTAATTAGTAAGTTTCAGCTTCAACAGAGACCATTAATTTGTGCCGTGCAAGTCTCTTTTCTCTGATCATTCTTTTCCGAAAAGATAAAATACCTAAGATGAATAATGGCATGGGTATGTTTACAGGTTCCACATGACAATCTATAAAACATTGGGTTAGGAACTGTCAAATCAGCTTGACTGAGTGACAATGGCAGATTAGATATGTTCCCATTGGGATCAGGCAAAACAATTTTCCTTTCTCTTCCCCCATTCCTGTGTTTCATAGTCATTCTTCAAGTAAGCAGTACTAGTGACAGAGACACTGCAAAGGGAGTCTTAGGGGCCCCTCCTCTAGCCAGAGCTCTTTTCTTTAGTAAGAGTGGCCAGTCTAAAAATCATCTGTAGTTGAGGCTTGCTGGGTCACAGCTCACCTCTACAAAAGGGCAAAAACTGGAAAAAATGTAATGAAATCAAGAAATATAACAATGATTTTATACAGTATGTCCCATAGCCACCAAATAAAGTTTAAGACTATTCACAGGGTGAAACAACCGGAGCTTCTCAGCTAATAAAGACATCTTTCCAGCATCCTGAAATGTGTTTCTTAAATTTCTTGTTGATTTCCACTGGATGCTCCCCCATTTCTGATCTTTTTAGTGGTAAGATCTGAACCAGAAATTCTAAACTATAATGCTTTACAAATGATTGACAAACAATGGTTGCGGGCAGCTAAAAGAAACAATTTACATGGCCACAGAGGGAATCAATGTCATTTCCACAAAGCTGAGTGAGGTTCAATACATAATCACTCCTAAAATCATCAGTTTTGCCAGGTACTATCTACAACTGTTCCCTAAATCCTATGGGTAGAAATATATGTTACAGTGCATTTGGACTGCCACCCAAAATGGTATTTTGGGTGGCAGTCCAAATGCACTGTAACAGGCTGTGATATTCTCCATATGGAATGTGTAGTAGAACATACATGTTCCTTCAAAACATCATGTTACATAGTTCTCCTATTTCACTCCACAGGACTGGTTGCAAGTGACAAAGTGCTACACTTTTTGAGTTTAAGAACTCAACACAGGATTCCCATTTTGGCCACAGCCTCGGGGTTGCTCTAACATATCGTTTCATCCTTAGATGTCCACCCAATAATGACTAACAATAGGTATAGAATTTTAGGACAATGTTGGAGTTAAAATAAATAACACAGACTGAATGAAGTGGATCTTTGAAAACTTGCAACAAGTATATTGTGCATTTTGGTTGGCCAATATTTGGTGGATTTTTGTATGAATTTGATAAATGGCCAACACATCTACCCCTGCATATAGACTGAATATATTATATATTATATTATAATATATTAGGCTTGCAATCCAGTAAACTAAATAGAGCACATCAGCCATATGTTGTGGCCTTTCCTAGATAACTTCTCTGTTTTAGAGTCCCTGGCAAACTGGAGGAACAGGTCTGTCACAATACCTGATTGGACACATTTGGCCTTGTGGGTTACAGGTTGTACAGACCTGGAATATACACTATTGTTTGGGTCTAAACATTCTTCAGGGTTTAAGAATGAAAAGACTGAAATGTCAAATGTATTGCTGTAACGCTATATGGTGGTTCATATCTGTTGAAAAAGGGGATGAGCTTTAAGTGAAACTATATACTAGTACTAGTAATATAGACAATTACTTTCTTCTCATAAATACAATGGCTGTATGTTATGTTTGCTCACTTTCTCAAAGACAGTAGACACCAGGGTATATGATGTAATCAACAGTTATTTGATACAGGGCATTGAATTACCTGGTACCAAGGCTATTATTGCTCCTTTTTAATTAGTCCTTGGGCATTTTATAATTTGTTGGCTATCTAACAAGAAAGACTCCTTAGAGGTGGTGTTTGAGAAGAATCAAACAGACTATCACTGTAAAGAACTCTGACAAATTAAGTGTAATGAAAATAAGATATAGAGCTGCCAAAAGCGAAGGGGGTTATTTCATGAAAACATGTGGCATTCCTAAACAATACCCCATGCCTTTGGGGGCAGTTTTGGGGAGCTGTTATAAAAAGAACAGCTCCCCAAAACTGCCCCCAAAAAAGTGAGGTATTGTTTAGGAGTGAAAGCTTTGGGGTTTTTGTTTTGTTTTATTTTGTTTCATCAAGAGCAAGGGTAATCCTAACAGCATTTCCTCAAGTCATTTTCAGCAATACTGCTGTATGCCCAGACAAGATGAGCAAGATAGCATGATGTCAACAAACTGACTATATGATTGTCAGTCAATCAGAACCGCAAATGTGAACCAGGAGGGAATAATGGTGCTGAAGCCCTAGTAGAAAGGAAACATAATGGAAACAAACAGATGAAAAGGGGAAATATCACATTCGGTTTAGAAAAACTAATTTTGTCCTCTGCTATCCAAGAAATTAAGCCAGGAAACATTCAACATGCCCTTAATAAGATATACATTTCAAACCCATTTAAGAAATATAAATGGAAAAGTAAGAACAATTATGACATTATAAAGACTATTTAATATATTATAAGCTTTCATAAACCACAACCCTTTATGTAAGATGCGTAAGTGTAATCTAGTCCATAAAAGCTCACGTCACAACAAAACAACTTTTAATATGCTTCTTTGTTGTTTTTACTACAACAGTGTAATAAACCATCCAAGCATTAAGCAGTGTCACCCTGCTAAGATACTTGGTAACAGGGAAGCCTCATGCTTCCAGACAGTATTGTAAGCTGCCTTGAATCCCATTTTGGGAGAAAGGTGTGATACAAATTCAATTAATCTATCAATAGGAAGTGCTTAGAACATTTCATGCAGCTGGTGGAGGGAAAATGAGAGAAGCTGAAACAGATGGAGAAATGAAAACTAGATGGCCAGAGGGAGAAAATCCTACTGCATGAAATCAGTTCAAACCTCTGGCAAGAGCTATCTATCCCTCCCTGATGGATTACTGGAGCAGAAATGTAGAGAAGAAAGAGAGAAAGAAAAGGGAAGGATCACACCAATTTTTGCTTCTTGCTCTATCCATTGTTGGCATGTGATTTGCACAGCTTAGAAGTTATTTTCTAGAATTAGAATTCCCAGAATCCACCATGTCACTAGAAAACCATGTTTCTACTAGTAATAACTTAGAACAAATCAACTTATTTAGTTCTTACATAGGCTGTAAGTAATGCAGGTAGGAAACACCACTGGAGGTTCAAGAACTTACCAAGGACATCTCTTTTTCTTGAAACTGTGTGTACGTTATGCGTTCTGATTCTGTCAAAGCACCGCATCCACCACCCTTCTGAATGATTATATTTGGCTGATCTCTGGATCCAGAAGTCTTGAAGACATCTGCCTACATAACGGCAATTAAAATAAGGTGCAAATAATGTTATTAAGCTATTTTACACTTTATACATTAGATTAATTATATTCACATATTTATTTTATCCACGTTTACAGGAGGATTTTTTTTAATGACCCCTGTGAAATATGTGGGCCGAGCAATCTTATGTTCCCACTGTGCTGGCCACATACGCCACTACAAGCCCTATGTAACTTAGTACATACTTCTCATCCTTCACAAGGCAAGAAAAGGTACATGCATCACCATGAAAAGCACAAAATGGAGCAAGAGGAACAACTACACACACTATATCCATGAAATATATCCGGGGGTAACCACATTGGCCATATAGCAAAATACAGTAACATCAAAATCCACAAAAAAGTGAAACATTTATTGAGTCAACCAAAATGCATAAAATACATGTTGCAAGCTTTCGAAACCCCATTGGCTTGTTCACTAGGCAAAGGCATTAAAAATAATTTGTTGTTATTGTATGCCTTCAGGTCGTTTCCGACTTACAAACCCTAAGGCAAACTTATCATGGGGTTTTCTTGGCAAGTTTCATCAGAGATGGTTTGCCATTGCCATCCTCTGAGGCTGAGAGAGTGTGATTTGCCCAAGGTCTCCTAGTGGGTTTATATGGCTGAGCCAGAATTCAAATGTTGGTCTCCAGAGTCATAGTAAAAATTATGGGGGGGGGGGGGGGGGGGGGGAGCAGAATGAAAAATGACCACATTAGTCACAGGCCTGCATTTTGTCAAGATGTAGTTGGTGTTGTTCTAAGGCATGTTTTACCAAACGAGTGCCTATAATTTTCCCAGTGCAAAAGCATGGAGGCTTCTCTTGAGAGATCCAATGTGCTCTGCACATTGAAGGGGACTATGACCTCACAAGGGACAGTGACATCCTGGATCTCAAAGGAAGTGACTTTTTGTGTTGCAAATGGAATTTGGATTTTATCTCCTGGACTTTGGAAGGCTTTGTTCCCAGTGCCACATAGCCAGAAGGAGGAGGGGCCTGCTTGCACTGATATCCCTCCACACCATTTCAACTTAGAACAACACCAAGTGCATTTTGATAAAATGCAAGCCTGAGACTAACATCATTTTTATTTTATTTTTTCTCCTGTATGATTTTTTAACACTTTTGCCTGATGAACAAACCAATGGGGCTTCAAAATCATATAATATGTATTTTATGCATTTTGGTTGGTCCAATAAAGTGTCACTGTTTTGTGATTTGGGATGTTATTGTACTCCATATCTGTGGTTACATTAAAATTGTCCTACATGACAATGGCACTATCATGTCAGTCTGCCACTGAAGGAGCCACCATTCCAGTTCGTTGCATGAGGTGATTCCCTCATGATATTTCCCCAACTCAAAAACAAAACAACAACAGATAGTTTAACACAATTCCGAGAGTCCCAGCTGAAAAGAGCTGCAGCAATCTGAAGAAATCTTCTGTTCACCATGCCAGGTAAAATGAAATTAAACAGTCATGGGTGTGAAGATTTTAAAAAATGAAGGATAGACACCCTCATTGCTGCTGCTGTTCTTATTATTACTATTATTGTTGTTGTTGTGTGCCTTCAAGTCGTTTCCCTAAGGCAGTGAGGATGTGACTTGCCCAAAGTCATCACTACTGTTGGTGCTACTGGACCTCTTAGCGGCCTTTGATAGGGATTGGGGGTGAGATGGAATTGTTTTAACTTTGTTCTTTTTAATCTTGTTTACCGCTCCGATTGCCCAGCAGAGGAGCGGGATATAAATAAAATTTATTATTATTATTATAAATTTTATTATACAATAGATCACGACATCCTCTTGGATCTCCTGAGAAGGTTAGGAATTGAAGGAATTGCATTGCAATGGTTTCATTCCTTCCTCTTGGGCAGATTCCAGAGGGTGATTCTCAGGGACAGTCGCTCTGCAAGGAAAGAGCTTAATTGTGGTGTCCCACAAGGCGCCATCCTGTCCCCTATGCTATTTAATATATATATGAAGCCGTTGGGAGAGATCATCCGAAGACATGGGGTGGGGTGTTATCAGTACGCTG
>CM034703.1:127534477-127546422 GCA_020142125.1 Phrynosoma platyrhinos | reverse complement strand
TTGGGTCCAACCTATCTTCGGGACCGCCTCCTCCTGTATAATCCACCCACACACTTAGGTCTTCTGGGAGGAATTTGTTGCAGCCGACAAAAACTAGATTGTCTGCAACTGCCCAGAGGACTTTTTCGGCTACCGCTCCCAGATTATGGAATGGCCTGCTGGATGAGATCCATCATATTACCACCTTAGACAGCTTTAAAAAGGCTGTTAAGACAGATCTCTTCCAGCAGGCCTTTCCCAAATAGATATCCCAGTCATCAAAAGATAGCCATCCTGCTCATCCCTGATTCAGCTGTAGCTAGTGTTATTTATTTTTTTGTTTTTTGTGTTATTATTTTTAATGTGTTTTAAATCATCACTATTTAATTGTATTTTAAGGGGGGGATTGTGGGATATGAATATATATTTTAAAGTTTAAAGCCACCCTGGTTGCGTTATGCAGAGGGGTAGTATAAAAATAATATATTATTATTATTGCTACTACTGCTACATTTATTGAATGCATTTATGCCCATCAATTCCTTCAAAGTGATACGCTATAAAGTATTTAAAAATAAGTGTGGCTCAGTGGTTTGCATGTTTGACTATAACTCTGGAGACCAGGGTTCGATTCCCAGCTTGGTCATGAAGCTAGTGGGTGTCCTTGGGCAAGTCACATACTCTCAGCCTCAGGGGAAGGCAATGGCAAACCTCCTGATGAAACTTGCCAAGAAAACCCCAGGATAAGTTCACTTTAGGGTCGCCAGAAGTCAGAAACTACTTGAAGGCACACAACAGCAAGATGAAGAACTAATTTTAGAACAAGTACATTGATAATCCCCCAGATGAACAGCTGGGGGTGTTCTTTTGCCCTTCCCTTGCCTACGTATTAAAAGTGTTTTGTCCTTTCACCACCAGTTTCAGGAACAGAGTGGGAGGAGTTGTGTATTTGTGTCTGAAGTCTTAAGATGGAGCAGCTATAAGAGTTCTGACAAGATAAATATTCTGTTTCTATGCATGTTCTGAGGGCAAGCTATTTCTGCCACTTACTGACAAAGCAAAGAATGGGGCAATTCAGTGTACACAACGTGAGGCTACAATGATACAGCTCCAAGCTGCATGCTGGGTTATGAGAGTTATGGTCTGATTTGACAGAGGTTTATAATTGTCAAGTCTTTATCCTGTGCTCTAGTATGGTGTCATGCATGGAAGGTAGTGAGACTGCAGTAGGTTTTTTCCCTTTAGATTCAGCGGCTGACTTTCAGTTTAAATTATCTCTGTAAACAGGGCAAAATTGCTCTGGCATCAGGAGCAGGGTCAGAGTCTGAAACAAAAAATTAAAAATGTCCTCAATCCCACCCTGTTTTGTTTTAACCAGCTTTTATAGAGTTGTTCCAATATATCTTTTCATGCACATTTAAATTATTCAAACTCTGGCAGAATGGTCTCACCTTTGAATGCTAAAATTAAGGAGTAGGGAGGAGAACAGTCCTGAATTTAGTTACATCTTACCTGTAAGTTATTTGTTTGACAGAACTCCTTGATCATTGTAAGAAGAGGCTCTAACATGGCAGATTTTGCTTCAGAAACACCATCAACTCTCTTAATAGATTCTATAGTGGTAGGCCTGGGAAAAAAGGAAGCCATTGCTATTATTTTGGTTTTGATAAGTTAAGACCACATAAATAATTCTAGTTTTAACAAATAACCCCCCTACCCTACCCACACACATTATTATTACCAGTGCTAAAAATTTAACCTCTCTCCCCAAACGTATTAAAATGGTTTTCCCAAAGTGAAAAAGGATATGTAAAACACAACTGAAAACATGTGCCAAGGTTTAATTTGCTCAGGACTGAGGCAAGTAACATTTTTAGATAGGCAAAATCCTGAAAGGTAGTCTCATTTCTAAACCATGAACATCATTTTGTGCTGACTCAAGTATGCATATTCATCATTTGATAATCAATGATATTTGCATTTGAATATGTGACTAGTTTCCACTGTAAACACATGACTGTAAACCTTGTGGGTATGGTATAGTGGTTTAGAGAATGAGCAATCATGAATCAAGAAGACTGAACCTCTTCTATCATAAAGTTATGTGCCTTGGGCACACATCCTCAACCACACCTCTGCAATGTGGAAATATTAATACTGACCTACTTTACAAGAAGCACTAGGGATTATACTGCAACCATATATTGGATAATGGACTGTACCAAAGAATTTCAAAAGAAAATCAGCTTGTGCTTTAGAGATTATAGCAAAGCCTTCAATTGGATCATGAAAAACAATGAATTGCTCTTAAAGAAATGGGTGTGCCTCCACATTTGATTGTCCTGATGTGTAACCTGTACTCAGGACAAGAGGCTACTGTTGGAACAGAACAGAGAGAAATGGAATGATTTCCAATTGTCAAAGGAGACAAGACAAGGCTGCATTTTATCACTTTATCTGTTTAACTTGTGTGCAGAAAATATAATACATAAAGCAGGATTAGACTTGGAGGAAGGAGGTGTGAGAATTGGAGGAAGGAATATCAACAATTTAAGATGTGCAGATGACACCATATTACTAGCAGAAAATGACATAGATTTGGAACAATTACTGAAGAAAGTCAAAGAAGAAAGTGCAAAGGGAGGGTAACAGCTTTAGGAAAACAAAAATAATGACCACAGATGATTTGCATAACTTTATTGGAGTGCTCCAAAAGTATAATCCAGCCCAAAGTGATACAAGTCACTTGCCTGTAGAGCTATGCAAAGCCTAAGAGGCAGATGAAGGAGTGAGAGTAAGACTACTGAAGCTCCTGGGATTCTGGGAGCTGAAGTCCCTCGGCCCTTAAAGGGGAAAGGTTGCCTACCCCTGTACTGAACTATTCTTTGACTCATTTGTATCTGAGTGCCCTCCACTCTTCATGCAAAAGAGCAACTAAAGCACAAATCAGTTCTATGTGTAACTCACTATTAGGGATAATTAGGGTATTTAGGAAAACATCCACAGGCCAAGTCTACCAAATTCATTGCTGACATCACAATAAAGCTATTTATCTCAAGCCCATTAGCTTAATTAAAGCTAACTGTCCACTTAATAAAAGTCAACAAAATCCAAACACCACAGATTGATTCAGCTGAGTACAACTAGCTTTGGACGATATTTTTAAAAAGGTAGTTTAATTAGCAGCAATTTAAAATTATGCCTTAAACAGATATGGATTTAGAGATTTATTAGAGGAATACAATAACAGGGATGAAACTGAGAAATTATTCCTCATTACAATGTTGATAACCCACTATGCCTACACTGTAGCATTCTGGCTTTAACATTTCAAGGCTGGAGACAGATGATAGGTAGCGAACAAGCAGAAAGTTGGATGACAACCATCACCTGCATGCACACACACATTTCTTCTACCATAGTGTTGCCTCTGATGAAATGGATTTTCCAGGGCTTTTTTTCAGCTCAGCTGACACTAAAGCATACATATTATAAGAAATGGCAGTCACATAATACCATCTTCCCCTCTTGAAAAAATTAATAGTCTCCACCCCTCATTTTTATAGCATAAATTAGGTTTGGGATTAGATTTTAATTACTTATTCAAAGTGAAAAATGTACCTTATCATGGTCATGTCAACCAGAACTTTATTTGTTGCTAGCACAGCTGGAGGAATGTCCTTCTCACTGGCTAATTTCTGCCTGGCTGCCACTAATTTCCCATACAGCACTGTCTGTTGAAGATGAAAGACAAGTAAATGCTAATTTTTTTAAAAAGTTTTATTCATTTATTTATTTTAAGAAATAGTCACTGACAGAAAACCCAACTAGGCTGCATCTTCAAAGAAACATCGACTTTCCACTCATGTAAGAGGAAATACTTCCACAATACACATGGATATCAATTATAAATAAAGGCATGGTGCATTTTTCTTTCTTTATCCATAAAGGAACCAAAGAAGGTTTTTTTCCTGAAACCTTCATTTTAACTTATACATAAAATACACCCATATTTTGTTGTTTAAAACACAATTTACAATTTCTAAACAATTATACAAAGTCAAATGCTGAAACATTTTGCCTAACATACTAACCTGCAATTCCTTCTCTCTTTGAGATATAGCAGGCATCGTAGGGCTCGCAGGTGCAAGTAGTGGTAACTGCACTGTGGAACTGCTGCAAGATATAAGTGTTTTAATTTTATTTTAGTCAGTAGATCTAACAACCAACAAAAAAGCAACTCAGATTATTCAAGTGCCATGGGTAACTGCACATCCTTGAAAGCTTAATCAATAAGTGAAGAAACTAACATTCTGGGCCTAAATCCAATTGCTATTCCCAACTAGAGTAAATCCATTTGAGAAAATAAGTTGAGAGTATTAATTCTAGCAAATGCAGATGGTGTTCTTTGACCCAGTGTATTCCATTTGCAGCTGCTGTCCCAGACAATGTTCTTATAAGAGAGATTATATGAAGAATGAATCAGAAAAAGATAAATACACACAAAGAGAGAAGATAATTTTTAAAAATATCACCTTTTATTTGAGAGCGTATTTTCTCTGGAGGTATTACTTGCTGCTTGATAGGAGAACATTTCATGCAAAGATATCTTTGTAAATACAAAACCATAAGAAAGAATATTAATATGTAAACCAAATTCCATTTTAAGTAAGCATCAGTAGAAAAATGCTTATTTGTACTTCAAAGATAACAGGAATAACTTGGTAGAAGAATTTAATTAAATCTCATCACGATTAAGCTTTTAGTTTTCAGTATCAAGAAACATTAAATAAGACACAACATTTCAAAATGTTATTTTTACCTGCCTTTTCCAATAAATCTAAAGCGCGAAAGAGTACAAGCACCATGGTTTAAAAAGACAGAAGCTAGTTTAAGCAATATACAATCTCTCCACATATCTTTTCCTACAAACAGATTTGCTCCTTCATGTAGATGTCTATTGGCATTGATAATTAAACTTAACTATGGTTTCCAGTGGTGTATGGTTTGAGCTTTGGACTACCACTCTGGAGTCCAGAGTTCAAATCCACTGGGTGACCTTGGGTAAGTCACTCTCTCTCATCCTCAGATGAAGGCAACAGGAACTCCCCTCTGAATAAATCTTGTCAAGAAAACCTTGTAATAGGTTTACCTTAGCATTGCCATATGTCAGAAAGGACGTGAAGGCACATTGCCTGGTAGTGCACTGGTTAAATTCCTGTACTGGAGCCACTCACTCACAAACCATAAGGTTGTAAGTTCAATACCAGCCAGGGACTCAAGCTCAACTCAGGCTTGCATCCTTTTGAGGTCGCTAAAATGAGTACCCAGCTTGTTGGGGGCAATTAGCTTGCACACTGAAAACTGCTTAGGGCCGGGATGGCAAACCTATGGCATGTGTGCCAAAGATGACATGCGAAGCCATTTCCCCCAGGCCATGGGGGGGGGAGGAAGAAGAGGCACACGCCTCTTCCTCCTCCTTCCTGCTCCTCCCTGGCCTCCAGTTGCCTCTCCGGGGGCAGCTGAAGGCCAGGGACGGTGCAGGGGAAGAAGTCCCACCACCCCAGAAGTCCCACACCCGGAGGACGGAAGTCCCAGCACCAGGTAACACCCTGTGATGGAAGGCCTTTTAGTTTGGGCACTTGGCTCCTAAAAGGTTCGCCATCACTGGCTCAGGAAGTGCTTAAGTGCACTGATAAGTGGTACAGAAATGTACTTACTATTGCCATTGGTATTTTCATTTAACTAAGATCTGAAAACCATTTCAAACTACAGTATCAAATTCTGTTTACATAGGAGACTTGCTTAATTTAATTTTTTAATTTCAGTGCCAATAGAGTGCTTAAATGTTATTAACTCAGAATGGGAATTTTGCTCCATGGTATTAAGAAAGGCACCATCCCAAGGCCAGGTTCTGATTTCAGATTTATGGTTAAAATGTAAAAGTCAGTGTCATATTTGATTCAGATTTATATTTTTACAATTGGTTCTTCCCTTCCACAGGCTTGCCATCTGCAGATAGCCGTGCCCCATTCTCCTCAGTGGAAGTGCTTGCATGCACTGTGCCAACACAGTCATGCATACTTCGCACCACCATTGAGGAGAACAGGACTAGAGGTCCTGCAGAATTTGCTGTCTTCGAGGTAGGTGTGTGTGTGTCCAGAACAGAGCCCCCAGCAATACAAAGAGCCAACTGTATATCTAAATTTCCCAGTGCATCAGGGACACTGTTCCACACTCTACAGAAGACCTATTCTTGTACACTGCTCATCTCTTTCTAGCATTTGTACTTCTGCCTTGAAATCATTGCCAGCCATCTTGTATAAACAATGGCCAATATCCTATATACTTTTATCACAGCGTAAATATACATCCCATAGTACACTGGATCCCACAGTCATGCTACTGATTGAGCAATTGGCACCATGACCTCTCGCTCGCCTCTTGTGAAATGGCTGAATAGCACTGCACCCACTAAATCAAAAGTGTGAGAGAAGACTGTATTTGCAAGTTTGGTGAATGAGTAGCTGAACTAGGAACTACACTTACACAACTTTTAAGAAAGCACAACTGCTTATGCAATTACCCTTACCCCAAGGTAGTGCCTAAACAGGATTCCAACCAATGTGTTTGTATGGGACATACATGTTTAAAATCAAATATGGAGCATGCATAAAATCCAAAGAACAAACTCCAAAGGTCAGATCCTATAGACAATATGCATAATCTGGAAATATGAAAGTTATTTGGGCTGCACACATTTAATCTGTCAGCCCCTGCAAATATTATCTATGAAACTATTATACATCCAAAAGTTGCAGAGGAAATGTGAAATGCCAGATGTGTCCAGGTGTGAAAAAGGCCAGATTTGCTCAGCAGTGGAATGGTAAGACTAACCCTGCTCCTCTATCACATATGATCTATATTTTATTCTATACACAAACACAGAGAGAGTCTATACTAGCTATAAAAATGCTATCAAAAAACTGAATAAACACCATTTCCCCATAATTCAGACCTTCTTTTCTGGCACTGGCTTGAGCAATGCTGCATTAGAGAAAGTTTCTCTGTCTGAAGATGTTTGTTTATAGCTAGAAAGAAGAGAAAAAGAAACTGTTAAATTAAATCTCATTCCTACAGCAGGACATCCAAAATAACCATGACTTCAATAATTATTCATTTTGAAAAATACCAAGACTCAGATGTTCCAGATTTTGAAGCTTAACACTTATTTACATTTGTTTTTCCTGCAAGAAGCCCTGCGGGTTTCTTCTCATTTTATCCATTCTACTATCTTAGCTTCCTTCATATGACATCCATATCCCTTCTCACCACCACTGTGCTTTCATCTGAAGAGTAACCCTCTTTTTGGTCTACTGCTCCTTTTCCTCTTGGGTTCTAATGCCCTCCCCCCAACACCTATTTGTTGTTATTAGGTCTACTGTTATTGCAGCAGCCAGCAGTCCAGCGACATCTATCTCAGCTGCGGCCAGCTTGCCACTGCCTCCTCCTCCTCCTCTCATGTGTGAATGCAGCAGTTGTCCAGGCTTGCTCCTCCTGCTCGTCCAAGCTGGCCTTACAGTAAAAGGAAGGCCAGCTGGCCAGCTGCTCAATTGCTGCTCCCAGGGTGACCAAGTGCAAAGGGAACAGTAACTGAGCAGCCAGTCAAGCAACAAATGAAAAGCCTCCCACCTGCACCAGCCTTTGCCACAAGGCCAGCATGGGCAAGGGGCTTCTCAGTCGCTGTTCAGCCAGTTGCTCAGTTGCTACACCTAAGGTGATCAAGTGCAAAGGGAGAAGCAACCAAGTAGTAGCTGAGCAGTGACCAAGAGGCCTTGGACTTCTGGCAAAGGACGGCACAGGTAAGAGGCTCTTGGTTGCTGTTCAGTCCACTCTTTTGTTGCTACTCTCCAGGTAACTGAGTGTAAAGGGATGGATGGGGTTACACTCCCTCTGAAATCTCAGGCTCACAGCTTCGGTGTTCTCCTGGACTGAATTCTGAGCCTGGATGCCCAGGTTTCAGCAGTGGCAAAGAGTGCATTTGCACAGCTAAAACTAATGCGCCAGCTGTGCCCATTCCTTGAGATGTCAGATCCAGTTATGGTGACACACACCGTTATTACATCGCATTCGGATTATAAGGAGCATATATTGAAACAGCTCTACTGGTTACAGGTTCATTTCTGGGCACAACTCAAAGTGGTGGTAATGATCTACATGGCTTAGGTCCAGACTATCTGAAAGACTATCTCTCTCCATACAAACCTGCAAGGGTCCTAAGATCTACAACTAAGACTTTCCCTTGGTCCCACCACCATCACAGGTTCACTTGGTGAGGACATGAGAGAGCCTTCTCAGTGGCTGCTTCCATCGTCTGGAACATCCTTCTGTGGGAGGCTAGGTTCACCCATTCTCTGCTTTCCCTGCACCGGCAGGCAAAGATATTTTTATTCAAGCAGCCTTTTAATATATAATCATGACAGGGAGGCTTTTGTATGACTGTGTGCGTTAGATTATTTTAAAACTTTTGTGTGTTTTATGTAATTTTATACTGTTATTAGCTAGATTATTTTAATTGTTAATTTTTTATTGTACATTTTTAGAACGATTTTATGTGAGCTGCACTGGGTTCCTTTCTGGGAGAAAGGCAGCATAGAAATGAAATAAATAAAGGGAAGAGCTTCTTCCTGGAAAGAAAGGACACTCCATCCTACTTCAACAGGCAGAGGGGCGCAGCTGGCTTCCCACTTTTCTCCCCAACGAGGAAGGATTCTCAACCCAAGAGATGCAGAAGGACTATTTTGAAGAACTGACCCCAGATACTCCTCCCCTCTCTCCTCAGAGATGTATTTTCCCTACACAGCATCAACTCATTCTCCCACCCGACACCTACTTTGGGAACCACTGCTCTAGAGTACAGTGTCCTGACATAAAAACTAAATGTATTTATTTATACACACACACAAATGGCATAAATACTACTCTGCAGGTTTTCTTTTGCTAGGGCTGTTTAAGTGTTTTAAAGTGTTTTTTTAAATTGTTCCTCACCAGAGAATCCCATTAAAAATATTAAAATAAAATAAATAAAGTATTTTGTCATACCACCAGGAGGGAAATATGATCAGTTTTAAACATTTAACACTGAAAGACCAGAGGTCACAACAGGCATCACAAGACCAGACTAGGCCATGTCTTAAATCTGAACTCTTCCATTCTCAAGTGTGGGATGATGAACTATATGAAAAGGAGGAAAGTCTATTGCTTGTAGTTGTGAAATTCTGTGGAACCACTGAAGGATCCTGCAGAACGAAGGAGTCCATTGAACCTTCACCAAAATATCAGTCTAGCTATACAAGCCTTAAGAATGGTCAGGTATGCAAGTCTCATTTAAATGAATGGTAATACACTTATATAGCTCCCATTAATTTCATTGAAATATGAAATATTTCTTGGTGGAATGAGACACGTGTTAATTAGAAGGGGGAAGGGGACATCTAGATTTCAAAGTGTCAGGGTTTTGTATGGAATAACCTCCTCCTCCTCTAATACCAATGGCAACTATACAATTTTATTTGGACAGGTAAACCCACCTAGGAAAGCAAGCTGGATCTAATATTTTGCAGCCTCAAAGTGTTTACAATAATAACCACTGTAGCTTCAAGGCTTCAATACATATAATCAATTACCTTGGTTTTCTTAAACACAAGTCCTCATCTGACTGAAGCAGAAGCTTTCGGCCCAAATCTTCTTTAGCTCTACAAAGCCATTCTTTACCCTGACAGATCCAAAACAAACGACTTAATAAAACTTTCCCAAAATCATTATCTGACAGAACACAATTCTTTGGCCACAAACTTACCTTTGCAGTAAGCGTACATATTGTTGAAAATTTATTTCTACCAGAAACTTCTTTAAGAAAGCCCTCCAAGACAAGAGATCGACCCAATGCCTTCCACGAGTTCTCTGGCCAGTCCTTACCACTGCCAAAGAGCGCATGAGTACGGTATCTGTCTGGGAGACGTTGAGAATTCTGAAATTTAAAAAAGAAAGAGAAAAGAAAAACCATAAATTTTGTTCTTCAAAAGTAAGTCAAAACCAGAGACATAAAAAACAATCAATCAATCCTTTTATTACAGCCATTCAGCCAGCACAAAATTACAATAAAACGTCTTGGTTGTACAATAAATTCTTACAGGAACATACTGGCAACTACAGACAGATCCTAATTTGTACAGAGACAGAGGTAGGACAATATAATTATCTAGACACAAAAATAGTAGAAAGTTCTAATAACTCCAATAAGATGAAGTAGTATGACCTTGTGTGGAACTCTAAACTCTAAACATATAATACTACCCCTAGGCCATTTTGGTTCAAAAGACAACAATAATTTCCTTTAGCTAAAAGTAAAAAGGGACAGAACAATATAGCTAATTAGTTACCACGCACTTCTCTGCATTGTTTACAAAAACATTTTAAAATGCTTTTAACATACCATATATTTAACATTATGAAATATAAAAATATGATTATATACAATGTATATAGACTATAAAACTGGAGGATTATTCTACCAACAATGTATTGTAATAAAACAATGATATCTAAGGAGTACTACCCATTTGAGTAGGAATAGTTAATTTGGCTATCTACATTGGGCATGCCTATACTAAGGCTGGATCCTCTGACACATGCCAATAAATTAAACAAATGCACTAGAAATGCACTACGGCCATACCCCCTAACACTTTAAACATTTACCATGCCTGTACTACGACAAAGTCTCCTGACACTTGTCAATGAATTGACAAATATACTAGGGCCATACCACCTATGATTTTAGCATGTTAACCACACCTATACTACGGCTGAATCCTCTGAGACTTATCGATAGATAAACAGATTTCCTACGGCCGTGCCCCCTGACACTTAAACAAGTTAGCCATGCCTGGACTACAGCTAGTCCCCTGACACCTGTCAATAAATTGACAAATGCACTAACTTTGGGCCTTTACAGACTGCCAGAAATAATGCAGCTTGAGACCACTTTAACTGTCCTGGCTCTGTGCTAGGGAATTATGGGAACTGTATTTTTTTTTCTGGGACATTTAGCCTTCTTTGTCAAAGAGCTCTGGTGCCACAATAAACTACAATTCCCATGATTCCTTAGCACTGAGCCAGGACAGTTAAAGTGGCCTCAAGCTGCATTATTTCTGGCAGTCTGTAAAGGCCCTTTATCTCCTGTTCCTGCTTGGCATCACTACTTCAAAAAATACAGGTTGAAATCCAGTCACTCTCTAATAGACTTCCATCACTGCAACAGGACTTTCTTTTCTTCCTCTATCCCCTGATCCCCTTTTAGCGTCTATGGTGTCAAAAAAAAGTACTCTGGAAGATTTCCAGCCTTCCTGAGCAAGTTTTGAGAGTGCACCGGAGACCAAATAGGGAATTATCCCCTTCCCAATCTGACAGAAGTATTTCCATCTGCAGAACAACAATTGTGTATCCTGCCCACAGCCTTCATATTATGTCCAATGTGAAGATGTGCAGGGTGTAAAGTCAGCTATTGCCAGTATGATTCCTTTCTATTGACTTATTCAGCTTGTACTCATTACATAGTTCTGGACTGCATCCAGCTGAAATTCTTTTAAAAATTCTTCAGAAACAGTGTGTTCCACACCTAACCAGGAGATGTGCGTCTTCTTAAAATAATCCAAACTATTTCTAATGTGATTGCTTCTGCACAAAGAAAGGATTTCACTGAAGGAGAAACACACAGTAACGTCTGAAAAAGTTGTTTGTTGTTGTTAACTGCCCTCAAGTTGATTTCAACCCATGGTGACCCTGTGGATAAGATATCTCCAAGACTCCCTGTCCTCCACTGCTCTGCTTAGTTCCTGCAAACTCATACCCGTGACATCCTTAATAGAGTCCATCCATATAGCATGTGGCCTTCCTCTCTTTCT
>CM034703.1:127518213-127534377 GCA_020142125.1 Phrynosoma platyrhinos | reverse complement strand
AATACAATGGCTTGTACGATTCTAACTTTTGTGCTAAGTTGTATATCTTTGAACTTTAGGATTGTTTCTAGTTCTTTCATAGCTGCCTTCCTCATTCTTAATCTTCTTCTGATTTCCTGGCAGCAGTTCCCATTGCTATCAATATTTTATCCTAGGTATAAGAATTCTTTTACTATTTCTATTTTCGTAGAATTTGTGTAGATTCTCTGTGGTCATTATTGTTTTCTTTATGTGCAATAGTAAGCCTGCCTTTTCACTTTCTTCGTTTCAGTAGGTGTTCCAGGTCTGTGAGGTTTTCTGCTAGTATTATGGTGCCATCTGTGTATCTTAGATTGTTGATATTCCTTTCTCCTATTTTCACTCCTCCTTCTTCTGTGTCCAAGCCTGCTTTTCCTATGATATGTTCTGCATATAGGTTGAATGGGCAGGGTGATAAGATGCAGTCTTGCCTGACCTCTTTGCCAATTGGGAACCACTCTGTTTCTCTATTTTCTGTTCTCACAGTAGCCTCTTGTCCTGAGAATATATTTCTCATCAAGACTATTAGATGTGTTGATACTCCCATGTCTTTAAGGGCATTCCATAGAATTTCATGATCTTTGCAATCTAAGGCTTTGCTTTAGTTTATAAAGCATATGCTGATTTTTTTGGGAATTCCTTGGTGCGCTCCATCAGCCATCGTATGTTTGCAATATGCTCCCTAGTGCATCATCCTTTCCTGAACCCTGCTTGGACCTATGGGATTTCTCTCCATGTATGGAGAATTTCGAGCATAACTTTGCTTGTGTGGGAGATTAGTGCTATGGTCCTATAATTGCTGCAGTCTTTTGTGTTTCCTTTTTTGTGAATGGGGATGTATATTGATCGTTTCCAATCCATTGGCCATTATTCTGTTTTCCATATCTGTTGACATATGTAGAGTTGACTCTGTCAATGTGGACTGCAGTAGCTCAACTAGAATATCGATTGAGGAGCCCTGGTGGCACAGTGGTTGAAGGTTTGTACTGCAACCTGTGCTTAGAAGAGGGCTCCAAGGTTGATTCAGCCTTCCATCCTTTTGTAGGCCGGTAAAGTGAGGACTCAACTTGTTGTGGGTAATTGGCTTACACATTGTAAACCGCTTAGGGAGTGCTAGTTCACTGATAAGCGGTATAGAAATGTACATGCTTGCTTCAATTGGAATATTGTCTGTTCCTTGTGATGTGTTTTTCCTCCATGTCTCTTATTGCAACTTTCACCTCGCTTTTTAGAATTTGGGATTCATCTTCGTATGGCTCTTTGTTCCATTTGTCCTTCATTTTTTCCCTTCATTTTGAAAAAGTTGTTACATGGCTGCAAATAACAAAGTTATTTGGCTACAACTAATGAAGTCCCATTAAAAAACAATGGATTCACAACAGGGCTGCAATAGGCTCTTGGATGAGTCATTACAGCACTATCAGAGGTGTAAGTGACTATCCTGAGGCCTTCAGAAGGACAAAGTAACTCTCTCCCACTCTCCCTCCTTCTGGAATATGAACCCTCCACCCATGCATACTTGCACAGTTCCAACAACATCAGAACGACAACACAATACCCATCCCTCCTCTACAACCTCTTTGCCAATTCCAAGGATTCTTCAACCTCCTGAGAATTTGAGGCATGGGCTGTATAGGGGAATGGAAATACCAAAAATCATCTCCCTCCCAGTTCTGCTGAAGTAATCTTCCACTCAATCAAACAGCATTTTATCAGCAGTGGACACCAAATGGATACAACTCAGTGTATTCAAAGATCACTTTTATCCTGTTTTAAGTTTCTGCTTTTGTTTTGTAGTGAGCTGTTTTCTATGGCCCTATTTTATGCTTTGCATTTTCCTCACATTATGAATTCATAAATTCAAACCACAGGAAAAGAGATTCCACCTAAATATTAGGAAGAACTTCTTTATAGTAAGAGCTGTTTGACTTGAAGTGTGGTAGAGTCTCCTTCTTTGGAGGTTTTCAAACAGAGGCTACATGACCATCTGTCAGGACTGCTTTGATTGTGTATTCCTGCATGGCAGAAAGTGGTTGGACTGGATGGCCCTTGGGGTCTCTTCCAGCTCTGTGACTTAATGATTCTATGGTTTATTTGTAAATCATTCTGAGAACTTTTCAAGATTGGGGGGGGGGGGGGGGGGGAGAGAGAGAGCGATCGAGAGAGATCAAATAAATAAATAAATAAATAATCTAAAGACTTAAATGTAAAAAAAAAATGGGAATTAAAGGTGGCAAGTGTTAAAATAAAAAAGTACCTCTCTATAATTTTAGAAGACATATTTTGAAGTTTTGTGTCTTTGCCTTAATAGGGTGCAGTATAAGATTTCAACCAAGGCAACTTGAAGATTCCCAAAAGGATCTGTTCACCACTGAACACTGTCTCAAATTTCAAATAACATGTGAAATCTGATCTCTCTTGTGGCCCACCTGAAGTCTGTCTAGGAACACACCTGTGCTTATTTGTTATGAAAAGTGTCTGCCAAGTTGAATGAAACTGAAGATAATAACATTCTTCATAAACAATAGGTGAAATAAGTTTAAAGACAGATTATATATTTACTAAATGTGATCAGTGAAAGTTATTTCTAGCCATATCACTCGATGACCAAATACTTAAATGCTCTTTACATAAAAATTGCCTGGGAGCTGAACTAAACTTTGCTGCTGGAACAGTGGTTCACTAGAATAAGTTTTTAGTTTTCACATTAGGCTTTGTCAGTTACAATGAATGAAGAGGAAGCAGATCCTATTACAATAATTTTGATAAAAACAAGTTAATTAAACACAAATCCCTGAAGATTATTTATAGCCACTAGACTAGCACATGGAAAAAACAAAATGCTAAAGAACAAAACAATATAAAATTATTTAAACAAGTAATAAAAGGAACATTCTAATGCACTCCATGCTTAAAGTTTTTTCATGGCCAATCTGTTCTTTTTTTAAAAAAAATATTAACAAAAATAAACATAAAATAGCACTGAAGTCAATCATCTTACACTTGCTTTCTTCGTTCATTCACAACTTTCTTCCTCATACATTGGCTTCCATCCTAGCAGGCGTTGGCAATTCATTAATGCAATTTTCTAACCTCATCATATACATAAACATGCTTAAAGTTTTTTTAAGGTTACTTAAACATTTTGTTCCAGCCCTCTGAACTTTTTTCCATCCACAGAATGCTGAATTATGTCAAAAATAGCAATCCTTGTATTGAAAGATACACTTCTAAAATAAGTAGAGAGGAGGAGAATCAGAGAGTAAACTTATATAACACTTTTTACATATTCAAAGTGATTCCCATACTAAGGAGTCTTAGTAACCCTCACAGTCCTATAACGCAGAGCAGTATTAGGTCTCCAATCTGTAAAGTGGCACCTAGATACTATTACTTCAAAGTGTAGGTTAAAGAGTGGAGCTGCACTTTTTAGTGTTGCCACCAAATAAATTACCACACACAGAAAAATAGTGTAAAATTTAAAAAATAGAGTGAATCAATCTCTCTCTCTTTCTCTCTCTTTAATGTGAAAGGTGTTTTCCCCTCTCACCCATGGAAACACTTCCATGTCCTAACCCTCAGCTCAGAGTGGTAGAATACAAGAAATGCTTTACCTCTTGATTCTGTTGCCTATATAAACTGTCCCTTTACTACATATGGGGAGACTGAATCTAAAGAAGTGGCTTGCTAGAAGTTTACAGTACATAGCTGAACTGACATTTCAAATTGGAAGTTGTGGGCTCATTGGCCATGTTCTTAAATACTGTGCTACACTCAAGGCAAAGGTGTTCATCAACAGCTCCCCTACCCCATACCCGTAGTGTAGTTAATACCCTCTTGATGGAAGGGTTAGAAACCACGAACAGTGGCTGCCCCACTCTCCCAATCTCCTATGCTGGCACCAGTGGAAGCTCAGCAGGGCTTCGGGAGCATCAGCAACACTACTCCTGCTTTCCCATAACAGTAAGACTGCTCTATGAAAAGACAATGCATAGAACCTGCCTCAGACACACCAAGCTAAAGCCTACATTCCTATAAAAAGGAATAAAAAAGCAACCATTGTCAGTATGATACATTATGCTATGCATTTACTTATTACTGTAGATTCTATGAATAGTTAGACTGTGAACAAAACAACGCAACAACTACTTTTTACATTAGATAGGAACTCTTTTTGTGTGTGGTTAAGAAGAAAATCTTCCTTCTCAAGACTCCTAGGAACTATGTTTTCTAGTCAGTAGTTTTGCTTACTGTCCACCTGTATATACACAAATTCTTAAGCTTGCAAGAGCAATCCTGTTTGAATTAAATTCTGTGATGCAAAAAGCATGTAGGCAGCAAAGCCAGAGGTTTTGTATTATGCTTGTGGGCAACATAAAAGCTTTATTTAGATGTGAACAGGTATATTTTTAATTGCTATAGTAACCATTTAGCTATGCATGTGGGTTCAGAAAATATACAGATTAGAATGCTGGAAGCTTGATTTACATCAACTTAAAAAAAGCCCACCCTACTTGAATTATGTAATTAATCAACTCTTAGTAAAATGGACTATTACAAATGTTCAAATGACAGTTACAAATCTTTGCCATGTACAGCCAGTGATACAAAGCCTGTTCTTCCTCTTGTGCAGGATAAACAGCACTGAGGATGAGAGGGTACTGGACCATTAATCCCCACCTACCCTTAGCTGTCAGTCAAGTTGATAAGAGGAACACTTACAGAGCCTCTGAGAAACAATACTGGGACACCCATGCCAAATCTTTCATTTAAGGCACACACTGCAGACATCAGTTTGTAAGCTTGCTGACCAAAATCTTCAAAACTGTCTTCTTTTTCAACCACACAAATATTCTGACTGTGCCTATAAAAAAAGAATAAAAAGAACATAAGATGTTTACAAAAATGAAATCAGCATGTGTATACATTTGTATTTTCATGTTACATACACAGATGACATTGCATTAATATTTTAGCGTTACACTTGTCCCTCCACATCCACTGCAGTTATGGGCACAGGACCATGAATGTGGAAAACCCGCAAGTAACAAAAACACTGTTTTTACCTGAGAGAACACCTCTCTAGGAATATCTGGTTCCTCCAGTGCAACTCTGTGGTCAACATCTTCTTTGGCCAGACATTGGCCAAAGAATTGTGTTGGAGGAGCTACAAATACCTAGTGAGTGTTCTCTCTAGGAATCTCTAAGACCTTCAGTGCAACTTTTGGTCAAAGTTGACCACAGAGTTGCACTGGAGTTCCTAGAGATTCCTAGAGAGAACTTATTAATAAAATCCATGAATAATCAAAGCCACAAAGTGAAAGCCACAAATGTGGAGGGACGAGTGTATACTGTCATGAGATTTTTTTTTAAAAAGGACCCAAGATAATGCTTGTATTCCAATTACTAGGGTCACCAGAAGCAGGGAGAAGATTCATTCCTCATCTCAGTGATGCTGAGAGATGTAGTACTCCTCAGCTGAGAGGAAAATAAACTCTTCAATTGTCTTCTACCATATCACAAAAAAAGAGGGAAAGGTGGAAACAGTACAATATGTCCTTTTTGAATGTTCCTTCTATAAAGATGAGCAATTTTGATTTGCCCCCAGTTAAAAGAATACACTGGAATATCCTGGTACTGATGGCTAAAACTTTGTTTTAGATGACAAAGATAAAAAGGTTACTGAGGAAATTGCAACATTCCTAGAGTCAGTGATAAACACCTGTAATGCCATCATTTAAAAAAATCAAAACATTAAGGAAGGATTAGAAAATTAGTTCACAGAGAAAAGAGCAGTTGAATAGAATACAAAATAGCAAGTAAAGTAAAGTGAATTAAATGGATTTAGGACTTACCATTAGGTTCACTTTGGTTTTAACTTTAACAAATATATTGAAGAATTTTATATAAACACTGGGAACTTTAAATATAATTTTATCATATATTTAAATGTACAATATGTGCCATTATATGTTTATAATATTAATGTGTTTTAATCATTTTTACTTGCCTGATAACCTATCAATCATAAAAAAGGCTATTGATTGACTGAAAAATCTTTCCCCACCTGACAGCAATGAAAGGCAATGCACTGCAGTCTGAGAGCACTATTAGATCTGTTTTTGAGATGCAAGTGGTTTTCACAAAAAATACTCCTTTCACTAGCTTTCCTTCCTGAATAGAGATAGCCTTACTACACTCTTGTAACCTCTTAGTTAATCTACTCTGATGTCTAGTATATATGTATCTCTCGGTAAAAACCTGTGAGTAGTTGAAAATATGGAATTTTTTATTAGTTAAGCAGTTGATGAATTTCAGTTTATTATAAATATTTTATATTGTTTAGTGATTCTCATCTGTTTCAACAGTCATTGTCATAGCCTGTGGCAGAACACTGTGAATTATATACAGTACTTTCTGATCATCCTACCTATATACAATTTCATTGGATGATCCAGATTTCCAGTGTTAAAAGAGATGAAGATATATCTCTTTCCTAATCCATAGACAATTTTGTAAACTTCTAGCCTGAGATTGGGCAATTTTGGTCCTCCAAATATTGTTGGCCTATAACACCATATGCCCTAGCCATCATAGAAGCATACGGTTTGAGGGAGTCCCATAGGCCATGGAGACAAACCATCCACTAAGTACACAAATGCTAATTAAAACATCTCCAAGTAAGTAGATGTTTTTTGGAAGACATCATCAATCCAACAACATCAAGAGAAGGTCAAGATGTCCACTCCAAGCTCATTTTTCTAAATTAAAAATCCCCCAAAGGATTTTGTCTTTCTTCACATAGAAGATGCTTTAAGAAGTGAAAGAAGCAACAATGTGTTAGATTAGATCACAGAGAACCAGGTTCAAATTCCTGTTTAGCCACAAGCACATTGAGTAACTGAGCTAACTGTTGTCTCTCAACCTAATCTTCAAAACTGTTGTGAGAATAAAATGAGCTAACTGCACCCTACATATGGTGTTTGCAAAAAAGTATAAAATTAATGATAAAAACTAAACTTGCATTCTGTGAATTATATTTTGACAGTGAATAAGCAAGTGGCATACCGTACCAATAGAACACACTTAATCTTAAAAGTAACAACAATCTTTCAAGAATACTTCATTAGAAGAAAGACATTAGAGACTTATCATCCCTCGACATGTAAGCTGTGGGAAGATAGTTTCAAACCTCTAATCTTTCAGGAGGAACATTTACCTGGATCTGCAATTATCGCAACATTTTTCTGTTCCCATGATGCCCGATGAGGCCTTTCGGAGTTGTTTGTCTTCAAAATGAGACAAGATGATTCTGCCCAAGGGAACATTGGGAATTGAATAAAAGAACAAGAATTTACATGTTAAATTCATTGAAGAAACAATGAGCTGAAATCATCACCATTAAGTTATTCACCAGGGAATTAATTATTTGGAACTGAATCATCTTGAGATGGGTGTATTTTTCCCCCAAAAATGAAATTCACAGCACAAATACAAAAATGTATTAGACCCCAAGTGGCACTTTGGAAGATATTCATTTTGATGTGTTGGCAGCTTGCTGACTGTTAAAATATATACAATATAACACTTACTTCCGCCTGCAGCTGTTCAAGTTGAGGTATTTCTCAATCTTTGCCATCATCTTCAGTTTGTAGAGACGAAACCGCTCATTACGTATCTCATTAAGCAGGTGTCTTAATTAAGAGAAGAAAGGATGAGCTGAAATATTGATAATTTACCAGTTTCCTCTTGTCCCTTTCCAAAAAAGTACAAAATATTCCGAGTTACAGATATGGTGAAACACACACACACACACCAACCACCATTCCAGACATCATAAATTCACCATAGATATACATGTAGCTTGGAAGTGAACAACAAAATCTCAAATTGTCACTTACATAGTACCATTAAGCCTGCTGGCATGCCATAGTTCCTGTAGCTTTTTACAGAGGTTCAATCTATTTAAGCAAACATTTAGCAATTCAGGGGCCTTTGACCATGTGGCCATCATTATACTCTTAGTACTCATGTCCACAGCCTATCATACATTGAGGGCTGAGCAACTGCAATGGGAACATGACACAATCCTCATAGGTTCCCTGTTTCATTCTGAATCATGGAAAAGCCAGGTCCCGAAATGCATGGGCTGCATCCACACTTCAAAAATAATCCAGTATGACACCACTCCCTTGGCTCAATGCTGTGGAATTCTGGAAACTGTAGTTTTGTGAGCTATTCGGCCTTCTCTACCAGAGAGCTCTGGTGCCACAGCAAACTGTAGTTCCCAGGATTCCACAGCATGGAGCCATGGCAGTTAAAGTGGTGTCAAACTGGATTATTTCTACAGTGTGGACACAGCCATGGTGAGTCTACATGAGTTAAGGAAACTTTCTCTTGCAGATGCTGCTCTTGTAGTATATGAAGAGTCATGAGCTCTTCATGTGGTGATGAAGAGGAAATGGCTAGGAGCCCATTCTAATTCCATGTGAATCTTCCCATCACCCACCACAGATAAATGAGGAGGAAGAGGGGAGAGAGGAAAGGAAAGAAAGAGAGTACACCTCAACTCTTGTAAGTTCTTCACATACATTATCTCAACAATTCTACCAGCAAGAAAGGGTAGTACTATTTACCTATTGAAACTTAAGTCAGTTGGGGCCCATAACACATGGCAAGAGGCAGGAAGCCCATCGCGACCAGCCCTTCCAATTTCCTGATAGTATGATTCCATTTCCTTTGGAGCTCCATAATGAACAACTGTTCGAATATCTGCTTTATTTATGCCCATTCCAAAGGCTACAGTAGCTACTATACACTAGGAAACAAGCACAACAATCCAGTATCATTGTTTAACTCTACTTTACAACTAGTGCATATATCCAAATATATAATAGTTTTATGCTATGGACCTGTCCATAGTACCCCTATCTCAGGTCAAACTTGTACTTATATTTCCAAGCCTTTACACACTTAAGTCAAAGATTAATCATTTTATTCTCACAACAGTTTTGAAGAAGATTAGGTTGAGAGACAACAACTAGCTCAGAGTTACTCAATGATTAAGTATTATCTGTGACTAACAAATCTATTCATTTCAATTGGTCTACTCAGTCTACTCAGCTTAGCACTACTACTGGATTTGACCCATTTAATGCAATAATCTTCACAAAACAAATGAAGAGGAAATGTACTTGGGGTGCAATGAAGCAATAGTTAGTTTTGATAAGGTTCTACTAAAAATAATAAAAGGCATGCAACCAGATTCTATTCATGTATAGCAGGAAGTGCTGGTGAATTCAATGGGACTTACTCTCAAGTAAGTGGGCAGAGAATCCCATTTCCAATAAATCTAAGTGTCATTAATTTCAATGGGACCAAGACATATCTAACTTTTGCTGGATTTTCACTACTCAGTTTGCCTTTGCAAACAATAAAGTTTCCTCCATATGCTTCCTCTGTATATGCCTTCAAAATAACATCATTCTATGGCAAGTCAGTTACATTTCCTCATACCTGAATTTCATCTCTCATGAACCTATGATGAATGTCTCTCCTTTCCTTGATTCCCATGCCAGCATGGTATGTACCACAAACAAGGTTTAACTTTACCAGTTCTGCAGCTACTTGTTCAGTGATCTTCCTTGATGGGCAATAAACAATAGTGGGGCCTTCAAATTCATAAGTAGTCCTAAGAAATAAAATAAGTAGAAAACCAATGTGTGCAAGGCTGGACTGTCATAATGCAAACAGAGTAAACGCTCCAGGATTCCAGTGGCTAGGGAATGCATGCAGGCACTGGTGCTTGTACTGTGATGATATCAAGGAAAAAAATTGCTCCTGGGGAGAGGTGGGCTGTATTTCTCTTTTCCTCTGACTTTCCCAAGTATTGGTAGGGGTGGTGACATGGGAGTTACAACCCACCCCTGAATGGTATAATTTACTTCCCACTCTGAGCTGATTTTCCAAATACAGACTGAGTAAAAATGTGGATGGTGCTTCGGAGTTACTACCTCCGAGACTCTGGCCATGGTTAAAACATCCCCTACCCATAGTCAGAAAGGGCCTGGGCCCAGAGAGGGCTCCTCTTGTCAAATCTTTACTGTAGATTTCTTTCATTAAAATTGGTATGTACAAGACTATATTTTAACAAATTCAGGAAAATAGTAACAGACCACCACCACATTTGAGAAACGTGTCTTAACATAAACATTCTTCTGTTTCAAAATATCTTTTATGCATCATACATAAATCCTCTTCTATCTCAAAAACATATTTTATTCATCATACAGTGGATTAGCTCTTGTCTTTTCAAATATTCCACCACCACCACCCTATCGCTCAGGTCCTTGGCTCCGAGATGCTCACAGAAGCCCATGTGGTAATGGTGACCAATGGCTTCCCTAACCCTATAACTCCACCTGATCAGAAAGCTAGACAAGTTGTAGTGGAAGACAATCTGAAGATCACCAGCACAAGATAAGTCTACTTAGTGCTGGAGATGAATTAACTGTTTTGCCTCCTAATGCAATGAACTGCCAAAAGGACACTGAACCAGCACTCTTCTCATTTACACAGATTTCATTTTCTTTCTGGGCACAAATAAAGGCACTGGTTTAAGCCTACAGATTACCTTCATCCCCAGAACCTTTAAGGTGAAGTGGATTGAAATTTAAATATTGCTGAACATTTATTTGAAGGGGAAGTATTGGAACAAGGAGTTTGTAAGTAAAGTAAGGAAAAATACACTCACATATCTTTTTTAATGAGGAACTGCTTTAAGTCTCGGATAATATTTCCAGATTTTCGTCCAACTTCCAAGTATAGATTAGGCCGGTCAAAACTAGTACATGTGATCTGAGGATTCTTTAGGTGTAGACAGTCTATTATGTCCTTTCTGATGGAAGGGCTTGCTGTTGCAGTTAAGGCAATAATAGGAACCTGAAAATAAAAGGGAGTAGATCCCAACAGGCAATAAGAGAATGGAAAAGCAAAGGATATAGCCAAAGAAAAAAAATTCAGAGCACTAATTATTTGAAAGTATTACAGAAGAAAGGTTAATCAGCCATGTTTGATCTGACTATGCAAACTGCTGTACAGCTGCACACATGTATTTAGGAATAGTGATTTCTTTCACAATACAAGATTCTGATAATTTAATGTCCTTAAATCAGGGATGGTCCAGTACATGTTTTAGGGAATAATCAAACCCCTCCCCATGCTATAAAGTACAGAGAGGATCAGCAAGGTTAAGAAATTCTTTTTCTCTCCACCCTTTACATGGGCACTGGAAGTGGGCTGGTTAAGACCCTCCTGAAACGGTCTGGCAAAATTTGACCACCAAAACTTCTAGGCAATTGTCAAATTATCAATCAGAAATGTACTAAATCATCAAGCACTAAGAAATACCAGGACAGCCATTGTCAACGATATGGCTGCCTGAAATCTATCACATGCATATTGTATATACCAGTGATGGCAAACCTTTTAGGCACCGAGTACCTAAACAAAATGGCCTTCCGGCACTGGGTGTTACCAGGTGCCAGGGACAGGATTTCCAGGGGGAATGGGACTTCTGGGGCAGGACCTCTTCCCCCTACACCTTGGAGGCAGCTGAAGGCTCAGGAGGAGGAGGAACATACCTTTTCCTCCTCTTCTCCACTCTGCATGCCATGGAAAATGGCTTTGTGTGCCATTATATCCCTCCTCACTTGTCCCTCCCACAAAGAGTGGGACTGTGGACTCGAAGTCCATGAATGGGGAGAGACAACTGTATACTTATTACAGCAACTGTTCCTTTCTCAGAGGCCTCAGCACTACCAACCCCACCCCAACAAAACTGCTGAACACAAGCACAACACCTCAAACGAACCAAAAACAAAAAGTTCTAAACCAAGGTTTGTGCACACACTTAAAATGTCTAACCATGCTTAGCATGTCATGGTTTGGTACTGTAGTTGATATTTTTATTTTATTAAGGTTTTATTAAATTTTAGCAATGTCACATGTCAAAAAAATTAAATCTTCAAAAATCTTGCAATGATAAAACTTACATTAGGAAGAGTTTTCTTTAACAGCCCCAAAGACCTGAAAGAATTCCTGAAATCATGTCCCCATTCAGAAATACAGTGAGCTTCATCAACAGCTATCAATGTGATACCTAAAAGAAACAAAAAGTCCCACATGGTTATACAGCCTTTTTAACACTATAGATCTGAGACTTGTAAATGACAGAATTCAAAAATAATCACACTCCTTATTTCCAAACCCAAGTGTTTGGAAATCACTTGTCACAGAAACAGCTGTGTATCATCTAAGAATATGCTTCATTAATGTTAAACAACTCACAAGATGCATTTTAAACTTTTTAAAAAATAAATTAGATCACATTGCAGCAATTCTGAATTCCAAATGCTATAAAGACTCAATATTGACAGAATCCTAGAGAAAATGAACAATCTTTCTGCATATACTAGCAAATAATTCAGAGTGGGGGAGAATAACATTTTTGTTGATGTTGTTAACTGCTGTCAATTTGACTTCAATTTATGATAACCATATCAACCTCCAAGTCACCCTATCAACAACAGATCTGTTCAGATCTTGCATATTCAGGCCTTGGCTTTCTTGATTTAGTATATACATCTAAACTTCCTCTTTTCTGCCTTTTACCTTACCAAGGATTAGTGCATTTTATAGTGAATCATGATATGAGTCATATCTCATGATATGGTCAAAGTAAATCAGTCTCAGTCTTGGCTTCTGGGGAAATTCAAGCTTGGTTTGCTCTAGAACCCATTTATTTGTCTTTCTATCAGTCCACAGTATCCATAGAACTCTTCTCCAACATCACATTTCAAATGAGTTGATTTTTTTCTTATCATCTTTCTTCACTGTCCAGCTTTAACAGCCATACAGAGAAATGGGAAATAAGATGGCATGGTCAAGCCTAACTTTAGTAATCAATGATATATCTTTACACTTCAGGACATTGTCTAGTTCTTTCATAGCTGCCCTTCCAAGTCCTAATCTTCTTCTTTTTTTTGACCACAGTTTCCATTCTGATTAAAGACTGAGCCAAGGTATGGAAAAAACTTGAACTATTTAAATGTCTTCCTTGCCAACTTTAAAGTTATGTAACCAGGCAGATATTTTGAAATACAACTCCCACAACCTGTTATCATTGGCCGTAATAGATGTGACAGACAAGAGTTGCAAGTCAAAGTGTCTGGAGAGCCAAAAGTACCCCACTCCAGTTTAGAACACTATGAGTAATACATAAATATTTCAGGAATGAATATTTCTGTGGTTATAGCACTCCTGGTTTTTGTTTTTGGCTGTCTTTTCTCCTCTTTTTCAAAATATGAGACCTATTCATACAAGGCCTAATCCCACCAAACATTGTGAACAAATAAGTCATGAATGTACAAAGAAACAAGATGATATAAAGTCACTTCTTGCAGGGCGGAGATTTAAAGAGTATTTATACTCCAGAAAAGGTTCCTTTTAAGGCCTTCTTTCAGAGACTGTGGCTCTGATACTTGTGTTTATCACTTAAGCAACATGAAACATAGAGAATGTTGACCATCTGACCATCTGACAAAGAGAAAGTGCTGCAAATGTCCAAATAAAATCAATTCCTTTTAAAATGTACCCTGAGGTCAGTCCTCCCAATCTAGAAGAAAGTCCAAAGATCAAGTCAACCACAGCTATTTGGATGGTCTTCTGCTTCTGAGTCTTGCAGAGATCAAGTGTGTAGGAAAATGGACCTCCAAGAAAGGTTGCCATGCTTCCAAAATTGCAATTTTAGTTTTAGGGTGTCAACCCTTTTAAAGGTAAAATAAAATATGCAGGTATGAAAGTTAAGCATGTCAGAGTTCACTTTCATCAGCACAGCAGCAAAAACGTGGGTCAGACTATTACTTTAAATCTGTCTTCCTAAAGAATAAAGACTAACTCAAAAAGACAAACATGCAGTTTGTGGTTTAAAAACAAACAACAATGGCTTTAATAAATATTTACATAAAAGAACTAAAACCTAATCTAACTGGAGTTTATAAAGCAGGAACAGAGATGTCAACCTCCCTCAGAGGAGGACTGTGACTGACAGCTGACTGGAGTTACTAACTGCTTACTGGCCGTTTTGAATGTTCAGAGTCAGTTAAACTGCCTCTTATGATTGACAGAATGAAAAAGGGAGAGGAGTGAAGTCCTGCCTAACTAAAGAGGAACAGGAGAATGCAAAGCATATTTTTTCCAACACAAACAAACCATCCAGGAAGGCAAGTGGAAATAGTAGAACGAGAGTCAGAGGACATAATGCTGTAGAAGATTGTCTACACCAGAGGCAGAAACAAGGATATTTTGCATCCACAGCGTTCCCCATTGGCTACAAGGACTAAGGCCACCAAAATGCTAGGAACAGCCCCACTTAACCCCATTTTCATGGCCAAAAGAGAGTCATTTTCTTGGATTTCTTTTCACTTCAAGTAAGTTGGATCACTTTGGTTCACTTCACAATGGAAAATGTTGTCATCATCTATGAAAGTAGAGTTGGTGCTCTCTTCCCAGAGCCTCCTGTACGAATACTGCTGTGCCAAGGGTGAGCTCACAGAATATGCAAGCATGTAGATGAAAATAACAGGCTCCACTACCAATATTTACTTCATCCCAGAATGTCTAAAGTTTTAATTCTCCCAAAACAAAGCTCTGGCTCAGGTCTCACACCTTCATTTCCTCTCTCCTAGCCAGAGAGGAGGAGGAAGGCCCAGCAGAGGAAGGAGGAGTAGGTAAAGTACCTTAGTTCTTCCTACAAGTCCGAATCCAATTTTCAATCCAATCCAACTATCAACTATCCCTGCTTACCAATTGTTTGATCAAGTTCCTCCAGCCATGACAAATTCCCCGAACAGAATTCTGGGGTTAGATAGACAACTCTATAATGGCCCCTATTAAAAATGGAGGAAAGCACAATTATTATCTGTCAGAAGTTAATTCAGATTCATACAATGTAAATTTGAAATTAGTTTTTTAGCAATTACTTTAACATCTCTAGCTTCAAAAAAAGCTTTGTAGTCTTTCCAACAGTAAGCATTAATATGTTCAGTAAGACTCTATCTTAGGTAAGTGTGTATAAAACTGCATCCTTGGAAACCACAAAAAAGAGGTGTTTTACTTGCTTTAAACAGAGAACGAAAGAAATATAACTTACGATTTGATTTTCCCTCTGATGTTTTTTGACTGTGCTGATCCAAGTAGGCAAGCTTGAATTCCTGACATCCTGCAAGAAAACATCATAAACAAGGTTTGGTTTCAGAATACTGAAATACCATTATTTCCTCAATATGATTTTCACTCATGAAATTCACCATTTAAAAAAGTTACATATGTGCTTCATACAATTTAAATATGTAAGCTATATATTTCTCTCTGCCACCTTTAAGAGAAAATATCTAGACATTTAAAAGAAGAATAGGAGTGGAAACAGAAGTGAGCTGCACTTTCTTTTATCAAAATTTCAATTTCGGACCTGAAAAACAATTTTGTAATAGAGTGGGAGATGAGTTGTCACATTCCATTGTACATAATAATAAAGAAGCATACTTTTTGGGAACACCCAAAGGTACTTTTGTTTGTTTGTTAACTGCCTTCACATCAATCTTGACCCATGGGGACCCTATGATTCAGACATCTCCAGGCCCCCCTGTCCTCTACTGCTCTGCTCAGCTCCTGCAAATCTTATTCGTGGTCTCTTTAATAAAGTCCATCCATCTAGCATGTGGCCTTTCTCCCTTTCTACTTCCCTCCACCTTTCCTAAAATTGGGCTTTTCAGACTACCAGAAATAATGCAGCATGAGGCCACTTTAACTGTTCTGGCTCAGTGCTAGGGAATCATGGGAACTGTATTTTTTTCTGGGACATTGAGCTTTCTCTGTCAGAGAGCTCTGGTGCCACAATAAACTACAGTTCCCATGATTCCTTAGCATTGACCCAGGTCAGTTTAAGTGGCCTCAAACTGCATTATTTCTGGCAGTCTGTAAAGGACAATTATTATTTTTTCCTACGATTCATGCCTTCTCATGATGGGTCCAAAGTCCAAGTTTTGTCATCTTGGCTTCTAGGGATATCTCTGGCTTGATCTGCTC
>CM034703.1:127501763-127514320 GCA_020142125.1 Phrynosoma platyrhinos | reverse complement strand
TGTAAAGCAAGCCAGGTCGGCATCCTCATCTAGAAGAAGATCGTAGATAATATGAATCTTGTTTTTAACCGACCTGGCATTGCAGAGGAGCAAGGTAAGGTTCTGTGGAATGGTTGGTATGCACTCCAACTTTAAAATAAGTCTTTCCAACAGCAACATGCTCATATGCTTTTTTTTCTTAATGAGGCTTCTGTGAAGCTTGTTAGGTGTGATAGGTTTGGGCATTCGGTGGCCTACAGTTTAAAAGATAGAGACAAACTGCTTCTCTAAGTGTCATAGAGCTCGCAAATATTACATGGCCTTCCAAAAAAAAAAAAAAATGACTCCATGTACCAGGCCCATACTTACTCAAGTTGCAGTATTTGGTCTTCCATTAAAGAAATAAGGGGAGAGATTACTATCCCAGTACCTCCAGTGTATACAGGTGGAAACTGAAAGCACAAACTTTTTCCATATCCTTAAAAAGAAATGAAGATGGTGATATAAAATCTGAAAAAAGTTCATATTTTCATATTCCTGCATCCCAAAATGATGTGCTATCACTCTCTGTAATTATATGACTATATTGACAGAGATACACAAGACCACCTAATATTTATGTATCTAGACAGATAGTAAGAAATACCTCCAAAATCCTGAACAAATGCCAATTTACAATTCCTGTGTTTCAAATTCAGATTTTTCAGATGTGAAAAAGTTACATAAAATCCCAAACTGTTCTTCATTTCAGGGATATGAAAGCCCAATATTTTTCATTTCAGAGATTCAAATTGTTCTCTGCAATCGCTCTTTAAAGTGATTGCAGAGAACAAGCAGAATCCCTGAAATATAACTTGGAGACCATATCCTTTCCCCCCTTTTTATTTACAACCAATAATTCTGTGAAGCTCATCTGAATTAACTTTCACATGGCGACACTGATCAAAACTAGAGCTGACATTGTTATGGAATATTCCAGTGCACTAAAATGTAACAGACACTGCTTGTGACATGGTAGAGTCCTGATATAGAAAAGGGTTTTTAACTGTGGGTAGAAGATAGACCCAAAATAGATGGCAGATGGAGGCAGCTTCTGGCCACTCCAAGGGTGTGGTGTTTACACGACGCATGCCCCTGGAGTGCCTGGAAGTCGCCTAATATGGTCCAAAACCAGCCCCAGAAGGAGCAAATATTTTCTGCTCCTTTTGAGATCGTGGCAGGAGGCACCTTTGGGGCCGTGTCGTGTGTTTGCCGCGGCACTGGGGCGATCAGGCTGGGAGCTGCTTCTGACCACTCCTTCCTGTCTGCTTCGCCCCAGTTTCCAATAAACAACGACAAAAATTTGTGCAAGCCTACTGCACAGATCAGAAGATGGCATGGAGGAAAAAGAAGAGATAGAGCTCTGGCAGCGCAGAGATTAAATGCCTGTACTGCAGCCACTCACTTGCGAGTTGAATACCAACCAAGGGCTCAGGCTTGACTCAGGTTTGCATCCTTCCGAGGTTGCTAAAATGAGTACCCAGATTATTGGGAACAATTAGCTTACACATTGTAAACCGCTTAGGAAGTGCTTAAGTGCACTGATAAGCGGTATAGAAATGTACTTGCTACTTGCTCTTGCTAATTGCAAATACAGTTGCCCCTCCACATTTGTGGATTTGGTTATTCATGGATTTGATTAGTATGCCCTCTAGGAATATCTAGGTCCTCAAGCATGACTCTATGGCCAACCTCTCCCAAAAGTCGCACTCTCTAGAGATTCCTAGAGAAAAAATTTCTCTAGGCAATTGTAGGTCCTCCAATGCAATGCTATGTTCAATGTCTGGCAGATGTTGACCACAGAGTTACACTGGAGAAGCAAGAGATTTCTAGAGATGTGTTCTTCCAGGTAACATATATATGTTACCTCATGGGGTTACCAATGTACAACAACATTTTGATTAGCAAACTGTACCCTTATTCATTCGTATGGATACAGGACCCCAGTGAAAGTGGAAAAACTGCAATATATATATCCTGTATCCGTAACAATGAATAAGGATACAGTTTGCTAATCAAAATGTTGTTGTGCACCTTCAAGTTGTTTTCTAGGCAAAAATTGGTCAGAGGTGGTTTGCCCTTGGCTTCCTTGAGCCTGAAAGGGTGTGACTTGTCCAAGGTCATCCACTGGGTTTCTATGGCCAAATAGAAATTCAAACTCTAGTCTCCCTGGGTCCTAGTCCAATATAAACCACTACACCATGCTAAGCAAGACAGAAGGGAAGGGCACCTTGGAAAACATTTTCTTGGGTGATAAAGTTAAGATGCCCACGTAACTAAGGAGGTTTTAGAATTACTAATGTAATATTAAAATTTGGAACCCATAATTCTACTCTCTAGAGAGAAAGAAAAGAGAGAAAAAATGTTCTCTTTTTATTCAATTGGGATAGGAAGGACTGCTCCTCCAGTCCAGCTCTCTAACATCAGTTCCCACCTCTGGTTCCAATCGCTCAACTTCATATTCTAAGCTTCTAGTTTTTCTCCCCATGCTACTTCAGCTTTTGATACCTTCTCCCATCTAGATTTCCATGGTTCTCTGCTAATATATAATTACATAAACACCATATGGTATAATTACATAAATACTATCTTGGGTCCCTAAACAGAGGAGCAGAAGAAAACTTTCTCATGGGGTTACCAATGACTTAAAATGATATTTCATAAGAAATCTACATATCTTACCAGTTGCCATAACAACAAGATTATCTCTTCTGTCTTGCAAAACTGAAGAGATCACTTTCCACTGGACCCTTAAAGGAAAAATGTGATGCAAAATGTTCTGTTTCAGCTGTGAGTTTTGACAAGAACTGGATCTTGTTCAGCAACTCAGCATTCACACACTCATATGTAACATGTAGGTTACTTTTTGATTTTTTTCCCCTCAGAAAACCAAGTCTGCCAGTTTTATCTTATCAGTTCCTTAAAAAAAAAAGTTCTGCTTCTTTTCTCATAGTTCCTTTTCTATAAAACTCTACTGTGTGTAGGGTTTCCAATTTAAAGGCAGCAATATAACACATGTAATGCAAAATAACCCTATTATACCTATTTAGTTTATTTATGTCCTACCTTATGCCCAACAGGGAACCCAAAAGGACATTTGTCAGGATACTGTCTAGGTCAGTGCTACTCGAAGTGGTGGTCTATTGGCCAGTGTCTGTCTGTGAGCCATTAGCTGACACTGCTGTGAGTTTCCAGGGGGAAAAAAGACAATAGTTGGGCACAAATATGGTGCTGATCTCTGGTGCATTGGGGGGGAAATCTTGCTGGAGTCCAACAACTGACAGCTTAAGAAGCACTGATCTAGATCTCTATCTCAAATTATTAAACATCAAAACTGTAAGTGTCACATTTGGAAGACAAGCACAAGCCAGTACAGATGCTGAAGCACTGCTACAAGGTGAGAAATCAGTCAGAGCATTAGCAGACACTGCCAGACAAAAATGAGTGGCCACAACTGCATCATAAAGTTGCTAGTCAGTTGTTAAATTTCTTTCTCTTTTCTTAAGCCCTGTTTCTGACTGTTATATATCACTTGGTGGCTGCCTTTTCTCCCATTTTTAAGATTCTTCTCCACATATTATTTATTTATTTATTTACAAGGCACCATGATGTGCAGTGTGCAAGATGGTGATGTACTTTACAGAAGACAATTACACTTGCAATACAAAGCAGTATTTCCAAAGCTAATTTCCCACCTACACTAGATGCCAAAGCTCAATCTCTAAATGATGGTATGGTGGGGAAGAGGGCAAGGCCATTTGAAGAACCCTAGAAGACTGGACTGGGAACCCAGATGTGACAAAATGAGTCGAAAACTTATGGTTCTCCATCCTCAGATTAGACCAATTTACCATGTGAAAAACAATCATAATGAATGACTAACCAATAACATGGGGCAGAACCAAAAAAACTCAAACTTCTAGAAGTTTTCAAACTTTCTACTTTCAGGGAACATGCAGAGGATTCTGAGTAGTTGTATATGAAATATGAGGGGAGATAATTCAAAGGAACTCTTACTCCGGTTTCCTAGAGTCTCAGAGACAAAATTCTAATAAGGATTGTCCTCCTTGCCTTCCCTAACTCCTTTCTGTTCAAGGGACACCCCTCCTCAGTATCTCCCTTCTTCTGGTCAGCAGACCTTAGTCGTGACAATTTTTCATCTCTTTTTCCTTACTGAAGCAATTGTAACTGCTCAGCAAAACATCTATGTTCCTCTGTCATATTTTCCAGCAAGGTTCTCTCCTCTTCTCTTGCTCTGCTTCTGCTTGCCAGTAGCATAATGTCCACTTCCAATGAGACGTCTGATTCCTATCCATACCGAAGTCTCCTGCTAAGTCGCAGCCTTCTCCTCCACAGGACAAAGGCCAAGACACTATTACCTCATCTGAACTACAAGTGTACCCAGGTCCTGAAGACATCCTCATACACTGCTTTGGGCCTACACATTATGGGGAAGGCTGTGATGAGCAAACTGTCAGGGAACTAAGTCCACTGTTACTGAGCTGGTAGCTTCAGTATTACTATATTATTATTATTATTATTATTATTATTATTATTATTATTATTATTATTATTATTATTACTTCTACTACTACATTTGTCTCCCACCATCTTCCCAAAATTGAGACTCAAGGCAGCTTATAGGTTAAAAAAGCAATACAGTTAAAAACATACAAAAGGTACATTAAATTAAAAATAAACTAGGCACAATATTAAAACTTTGGACTGTAATAAGAACACCTCCACAGTTTCCAAGAACAGAGTTTAAGGACATCGTAGGATGTCCCCAAGTCACAGAATAAATTCTGTTTAACCATATAAATGAGGCAGTACAAATGCCACAGGAATATAAGCCAATTCACAATGCAAGCACAATCCATGGGAGAGTCAGCACTTTAAAATCGTTTTCAAAAAAACAAAAACAAAAAAAATAGCACTTACGGCTTAAAACTTGAATGTCCAAAATACATCTTTAGGCAAGCAATTTGTTTGGAGTTGGGCCCAGGCAAGCTGGAATCTTTGGGGGGGGGAAACACCAAAATTAATATTTAGAGCTAAAGGAAGTACAGAACAAACAGACTAATTACCTCAGAAATAGTTCTTGTGGGTAGTTACTCAAGTTCAAAACAGCTATTTACTTTTTTTTTCATATCACAGAGATACAACAGGCTATTCTTATCAGATTATGAGACTAAATAAAGTATAACCTCTCTGCTCAATTTCTGACCTACCCTTTACAAACAGCAGGCAAAGTCTAACCAGAACTTGATTATTTTAAATACATTTCCACAGGATATAAAATATGTGCTTAATTAATACACTGAACTCAGTGATGTTTAAACATGCTTCATTTGCCCATAAACAAATTCCTTGAAGAACAGGTTTTTGGCTCTAGAAAAAAAATCAAGATAAAGACCTTTCTTCTGAAAAGGTAACAGAATTTTATAGCAAGAAACCACAGCCCTCTGCAGGAAAAATCAATTTCACAGCCACATTTTTCAGACAACTTCTTCCCAACTTCACTTTTTAAAATCAAAATGTGAAAAGGTCAGGTTCAGACAGTTTGTACAGGAAGGTCCAGGGTCGAGATAAATTGACTGAAACATGAAAGAGACAACCCAAGAGATCAACACTTTCAGAACATACTATCCTAACCAAATAGTCTCACTTTACGATGGAGCTATAACCTTTATGAACACTGGCAGCATTCATTTACTTGTTGAAATACTTTTAGGTCTACATCTGGCTACATCAGCATAAATGGAAAATGTTTTCATTTGTAATTCTCTACATTTTGATAAATTAACTGCAGAGGTCTCTACTTTTAACTAATGCTTAGAGTGATTGAGACTGTATCACTTTCTCACACCACGTACAGTACACTATCTGAACAGGGAATTCATCTTCATCTTAGAAACCACTTTGAAAGTCCAAGGTTTGCCTTGGCTGCTGTTTTGATAAATAAAGGGGGGAAAACCCTTCTGTGTGCAGAAATAGCTGCACAATTCTTGGAGAGTATGCGCACACTTGGGATAGATCTTGGATATTTAGTATTTACCCCAACATTCTTCTTCCTCCTCAATTCCTTCATCTTCATCGTCGTAATCTACAATAATGTCATTTTGTTCTTTTAATTTATCCAGGTGGGAATCTGCTAAATCCATGTCATTCTTGTCTATGTTTTCTAAAGACTGGAGATAAGATAATACACCTTCAGTTAATACACATAATCAGCATCAGGAATCATCATGAACTTAAGCTAGGGCTTTAATATCATTACAGGCACTTGAACCTTAGCCACTCAATGATTCATGGCATTCAATATGAAGTTACATTATAAACAAATTTAACTTATGAAAAAGTAGCAATATCCTCCACTATTTTATCTCTCAGCTGGGAAAAACTTAGCTACTTCTCTATGCCATACTGCTTTTAGACATTTAAAAAGCGGCAATTCTGTCCAGTAAAGCACTTAATAGCTGTTTGATTTCACTTAGTGCGAGTATTTATTTTTATTAAGAGTTACACTTGTTTGCCAAACACATTGCCCCACTTGAGACCTGGAATGTGTCCAACTGAGATTTAGGGCTTTTGCAGACTGCCAGAAAATAATGCAAATTGAGTCCACTTTAACTGCCCTTTAACTTTTTCTAAGACATTGAGCCTTCTCTGTCAGAGAGCTCTGGTGCCACAATAAACTACAGTTCCCATGATCCCCTAGCACTGAGTCAGGGCAGTTAAAGTGGACTCAATTTGCACTATTTCTGGCAGTCTGCAAAGGCCCTTAGACTCACACACTTCCCCCTACCATGCATCTCATGGGATGGTGGTGGCAATTTCAACATTACCTAGTTTCACTCTCCCTGCTTCGCAGCTTGTTGTGTTGTCTAGCCAAGGGATTACAGTTTATAACAAACTCTGGTTAGTTCTAACACCACCTTCATAAACTGCAGACTAAAGTAGAATTATTGCAAAACGTATCAGACATTTCATATTCCATAATGGTCTGTCTGGTCTACATGCCACAACACGCCAAGATTCAAGGACAGTAAAAGCAAATTCTGCTGAAGCCCTTCACCTAACCACATAGGGAGGATGAGAAGAGAAGTGGACTGTGTGAGCCTGAATCTTAATAAACACTGTCAAAAGAGAAAATGCGATGCACTCAGTGCTGCACCATTGTTAAAACTAAGCAAGTACAAAGAGACCACTTATTTAAACAAGTCATCTTATTTACTTTTATTATTTCTGCCAAGGGCTGGCACTCAAGATGCCTAACAGTGATAAATTTTTAATAAAACAAATACATTTAAAACATAAAACTAGATTAAAATCAAAGACTCCATACAATCATCTTTGCATGAAGAAACAATAGATGAACAGGGAGGAAAGAGACTCTCTGCTAATGGATTGACTGGAACTTAATATTGTCTCAAGTACTATTTGATTTATTGAGCAGAAGTGGATGAAAATAAATTTAATATATATCACAATATCCATCACTCTCAGGATTTGTCTCAGACTACTGCAGACAATAGGTAACTGGGCAGACGAGAAAAAGCTTGAATTAAACAGAAAAACATGCCAACCAGCTTTAATTTCATAAATGGATAGGAACAGTACAACATATACAGTACCCCTCTCAATTCACAGGGGATCCGTTCCGCCCCTCCCCGATGCGAAAATGGAAAATCAGCAATATTCGAGCCCCCTTGAAAATAACAGTGTGCATGCAGGCACATGCCACCATTCTGTCCCTCCCTGCTTGCCGTCCCACAAAGAGCGAGACCACAGACTCCAAGTCCATGAACGGGAAAGGATGACTGTATTCATTTTCTCACTGTTAGTGGGGCAAAATGGTCACATAAGCATGTGTATAGACACACAGAGAATACAGAAAATAAATTTCAGAGGAAAAACTTAATCAGGAAAGACTATTCCAAAATTTGATTATTTTTCAAATGTGAATGCTTGGGTTCTAATACGCAAAGCAATGGCAGGTTTTCTATACAACACACACACGCCCTTTGTTAAAAATAATGGTGGGCATCTGCTAAAGAAGAATACTAAACCAACCATCATGCCAAAATACAACCTAAAGAACATCCCCATAGAATTTAAGGATAAAGTAAAAATAGATTTGCACTTTTATGTCTAACTGACTGGGATCCACAAGGACTCTGGATTTAAGTCAGGGACACTGTCAGGTAGGAATGCAAAAAGAAACTATCTGCAACTAAAAAGAAACAGAAGCCTCAAGGAATGACAGCTGAAACTCTTCAAGCAGTTAAGGACAGATGAGAAGCAAAAGTAAAAGGTGACAGAAATAGGGTCAGAACCCTGAATGCAACTGTTTAGCAACTTATAGGCAGGGACAAAGGAGAACTACTATAATAATCCATGCAAAGAAATAGAAGATGTCAATAAAAAGGAAGAACAAAAGACTCTTCCACAAGATCCAAGAAATAAAATGGAAATTTAAACCAAAAGTAGAGATGCTCTATGACCAGCAGGGGAACACATTATATGACAAGCAGAAATAAAAAGAATATAGAAACAATACACTGAAGAACTATATAAGAGATGAAAGGATGGCAGATTCATCCAAGGAAGAACCATTTGAATATGAACCTACAATTTTAGAAAATGAAGTGAAAGCTACACTCAAACCCCTTGTGAGAAAGAAATCACCAGGAACAGATGGCATACCAACAGAGCTACTTCAAGCTAGAGAGACAGAATCTACTCTAGTTGTAACTAAAATCCATCAATAAATATGGAAAACAAAATAAATAGACCACAGACTGGAAACAATTAATATATATTCCAGTCCTCAAAAAAGGGACACCAGAGATTGCAGTATCTACAACACCACTGCATAATTTCCCATGCAAGCAAAGTGATGCTCAAAATTCTGCGATACATATTTTTACCATATATGGAGTGAGAAATGCCAGATGTTCAAGCTTAGTTCAGGAAAGGAAGAAGCACTAGAGATCATATTGCAAACACACGTTGGGTAATGGAGCACACCAAAGAATTTCAGAAGAAAATCAGCCAGTACTTTGTAGATGATAACAAAGCCTTTGATTTTGTAAATCATAAAAAAACTATGGATTGCTCTTAAAGAAATGGATATGCCATAACATTTGATTGATCTGATGTGTAACCTGTACTCAGGGCAAGAGGCTACCATCAGGACAGAATATGGACAAACAGAAAGGTTTGCAATTGGCAAGGGGGTCAGGCAAGGCTGCATTTTGTCACCCTGTTTAATTTGTATGCTGAATGTATCATAAACCACAAGGTTGCGAGTTCAATACTAGCCAGGGCTCAGGCTTGACTCAGGCCTGCATCCTTCCGAGGATGCTAAAATGAGTACCCAGCTGTTGGGAGGCAATGAGCTTACAGTTGTAAGCCGCTTAGACACTGCATGGCGCAGTATGAAGCGGTATATAAATGAAGCTGCTTTGCATACGTAAAACAGGATTAGATTAGGAGGAAGGAGGTGTAAAAATTAAAGGAAGGAACATCAACAATTTAAGATATCCAGATTACCATACTGCAGTGGGCCCTTCACATTTGCTGGGGTTAGGGGCACAGAACCCCCATGAAAATGAAAAAAATCCTCAAATAAAAAGCTACTTTTTTTTTCATCTGAGAGAACATTCCTCTAGGGATCTCTAGGTCCTCTATAGCAACTCTGTGGCCAACATCTGGCAGAAGTTAACCACAGAATTGCACTGGAGGACCTACAAATGCCTAGAGAAGTGTTTTTTCTAGGAATCTCTTGGTGCTGCAGTGTGATTCTATGGTCATTTTCTGACAGACTAACATTGGAGGACTAAAGACTCCTAAACAGAATATGTTAATCAAATCCATGAATAATAAAGCCGCAAAAGTCAATGCTGCAAACGGAGGGCCAACTGTACAAGCAGAAAATAATAAAAATTTGTAACAATTACTGAAGAAAGTCAAGGAAGAAAGTGTAAAGGCAGGTTTCCAGTTAAACATTAAGTAAACAAAAATAATGACCACAGATGTTTTACATAACTAAAGCAGATCATGGAGACATTGAATTAGTTCAACATTTTCAATATCTTGGCTCAGTCATTAATCAGAATGGAGAGTGCAGTCAAGAAATTAGAAGACTAGAACGTGGAAGGGCAGCTATGAAGGAATTAGACAAGATCCTGAAGTGTAAAGCTTTATCATTGAATCATTGAAAAGTCAGGAGAGCCCATGCCATCATATTTCAAATTTCTATGCAAGGTTGTGAAAGCTGGAGAGTGAAGAAAACTGATAGGAAGAAAATCAACTCATATGAAATGTGGTTCTGGATAAGTTTTATGGATTCTGTGGACTAACAAAAAGACAAATAAATGGGTCCTAGAATAAATACAGTCTGAACTTCCCCTGAAGGCCAGGATGATTAGACTGATGCTGTTCTACTTTGGACATATCATGAGAAGGATTGACTTAATAGAAAAAATAATGCTTGGTGAGGTAGAAGACAGTAAGAAAAGAGGAAGACCACATTCCAAATGGATAGACTCAATCAATGAAACCATGATCCTCTGTGTGCAGGACCTGAGCAAAGCTGTTGATGACAGGGTAACTTGGAGGTCTCTCATTAATAGGATTGCCATAAGTCAAAGTCAACTTGACAGCCGTTAACAAGCCTAGGCTGGGAGGAATGCTCATTACAACATACCCCAGTCCTCAAGTGATGATGGCTGAAGTAGTGGGCAAGGGAGAAGGAAGATGGATCATATGAATGCAGTTGCCATTTTATTTATTGCTTGTCCTATAATGACATCTCTTGAGTGGGCAACAAAACGTTACAAGCAGACATAATGTAGGAAAGCATCATGGAGAAGAATGACAGAATCAGATGACCATAACCGCATATGGTGTAAATGACTAGAGTAAATACTGTAATACATAGCTCTGAAAACAGTCTTTGGATGTTAATTTTAAATAAAGTACCAGCCACAACTCCTTTGGAAAAGAGAATGATCACTGACACAGAATGTCCCACCACCTAAGGCTACTAAAAACTAGCAAAACGCTGGCCAAATTTCACATGAAGGATGGAGAAGGAACAAAGAGCTCCACCCCAAACATGCCAGCTCCTAGCCTTTTCAACTCACACCTGCAATACACAAATGTGTGAAGCCGTCTCAAACAGAATGTAGAAAAGATCTTGTAGCACCTTTGAGACTAACTAAAGAAAGAAATTGGCAGCATGAGCTTTCTTAGATCTAAGTCCACTTCCTCAGAGGCAGATGTCCAAATGCATCTGAGGAAGTAGACTTAAGTCTACAAAAGCTCATGCTGCCAACTTCTTTCTTTCAGTTAGTTTCAAAGATGCTACAAGATCTCTCCACATACTGATTTGACAGACTAACATGGCTATATCTTTGAATTCTGTCTCAAACAGAGTTCACTTGTGTTGTCCAGTACTGCTTACTATGACTGGCAGAAGCACCTCAATATTTGGGGTATTACAAGAGCTGCTCCTGGAGATTCTTTTCCCTTGAAAGCCTACTATATAATGTGGGCATTGAGAACACTGAGGTAAGACCATTCACGCCTCCTGTCTCGCACACACCCCAGGGTTCAGGAGGAATGTAAGTGGGAAACGGAGAGATAGCATATTGCCAGGATGCTTAAACAGCATGGCCTTCAGTCCCCAGCTCAGAGCACAGTTTCAGGCTAATCATGGAAACAACACCCCTTTTTGACTCTGCCAACAGAGCAAGTGGCATGAAAACAGCCTGTTTGCTGCAAACAGTAATGACTGACTGAATCAGGTGTGCAAATTTTACTATTAATCTGCACCTCCAAAATAACAGGAACTGATAGAGAGAGGCAGTGGTTCCTCTTTTCTAAACAAAATGGATCGGAGAAAATGTGGAAAGAGAGATTTGGGAGCCAGAGTAGCAGAGCATTAAGAAGGGGAAAAAAACTGACCATCAGATAACATAATGGCTCACATATATGAATTTATTCATTTCTTACTACATTTCTGCCTTGCCTTTCCACTATAAAATGGTACTCAGTGCTTCTAACATGATTTTTAAAAAAAACTTGAAACATTAAAAGTATTAAAAAATTACTGAAGACAATTAATAAACTATTAAAATCATGGAATATCCAAGAGTTATTCCTTCCCTCCCAATGAGTTAAGTCTCAAGGATATTAATATTTTACATGCTTTACTTTAAACAATATAACCATTTACATTTTTAAAGACTTTACATTTTTCTGAACACTCAGATTTTCTAAACATTCGAAACATTCTTATCTAATTGTAAGTTAAAAAACCTACTTTAATCATCTCCATTTCAAATTCATCGTCTCTTTCAATGGCGCAGAGGAGATTCTCTTCATTCTCTGTGAAGCTTAAATCCTAAAAGGGATATTTCAGAATGAGAAGAGTATCTTGTTTTTATTTTATTTACTATTTCTCTCACTTACTTTCTTCAGTAAAAGAATGCTTTACAGCTAGGATGGAGAACATGTTTTATTTTTTT
>CM034703.1:127457947-127475071 GCA_020142125.1 Phrynosoma platyrhinos | reverse complement strand
TTTTTTTTTTTTTTTTTACTTTGGGAGCTAGCAAAGCACCCATCTGATTGTACTACAATACCATGGTTAGTGCTATTCAAGAATTTATACACCTATTTTCCAGATATCTCTTTCCTGGTGAAGCTCAGTTCACCTGTCCTAATAGTTTCATGTTGTTGTGTATGTTCAACTCATTTCTGATTTGTGGTGACCCTAGAACAAACATATAACGGGGTTTCCTTGGCAAGATTTGTTCAGAAGGAGTTTGCTTTCCTCTGAGGCTGAGAAAATGTGACTTGCCCAAGGTAACCCAGTGGGTTTCCATGGCCAAGCAGGGATTTGAACCCTGGTCTCCAGAGTCGTAGTCCAATGTCCAAACCACTACACCATGCTAACTTGAAAGCACACAACTACAATAATCCATGTTGCAATTGAAAGTATTTGGGGATGGCTTAATCCCGTTAGCTTCACATCTTTATCTACACTTAACAATATGCAAGCCAGAGATTTTCTTATAGATAAGTTATGTAGTTTCAAGCACGTATCCCAGTATTTATTTACTGTTACTATTAAAACTTTGATTTTCTTTTGTCCTCCTATTTCTCAGATGCGACTTGAATAGTTACTTAGGGAAACCTATCCCTAATGTTACAAGCCACTGGCTTGTGGCACAAAACATACTTAACCTGTTTGTTTAGTCATTACATCAAGATCCAGAACTGAGAAGCATTTCATCACATAATATTTATCCACCAACATTAAGGGAGACCTCACCTAATCACTATAAGAGTAAATAAAAATGTACAACTACATCAAAAGGGGGTGAATTTAATCCCCATCAAGTTATAACTATAAAGTAACTTGGTTGTACATTTGTTATTGGGGATTAATTACAGCTAACTAGTAATTTGTGGGTACTACTACCATGTTCTGTACAAAACACTTTTCATTTTGAGAAAAACTCTGTGTAGGTTTTTATGCTAATAGTTCTTCCAGAATTACTCTTATTCTTAACAAATGTATTTTTGTTTCCTATATAATATTTCTGATATTTTTTCCTTTTTTTTAAACATCACCCCAATTTTTGAGAGAGGGTTGATTCACATGTTTCAGATATTACATGATTAGTTGCCCCAGAATGATAAAGCTGGATTTCTTCCATGTTTCAGTTTAGACTGAAAATTAGGAATCTTATAAAATTTGAGTATTATAAACTATTCTTGGTGGCATTTACTTTGATTTCTACACCAGTGTATTTTGGTTTTTTTACTGCGAATGAATTGAGAGCAAAAGATGAAATTATTAAGACATTTGGATGGAAAACTCCTACAAACATGAATTTGCACAATAAATTGAAATTTTATTGTGAAGGAAAAATAGAAACCCTTTGTTAGTTTTTTACCTGCCATTCTCCCTGCTATACAAGTTAAATTAAAAGGCAGCACAGTTATAAAGTGAATCCCGCTGTCTGTTTCTGCAGTTTTGTCCAAAGTGCATATTAGTGTGTACTGGGCATTGGATCAAAGTAAATATTTTAATATTACACAGTAATAGGTTTTGTGGCAGCAATGAAGCCTCTGGCACTGATTTGATTTGCTGGGCTCTGATGATGTTGCAGAGGCTGAGCAGTCATGATATTGCAGACTGAACAGCAGAAAAGAAGAGGGAACTTAGAGAGGAAGGAAAGAAAAAAAGCAGATGGTGATGGTAAAAGAAGAGTCTGGATAAAAAATAAAGTTCAAAAACAGCAGACCTATTGAGAGAGGATATTTTAAAGAATTATGGTTATATGAAGCAGTTAACAGAAGAGAAAGTGTCAGCTAGGTGTTCCTAGGAGAGAGAGTGTCAGCAGGTTAGAAAGAGTGGAACCAGGGCTGCATCTGCACTGCAAAAATAATCCAGTTTGACACAGCTTTAAGTGCTGTGGCTCAGTGCTATGGAATTCTGTTCTGGTGCCACAACAAACTACAGTTCCCAGAATTACATAGCATTGAGCCACAGCACTTAGAGCGGTGTCAACCTGGATTTTTTCTGTAGTGCAGATGCAGCCTGAGAGATGGAACTTGGGTGAGGGAGTTGTGCACAGGTAGCAGGGGAAGAAGAGAGACATAGAATGAGAAACACAGGAGAACTAGTGGCCGTACCAAAAAAGGGGAGGTGAAGTTTTCTCATGGAAGATTCTGATGCATAGCAAATACCCAGAATTGTTGCTTCGAATATAAGCCTATGTAGTCTGTGAGTATCTATAGAAAAAAATGTTTGAGCCTTGGTTACTCACTCAGTGATAGGGAGTGTCAAAGTTTTTAAAGTACAATATGTAGCTGAAACTTAGTGTGAACATAATTTAGTATGCTTTTCTCTCATCCTCTCCATCTTGTCACACATTCCATCTTAAGGAACACAGAGCAACCCACCCTGCATTAGGATAGGAAGAAGGACAACAAGGAATGCATCATTGTAGAATCCAAACTGTATTTAACAGTCTTGTGTTTAGAAATATATAAACTGCATTTACTGTTTGGCAGAAATTTAACTAAGCAAGGTCATCTCTTTTGTTTCTTCCTCTTCCTTATTTTGCATGCAAATGTGTGCCTACGTGGCTGCAAATGTAGAGATGTGTGAACTATTAAAGAATGTCATTGTCACTGTAATATCATTTTCTCTTAGCCCATCAGATTTTTTAAGCACGCTCAGTCACATGATAAAGTGCAATGGAGTACACTGAGTACTATAAATGAAACATAGATCTTTTCAGTTTTGCAAATATTAATAATTAAATTTCATTATACTATTCAAAAGTTGGGCAAGATAAATTTAAATTTTGTAGAAATTATTTTTTTGTGGGTTTTTTGGGCTGTGTGGCCATGTTCTAGAAGAGTTTCTTTCTGATGTTTCGCCAGCATCCGTGGCTGGCATTCTCACAGAACTGAAATTTTGACAATTTGGATGGACACCAGAAAAGGTTGTATTGAAATATAACAGGATAGAGAAAAACCCACAAAAAACTGTGGATGCCGGCCATGAAAGCCTACAACTTCACTTTATAGAAATTCATCAGATTATGTTCCATGTCTTAATTTAACACAAACAGATTTGTTATACACTTACTAAACATGGTTTATGAAGCAAAATCTGCAGTGGGATGAAGTCCTGGCAGAAAAGGGGAATGCACATTGTCTCCCTTGTAGTCAGTAACCTTATTGTCAGTTCTCACCCATACGTCAATCAGAAAAAAAGTTACCTTTATCCCAAAACAACAGGCATTATGTACTTCCATGTATGTAGCTGGGCTGTTGCTGAACTCATCTGAAAAGAGCAGAGGGATTTACTGTACCTGAGGATATATCTGAGGCTGTGGAATACAGAAGAGGCTTGTATTATGCATTGGTTTGGGGTTTGATATATGCTGTAGTTATTCTGTCAGAATTACTTAGGTTTATGCAGCCTCATCCTACGTGATTGTACCTCAGGATACATTACCTCATCAGAATCATTTAGGTTTGTTTCATATAATGAATTCTCACAAAATTGAAATTTTGACCATTTGGATGGACATGAGAAAAGGTTGTATTGAAATATGACAGGATAGAGAAAAATTGTATTCACAAACTATGTGAAAACATTGGCTAAGAAATCTGATGGGAGAAGGAAAATGCTGCTACAATGGGAAATAACAAAGATGTAAATTAGCATGTATTCTCAAACATGTCAAAGGAAGACTTGGGTTTTTCCTAGGTGTTTTTCTCTGGCATTTAAAGGCTTGTTCTAACCTTGAGTATCTTTCTGTGGGAGAAAAATATCTGCCCGCAATATATATTCACAATGAACATGCCTTAAAATACATGAAATAAATTTAACTGGTTAACAGGCTAGGTAGGATGTTAAGACTCACTCTTCAGCTATTAACTACAAGGATGTACTTAAACAGAATGTACAAACATTTGTGAATTCTTATTTTTGTGCTTTTGTATTCCTACATCAGTGGAATGGGGACATTCTTCCTCTCCCCTTCTCATCGCAGCCTTCATGCTGCAAAAGATCTGATCCAGAGGATCCACAGCCCTTTAGAGCAGGTTTTTGGGTCCATGGGGGGCTTTAGGAGAAAAGAGGGTCCGAAAATCTGTTGGAGGTTGCAGGATCCAGTCCACCACTGGATTCTGGCCTATATGTTTTGAATACTTCCATACAGCCATTATATCCATATTATTCTAGATCTCATCCTTAAATCCTACTACCTTTACAGTTTTTTTTCTTGGTATTTGTCTTGCTTCTCTACTTGTCCATATAGTGTTGAAAGGCTACTAATATCATTAATCTAGCATGGAACCAAATGCAATAAAATAACCTGATGTGTTTAAATTCAACTAAACGTTTTTATTATTGTTGTTAAAATATCACATTCCAAAAATATGCCAGGACCTCCTAAATTTTCCTCTTAACTGCAAGCTTCTTAGGCTGTTCTGGAGGCCCCCAAGATTAAGTATTTTTAGCTTTGGTTTAGAAAGTTTAGTTCAGATCTCACAAGGTAAGCAGCTTTGCACAAGTAATTGTTTTCTTCTGAAAAGAAGTGTGTGACATTCCCATTTACAACATAACAACAGAGGGAGGAGGAAGCAGTGTTGAGCCTGGATCCCAGACCTTTAATCCAAACTACCAGGTTATAGCTGCATAATTATATTTCAAAGTGCATTTGTTTTAGTTTGAGGGTGTGTATGTATTTTAGTCAAGAATGTTCACTTTTTGTCTTAAAAAATTCATAAAATATGCAATATATCACATATACTCCAGAGCTGCATATGAATAATGTGCAAACATGGTTAATCTTGTAATAAAAATTAGGTTTGGCCTAATTTGTTTCTGTTGGATTGCTTAGTATTCATAGAGCCTGATAATATATGACAGGCTTCAAAGGATGACAGAAAATATTTCTCTACAGATGGTGGCTAACTGATCTGATATCTGAATATTTAGTATTTCCCAATTTGAATTCTTCCCCCTTCCCCCATAGTTCTGGATGTCTTTCCATTAGATAATAGATACATTACCTCTTAAGGTTCTTAGATGAAATGGCCTTTTAAAAGAGTGATATAATTTTTTTTAACAAAAGAGGATTTTTTTTCTTTCCCTCTATTTTGTCACTGTGCTTTTGGACTGGTGAAAACCAGAAGCAATAATTTTGCCACTACTCATTTGCTTTATACCTAAATTACCATCTTGCCTCTGCAACGTGCAGCATTCACATACACAAATTTGCTCAATGCAAACAATCCTGTGACATCTTAAAGATTAAGAAATTGATATCATAAGCTTTCATAAGCTCACTGCATTAGGCTTACAAAATAATTGTCCAAATGGTTAAGTGTATATATTGAGTACAGAAAAATAATGTTTTCACAAAGCAAGGCCATTCAGTGGAAGAGACAGCAGTCAGTGTGTGATAGTAGTATGCAGAATATGAATGAATACAGAAATGAACTGAACAGCATCAATAACATTTCCTGACAATGGTTTCTTATGATAAATAGGCATAGTGAGATCAATGTTGTAAACAAGGAGGAGAGAAAATTACTTTCCACATTGAGCTAGCCATTCCAAGAAATTATTGATACCAAGGTCCACAGTGTCAAGTTTGCTAATAAATTATCATTTGGCACATTTTCACTATAGTTGGCACAGCATATCCTGGGAAGATTTGATTGATAGAATTTTAATGCTTAATTTTTATATTACAGTTTGTGGCTGTTGTTCTTACTATTATTTTTGCTACTATAACTGATACTATTCTGCTAAGGTTGATGCCAACTTGCAATTTTAGAATATGCAAAAGATAAAAATAAACAATTTAAAACAATTTAAAAAGGAATATAAAACAAACCCATTCCCTCTATCTTTTGCTGAGATTGATACCTTTAGATTGTATAAATGTTTGAGATCTGCATATATTTTTAATGTGACATATGCCATCTTCAGCCATGGGCACTGTTTGCAAATAATGACACATATCACAGTAGGAGATGAGACAATGAGACTCTGGTGGTATTTCATGCAACAAGTGCCAGTTGAGCGAATAAGAGGACAGTATTGGAATTAGGATTCTTTGTAGGAGGTAGTTCCTGGTTTTGCATTTCTCATTAGGTTAATGGTGGAAGGTGGCTTTCTCCAAGCAAACATATGATAGTAGTTACTGAACAGTGGTGTTTTAGATTTTGATGTTTGGTTACTGTGTGGCCTTTATTGTTAAGCCCTTCCTTTCTATGTTTTTATGGTTTACCTGAGCTGTTTTTTCCAGCATCTGTTTATATTATTTAATATTAAAATGGAAACCTTAAGCTGTAAAGTGAGGTCCATTTTTGTTGCTTGGTATATGTTGTTTTGTGTATACCATCTCTTGCACTTTTTGTGGACAGCATTCCTCAGAGTCTGAGTTAAAAGTTCTCTTCTGTTCAGTTTGCTTGGCTGAACACATTTAAAGGAACAGCCCTAAAATAAAAATTTGCACCGGGTCAGTAGAAGAGTTTGTGACTGTCTAACTATCACATTTTTGCCCCGTTTGTCTCCAGGAGGGTTTGGAATTACTAGTAAAAACTACAGTGCATTGAAATGTGTGGGAATATCTTGGAAAATAGATGGTGAATAGATGGTGCCAAATGCATATAGCACGATTGGAATAAATCTAGAATTTCAGATTACAGTTGATGAAAAAATGGTTTCTGAGGCTCCAAGAACTGATCTGTCAGCTGGTTATTATACACTCATTTTTATTTCATTTAGAATGCTTGATATATAAAAATTTGCCAGTGCACTATTGCAGCTTAACTGCTAAGGCAAAACGTCACAGTCTCTACTTTTCTATCAGGAACAACATTCACAGGCACTTACTGTTGTACTTCTGCTCCATTTTCATTTCATGTGAAGTAGCTGGAAAGGCTGCATACAGACATCTCAGTATAATTAGCTTAAGAATTATAGTAACTGCATTTTCTTTCAGGGAAAATAATATTTTCTTTATATGGCAGCATTTTTAAAAATCTGCAAAACAAACTGGCATGCCAAATTTCATTGTAGAACATTTCAGGTGAGATATGAAAGCTCTGTTCATAGCATTCTATCTGCGATAGCCCATTTATGCATATAAGTCACCAGTTAATGAATATAAATGTGTCCTATCAATCTTTCTGCATTAGAAATCACCAGAGCTGTCAGACTGGCAGAAAGAGAGTCTTAGATTTTGTGTTTAGGAAAAGGAATATTAAGGTAAGCGTAGTTTTGATACAGGAACTGACATGTAACACCATTCCTAACTATACAGTCGCCCCTCCATTTTCGCGGACTTCAAGTCTACGTCCGTTGCCCCTTCTCAGACAGTGAACAAGGGGACAAAATGGGGCGCACACCTATACGCAGCCCCGCACATGTGCTACAGGCGTGAGCACCATTATTTTCAATGGGGCTTGAATATTTTCGTGGGAGAGGGGTCCGGAACGGATCTCTCGTGAATTGGGAGGGGCTACTGTAAAGTGACAACATAAGCTGGCAAGGCTTGTAAAATAAAGCAATCCTTCTGGAGGCTAAACATGATTTAAACTATAGGCCAAGTTATACTGTATGGAAGGTTTCATGAGTGATTATATTTATTAATATTTTTATTAAGCAGAATGCAGTTTTAAAATGTGCAACTGAGTACTGTCACAATTTGCCAGACTTCAAGTACTCTTAAAATAGAACTAGCAAAAACAAATGGCTTTGACATGTCAGAATGGCCTTCTTAGTGTGATATTAAAAACCCTACAGGCAATCTTGAGCTGTCAGAACTGGACACATAATCTCTATCCAATGTGAATGAAGATTTAGATTTAGGGACTGCAGGCATGTTTCCTACTTTCTCATAAAGGACTCATCACAGGAGGTGTAGCCATTGATTTGTGTCGGTTGAATCTTGCCAATATTACATTATAAACCTGGCAGATTCTTCTTTTCATCTGATTTCATGGCAGTGAGCACAAAACATTGACATTGAGCCACTGATAATTAATGGAACAGAACCATAATCTGGGGTTGGATTATATATGATTGAAGAGGATTGCCCTACCCCACAGAGGTGGCTCCCGGCTTCAGCCATAGAGGCTCCTTGTTTACCATCTTGCAAGTTTCTGTTCTGGTCTCTTGGCTGCTCTGGATTCAGTGTCTGTTATTCTGCTTGCTTCTTTTCTTGCAGGTTGTTGTTCTGGACTCTGAACTGCTCTAAATGCAACCTTTCCCACTTTGCTGTTCTGTGACCCTTATTATTCCCACTTCAGTTTTGACTAGTTATTTTTGGTTAGCTGGCTTCTTATAGAAGTCTGTCTTTTAATAGGTGCCATTATACTGAAGAGTAACTATGATGTGGCTGAGGAAGTCTTCCACCTAGTGACTGAAGATGGTACTGCACATTGTGACCCATTTAAATTGATTAAAATTTACTAATGCATTTTAAAAACCAAATAATGCTGAGGTACCCTTTGTATCCATGCCAAGTTTCAGGCATCTGGGTTTCCTGACAATGGAACTATAATGGAGACACATATACTTTTATTATTATAGATTGATATTGATAAAGTTGGATAAAGCTTATTCCATAATTAATTTATTAGTGTTTAAGGTGCCATAAGTTTCTTTGTTTTTGCTGCAAAAAAACTAACACAGTTAACTCTCTTGAAACATAAACAAAATAATTTCTTAGGGAATGTCAGGAATGTATCACTTGGAAGACAAGGGCAGGATTCATCTGGTCATTCTGGGAAGAATTATTCTCAGATTCATTCTGTAGGTACTCTGAGCAGCAAAACAGATTTTTATGAGCTCCAGTTCTGTCTAATAATTCCAGTAGCAATCCACTCTTCTTCTTCTCATTATTCACAATTTTAACCATGCTGGAGAGAACCTGTTTTCACTCTTCCACTGAAAAGATACAAAAATAATGGCTTAGAGCTTCTAGATACCTTCGTGAAATATTTTTAAATATTTCAGTACTAACATTGAGTTCCCAGAGGCCAGCATCTTTTTCCTGAGCATTTGCCAATTCACTGAAGGACAGAAATAGTAAACACAGTACCTACAAACTCTCCAATAGGGCACTCTAAGTAAAAGCTGACTTGAAATAATTACAGCATCAGAACAAGAAAACACTATTTGCTTAATTTTTTTTCCTGTGAATGAAAATCTAACATGAAGTTAAGTGCACTCAAAACCTAATTCATTAAGTCCCATTCTTGCTGTGTTTCTCCCAAAGTAAAAATAATGCATACCTAAAATTTTGTAAGGATCATTATGAGTCTGTTTTTTAAAAGCATTGTTTCAAAACGAACCTACCATAAGCTGCACATTTAAGGACTGACGATGCAGTCCTGTAAACTCTTTTGTGAATGTTTGGCACTTTTCAGGGATCCTTCCACTAGATTTCTGACTTCATGATAGCAGAAAGGTGGCAACATAGAAAGATTAATTCTGGCTGACTTGTAATAAGTGCTGGCATTTTTGCTTTCCACCTTTATTCTGGTGAGGGTTTATGGATCTGTATTATATTGTAAAGCTATATAAAATGTAAGCTGTTTGTACATAATTGCAATTTCAACTATAGCATTGCATATTTCTTTAAGCATAACAGATTATAATGTGGAGCATTAATGTGCTCTCTGCTCTTACTTTTACTCTCTTAAGTACCATAACAGTCTAATTGGGTTTGGGATGCTAACCTAAACCGTGATCAAAGATAGCACTTTAAGTACTTGTAGTCACTTTTCTTCTTACTATATGGAGCACCGCACTTTTATAAATACTACTAGCACTGAGTTTTAAACATACTGTTTTTCCCACCCCATTTTTTGTAGTCTTTACAGGGTGTATGTTTAAAATAGGTGGTGGCTGGACGAAGATAGTTTTTCATTAATATGGCCATTGCTTGGTGCCTAAATCAGTCATATATTTAGGAATTTTATAAATTGATTAAAGGTGGGCGGGCAGTAGTGAATCCAAACTATATTTTGTATCTTTAACAAATCCTAAATTCCTGACATCTAGACAAATCTAATATAAAAAAAGAAATCTAGCATGGGCATATATGTGTGCATAGATGAATAGGCTTTCAAAAACACCAAAGACACCAGGACAAATGTAAAGGCCAAGAAGAGCACAAAATCTTATATTTAAAACTGAAATATTAAAACTTTGCATTAGCTTAACAGTATGAAGTAATGTGATTTCAAATGCAGAAATATATATATTTCTGTATATTTGATGATAAGAGTTTTTATTGTGGGGGATTACCATGGATAGGGAAGAAAGCAGAGAGAGAACAATAGAAAATTAGTTTTACTGTCTGCATCTAGAGCAGTAATGGTGAACCTTTTAGGCTCCGAGTGCCCAAACTGAACAGCCTTCCTGTACCAGGAGTTCCCCTGTGCTGGAGCTGGGTCTTCTGGGGGGAACAGGACTTCGGGGGTGGGACGTCCAAGGCGGTACTTCTCTCCCCCCCCCCCCCCCCGCACCCTCTTGGGCCTTCAGCTGCCTCTCCAGAGGCACCTGAAGGCCTGGGAGGAGGAGAAACAGGCATGTGCCTGTTCTTCCTCCCCCTCTGCACCTTCCTGGGCTTTCAGCTGCTGCTCCAGAGGTAGCTGAAGACCTGGGATGGCCGGGAGGAGGAGGAGGAACAGGCGCCCACCTTTTCCTCTTCTTCCCCACTCCGTGTGCCAGGGAAAATGACTTTGTGTGCCATCTCTGGCACATGTGCCATAGGTTTGTCAACATGGATCTAGAGTATGCAGACACTCCCTAAGTCATTGTGGTAAATTATAGTACCCATGCCTGCAAATTAGTCTGACGTATTATTATAGTTTCAACCATTTTTTTAAAAGCAGGATAAAACTGAAATGCATCTAAATGGACAGATATAGCAATTGCTACGTGTACTGCTGCATTTTAGGAGTACTCTTAGCTTATGGAGAGTTCAATAAAGATGGAAGATGGTTTCTGCACAGTTGCCATTATTAAATTTCTGTTGCCAGGTTTCCTTCATGCTGCTTAACCAAGTAACTGTTAAGACCTGGGCAGGTCTCAAAAAAGTAAATCAAAGGCCTACATCCAAAATGGGACCTCCACATTGGACTGTTTCCATCAATGGAATTGAGAGTGTGCTATTTCCCTTCCCCAGTGTAACCTCCTGTGTCCCCCAAAAACATTCTCAGAGGGCTGGAAAATCCTCCAGGGCTGGTGTTTGGGTGGCATTATGGCTGCAGAGGAGAGGAAAGAAGAAACAATTTATGTCACCTTCTAGTGCCTGCACACTATTGAATTTAGGCCAATTTGTGAAGATAGTTAACCTGTGAATAGAACTGGTATCTAGATGTCAGTCTATAAATTGTAATGAGATTATTTGTAGAAAACCCCAAAATACTCTTACTCATTAAAGTGAATCCCACACCCTAATCTGGATAGCACACCGCATATACAGAAGCTGGCTTTTGTGTGTGTATCCCTTGTTAGACTGGGAACAATACACTGAAAGAGGAGTTAGAAAGCACCATTCATGATAGCATCCCACTTTTGAGACTGCCATATACAGTTCCTGCCATTGTGTCAGGACTCCCTGATGAAGTAGTTGATGTTAAAACATCAATCAGGGACAAGGAGCCCAAATGGAAAGTGCATTGATGGATGCATTGCTCATACAATGTTTAAGCAGGCCCTGTATCATGTACTAAGTCTAAACTAATAGTTGAATTTTGTACAGCCCATTTTCATAGCCGAAATGATCCTGAACAAGCTTTAAGAACCTAAGCATTTCTATTTGGATGACAATATTGGCTTTGGTCATATTAATTTGACTGTAGCAGAACAATCAGAACAATCCTTACGTATGAATGATTTCTTCCAAATCTCTGGACATTCTATTGTAGGAATGTCAGTTTCTACCTTAACAGAAAAATAACCTAAACATATTTATTCATAGTAGCTGACATAATTAGTCCCTTAGCTAACTGTGATAATACAAATATACAATATATGTAAGTATATGAGGAGGAGCTTTCTAGCTTCGAACATCTGTGTAAAATCTGGTAGAAAACTTGCAGTTTATCCCTCCCCCCAAACTAACATACAAAGAAAGAAAGAAAAGAAAACTTACAGTGTGGTAAACAAATAAATTAAGGTCATGCATTTAATTTAAAAGGTAGGGTCCAAAGGGCCACATATGATATTCTTTACAGCCCACATGCCCTGCCTTCCTACTGCAACTTCCTTAAGTTTTTCCTAAAGCAAGGGACACTACAGGGCTGCATCCAGAAAGGTGCATGTTTGAGCCTCTTTGGATCCAAGACAGTTTAATCCAGCCCATTTTGCCAGCCTAGTTTTGTGGATTTTATCTATAGTAAGTAAAACAGTCTGCAGGTTGTATTTTATTTTAAACATTTCATAGACGATAACCTAAAAAGGGTTGGTGTTTTTCTTTAGCTAGATCTCTCCGACCCACCCACCCATTTTTCTTCTAACCTGCAGTTAAAATATTCATGTAAAAATATTTGTAAGGAATAATGTGTTGCTTTATTAAAAGATCAGAATGAAATTGTAATGGCACGCAGGTAGTGTTTAACAATAGTCAATTGTGATTTTCTTTTTCTTTTCAACAGCATGTGTAGTCATTTTACTTACATTTTTAATATTCTTCCATAAATATGTAAAGGTATTTTCACAACTGCACCTATAATCAGAGTACAGCATTACAGCAGTCAGATTAATCAAAATCATGTGCATAGCAGGTAACAGTTTATCCTCTGTGTGTATTCCTTCCCAATGGTACTATATTTAAGTAGGATATTCTTAACCAAAAGGTGTGTTAAAAGTCATGGCATGAAAAATCGTAAATGTAAATGAGTACATGTAATGCTAATTAAAGGAATTCTTAAACTTATGTGATGCTTAATATTTTCCTTAGAAAGTTTTGTTTTAAAGGTAGATCACTGTTCTGAAGGATGTTGGTCCTATGGAATAAAAATAATGGAAATTAAATGCATGTGTTACAATTGTAGACATGGTAAAGAATTAAATGTGAACTTACTGTACAATACTGACTCTGTTTTCAAACAATCTGTTTTGCTGTTCTATTGTTAACATATATTTAAAAAAGCAAATGTACTGTTATTTAGCACTTTTTTTCCTATGTACCCTGTTCTTTCACTATACTAGAGGTATGAAAAGGCATAGGTGTGGAATATGTAATCATGCCTGCATGAATACTTTAGGGTTTGTGCTTTTCTTGATGTGCAAGACTGGGCTCTGTAGGCATCGTAAGTGCAAAACTCTTTTGGCTTATACCGTTATATTATAGAATATCAGAACTGTTTAAAGCCAACTTAAAATTCAGGGTCTCTTTACATGATCTCCATTCTAAAAGATAAGTAATGGCAATTGAGAAGCAACATATGTCTTAAGACAGGTAATTTGTAGGAGCATTTATTTGAACCATTAAACTCTTTCCTTGTAATGAACTAATTTATGTCTTTTAACATGTTTAAAAAGGGGGTATTTATGTCACATCCCCACACACACCATTAAACAATTGCATATTTGAAAAAAGATATGTTATGTTGAAGATATGTTTTGCATGCAAACAGCATCCTAGTTGTGTTACCAGAAACGACTGCTTTGCCTTTGTAGTTATATGCAGTGGAGAACATCATACATATAATAAAGTGGACTTGAGCATTAAAAGCATACCCTGAGACATTGCTAAGTATAAATTTCACAGTGAATTAACAGAATTCTATTAGAAGAATTAGAGAGCAATAGATGAAATACAGCATAATTTAAAAAGCAATCCAGCCATGCTGCAAAACTTTTGGAATTACTGCTTTAAAAAAAGAGATGGACTTCAAAGGTTATGTTATGTGGGGAGCGGGGAGACATATCTTGTGGTAGAGTTTTCAGCTAGTATAAACACACAGTTGATATGATAGGAGTTAAAAAGAATCAAAGCAGTGAGATAAAAGGGACTGCAATAGATGACACGAAGTCAGAGGGCAATGGAAGTCAAGGTGTTAAATAAGATAGTGTCAGATTAAAAGAGAGGTATTGGCTCTCATAGGATAAAAGGGAAAAGGGGGAATGATATGAAGAGTGTGGGAACAGTAGGTGAAAGAATGAAGCAAGGAACATTACAGTTATGACAGAAGCACTGTAAAAATATGAGTCCAGTCCAAATGTCACCTTCAAGCCATGGAAGGCTTTTGATCCACTGAAGAGTCCCTGCTGGCAGAAGAGGGTCAGGCATCCTTTGGCAGTTGCTATCTCCCACATCATTCACCCAACTCTCCAGATAATATTTTCAGAGGGCACAAGGAGCTGCAAGAGGAACTGGCAAAAGCAACTCTATTCCCCCTTCAGCCAGCAGAAGCATCCCCACTAAAACTGCTCTGGGGTGAGACCTGAAGGAGGGAGGACAGTGTGGATCCAAACTTATGGCTCATATTCTGAGTCCAGTTGTCTAAGTTTTCATCAATTGCCTGACTAGTATTTGCAAGAATAGAGTTTTTCAAAATGGTGGCTGCTAGTGTGGTAAAGTGGTTTTAAATATTGGGCTATAACTGGAGATCAGGGTTCAATTCCCCATTCAGATATGGAAACCCACTGGGTGATTTTGGGCTAGTCACTCACTCTCAGCCCCAGAACCATGATAGGTTTCCCTCAGGGTTGCCTAAGTCAGAAATGACTTGAAAGTGCACACAACAACAACAAAAACAAAAACAACATGATTTGCTCTGTATACCAAAAGCTAAAAACTTTATACCCAAATATTAAAACTATTTGGTAGCCTGCACCATGTTGATACAAGTTTATTACTGCTTGCAGGCCTCCCTTCAGTTCTATGTTTTTTCAGTTTCATAATCTTGTAACAATAAAACACCAGATAAAGCTAGGATTGGGTAAAATTGGCTGTCTACAATTCAATAGTTATTCCCTTTAATTATTTTTCTCACTTTTAATGTATTTTCTAAAAGACAACTATTTTATATTGATTCCAACCAGTCATACAGTGCTTGGAATTTTTTGCTGTTGAGGCCATGTAAACAAAAGACCCTGAATTTCAAAGAAGGATGAAGTAAGCCAGTCAACAAAGTCCCTGTGCTACTCTCAAAATGCTTCTAAAATCTCCAGCATACTCTAGTATTAACAGGGTGTTCAGATGTGACTTGTCATGTACTGTACTCAAAGGTTCATTGATCAGTGACTGTATTGTACTGTATGAATAATCATGAATTGCCTTGTATTGTTTATACTAAGACTGTACCACACAGATTTCCATGTTACAAGTTTGTCAGCAATGCATGTTGCCAGTTAGGTCCTAAAACTATGTGGTGCTAACTCTTCCATATCCAATGGTGCTTTTGTGGATGCTAACTGCTGACATGCTGGGTGGGGCGAAGGCTTGACGTTGAAAAGTGTCTCATCTGCTCGTAAAATTAAAAAAAAAAACCATGATTTAAACTTGAATTGTTTCACAGTACCATTGACAATCCAGTGTTTTGTATGTACTGGTATACTTTTTAATTGGATTCTTCAACTGATTCTTCAAAAAGCAGCTCTCTCACATTCCTCCAGATAACAGTTTCTTTATTTTGACTGTCAGCCGTTGTTTGTCCCTCTGTCTATTTGAAGCTTGCAAAAACTGGACCTGCTTATATATTTTGAAAATCCGTCATATACCTTGCATCTCTGATTCAGTCACAGTATGGACCGGGCCTGGACCTCACCATTGAAAAACCTTTACTACAACAGGACCTTGTAAATTCTAAATTAATTTTGATCATTTTGCTTTTAACGAACAATAGGGTCACACACATTACATAGTCAAGTATAGCTTTTGTCATGAAGTATGTTGTCAAAAGGGAGCTGCAGCCAACCATGATCTCCTGACTAGTGTACTTGTATGATATGTATGCGTATTGCATTCCTGCTTAACATTTTTAGATATACTCTTAAGGGCATCTTAAGTGTACATCTAAAAATATATGTGAAGTGTCCCACAGTAAAAGACAGAAAATTATCAAAGTGTTTTCTGAAGACATTTTAATCAGTTCAGAACCACACAGCTACATCATTCTCTGAATGAGGTGAAATGGAAGAAAAGCTGAATTTTCAATGCAATTGAATTCACTTCATTTCAAGCTATGTGGTTTAATGCTTCTTTCATCCACTTATATAAAAAGCTGCACAAATCTGTGCATGCTACATTCCTACTTGCTTTATCGTTTAAACATGTAAAAAGAGCAATATTGAAAATTTCTCTAATAATTTCAGATGTAATGATTTGAGCCATTGGTGAGCAATTGCTATAGACCTAAAAAGTTCATTTTCTTGCAGAGTTTACCTGTATAAAGGACTGGATTACTCCTTTATGCAGTACTGCTCTGTTGTAGCGCAAAATTAGAATACTTAAATAAAAACCTCAGAATTGTTCTTGTTTATTGAAATGCCATAGTACTCCCACTTCCCATTCTACTTAGAAATATTCTGGAGCTGGTCTGTCAGTTGACAAGACTAGCATACCGCTGGCTTTGTTTTGAAATGCAGGGAGACAACACAAAGCTTTGTGAATGGTGAGGCAGGGAAAAGGTGGAGGCTGATCCATAACCCTAGATGAAGAAAGAAATATATTGCAGCCCATATATAAAACAACTTCTGAAATCATTGCATTACTCTGGAAAGCAGTTGTGGAGACCTACTGTAGATGGCTGTAGCAGAATCCTGCACTATGGAGTTTCTGGCTGTAGGTGCAATGTGTGTATCTCATGTGGAAAAGGACTCTCTAAACATGGTAAACTAACACAGGATAGAAGCATGCTACATCTTTCTTTGTGATGAGCTTGTTTAATACCTGTTGAAAGTTAGCAGTCAAACTATAGTACTTCATCTACTTGCAGTCTTAAATTATACTGTCCAGAACTCTTTATCACATACAGAAAAGAGGGTTCCTTATTTTGTGAAAAGTGATGCCCAGTCATACAAGTAAGGAAGACAGTAAACTATAGAGAAGTGAAACTGACTAGATATTAGCACTTTACAAAACGTTTATATTTCCTCTTTCAGTGACCTTGCTAAAGATGTGACTCTTTTTTT
>CM034703.1:127372413-127393087 GCA_020142125.1 Phrynosoma platyrhinos | reverse complement strand
TCTGAGAAAAACCTCTTTGTTGGAATGCAGCTTTTCCCAACCTGAGTGTTTTTCAAAGTTGGCACTTCTGGATAGCAAGCTCTCCCCATGACCAAGATGAAATCTGTAGCTATTCCCAGAATACCCTACAAACATTAGCCTGTGCCATTTAGGATCACCCTTTTTTCTGAGACTAGCAGGTACATACACATTTGCATACTGCACCAACAGTGTAAAGAGTAAATCACAAATGACAGCAACAGAATTAGTGCCACTCACTCACAACCTGATGAACTCCTCAGCGAAGACGAAGCAGCCTGGACAACCATAACCTTTGCCAAGCAATTGAGTGCGCAGACAAAATCTTCGGAAGCTTTCTTCACTTCGCAGAGAAAAACACCTGGCAACCTTGGCGCTGTCTGGCTGCTTTGGAATGCATTCCTCCCTGCTTCTGATGAAACAGACTGAAGACAGGTTTAATTCCAAAGAGGCACTTTTATTCTTTAGTTGCAATATGTACAAAATTATATACAGTCACCACCGATGAATTACAATCCACACATAATAATCCACATGCTGTGGTCTCGGGTTTTTTTTATAGACACTTGCCATGCGACCTATAAGTCCAGCCTCTTCCTGTGACTTCTTCCTGTGTCACTTGTTGTCCCCCAAACATGATGACATAATGTGTTTACACTTGGTCTATGTGCTCTCTGGCACATCCTGACCTTGGACACTGTTAAGATATTTTGAGTCCCAGCTGCAAACAACTTTCCCAGCTAGCAAGCTGTAAAGTGATCTGTAGTACCCTTTGTCACTTTCCCACATCCGGACATTTAAATTCAGGTTACAAATCCCAACAGAATCTAGTTTTAACCAGAAAGTAACTTGCAAATTAAGGAATAGGGTTGGAAAAGAAACAGAAGGCTTGAGAGCTGAAAATATTAAGGTAGAACCCCCATAGAACCCCCAATGGCAAGGTATGCTGGTTCTGTGAGCAGGCATGGTGTATGTAAGATTGTACTACATGTTTGACTTTATATTTGCAAAACATCACAATCCTCTGTCACTTTTGTCATCTGATGGTTTTTACAGGGATAATGAGATGTATAGATTGGGATTTCAGTGACAATTGTAATCGCATGAGGATTGATTACAGTCGTCCCTCCGTTTTTGCGAACTTGAAATCCATGACCCTCGCTTATCCTCAATGGACGAACAGAGGGGCATAAATGGAGCGCGTGCCCATGGGCTTACCCCCATGGACAAGCACCTCCATTCAAGCCAATAAGGTTTGAATATTTGCATTTTCCCTTTTTCACAAGGTGGGTCTAGAACGGATCCCTGTGAAAAAGGAGGGGTGACTGTAGTTTCTAATTTCTATGTTTTTAGAATGGCTTTTCCATGTTTTTGGTAATGACTTGCTTTAAAATTCATACAAGCAGGAGTAACAATTATTCAAATCTGTTTGGACTGAGTTGTGAATTCCACAAAGTGCTATCTTGGGAATGCAGCTCTCTTTCTCTCTGCTTTTGGAAGGATTATTAATAAAGATTGGATTGTAGGAGAGACATGCTATGTGGTGCAGTAGTATAGGGATAGGTGAGGGTGATTGATTGCATCCTGGCCTTAGTGTTTTGAGCAGGCAACTTAATTATGCATTTTATTTATTTATTTATTGCCAGTACTCCCTCCCGGCACACACATTTATAGCTACGTTGTTCCAAAGTTCAGGCAGCTTTCAATTAGATATTAATACAGTCAGCCCTCGGTATCTGTGGAGAGTCCGTTCTGGACCCCCCACGGATACCAAAATCCACGGATGCTCAAGTCTGCATTGTCATCAATGGCAGTGTGGTCATGTGCCGTGCCACCATTGGGGACAAAGGGACTCGTCCTTCCTTCCTCCTTCCAGCTTTTATCAGCGGCAGGCCACCAGGCGGCTGTGGAGAGAAGGAAGAATTTGGCCAGCCCTATCAACATTCAGTAGGGATGAAGCACACATCATCCAATTGGATTCAAGCTGGGAGTGTATAAAAGGCTAGGCAGAATTCTTCGGTGGGGGTTAGAGTTAAGGAAATAGTTGGAGTTGGGGGTACAGTGTTAGAGTTAAGGATATAGTTAACCTTGGTGGCTGTTTTAAAACTAGGTTTAAGAAAGTACCCTAAAGGGAATGTATGGATGCTAGGGAAAGTTAAACACTGTTCTCGAAAGAGAAGTGTTCAAAGTAAAAGGGAAAGTACAATTCATAAATAGGTGTATAAAACCAAGTGTTGTGAAGTTAATATAACCATGAATGCATCAAATAAGCAAAACAAGACTATGAAGTATTAAATGTTTATAACCATCTCATGTCAATGATACTTTGTGTAAATAAACTTTCAAATAAAATCTTTATTCATTGTTTCAACAAAGTCTCTGAAACTTTATAGCAGAAACATGCTGCCAACTTTTAAAAGGAAAGTTTGGGTTAAGCCCTTAAAAAAGGTACAATAGGGGAACATCATCACAAACTGGTGGCAGTAGTGGGATAACAAAACCCAGTGTGTGTGGCACATCTTCACAGTTTGGTGGCAGTGGTGGGATAACAAAACCCATTGAGTTGCCACAAGAGTAAAAATAGGTGGGTGAGTAGGGCTCACCTTCACAGCGGTCACCTCCGCTGCTGCTTCCTCTTCCTTCTCATGCTTATCCCTCTTCCTCCTTCTCCTCCCACCTCCTCCTCTGCCTCCTCCTCCCACCTCTTCTTCCTGCCTCTTCCTCCTCCTCCTCCTCCTCTGCTGCTGCCTCACTGCGGGTTTGCTGTCCACGGATGCTTGAATCCGCAGATGGCAAGTCTGTGGATACAGAGAGCAGACTGTAGATCAGTGCAATAACCAGTGCATTGAATGTTTCCACAAAAACATTGCAGTGGTATTTGATTTTAGACTTAGTTTTGTGTGGTTATATAAATGGAGAGGGAGATGACTTGTGGATATTTTCCCCCCTGAAATTTGGTTAAAACCTGAAGGTTATTTTCTGTGGTTTGTGTGTAAATCTAAATCTTAATAAATCCAGCTAGTAACATTCTTGCAATGTTTTTACATTTGCAGGTATATATATATGAATATAACGAGCTTTTAGTGCCTGTGAAAAAACCTAGGCAATGCCTGCCGTATTGTGTAATAAAAGTTAAATGTGTTAATCAGAAGATGTGGGCTGGCTCTACTGTAACACCTTTGAATTGTAGACCGAAAAGATTGCCTAAATATGTGGGTAAGCTACATTTATTAATGACATCCCATAATCTTACCTTAATATTCTCATTATTTCACCTGTCTCCTGCCATCCCTGTATTTTATGTGATAGTTGTCTGGAATAGTGTTTTGTGTCTGGCCACCGAGTTCAAATTCATGTTTTATATGACGCATAGTTTCCTCAAGTCTCTGCTTTACAACCCACTCTGCTTGTACTTGTTTTCTACAACTCCTTTTAGCACACTCTCCTGCTTACTCAATTTTTTCTCCCTTCTCTTTTTACTACCAGTGTCTGTGCCTACTGTCTGTTCTTGGCTATTCTTGCTACTATTCAGTTCTGGATCCTCTGCTTATAGACTGGAGCTCTCTAATGCTGCTGACATGTTTCTGCTAGGAGGTGGCTCACAGTAATAGGTATCAGTGAGTGGGAGAGAATTGAGCAGAATTTGGAAGCAGGAGTGAGCAGAGAATACAATCTTCAGTGAAGGATTTAGCAAGATGATCCTATGGGCATCCCCCTCTGGGTTGCTTGCTGCCACCTCCAGAGCCCATTCTTCTTCTCTCTTATTGTTTTCCACCCAGTTAGCAGATTTATATGTTTAGGGATGAAAAAAGCGGGAATAAGCAATGAGGGGGTTACAGTTGGTAACAAGGGTGTCTGGGCCCTCTCTAAAATTCTATGAAAGAGGTAGGATGATTGTACAATAAAAACCTCACCTGATGCACCAAGAAGCTATTGTGCTTCATTGTCTTGGGGAGTGGTTGTGGCAGATACCTAACGTTGAGTGGACTATGAAATTGCTACCACTATTTGGGGAACCGAGAGACAACAATCTCAACCTGATTACTTCAGAATTTAAGAGCTAGTGGAAAGCAAAGGGAGAACTTTCAGGGGCTCTGCAACCCAAAAAGGGAAACGGGAAATCTGCAGGGAGCACAAGGAGTGTGATGCATAGGGGCCTACCAACTCATAAGGGCCTAGTCACTTCTGCTACATTTCCCAACACAGCTTTATCTTTGGGTGTCTCGTCTTTTGCTTGTCTCTCTATACCCTGCAGTTAGGGGGCAAAGCAATCAATGGGAGGCAGGGGTGAAGCTGTGGCTGGCAAAGAGGAGGAGCAGGAGCAGCTGCTGGGAACTCCCTGTTTTCAGCCCTTTGTCATCTGTCCTTCAGTTTTTTTTTTCCCTCAGATTTTTATCACTTAAGTTCTTCTGCTGTAGTGAAAGACTATGTAAGAAAAGAACTTTTGCAGATGGGAAGGGAGGTGAGATGAAACAATTAAGATGATGAAAATCACTCAGCTTGCAGGAGGAAAAGAAGCATATGGATAATGTTTGGTATGACATGCCCTCTCCCTCCACCCACCTCCTTGCATTTTCTGCTCAGTTAAAAAAGAAACGATGGGCAAATATTTGGCAAAGAAACTGTCCCTGCTGTAGGATGAATTACAATGGCCCACAGGTTAGGGGAAAATAATGCAGAAATCTAATGGATTCGGATGGATGTACCTTTGAGTAAGGAAAGGTGGGTGCCATTCTGGATCCAAATCTAGTTCCTTGGTGAGCAGTAGAGATTTTGGAGTGGATTGATGAAAACTAGTGAGCTTAGCTTCTCTGGGGAAGAAACTACACATCTTACTCCTCCCTTGAGTCACAGTGTCAGCCCTTCTTTCACTGTTCTGTTCTAGACCTTGGTGTAGTTCCAGGCCTCCCTAAGATTCTCTTTAATGCTGAACACATGTTACATGTTACTTCTATAAGATTAACTTTGTTGGTGTTCAATGAAACACCAGATTGTGTACATCAGAGAAGCATTCCAGTCCTTTTGCTGATGGCATCATCCCTCAAAGCAGTGACAGAACTGGGCCACTGAACAATTATTTATACCTAGACTATGGGGCGAAGCACACCGGCAGCTTTGAGTGGCCTATGGCCGCTTTAACCCCAGTCAGACCCAAATCGATGTGGGACCAGATGGCCTGCTCTGAAGGAGGGCTGCTGCTGCAATCCCAAAAGAGCCATCAGCAAGGAGTGGATTTCCCCTGCTCTTTCTGCTGTTGGCCTCAAAGCAACTTTGGCTGCTCTGGGGATGTTCATTGTGTGCACACCACAGCCCCAAAGTATCCAGAAGCCACAATTTTTGGTCCGACTATTTCAGGCCAATGCCTGTTAGAACAAACAGATGAACAATATTAAGGTGATAGACACCTAGGGAGATTCTATTCTGTTCATTTTTTCCAGTCAGAATTTCTCCCTTATGGGAAAAAAAGAGCATGGGGGAATGGGGGCAGTTTGATCATTGTGTTGTATAGCTGTTAAAAAGTAAGTGAATTAAACATCTCTACTGAATGTCTATTATGAAAACAGCCTCTGCCCCTCCAAGGACCTTATCACACGGGGGTCTAAAGCAGTCCCATCCCTGCGCCATCCCCGTGCCACCGCGGTTCCTTTTCCCATGCCGATATAGAAAGCAGCATCATTCCGGCATCAGCAAATGTAATTCCCAAAGAAACCGGCATTCAAAAGAATGGGGATGACCCCGGATGATGCCGCAATGGCGCAGGGATGGCGCAGGGATAGATGGGGTTTCTCTACGACGTTGTGTAAAAACACGGGACAACGATCTGCAATGGCGCAGGGATGGCGCCGGGACGGGCGGGGTTTCTCTGCGACGTCGTGTGGAAACACGGGACAAGGATCCGCAATGGCGCAGGGATGGCGCAGGAATGGGACTGCTTTAGACCCCGTGTGATAAGGCCCTAAGTCTTTTCCTTCTTGTTTTATTTTGCCTATTGAACTCTGTTCCTAGGTCTGTTTAATGTTATCTTCCATCCAAATTCAGCAGGATGTTGAGAGTATTCAATAGCTGTGTTGTTTTTTTTTAAATTAACTGTTAATATTAGTCATACCAATACAGACTTGTCTCCATAAGTTTTCTTTGCTTGGATGTTGGAATGTTCATGAACATTATTTGATGGTTCAGGCACTTGGTCATTCTTCAGGGTAATATCACCACTACTGCCACTTGGCTGTACAGTATTACATTAACAACTGTTCATAATAGATTTTGTCATGAATACAGTGCCTTCATCTCTTCCTTTCTATTCACAGGAAGAAGTCTCCCACTGGAAAACTGTACAAGAGTAACAAGGATAGGTAAAAGTAAGCTTATCTATGAACATTTTAGGAAGCCTATAGAAAGCAATGCAGAAGATTTGGAGAACAGCTCCCCTGCAGAAGTTTCTTCTTCCTCTGGAAGAATACAAAATTGGAATGGCTCTCCAATTCAAACCCAGTATAGAAAAACAAAACATAACTCATCTACAAGATGGGATTTAGCAACAAATGAAGTAACACTTCAGCAAACACCTGGAATGGATGTCTTTAGGGATATGAGAGGTGACCACATAGGAAATAAAAAGCCTCTGAATATACATATAGGAGGTTTTGCTGTCTCTGATAGTGCCTTAAGTACCGTAACTACTTCAAGATTGATCAAGGATCCAAGGTTGGCCAGAAGGGAACAAATCTTGGGGGAGCAAAATGGAGAGGGAGCCTCCTGTGAGAATTCACATAGTAAAAAGGACCTGGAATATAACCTGGAAATGGAAATATTTGCTTCTCTTGGCATGCCCTATATTGTACCTGAGGAATCTTTTCTACCTAATTCCAAGCATGCCTTAATTCAAGGGCAATATGTGGAGAAAACAACATGGAAAGGAAGTACTTCAGAAGAGTGTGTTTCACCACCTCTGTTAAACAGTGAACAGGGGTTAGGTAATAGAAACAAAGAAATTCTGGCTTCTCTGAACACTTATACCAGTCCTGCTTTGGAAACCTGTCTAAATCATCATTCTTTCAAATCAAAGGGCAGTGAAAGCAAACATTCAGTTAGACTCATTGGAGACAATATCAGAGGATCAGAAATGCTCTCATCACAACTCAACCCCTATAAAATAGCAGATAATATGTGGCTACCTCAGGATTTTCAGCCTAGCAACAAAGAACATGAATATATAATTGAACCACCTTTCTCTGATGATGATAAATATATATGCAGAAGAAACCCTTATGGTGTGACATCTAACAAAGATAAGATGGAAAGCAGAGAAGTGAGTAGCCAGTTGCATGATGGTGATGAGGATAAGGATAATGACAACAATGATGATAATTACACTTCTGAAATACATTATTCAGATGATCTTGATACAAAATGTGTTGCAAACAATTGTACTTCATCAGAAGGAGAACACAGTGCTGAATTTTACAGTATTGAAGATAGTGCATTGCAGCCTAGCTTTTGTGAAAATACTAATCTTTCTGAAAACATTTTGAGAGAAGTTTGTACTGAAGAGAAATATATCTGTGAAAGATATTCAGATGAAATGAGTACAGAGAATTTTGAACAAAATGAGCTTAAAGCAGTTACACAATCTGAAAAGTCCTATACTGCTGAAGTCAATAAAAAGACTGAACACATATATTCAGCATCTGAAAACTCAAAACCAGCCATAGGTGAAAAGAAAGAATATGTAGTAAACAAATTAAAAGAGAATTCTGTAAAAGAAAGTATTAGCAATATAGATTGTACAGGGTTTTTGAATGAAGATTCTGAAATGTTGAGCAAAACCTTTTTTTGTAAAGAGAATATTCCACAAATATGTGAACAAGTTTTACAGGTTAAATGTGAAGATGTCCAGGATTTTAAAGTTACTAGTGAGACTGAAGATGTATTGGAAGGATATAAGAAGTGTCTTTCAGTACCACAGAAGTCATGTGATGATGAAAACAGGATTGGTGAAGGAGGAGAGTATCATTACTTAGAAATGCGTATGGACTGGGATAATCTGTTTGGAAAACCTAATCTAAACACAAATATTCCAGGAAACCCCTCTGTGGATGAGAATGGAAAAGCATATTTAGATGAGGAAAACTCTGGTGTGGAAAAAAAGGAAACTGACTCATTTAATACATTTGTATGTCCTGATTTAGAAATTACAGTAACCAGCTTATTCCAGTCAAAATTGAAGAAAGAAATGGGGAAATGTGCATCTAAATATCCAGGACGAAAAAAGGGTATTAAATGGTCGAGAGACAAAACGATGGAAAAATATACAGATGATCAGAAAAATTCCAAACTTTATCACACCAACAAAGAATGTTCATCAGAAACATTTTCTTCATTGTCAAAGAGACAATTTAAAAAAATTGTGCAGTCTGAAAGGCATATTAAGAGTATTTTGAATACACTTAACAGGGAAGCATTATTGTGTAAAAATAATTGTCTATCTCGAAGAATAGGTGGAGCATTATTTCACTTAAGAAAAGCTCGAAGGAGAGTTCAGTGTTTAAAAATGGGAGCAAAGACTAGAAAGAAAAAATTAAATGACTCATCAAAATTAAACAAAATCTTATACAATGGAACTTTTGTAACTTCTGGTTGTCTTTCCGATATGCCTTGTGGCAGTGACAGTGTGAGCAATGTAACAGTAACAGAAGTTGAAAGAGTCTCTAACAAATCTACTCTTAATACTGGGACAGCTAATACATCTCTTAATAATGAACACATTATGAATGATGAGCACAGTTCTGTAAAATTCACATCTAGAAATGTTATGAAAGACCAAGTAACTACACTTCTGGCAGATACAAAGCAAAGCTTGACTTCTGAAGATAATAGATGTACAAGTCCCAGTACTGCAAACCATTTGAATCCACCTGTTGTAGGAGAGGAATTAGTTGTCTCTCATTTAGAGGAAAGAAAAAGTGAAGGCATTTCTGATAGGAAAATGGATATAGTTAGATTTGCCACTACAGTTCATACATCTTTGGAATCTTTTGTGGAGGCAGACGTTTTTAAACCAGGTGATACGGCTAGGTTCTCTCCCATTTTTCTTGAGCTTGAAAATGATTTTTCTAATGAAAATGGAGTTATGGAAATACTCCCAGCCAAAGAGAACATAGCCACAACTATTAGCACTGAGATATATTCTGTCCCATCAGCATTTTTGCATGTAGCAGAAGAGAGACATGATGCTAATGTGTGTCAGGTTCAGTTAACTCCTCAAATGTATGATGCTGGATTATTGCTTTTGAATACAAGCTCTAACAATTCATCAAATAAAACTTCAGAGAAGAATTCTGAAAAGATAATAGAATCTGTGACTGGACAGAAGCAAGAGATAGATTCTCACAGTAAAAATATTTTTTTAAAACCAGACAACTCTTGCCCCAATACACTTAGCGAAAAAGCTGGACAGGAATTGTATGCTGCTGAGTATAGGAAATGTACAAAATCTGTCCAAACAACAAATTCCATGAAACAACCAGAAAATAATGCTGAGGTGGCTTCATGCAGTAGTTTTGTACCATCTTCTGTATCCTTGGCAGATAATAATTTGTCTTTGTCATCTCCTAGTTATGCATTACAGGCACATGAAGGGAGGAAAACAGCTTTCTTGAAAAACGAGGAGGATTTTTCAAATATAAAGCAAGGTGTCATAAATAACATTGTGATGAAGCCATTAATTAAGACAGGTTTAGACCAAAAAAACACAACAAATATAACTCAAGTCACACTGTGTAAGGAATCCACATGCAGTCAGACTTCCTCAGACAGTAGGACCAGGCTTGGTTCAAGCTTGCTAATAAGAAATTGTTCAGAACAAGATTTTGAAGCAATTACTGCAATCTCCCCTTCAGCATCTGCCTATTATGATATGTCAACTAAAACAAAACAAAATATTACATCTTCTATGACTGGACTAAATAAAAACACTTTTTCAGATGAACCTTCTAACAACAACACAGACCTTAGTAGTGACTTCAAATCTACACAGATAGGAATTGAATTAAAATCACTTGATTTTAAAATTAAATTATCAGAGATCTTGCGAAAAGCAGATGAAACCTCATCTTTGCAATTGCTACACAAACAGATTACATTTTGTAAGGATATTCTTCCTATATTTGTTGAAGCTTTTCAGAAACAGCAAGGTTGCTCTTTTGAACATGTTCTGGTTTCTAAGGAGATACTTAGGAGTGCTGGAAGAAACCTGCAGCCTTGTCATAAATTAAATCCTTGTGCTATAGAATCATTGGTTGAACTACAAATTGTAATGGAAACAACTGAGTTCATTGAAAATAAAAAAAGACTTATAGAAGGCGAGCCAACTTTCCGAAGCTTGCTTTGGTATGATAATTCCCTCTGTAGTGAGTTGTTTGGTGGGGAGGCAGGTTCACAACAACAGTCAAATTTCTACCCTGCTTTTCAGAGGAGATTAAAATACAGTCCTCTTAATGAGCTGCAAAGCTACCATAAACATCTAGTAGATGTCTTTGAAAACACAAGATGGGAAAATAATTCTTACTATATCTTCTTGAAGTCAAGACGAGAAATAGAAGAATGTGAAGCAGCAATGAAAAGTAATTATAATTCCTCTGATTTTTTTCTTTCTGTCCCATATGTTTGTGGAGCTAACTATGGTGATACTCTAGAAGATTTAGAAGATACAAGAAAAAAAACAATGCATTTAATAAATTTATATAAAAAATTTCCAGGCATTACTTTGAGTGCTGAAAAAGAAGAACATATTTGGTTTATAATGGAGATTATTGCAACAAAGGTAAATTTTATAAGGACCTGTGAAGAGGTTAATATAAAAACATCACTTTTTGGCCTTGAGCATATATTTTTTGATGCAGCTAAAAGTCTTCTTTTGGGAGAGAAAGAGAAATCCATAAGTGGAAATTTAAAAGATGGACAAATGCTCAACAAAGTTGCCTTGCCTAAATTCTATGAAATATATGAACATATGATAGAACACATTACAAAGAAATCAGCACAGCAATTATGTATTCGTGAAAAAACAGATGGACAGCAAAAGGCAAACTGTTGCATTACAAATTCTCTCATATTACCACATGATATTTTTTCTATTAGTGTAATACTGGATGAAGCACAGTCTGCAAACATTGAAAGATTGCAGCAGCTTATTTATAACACTACAGAGCACATGGAAATGCTGAAAAAGTATTTTCAGATGTTACAAGAAGAGGATGACAGTGTCTTGATCACAAAAGAAAACGTATTGGGGTTTTTTAAAAGTGGTGGCATAAACACTGTCATTTTGAAACCAGAAGCTGTTGAGGTTTATACTGAAATGGCAATGATATATGAAACAGTTGTTTACCTGAAAAACTTAATAGCAAGAAAAGTAAATAAGCCAAGATTTCGGAGTTTATTATTTTTTGAATCCTCACTTGCACCTGAACTTTTTCGGTGCCAAGAAAAAATGTCATCTTTTGCTTATCGGAAAGACAACATTTTAGAAAGTATAGAGTCTTCCATTTCTGAACTTCAAGAGGAAATAAATGTTATTTATGACTGTTCAGAGAATTTAAACTGCCTATATGCACTTCATCTTCTCACAAGAGAGCTCGCAGAACTTTCAGAAACTAGAAACCTGCTAAAAACATCTAAATCTCCCATCTCCATGTGTGTGGACCTGATACCGTATACCATATGTTTAAATTATGGAAGTACTGTTTCTGAATTAGACTGCAACTACAATCAGTTTTCTTCACTTCTTGAAAAATTAACATTAGGTGAAAGGAAGGATTTGGGGAAAATGGCACACATTATGAAAATCATGAAAACCATTGAACACATGAAGTTTGTCTGTTCTGAACAGAGAAAATCACCTCTTCTACTAGTTATACATCAGATGATTAAAAACTGGAGAAAAGCATGTCAGCTTAAAAGGCAGGATATGAAAACAAGTGTGGATGACAGTGAAGGACATAACACCAAAGAAAACTGTCAGCATTCCCAAGCTCAGTACAAAAGGCCTGTTAATGTAACTTTAGAAGGCAGCCTCTGTTCATCTGAAGAAAAGAATGATTTCTCCCAGAGTAAAAAGAAAAAGGTGGGTCTATTCAGCACTTCATTATAAAGTATTGTACAGTGATAAAAATTGTATTTGGTTTTAAATGATGTGTCCTGTAGCATCTTCGAGAGCAAACAAAAAGCAGACAAGATTGTAAATCCATCTTTCTTATCATGTACTTTGGATTTGAACTATCAGAAACAAAATTCTTATTTCCCTTATTTATGTTATACAGAACAAAACTTAATAGTTAGAAGTAACAGTGCCATGGGTGTTCATCATTTTTCTTGAAACTTCAAAATGGTACAAACATTGTCTTTCTTGAAAGCTAATAGCATTCCTGATTCATGTTAGTTGTATCTCATTGGATACAAACATTTTATTGTATATGAATGAAATTGATAACAGGGCAGAGAGGACTATTATTTAAAAAACTGAATTTCGGTAATTGCAAAAATTTCTGCAATTGCAGGTGTAAATGGGGCCCCAAAACAGATGGGCCCAAAGTGCCAGCTTCGGGCTGCATTGGGAGCATGACGTTTACACAGCACACGCCCTGAACGTGGCTGGAAGCCGTGCCAAGCTTGCGCCAGCCCAGAACAGCCAGCACAAAAAGGAACAGTGAAAAGTTGAGGATTGCAGGGGTGACCTAGATCAGGCCCCGGGCCCATGCAGTCACCACAGTCCCAGTGCAATTGGGATTGGAATGGCCTCTGGCAACTCCTTTTGCTCTGTCTGCATGACCCCTGGATTAGAAATTGTACACCAGATAATTTTTAAAATATAATCTTGTAAAACCATGATAATACTTTTGATGAGGGCCTTGCTTTAATAATCACTAGGGTAGGCTAGAAAAAAATCATCAGGCAGTTTGCTTTGAAACAAGGTCAAACTGGATTGTCCCAAAGAATCAGACTTTTTATATACTCTCAGAAAGCACAGCATAAATTCACAAAGATTTATCTTCAGATTTCCACCCCTCCTTCCAGGAACCAGTAATTTGCCTTGAAGTAGGATGAGACATGGAAAAGTGAGCATTGCAGGCAGTAGTTGGCAATTCTCAAGCTTTGCCAGAACATATTTTCTTAATGGTGGATCAGACTCCCCCAGTAACTCGTAGTTACATCTCTTGTGGGAAAGAAGGCTCTCCTTCAGCCTGGGGAGTGCTCACTGTTGCCTGCCTATTTTGTATGTCCCAGATGTTCTTGGAGTAGCAGGAAAGAAAATGATCACCGTGATGATCCTGTTTCAGTACTTTTATGAACTGCCCTGTTTCAGTGTTTGCAACATCCTTAGTTAAAAGAATTGAAGAGATTAATGCTTCCTTTATTTCTGCAGTTTTACTCATTTCTTCTTGCAAAATGCTTCAAAACTCCTGTCATTTTTCCAAAACCAGTATCACCACATTATTGAAGAAAAACTGTTGCATATTATGTATATTTTAGCAGCAAGCTATCATCAGCTTTGGCTGAAATAATATTAATTATTCCATCAGGTTGAAAAGAAATAACCTAGCAACTTAGTTTTATTATTTCACTTATTGCCAAAGAATGGCTAACTAATAGTAAAATATCATTAGTTTCTCTCTCTCTCTCTCTCTCTTTGTATTTGATTGAACTATTTTATATCCACCTTTTTGGACCCATAATGCCTATATATATATATATATATATATATATATATATATATATATATATATATTTAACTCTAAATCCAGAAACATCAGCAAGATGAATAGGAGGAAAAATTAAATGAAATCAGATGTTGTAATAGTTGGTTGGTATGCCAATAAAGAGAGCACCAGTTAGGCCTCCCAGTGTAAGGAGTTTCATACTCTGAACTCTTGTCTTGGTCAGATTTTGGGTAACAGAATCCAGACTAGGCCTCTGACAATAGCATTGAGTCACCAACCTCATGTGGGAAAGGTCCAGTTAGTAACCAGCTAAAAGCCAAAAATTACCAGCAATGGATTTGTCTTGGAAACAAACCAGAAGCTTGTATAAATTGAGCAACACAGAATTAATAATATTTGATAAATCCATTTTAAGAGAGAACACAGACTCTTATTTTATAGTAGATGCATTTTATAACAGTTCAGAAAGCCAATCCCATATGCTTTGGTTTCTTTTTCTTTCTTAGGAAAAGGCAGAGTTGGCAAATTGAACAAAAGGAGTTACTGCCTAATTAGCAAATTGCAATATTCAAAGGCAGCGACATCTCAGTCAGAACTTAGAACATGATCCTGGGTAGCCTGTCTTACTCATCAGCAGTATTTCTGTCTTCTGGGATCAGAGAAACTGTAAAACATTTCTTCTTCATGGTATCTGTGCCTCACATTAGGGTTTTGCACTTGCACAGACTTAATTCAGAAATTTCAAAGCTAACCAGATTGGCAGGTAGCCCTGCCCACTTCTGTATAGTGAGCATGCCCAAGCCCACCAATCTAGCTCCATCCTCAGTTCTCTTTCATCCCCCATTAGAGAAACTTCATCTTGGTTGTTCTCCACTAAGCAGCCTCTCGTATACTTTACATTTTTTTTTGTTCTTAGCTTTGGATGTTTATTTCTTTTTCTGTTATTTAAAAAGAGAGAGAGAGAGAGAAGTTCATTATTTCTTTCATTGCTTGGTTGGGCCTTGTTGGGCCCCCCTCACTTCTTACGGCCTCTACATCTTTTTTTAAACTTTGTGATACTTGCTGCCAGAAAGTAGCCCTTTCAGACGGTCATTCCCAGTGTCTTTTTTGTTTGGGAGAGAGTCATGTCATCGAGCATTGTTCAGTGTGCAGATCATTCATTTCTCAAACCTTGAGAAACTGGGCCCAGAGATTGAAGATCCATTGCTGGGAACAGTCCTTGTATCTTGCTGAATGCATGGCCTCTAAGGACCTTCTTACATTGGTCCCAATGTCTTCGCTAGTGAGGATACTGAAGGCTTTGAAGCCTACTTTGAACTTGCCTTGTACTTCGGTACTGACAACATTGACTGCCTCTGCCTCTGCCTCGTCCATCCTGACATTGGTCGGAGTTACTTCAGTTGAAGCTGGTCTTACATACGGTATAGAGTCCATCTCATTCTTGGCTACTCCACTCGTGTCATCTTCCTCCACACAAGAGACCAAAACATCTGCTCCAGCATCTCCGTCGCCTCTTACTGAATGGCCCCAGGAAAAGTGGAGGATATTGGCCCTCATTCTCCACCTTAGGACATTCAGCTGTTTGCTGATGTGGTGGTCCGTATGGCACGGGCTTTGGGCTTACGAATTGAGTCCCCTCCTTGATCTGTTGAAGATACGGTCTTCCAGCTTGTGGACTCTAGACTGATTGCACTGGCTTTGATGCCCCTCCTTCCAGTTTTATCTGTTCCCCAGCCAGTTTCTGGAGACTCTTTATAGGGTTCAGCCTAATCCTTCTCCCTGCCTCTTCACACACCACACACCAAATTCTCTTGTGGTGAAATCATCCCAGTCTAAATCTTCAGACAAGTCACACTCCTCACCTGTGGACAAGGAGGCAGACGACTTGACATATTTGGCTGTAGATTTTATTCCTCAGCCTCTCAGACTGTCAAGGTAGGAAACATGCAGGCTTGCATATCAGCCTATCAAAAGTTCCTCTCAGACAAAATGGCTGCCTTTATTCCTAGCTTGCCTGAAGACCAAAAGGCGGCTGCCTTAACCTTCTACAATGAAACCTTGTTGCTGGTCAGCCAGCAGATCCATTCTATGAGGCATACTGTGGACTGTGCATCTACGGTCACTGCAGGAGCTGTGACACTTAGGTGCTATGTGTGGCTTAGGTCTGCAGACCTCACAGAGGATGCCCATAGGTGAATTGAAGGTTATCTTTTTGAGGGTGAAGGTCTATTCAATTCTAAGATGGATGAGTCTTTAGACCACCTTTGTAAAGCCTGCTTAATTGCCAAAAAGGTGGGTCTCACAGGGCAAAGATGATCACAATGGGCCTTCCAACCTCAGTAATGCCCTAGGTCAATATCATCATCCTTCCCTACATCTAGACCTGCTTCTTCTTTGCCTCAGAGGAGCTCTTCTCAAGCCTCCAGCACCTTCTCTAGACGTCCCATCTGGCTGCAACACTACCAACAGTCGCAGAAATCCTCTTCCAAGAAGTCGTCCTCTGGGAAATCTTGCTTTTGACCTCAACAAAGACATCACTCTAATGCCAGCCAGTCTTTCTAGATCAATCTCAGTTTCCAATCTCCAACTCCCGCTTCTACAATACCTGGCGGAAGATCACCACAGATGCCTGGGTCTTAACCATCATTTGCCTTGGCTACACCATAGAATTTTCAAGTTGCCGCTTTTTTGTCCCACTCCTTCTGTGGCTTTGTAAGACAAAATCACATCTCTCCTCGACAAGGGAGGCATTCAACACATTCTGGACAGGTGCAGACTGGACGGATATTTCTCCAGGTACTTCACAGTGCCAAAGAAGAATGGGGGACTTTGTCCTATCCTCGACCTGAGATGAGTCAACTATTACATCACTCCACGCAAGTTCAAAATGGTAATCCTACAATCCATTCTTCCTTTCCTTTGTTGAGGAGTTTTGTTTGTGTCCATAGACCCGAAGGACGCTTATTTCCACATTGCAATTTGGCCTCATCATTGAAAATATCTCAGGTTCGCCATCGGTGGGGACCTCTACCAGTACACTGTTCTACACTTCAGCCTCTTCAATCAGGGGTCTTCACCAAAGAGTCCTGGTGGCGCAGTGGTTAAATGCCTGTACTGCAGCCACTCACTCACAACATACCAGCTAGGTTGACTCAGCCTGGTATCCTTCCATAGGTTGCTAAAATGAGTACCCAGCTTGTTGGTGGCAATTAGCTTACACTTTGTAAACTGCTTAGTATGTTGATAAGCAGTATAAAATGTACTTGCTACTGCTGTTCACGAAATGCATGGCCATGGTGATCTTTTACCTGCGTGTGCAGGGTATACAGATCTTTCTCTACCTAGACTACTGGCATGTAGTGTTGTCCTCTTGTACCCAGCTCTTCAAAGTTAATCATTTCACTCTGTTGCTCCTCATAGCCCTGGGCTATGAGGTAGTGCCAGACATTGAGCTAAACCTGTGGTCATTAGTTGGCACAGATCAGGAGGGCATGGTGTAGATATGCTTCCCTTCTATTAGTAATGTTTAGAAATCCAGCTTCTGTTTAGTAGGTTGAACAGTAATCAACAGTGTTTGTATTTTCTCTGAATGGTCCACAATGATGTGTGTAAACTTCTAACATTAGGTAACACTGACGAGCTCAGTAGTCGAATAAAATCACAGTTGATCATTACACTTCTGTTTCCCATTGCATAAGATCACTGCTGATGCTACATCTGGAAATGTGAGGTAAAGAGCTAGGATATACCTTTTCCAACTAAGTTGTGCAAAGGAGGGCAGTCGAAATGGTGAAGGATCTAGAAACCATGCTTTATGAGGAGAGACTTAGGGAGCTGGGTATGTTCAGTGTGGAGAAGAGAAGGTTAAGAGGTGATATGATAGCCTTGTTTAAGTATTTAAAGGAGTGTCATATTGAGGATGGAGCAAGCTTGTTTTCTGCTCCAGAGAATAGGACACAGAACAATAGATTCAAACAAGAGTAAAAGACATTCCACCTCAGCATAGGACAGTAAAGCTGTTCAACAGTGTAATACACTCCCTTGGAGGGTGGTGGAGTCTCCTTTAGAGGTTTTTAAACAGAGGCTGGATGGCCATCTATTGGGGGTGCTTTGGTTGTATGATCCTTCATGGCAGGGGGTTGGACTGGATGGCCCTTGTGGTCTCTTCCAACTCTATGGTTTTATGATTCTGAGATGGAATCCCAATAGACCACTGCAACTCCACCTCCCTGACCCCCAGGCCTCGCCTGCTGCTGTACAGGTGGACAAATCCAGGTCAGTGAATGGAAAGATATCACCAATGAGTGCTGGCTGCGTCCCCACTGTTAAAGGAGTCAAAGCTCCAACCTGATGGGCAGCAGAAGTAGGCAGGGTGGGTGGGAAAGCATTCCTATCCTCCATCACTTGTCTGGCTGCAGCTATGTTTTTATTTATATATATAAAAAGAAAGAGTTCCTGGCAGCAGAATGGCTCAGGTACCAAAGAGGCTTGGGGTTACCTTGCCCCTGCAAGCTGCCGAAGCCTCTGTGCCACTCTCGCATGGCTCCAAAGCATCCTGTCACATCTTGATCCCATGAGACATCATCGGACATGTCAGCTGTGCCGTGGCTCTCTGCAGCCCCAACAGCTGCCCCGGATATCATATCCCAGTAGGAAGAATGAAAGAAGAGGTGGGGAGGTAGAGTGGAAGGTAGAAGTCCCATGTTGAACTTCAAACTTTTACCCTTGACTTATACATGGGTCATGACAAATTTCCTAATTTTGATCCCATAATCTGTCCTTGAGGTCGATTTATAGTCAAGTATATACGGTAAATTATTTTTACAAAGAATGGAATCGGTAAAAATCAGAACCAAATAAACTACTCATATCAGAAGGGGGGGGCAGAATCTTAAATCAACTAAAAGGCTTGATGAAAAAAAATCTTAACAGACTGCCAGGAAGCCAACAAAAGGAAGCCACATGAACCTCCCAAATTAGATTTTTTTTACAGTCAAGTCCCTGTGACTAACACTCATTTCTGCATGACAGCCAGTTGAATGTTTGATGGCAATAGTTTGCAGAACAAGAACATGATGATATTCACCACCATATCATATAGCCATATGCTAAGTTATAAACGGGCAGACATCCAACAGAACCAAGATCAGCATATAGCCTCTTTATTAAGAAATCTCTTGAAATATGACTCAGCCTTGGCCTTTCAGTTTTGGAGGTCACAGCCATTGTGTGCTAGATACCTTAACATTTGGGACTTCAAAACCTCTGCTGCTCAAAATTTAGGGACACAATAAAATTTTACCCTTTTTTGTTACCAACATTTTAGGGACTGTTTAAAAAAGCTAAAGTGTGTGTGTGTGATTTATGTAAATGGGGAGAGTTAGGAGATGGGGCTTTGGGATTTATGTAAGTAGTCCATCCCCACTGGAAACCTCTATTACCCCAAACACATCTTGCAGCACAACACACACAGCTGGTAAATTTAGCAAACATTAGGCATAGAATCTACTATGGAGAAGCAGATGTAGGTTGATATCTCTGCTAGAGTCATAACAGATTAATTGAATGCATGTTTTCAATTACATACATAGAGAAAGAAGCTGAGAATCCTGTTTTGATGTAAAAGTTTTTAAATAGATTTAAAATATTTTTTCAATAATTCATAGTATAAGCATACATTAATATTCATGTAGGTAAAGAGCTCACTCCCCCCCCCCCCTTTTAGTGGAGTAATCAAAGAAAGGGGAAAGTACATAGCATTTTTTGTTTGTTTGTTTGTTTGTTTTCTGGAATATTTGAGCAATCACTTCTATTATGATATACTGTGACTTAGTAGTTAAGGCATTGACTCTAATGATTGCAAGGTTGGCAGGTCAGTAGTTCGAGGCCCAGCCACCATATGATGGAGTGAACTGAGCTCTTCTCATACTCCCAGCTTCTGGCAACCTAGCAGTTCAAAAGCTTGGAGTAGTGCAAGTAGATAAAAAGGTATCACTTTGGTGGGAAGGTAACAATGTTCCGTGCAGTCATGATGGCCACATGACCACCAGAGTCGTCTTTGATAACACTGGCTTCCTCAATTTAGTAATGGAGATGAGCACATCCCCCTATAGTCGGATACAACAAGACAATCTTGTCAAAGGGGAAACTTTTACCTTTACCTTTACATGCTCATGTATAAGTCTAGAAATTTTGGTCAAAAATTAACCCCCAAAACCTGGGTTGACATATCCACAGGTCAATGTAAGTACTGTACATTAACTCTTACATATATAAAAAATGAACCATCCCCTTCACTGGGTAGGTAGCATGGCGAAAGGCATAGAGCTGAGTCCATTCCAGGAAAACCTAAAAGAAGCACTGAAACACACCCCTTCTATTCTCTCTACTGAGGTGCCACTCCTGGCCTTTTTGAATACATGGACAGTGGAAATTGCATAAGTGTTGACTTAGCAATTTCAGTAAGTCTGCTGTAGTTCAAGCTACCAACTGGATTTATACCAACGTGTTTCCCAGTTCTTACAGCTGTTGTGTAAATAGCTCTTGACAATCCCTGTGAAAGTCTTTGATGGTATCAAAAACATAAAGTATGTTTGCATACTAACTATCTTTCTAAAAACATTGTTAGAAGCAAACATTCTTCATAATATAAAGTTTATTGTCTGGGGGTACTCTTAGATTCGTCACTTCACATGACGAATCAGGTGAATGCAACGGTCAAGAGTGCCTGTTATCAGCTTCGGCTGATACGCCAGCTGCGCCCTTTCTTGGAAAATAGGGATCTCGAAACTGTGCTACACGCTCTGGTAACCTCACGTCTGGACTTCTGTAACACACTTTACATGGGGCTACCCTTGTGTTTAACTCGGAAACTTCAATTAGTTCAAAGCATGGCAGCCAGGTTACTTACTGGTACATCTAGGAGAGAGCACATTACA
>CM034703.1:127328018-127348064 GCA_020142125.1 Phrynosoma platyrhinos | reverse complement strand
AGCCCCACCCGCTGAGTCACATCTCAAATCTCAAATTAGTTGATTTTTTTCTTACCCATTTTTTTCCTGGTCCAGCTGTCATTACCAATCATCTCTGTTCCAAGGACTCAGACAATAGTTTTGGTGAAAGAACAAAAAGACTTTATTGCAGCCCAAGGACAATATTGATCAGCCAGCGTTAAGGTTGGTACTAAACTTCCCTGCCCTCTTGTCACTATATATAGACTGGAGCCACCTAGCCCCGCCTGTTTGCAATGTAACATTTTGACTTCTGCCTGGTAACTGCAAGGTAACCATTTGATTTCTGCCTGGTAACTGTACTACAACCTTTTGTTTTTATGCCTGTAACTGTAATGTAACCTTTTGATTTCTGCCTGGCAACTGCAGTAAAACTCCTCCCAACTGTTCTTTGAAAACAGTACCAAAACTCATACTCACCTAATACATATAACACAATCCGTCTGTCTATCTATACACACACATATATACAACACAACCAATACAGTTTTTATATATACATTTCCCAACAATCACACGGATTTCTTGGCAACTTTCTTCAGAGGTTTGTCATTGCTTCCCCTGAGGCTAAGAGCATGTGACTTGCGCAAGGTCAACCAGAGTTTTATGGCCAAGCAGGGGATTGAACCCTAGTCTTTACAGTTGTAGTCCAACACTCAGACCACTGCGCCATTTACTGCCCTCTCTGTTCTAACTTTTATATTATATTATTTATTTATTTATTTATTTATTTTATGTAAATTATATCCAGCTTTTTTCTCATGTAGAAAGAAAAGTGCCATCAGTTAGCAGATACCAGCTGTGGGGGTGAGGGGACACACAATACCTGTTCATATTTTCAGTTCTTTAGATTGGTCCAGCCTTGCTATCAGTTAAAGGCAATTGTCATCTCTGGAGCTTCTTTGTGTGTGTTTAAATCATGGTCTTATTTTATATCCTTGAGTCTTTAGCTTGCTTTAAAAAAAAAGATTTAAATATGTATTCCTATAACTCAACATGCTGATCACAGGATCATTTTAATCTTGCAGTGGATTTTCTTCTTGTTTGTATGACTTGACTGAATTCATGCAGTTTAGCTTCATCTAACCAACTTTTTTTGTTTGGTCCCCCTCTCCCCCTCCCTCATGTTATCAGGCTAAAGAAATACTTACAAAAGAGTCCAATGTTCAGGAAGTACGATGTCCTGTTACAGTCTGTGGAGATGTCCATGGTCAATTCCATGACCTTATGGAGCTTTTTAGAATCGGTGGGAAATCACCAGACACAAACTATCTCTTCATGGGAGATTATGTCGATAGAGGCTACTATTCAGTGGAAACTGTGACTCTGCTTGTAGCCCTAAAGGTATGTTTTATAGATATTTAAGGATCAGGGAAGTTAACTTCTAGATTACAGTCATTTTTTTTTCCAAATGTGGGAGCCTTTATGTTACTTAGAACATAACTGATGTACCCAGCTGTTGGACTGTTACATTGTCTGTGTCCTCTGTGGCTAGGTGCGTTACCCAGAGCGCATTACAATTCTACGAGGCAACCATGAAAGCAGACAAATTACACAAGTATATGGTTTCTACGATGAATGTCTACGGAAATATGGAAATGCCAATGTTTGGAAGTATTTCACAGATCTGTTCGACTATCTGCCTCTTACAGCTCTAGTAGATGGACAGGTAATCACTCCCCCCCCCCCCATTTGTGTGATATTACTAGATGCTAGTAAATAACGCTTGCATTCTGTAAAGCTGGTTATCCCAGTTCTAACTGCCGAACATTAATCATGTAAGAAACTGATGAAAAATGATCCATAACTTAATGTGCCAGTGGCCACAAAATGAATCAGTCTTGGAATAATGGTCTCATTTTAAAGGTCATGCAGTACTTTTGTGCTAACCATAGTTAAGAACTCGCATGATCAGCAGTCTAGTATAGATTAAAGCAAAAGCAGCTTCATTTATATACCACTTCATATCACGCTGTACAGTGTCTAAGGGGTTTACAACTGTAACAGTTGGGTACTCATTTTAGCGACCTTGGAAGGATGCAGGCCTAAATCAAGCCTGAGTCCTGGCTAGTATTGAATTCACAACCTTGTGGTTTATGAGTGAGTGGCTGCAGTACAGGCATTTAACCACTGTGCCACCAGGGCTCCTGGTATAAATTTCCATAGAATCATAGAATCATAGAGTTGGAAGAAACCACAAGGGCCATTCAGTCCAACCCCCTGCCATGCAGGAACTCCCAATCAAAGCATCCCCAACAGATGGCTATCCAGCCATGGTTTATTGCTGGCACAAATTATGTCTTGCAAACCATTATCATACCAGTTTGATACCTTGGCTTGACAGCTCCTTGTAAACTACCATACGTAAGCTGATTTAAACTTGGACATCGTAACAAACCATAGTTTGATATTATCTGAATGCAGTTCCAGAAGATAATTCTCAGAAGATAATTAGATGCATGTGTACTATTTTTTAATGTATATGGTGAGTAGGATATTTGATACTGAGCCAGCATAGTGTAGTGGTTTGAGCGCTGGATTGCGACTCTGGAGACCAGGGTTTGAATCCCTGTGCAGCCATTGAAGCAAAGGCTAACTCCCTCTGAACAAATCTGACCAAGAAAAAAAACTGATAGGGTCACCCTAAATTGGAAACAAGTTGAAGGCACACAAATAAATATGTGTTTAAATATTGTTTAAATATTTAAAGGGATGTCATATTGAGGAGGGAACATGCTTGTTTTCTGCCGCCCCAGAAACTAGGACCCGGAACAATAGATGCAAGCTGCAAGAAAAGAGATTCCACCTCAACATTAGGAGGAACTTCCTGACAGTAAGGGCTGTTCAACAGTGGAACACACTCCCTTGGAGTGTTGTGAAGTCTCCTTCCTTGGAGGTCTTTAAGCAGAGGCTGGATGGCCATCTGTCAGGGATGCTTTGATTGGGATTTCCTGCATTGCAGGGGGTTGGACTGGATGGCCCTTGTGGTCTCTTCCAACTCTTCTATGATTCTATGATTCTATGAACAGCAGTGATATTGAATAAACTCCTTAATGTATGTCATAAATAGCAAAAGTGAAACATTAGATATTCTTATGTCTAGTGTTGCTTTATCTAGTAGCATTATGAGATGGGCCTCAGGAAGCCTTTAGTGGCTGCACTCCATTCAGTTCTTCTAATTATAATACATCTACATGGGAGCAACTGGAAGCTTCCACTTCCATTTTAGCTGTCAGTGTTTGGACCAGGACAAACTCTTGACTGATTTTTACCATGGTTAGTGTAAAAAGCCACCTTCATAAATGATGGCTTAAAGTTCACTTGTTTCAGTGTAGTAGGCTGTGATTAATCTTGGCTGAATCTACACAAGCTAAATAGCACATCCTTACCTTGATCTCAATCCTGTTGGAATACACAACATTCTTCTCCTTTTGATCTGAAGACACTTATGCCCAAGAAATTTAAGGCAATTTATTCTGCTGTTTTTGAGAAGAATCGTTTTTTGTTTTTTTAATGTGTGGTTTGACTCCCAAATTGAGTTTACAATTGAATTGAGGGTAGAGGAGGGTGAGGCCAGGTTGGTGGGTGGTCACCTGACCTTGTTTGTATTGGCGTCCAGAAAAGGTGCTGTTGTCTTTCCCCCCTGCTCTGCTGGCTTCACTTTATAGAACACAAATGGAAAAGAAAGCAGAGAGAGGCTATTTGATTAAGTGAATATGCACATGTGTGACAGAAATTTTAAAAACCCTCATATCTGCTGTGGTCATGTGACCACATATAAACTGATATGGTGAACATGTGCATACAGTCCAAAAACAGTCCTTTGCACCAATGTGACTACATAATGGGGGTTCCATGTGGCTTTCTAAACTAATTTCAGTTCGGTTTAAAACAGGTGTGTGTGGCAGTAAAGGGGTCAAACTGGGGCAGGGATATTAGTCAGTGGAGTTGGCACACAGTCCTCATGTAGATTCAGCCCTTAGCAGAATTAAACACATCCAGAAGCCTCTAGTCTCTATCAGCAGAATGTGGAAAGTTGCAAGGTTCACTGCAACTTCTGTTCCTGGCACAAAACCATGATTTTGTGTATGTCCAAATACTCCATTGAAAAAATATGTTTTAGGAGACCTCAGATTCAGAAGATTTTAATTTTTAGTACTAATTTTTTTCTTCTTTCTCAGTTTTAATCCAAGGGGAGATACGTACATACAAGTGCATTGTCTAAATACAAGATGGTACAATAGAGCAACAGTTGATGCTAGATATCAACAAACAAAATTACTCTTTGTTAATCATATAATTTAATCCTGTTTCTATCTCTTCTTCAGATATTCTGTCTCCATGGTGGTCTTTCTCCATCTATAGATACACTGGATCATATCAGAGCTCTTGATCGTCTGCAGGAAGTTCCACATGAAGTAAGAACAATAAGAATGTATTATGCCCTTATTGAAATGTTGGACTTTCAGCCCTTTCCCTTGTTTGAATGCAAGTCCTTAGAAAAACTGGGAGTGGCTAGTGCATCGCCCTTGTTTACTCTTAACTGGGATGAAGTCCTGTAGAACTTGATGGGGCCTTCAGTAGGTGTGTACAGTTTTGTTGTGGAAAAAGAGTTAGTGTGTATGAGAGAGAAACATATAATTTAAATTGGCTGAATTTTAAATACTAATTGTTCTTCAAAAAAAAAAAAGAGTGATGAAAATGTATACTTTGATTATAGTAGGAGAGCCTAGTACCATATTCTGAATCTGATCTTTCTTCATCGTATTCTTTTTATACTACACCCAGAATTAATTATCTAAATAGTGGCCAGTCATTTTATCATGCTCCTCTAATACTTTTTTAGCAGAGATGTTCTGAGAACGGATTGTTATGCACACCTCTCAGTTGAAATGCTTGGCTCATTCAGTTGCCTAGCTGTTTGGTTAACAAAGACAAACCTGGATAATTCAGAACAATTTAGTATTCCTTAACTGTAGAATGGGTGGGCAACTTGTCGCCCTTCACATGTTTTTGGACTAACTCTCACAGCCCTAACCATTGGCTATGATGTCTAATGCTGATGGGAGTTGTAAGCCAAAAACATGAGAGGACTAGGGCTATTTACCTGGTTTAGAAAGTGGCTAGTACATTGCTATTACAGAAAGATTTTTTTCAGAGAAAAAGGGTACATCTACACTCTAGAAGTAATGCAGTTTGATACCATTTTAATTGCCATAGCTCCATCCTGCAGAATCCTGGAATTTGTAGTTTTGTGAGGCACCAGCACTCTTTGGCAGAGAAGGATAATGACCTTGTGAAACTAGAAATCCCATGATGGGATAGAGATACGGCACTTAAAGTGGTGTCAGCCTGCATTATTTCTATAGTGTAGATAAACCCAAAGGGCTGGGAAACTTTTTGGATAAGTCAGGGTTTAATAAATTTGGAAGTAATAGAGCTGTGACCTCCATCCTGCACTATAGTTTGCATTGAGATTTGGCATCTGCTTTGCCTTGCAGAAATTAATTTTCTGCTCACTTTGAATCAAATCTTGGATGTTGGTGTATTGAAAATTGTTGTATTAATTATTTAGAACAGGGGTGAGAATAGTGTAGTCCATGGATTGTATCTTCAGAAGGATCGCATGCGATTCTGGACATCCCCACAGACCCTCCCCACGCCCCCAATATCTCCTGTTTAAAATCTGGCCACTATCATATGGCATTAAACAATAAATATGGCTGATTCAAGTATTCATAGTGTCAATTATGGTCACCAGAGTGGCAGCTGTGACATCCTGGCTGCAGCTCCTAGAGCCAGAAATGGCTTGTGCGGCCTTCCAGGCTATATAGAATGCTCAGCCTCTGCTTTAGAATTTCATATTGTTCCTCTCACCTTGCTTTGAAACTGTGCTGAGCATAGGCTAGAATATTAATCATTGGGCACTAATTCAGGAAGGATCGGGGTCCCAGAGTAGCTCCCCACTTCTCAAACCTTGTAGAAACAGGATGTTGTCAAGGGTCTGGCCCAACCTCATGAGTATTACACACCCCTGACATTGCAGATATTCTGGACACAGAACCAGCTGCAGCTTCCAACTGGCACTGAAACCAGGGATAGGGCTCTGCTTCATCCCTTCCATCCTTCTGCCAAGAAAGGTGGGGAGGGATGAAAGCCATGAGCACAGCCAAGCACTGTTTGCAGGACCATCTCCGAAGCTTTGCTTAGCTTCTAGCAGTGGTAAAAGCCCCCCGTGGTTCCCACCAGTTTTAGAAATAACAGGAGGCATTTGCAACTGGGGAAAGGCATGACGATTAGCTGCTGTTACCTTACCTCTCAGATCAGATCAGAATAATGGAGAATATGTTCTTATTTGGGAGCACACCTGCATGACAAATCCCCAGGGTAGGCTGTGAAGGAGAGGCATAGCAAGACTTTTTGTGGTCAGGTTGGAACTACTTGCAAGATAAGTTAGGCCACAAATCAGAGGGGCCTCCCCTAGTTTAATAATTTTTTTTGCCATAATCAGTTTATGGCATATTTTTATTGGATTAAATCCCAGTAAAGGTCATGTAACAGTGCTGGTGGAAACTGAGCTCCCCCTTCCTCCTTTTTTTCAGTCCCTCCTTCCTGAAAAGATTCTCCCAGGTTTGGAAGTACTCAATGTTTGTACTTGTAACAGCACAAGGCATATCACTATCATGTGCGTGAAAGCCCTACAACGAACTCTGATAGTGTTCAACCACATTTGAGTTGAAAGAATGGGTCTTATAAACTGATGTTGATGTCATCCAAAGTTTGCCAGATGAGTCAGTTCTTGAGATTGTACATTGCTTTTAATGGAAGGGTGTGTGGGTCCTTTAAATAAAACATTGCTTTTGTGTGCACACATCTAAAATTATGTCCAATTGCTTTGCATGCAAGAGCTGATCTTGCAGGATTCTGGCATCCCTCAGCTGTTCTCTTGAATTCTACTTCTTCATTTAACTCTCCAGTTTCTGTTCCTTTCAGGAATGAACTGGTTTTTTTCAGTATCTTGACTTGTCTTTCTGTTGGCTAATTATTTCATTCTAGTTTTAATTTTAATTTCAACTGAACTTTTAGTACCCCTTTATCAGCTTTATCTCTAAGCAGCAGTATTTCTTTTCAGCTTCCTTTTTTGCCTGCTAATATATAAATAAAATGGTGCTCTCTTACACTTTGATATTGAACATCATCTATTGCATACTGAAGACATTTTTCTGCTTTCTTCAAGTTTACTCTTCTTAAAACTGACTTCAGTTCCTCCCCTATCTAGCTTGTTTGATCTGTGTCTGACTGTTGCTGGTAATACAGTCGCCCCTCCGTTTTCGCGGGGATCCGTTCCAGACCCCCCGCTCGTAAAAATGGAAAATCACCAATATTCAAGCCCCATTGGCTTGAATGGTGGCATATGCCTGCATGCACCCCATTTTGTCCATTGTGTCCCTCCCCACCTGCGAATGGGCAAGACCACGGACTCAAAGTCCATGAAAACAGAGGGACGCCTGTACTATCTCTTCCACTTTTTCCTTGGAAGTGTTTTGTTTCTTCTTTTTGTTCTCAAACTTCTGTTGATAAATCCATTTCCTGAGACCTTTAATGCTTTTAATGCATTTTCTCTATTGATACTGTACCTCTTAAACATTCTGGGAAATGTCCAACATTGCAGAAATCAACTTGCTTCTCCATGCAGCGTCCTTTTCCACCCCAAACCCCACCATATTCCACATGGTCCCCAAGACTCCAATGAAGACATGGTTCATACGCAAGCACTGGTGCCCTACTGTAGGCAAACAGAGATAGATCCAACCTCTTGATTTTATTTATGAGATCATTTTCACATTTCTGAAGACAGTGCACATTTTATCCTGCTTTACTACTATAAAGGTTTTTCTGTTATATGCAAAATACAGTTGATTTGAAGATATGCAAGATCTAATACTTGATAGGTTAAATTTTGTTTTAGTTACTTGTTAATTCTTAATCTGTACATACCTATATTCATCCATACATACTTAATTGATTTTGTTTACACTCTACTTTTCTCCCAAAATGAGATTCAAGGCAGTTAAAATGCAATTCAAGGCAGTTTTATTGTTTTTTTTTAACAGGGTCCGATGTGTGATCTCTTGTGGTCTGATCCAGATGATCGTGGTGGCTGGGGAATTTCTCCACGTGGTGCAGGCTACACATTTGGTCAAGATATTTCTGAAACATTTAATCATGCCAATGGGCTTACATTGGTATCTCGTGCTCATCAGCTTGTAATGGAGGTATGATTATTCTGATGTGCCTATTACCTGAGGTTTAAACCTTGAAAGGTGGTTTCTCTCCTAGAAAAAAAAGATTGTATACAGTCTCAGCCCCTGTGCAAGCAGGGATTTAGTGTTCTTCAAGCATAATTAAGTTATTTTTCAAAGTTAGTTACATACTTTTATATGGATTTGTTAATTGTATTTGCTGCTCTCTCTAACAGCCATTCTGGTAATAAGAGGTGGCAAAATACACTTCTGGTTCTACAAGTAGAGCTTTGGATGATTCCTAGTAGATTGGCAATGATTTCTGGCTCCCATTTTTTGAATTGGGAGTAGTATGAATTGCAGTAGAATGACCTGATCCAAATTACACCGGTAAAAGAAAAGAAGTTGTAATTACTAGGAAAGATTTTTGGATACAAACAATGCATTCTCTTTAGTTCTGTCACTCAAAACAAATTGCTGGGTTCAAAATTTTTCTGAACATGTTTTCTCCCATCAGACTCCAAGCATGTAGTCAGTCTACCACTCCTGTAACAATCATGCAGTTGTGACTGATACTAGTTTATGCTGATTTTAATATACAAGTCTTTAAGGGACCTAAGGGAAAGTTTCATGTTCATCAACATAGCATTTTTCCTTTCTCAATTGAAAGAAATTGCCTGTGGTTAGCATTTGATAATACAAGCACATAGTAAAGGGTGATGGCATTGGTTAGAAAGCTTTAAAAACAAATCACAAATCTTTTTAGAAAGAAATGAACACTTGAAATGTTAGTATCAGAAAGTGTTTGTCACATTGTGCCCTTCATAAGAGTTTGAATATTAAAATTTCATAATTCTTTGGGCTAGCTTAAAACATTGCTGTTACTCTGAAACAGCTTGTTTGATACCAGTCAAGATATTTTAAACAGATGGATGAAGTGAGGCCTTCGCTGATGGCTTTTAAACCACTCACATATTTCTTCTTTTTTCTGTTTTAAACCTTACTAAAAACATTTTCCCTCTATTGCAGGGCTACAACTGGTGTCATGATCGGAATGTGGTCACCATTTTCAGTGCACCTAATTACTGTTACCGCTGTGGGAACCAGGCTGCTATCATGGAACTAGATGACACTTTAAAATATTCCTTGTAAGAAATAATTAGCTTGTTTTGACAGTTCAGACTGCGGTCAAGAAGAGAGTAATTTTTCTACCTTGTTCTAAGTGTGTAGACAGAAAGTACAGAACTTTGCACTATGAACACTATGGAGTATCTGATGGTTTAAAGTAGGGATGGGCAACTGTGGTGGGACCAGGGTTACATTCAGTTATCTAGAACTAATCAGATGTGTACCTTTAAAAAATGTTTTTTAAAATTCTGGCCATTATAGAGTGAGTAATTTTGAATCAGGACAGGACTGGAGGGAAACTACGCAAAACTTCAGTGTAGTCCATTTGGTTTAGATCTATAAAACTAGAGAAAAATACAAACAAGCACTTGTTAGTTCTATTGAAATCCTCAACTTGGGCTGGATTGACATGGACAAGGGGGATTGTAACTAGTAAAATGCATCCCTTGAAGGCAAACATCTAATTATTTTTTCCTCCTTCAACAGCCTTCAGTTTGATCCAGCACCTCGCCGTGGAGAACCTCATGTTACTCGGCGCACCCCAGACTACTTCCTATAAATATCTTCTCCTTGGTTTGGCCTTGAGCAGTAGTAGTACACCTGGCATTTTTTTGAAAAGCAACAGTTTATGTGATAAGTTGAGGTCTGTCTCAGCAAAGCCTCTTCATGGACCAAACTGTGCCATAATGAGGATGAGCAGCTTTGAGCACAACTTAAGATTGACTTCAATACACTAATCAGTCCTTTATCTACCAGTCCAACAGCCAGTTTGCCTGCTCTTTAACTGTAGTAATCGTTTTCTTCTGGACTGTTCAAAGAGGAAAGGTAACTAACTCGTCTCCCTTTCATGCTTACTTGTAAATTTTAGTTGTAGTGTTTAACTGGCATGTATTAACGTTTTGAAGTTTAAGAAAAATGCACAGACTAACTTCCCTCTTAAGCCTATTGCCCTCTATTTTATGGACATAAGTAACTTAACTGGAGAGGAAAAAAAATCTTGGGAGTATGTTGTCATAAGCTTTCCCTCCATTTAAACTAGATTACTGTTCTGTGTTGATCCTTTTTTTCTGTATATTTGTCATGAAAGTGCTTGCATCTTATTTGATGTAATTAAATAAACTTGCAGATCATTATTCCAAACAGATGGGTATTATAAGGTGGCAAAGTTTGTCTCTCTCGTGCACAAATTAATTCAGGAGGTGAGAAGTTGTCAGAATACTGCCTTAGTTTGCTTTCATTAAATATTTAGTAAATGCTTGGATTTAAACACTTAGTAACAGAGCTAGTGTCACTTATTCATACTGTTACAAAGGTAGTAGCTTGTTATTTTAGGGACATATTTCATCTTATACAGGCTGTCAACTATCTGCCAGATTTTTTTAAGGAAGTCATGTTTGGTATAAAAGTTATTTGCAGGTACCTGAAGGAGAAGGTTCACACTAAAGTATAGATGTCTCTCCATTTTCCATCATTGTAACCTTGAGAACAGATTAAATTAATAGAGATTATAACTGAATGAGAACTACAGTATATACTCAACTATAAGTCGACCTCATGTATAAGTCGAGGGCAAGTTTTGGGGCAAAAATTATGGATTCTGGTATGACCTGTGGATAAATTGAGGGTAAAACCTAGGTGTGTATAATAAAAGATCTAAAGGATGAAGCAAAGGAAAACAATGTCAAAGAATTTACAGAATTCCAGCAGGCATAACTGTTTGTGCTCACCCTATAGCCTGGATGGATGAGAAAGTAGAGAGGGGTCAGTGCTTTCAGGACAGATTATGCGCTTCCCTTTTACCAGGGGATACTTCCTTCTTTTAAAAAGAGTTAAGATACATTACTTACATTGACCCATGGATAAGGTGACTCAGTTTTTTGGGATCAATTTTTGACCTAAATTTCTAGACTTATACATGAGTATATACAGTAATTTTCCAATAGATAAGGGTGGAATATCTTATAACTTGGGTAGCTCCTCCCACTGGCTCCAGTAATGTCAGGATTTGCCCATTCCCTTTAGTTCACTCAAGGCCTTTGCAGACTGCCAGAAATAGTGCACTTTAAATTGAGGCACTGCCCTGGCTCAGTGCTAGGGAATCATGGGAACTATAATTTATTGTGACACCAGAGCTCTCTGGCAGAGAAGGCTCAATGTCTCAGAAAAAAATACAATTCCCATGACTCCCTAGCACTGAGCCATGGCAGTGCCTCAATTTAAAGTGCACTATTTCTGGCAGTCTGTAAAGGCCCTAAATCAGTCTTCTGTATTTTAACAGCAGAACTTTAATTCAGTAACCAAAGAAGTTAATAGCATGACTTCTGTAGAAAGAATTACCATAATCCCCAATTACAAGCAAGCAAGCAAGCAGGCTGTGCACCTGCCCTGTTCACAGGCTTTTCTCTTATTCACTCATAAACCAAAACATTCCTGGATTCACACACACTCACCTTAATGCCCCTCTCACACACTTCTCTTACAGGCTTCCCATGAGACTGGTCTTGGTGAATATCAGTACCAGCATCCTCCCCGACACATTTATTATTTAGCTAGGCAATTATTTTTCCTTGTACAAACACTACAAATCCCATCAGGCTTATCACCATGCCTCTCATTCTTGTAATACCATGTTTGTGATACTGCTAACATGTTTGTAGTCAAATCCAGCTATTGTAAAATATAAGCATAGACAATAGCATAACCAAGGAAAGGGAAAACAGCAAACATAGCAAACCAATTTTATGGCAGGATCTGCCAGAATCCCAACAGATAGGCAGGAAAATGAAAAACCTTCCGATGTCCCCCACGTGGAAGGAGCAGCCCTAGCAGGCAGTCTTTTTCCTACTTTCCTACTTTGATGATAGAATGTGCTTTCTTCTGCTCTATTTAGTCGCTGCAACCACTCCCAGCTCCTGTCTTCCATGTAATCTTTTTGCTGCTCCTCAGCCTTTTTTGGCCTCTATTTGTCTCCTATATTTACAAAACAAGACAAAACAAAAACCTCAAACTTTTAGCTTTAACTTGAAGTCCTTAAACCCTATTTTGTGTTTAGCCTCCAGTGCCTTCCCCACCCCCCCTTCTTCCCCATCTTTTTCAAGAGCGCATTGGGATGGAAAGGCTACATCAAATGGAGGAGAGAACTTCCCACCTCGTCGGTGATTTGCCTCCCTTCTGAATCCACTCATCCTTGGTGGGAGATCAGGAATTCCCTTCAGAGGACGCAATGACAGGAAAGGGAGCATGGGAACAGATGGGTGAGGGAAAATCCCTCCATGTGCTGCTTTGTCCATGTGCCACCATCGGCCAGTTCGGAATGAGCCCAGGGTCAAGAAGGTGAGCAACACTGAGGAGGATGGGGAAGGTGCTGCCACCACTCAGCGTGAAATGGACCAGGGGTTCAAGAAATAACAGGGAAGACGACAGGGAAGGGGTGAGTACTCCCTCCTCCCCATGGCTGGAAACGAACCTCCCCTGAACTAGTGGCCTGACTCGGCAGTGATAGCCCAGGAAGCCACTGCCATTGTCCTGGCAGATGTGATCATGCCACCAAGCCAGTCATAGAGGGCAGGTGGATCTCTTTCCCCAAATCAGTAATGTGCGGCTCTCTGACATTGAGGGGATTTTTTCAGTCTGGGAACACCGGTATAAAGCACGCAGGAGCACAGCGACCAGGTTTCAATCCTGCACACCATGGACAAATAGGAGACGACAGAGACCTCCTCTTCCAGCCCCAAGGGCCACTGTCTTGACCATGCGGGCAGTAAAAGGCCTAAGCAGGGCCTAGCAGAAGCAGAGACCTCAGTTTCTGAGTCTAAGGCAGCCTACTAGGTTCAGCCAGGCCACCAGACAAGCAGCAAAGAGACTTGCCATACCTCTACAATGGCAAGCATAGCATACGCCACACACTCCTGGGAGGAGTCTTTTTGGCCATGCAGGGTATCCGCACCCTTCTCCAGCACATCTCAAATTAATTTTCTTCCCGTTTTCTTTATTGTTCTGCTCTCACATCCCTACATGTTAATGGGGAATACAGTGCCTTGGACGATTCTAACTTTACTATTCAGTTGTATATCTTTACACTTTAGGATTTTGTCTAGTTCTTGTACTTCCCCATATAGCATAGGTATATTGGAGGAATGCTGCCTCCAATAGGCTATTTCCAGTATGTGCTTAAATAATTATTTACTGTGAGGTTTATGGTATAGTTTGTCCTCCTCGTGGATGGCCTGTTCCTCCTTGCCTCCTCCCTGGTCATGTCAAAGCAGAAGAGATGCTTGGAAACATCAACAGAGGAAGAGGACAGCCCTAAAAGACACATGAAGCCCCTTTATCTCCCCAAAGGCTTCCCACTGCTGTCTCCATTATAGTCAGGGTCCTTTTGAGGATCTCCTCAAAAATAGAGGTGGTTATGAATTTTCTAATTGAGAGACAGAGTCTCCTCCATCCCAGGAGGACTTTTTATTCCCATCCCTCTTCAAAAGTCACTGAAACAATGAGAAAGGTTGGCTCTGCTAAGGAGTTGCCTCCCTGAGAAATTTTGAGAGGGTTTGTCAAAGATGGAGAAAAGAGACGTGCCTGTTAACTAAAATAAAGTTATATTTTTCAATAAAAATGGGCTTGGGGGTTCTGGAACTCTGGGTAGATTCAGCCCTAGCCTATGAGGGCTTGATTTTTCAGTCTTTCTGAAAACGTTAGGACAAAAGAATTCTTGGAACGTACACCCCAGTATAATAGCTTTCTCTATATGTTTCAGGCACAGTAGCTAAATCTTTGCCCCTCTTGTTATAAGACTAGTTGAGTGGGTGGCTGTATTCTTGGTAACTGTTTTTGAGTCAACTCCAACCTTTGGCAGCCTTATAGATGAAGTATCTCCAACCCCCCTGTCCTCCAGTGTCCTGATCAGGTCCTGCAAGTTCATACCTGTGACCTCCCTAATTGAGCCTATCCATCTTCCTCTCTTTCTACTTCCCTCCACCTTTCCAGTCATTATTTTCTTTTCTACTGTCATGCCTTCTTATGTTGCAGCCAAAGTATGACAGTCTCAGTTTTATCCTTTTGGGTCCCAGGGAAATTTCTGGCTCAATTTTTGGCCATCCACAGTATCTTCAGCACTCTTTAGTATCACATTTCAAATGAGTTGATTCTCTTCCTATCTACTTTCTTCACTGTCCAACTTTCACATCTATACATGGCAATAGGGAATACAATGGCTCAAATGATTCTAACCTTTGTGCTCTGTTATGTATCTTTATACTTTTGGATCTTATCTAGCTCTTTCATGGCTGCCCTTCCCATTCCTGATCTTCCAATTTCTTGACTGCAGTCTCCATTCTGATTAATATTTGATCCTACATACAGGAATTCCTCTATTTCACCTTCTTCATTGTCTAGATTGAATGTATGTAGGTCTTCTGTGGTCATTATTCTTGTTTTCTTTATGTTCAGCATTATGTCTCTCTTTGCACTTTCTTCTTTGATCATCTTTAATAATTGTTCTGTGATGTTTTCTGCTAGTAGGCATCCAGATATCTTAGGTTGTTAATATTCTTACCTCCTGTTTTTACTCCTTTTTTTAAATCCAGATTTTTTGAAGGAATTCTTCCTCTGCTTTTCTGTAACAGAAGGTTAATCCTACCAAGTCCTTTACTGGTTTTTTATGACTGAAGAGTCAACAGTTCACTCAGTATAGTGTCCTCAGTGATCCAATAGGATAATAAATAACCTGTTGACATGAATTTAAAAGGTTAAGTGGCTGGTAAGTTCATCCTCAGATGAAGCCAAATATAATTCTGAATATATAGTTCCTGTTAACACAAATATATATATAACAAATATAATCCTGTTAACACAAGGTGCATCCATGCATTTATAAGGAGTCACCAGTATCCACTCAGAGTATGTTAACCTAATCTTCCTCTTACCTAATCCTGGCCATAGTCTTATTTTATACTGGAGTGCAGATGAACCACTAAAGAACTGCTCACCAGTTCTTTCACCATCTTGGAAGCCAAGGTGATTACATTGAGACTGTTGTACTTTGGCCATGTGAGGAAAAACAAATCAATAGAAAAGACAATGTTCCTAGAAAAGAGGGCAGTAAAAGGACCAGAAGACCGCATGCAAGATGGTAGACTCAATCATGGAGGACATGGGCCTGGGCCTGTACTGAGGGCAGGGGATCTTGGAGATGTCAAAGGGAAGTTGGGGGCAGTTGACAACAACTTCCAGGGATTGCTTCTCCCCGACAGGAGACACTGGTTTCCCTTTTTCCTATTGGAGAGAGTGGGAGGAGCTACCAAAGTTATAGGATGTTCGACCCTCATCTGCTGGAAATGGACATATCACAGATAAGAATCAAGGTTCCATTTTACATTATTTGGTGCTAGCTGTAAAGTTCAACTTCCTGCAAGAAAAAGCTTATTTCTAACGTTTTGGTTACAAAGATACACATATTGGTAAGGTGTGTTGGAATCTAGAATGAGAACAGTGGCATAAGGCTAAAGAGGTAGTTAGCATATAGTTATATAGTTAGCATCAAACTTCTCTTCAAAGACCATGACAACTGGAATGACATCCAGTTGCAGATCTGTATGCAGTTGCCTTGGTTTTTTTTGTTTTCATTACACCCACGGTGTACACTTGCACTTCATCACAGCTGTTTTCCTCCCTTCCTTGGTTAATGCAAATTATAGATTTACAAAGGATAGACGAGAGTTTTTTTAAAAAAATCAAAGATATAAATGTAGATACATCCAGACAGAGGGCTACAACACAACTAGCCAAAAGGCATGTGGAGCCATCCCATCTTTTCATGAGCATTAAACAAAATGGAAAAGTAGGAGGACACCCGTTACAAAAGGCAGAAAACATCCTAGATTGAGAAGCACTGGCAGAGCATAAGTCACCAGCATACTTAAATTATTATCATAGGCATCTCCCTTGCCTGTACTTCCTCCCCAACATACAAGAGCAGCTAGGGAGATTTAGGGCCTTTGCAGACTGCCAGAAATAGTGCACATTAAATTGAGGCACTGCCCTGGCTCAGTGCTAGGGAATCATGGGAATTGTATTTTTTTCTGGGACATTGAGCCTTCTCTGTCAGAGAGCTCTGGTGCCACAATAAATTACAGTTCCCATGATTCCCTAGCACTGAGCCAGGGCAGTGCCTCAATTTCATGTGCACTATTTCTGGCAGTCTGCAAAGGCCCTTAGGCATGCCTCTGTTCTCCCAGCTCCTCTTGCACACTTACTGGAGAAAGAGCAACTTCTGGGTCTATTCCAGGTGGTCAAGTGCACCTGGAATAGACCCTAGCATGGGCCCAGGTGACGATGTGCAGGAAGAAGTGTATCTTCTTAGGTAACATCAAAGTACATATGCTGCTCAACCCTAATATCAGACAAGTCATCAAAATAATCCTAGCTGACATATAGGCCTCCCCTCTTCCCCACCAAGGTTCCATGTTTTGAGTTAGGACAACTGCTGAATTAAAACCCCTGTCTGGAAGCACTCCTTGCTTGGGAAGAGAATGACCATTTCATCCCTCTATTAGCGAGAATTATTCATTTCAAACACTTTTATTTCATCCAAGGAGGCAGACCACACCGTTTTGAGCATAGATTTCCTGGTGCTTGTCTGTGGGGAAGTAAGTCCATTACATTTCAGCTGCTGTAAAAAAGGGGGATGGGGAAAGCAGTGTACTTAAAGAAGAAAACATGATTCTGTAAAGATTGGTCTTTTGTTCAGAAAATATTTCTGTAAGCTCCAGCCATGTCCAGCTTTTTAACGAAGTGTAACCAGCTCTTCTGAAGAAGTTGGGTGAATGGCCACAGTTCGATCAAAGTCAGCCTTTGTTGCTCCCATTTTGACAGCCACTGCGAAACCCTGGAGCATTTCATCACATCCCAACCCTTGCATGTGAAGTCCAACAACCTTAAAACACAAAACCATACTCATGTTAAACACAGAACACTTATACTTCCCAAGGAATTTTTTAACAAAGATATACAAATATATACCTCAGTAACACCTGCCTTTCTGCATTAGGTCAACATAGCCTGGAAGAATGGGCAAATTCCTAGACCCACTGTGGGCTGCACCTCTCTCCACTTCCCATTTTGTAAAACTGCTTCTGCATAAACTACTTGGGGGTACACTCTGTTGTAATGACAAATTGCTGCTTCCTGCAGGAGCAGTTAGTTCTCCATGCTCTACCCCAAATATACCTGACCCAGAAGTAGACTCCAGAAGCAATATAAAAGGGGGAAGTCTGTTCAATTTCTTACAAAAATGGTGCCTAGAAAAGTGTTCAGTACATTTTAATCTCTATTTTGAATAGAAAGAGTTTATGGGGGAGCAAATTGATGGACATTTAAGAGTAGGAGAGAAACAAAAAGGTGACACAAGTAAGGTGAGAATCCTGAAGATAACTTTTAAGTGACTTGTGCATCAGGACAAGAAGAGCAATTCTAATAATGAAAAGGAATAGAAAACAACAACAAAGGAACAACAAGTAGAGACCTCTTCCACATGATCTAGGAAATTTAAATTAAGAGTGGGGATGAAATATCTATAATTGGGGGCAAAAATAAAAAAGACAATTTCAGTAATACCACAAAGAACTAGATAAAAGAGATGGCAGATTATTTCAAGGGAGAGTCAATTGAAAGTTGAACCACAAATTTAAAAACAAGTGGAAAAGGCCCTAGGAGCACTTGGGAGAAAAACATCACCAGGAACAGATGGTATACCAATAGAGGTGCTTCAAGCTAGATAAAATCCACTTACATTCAAATTAAAATCTGCCAACAAAAAAATAATGGACCCCAGATTGGAATCACTTGATATAAGTGTCCAAGTGTCAAGAAAGGGGACATTAGGGATTGCAGTAACCACAGGACAAAGTGATGCCCAAATTTCTACAAAAAAGACTTTTACTATATATGGTACAAGAAATGCCACATGTCCGTGCTGGGTTCAGAAAAGAAAGAGGCCCTAGGAATCATACAACACACACCCTATGGATAGTGATGTGCACCAAAGACTTTCTGTGCTTTATAGATTACAACAAAGTCTCTGACTGAATAGATCATGGGAAATTATGGTTTGTTCTAAAACAAACAGGGATGCCAGAACACCTGATTCTCCTGATGTTCTGGCACTCCCATTTGTTTTCGGGCAAACCATAATATGCAGACTACACAATTAATATGCAGAACATATATGGAAAGCTAAACTGGACTTGGGGGAAGGAGGCATGAAAACTGGGGGAAGGAACATCCAAAATTTAAGATAAGCAGATTATACCATACCAGCAGCAGAAAATAGCACAGCTTTGCAATGACTATTGAGGAAAATCAAGAAAGCAGCAGCAAAAGCATGGTTACAGTCGAACATGAACAAAAAATAATGACCACACATGATTTACACAGCTTTAAGATAGCTGATGAAGACACTGAACTAATCAAAAGATTTTCTATACTTTTCCTCAATCATAAATTAAAATGGAGTCTACAGTCAAGAAATCTGAAGACTAGAAGTTGTAAGAAAGGCTATGGAAGTCCTAGACAAGTGTTACGATATATCACTGAATAGCATGGTAAGGATTGTCTATGCCATAACATTTCCAATTTCTATGTATGGTTGTGGAAGCTGGACAGTGAAGAAAGTTGATCCAAAAATACCAACTCATTTGAAGTGTGGTGCTGGAGGAGAGTTTTATAGATACCATGGAATGCCAAAAAGACCAATAAATGGACCCAAGAGCAAATCATGCCTGAACTTTCCCTAGAAGCCAAAATGTCCAAACTAGGCCATTGTATTTTTGGAAATATCATGAGATGACATGACTCCTTAGAAGATGACAGTGCTTGGTAAAGTAGAAGGAAGCAAGAAAAGAAGAAGACCACATTGTAAGTGGCTGGAGTAAATTAAGGAAGTGAAAGCCCTAAATTTGCATGACCTGTTCCTGACAAGGTGTCCTGTAGGTCTTTCATTTGTAGTTTAACCATTTAAGTCAAAGCTCACTTGGCTGCAATTAAACAACAAATTGCTGGACAACTGCTCACAAAAACTTTACATATTCCTGCTTTGCTTACCTTTTCTTGCTTAGTGGCACATACTAGTTTCATCACACATTTTGTTTTTCTTTTAGTTACAGCATGATACATTGGAACAAAGCTTGTTGTATAGGTTTTCACATTCTTTTCCCCATACGTAGATTTGGCTTCCTCTAGAAGAGATGAAGTGTTTGATTACAAAAAGAAGAATCGCAGCATTTTGTGCGTCAAACAGCAACAACTGCTTCCTTTGGCAGGCTTTTGTAACCTAGAGCTGTAGGACTGAATACCAAGTATCTTTACTTAGTCCAGAGAGAATTCATGCAGTGAATTAAAACTGCTAAGCTAAAAGCAAATGTTCTACAGGGCCTTGGTGTCATTGTTTTCAATTCACAGTCGAAGCCCTGTAAACCTGGAAGGATAAACTCTGTCCCACTTCATTCATACTGACAGTTACTATATTATTTTTTAAAATGTTCAAACTGTAAAACTGATGACATAATAAAGGCCAGACGTTTCCTATATTGAAATTCAAGAGAACCCTCACCTGTGCTGAAGGGGAGCATTTAAGAATGATGAAGAGAAGGTATGCAATCATAGT
>CM034703.1:127316680-127328008 GCA_020142125.1 Phrynosoma platyrhinos | reverse complement strand
TGTCGGAACGGATTAATTCCGTAAGTAGAGGTACCACTGTACTTTTTTATAGCAAGATATCCAGGGCTGCAGCTATAACATCCCTGTCAGATTACCAACCAAGCACTACTTATGTATGCAAAATCTTTTGTTCTCAATATAGAGGTTTCACCAGCAGTACATCATTGCTGAGCCACTTTAGAATATTTTCTCTCTTTTTTGTTTGCAAAGTTGAATTTAATTTAAATAGTTTTATTAAGTTTTCCATTACTTTACAAATATGCCAATCAACTTCTCTCTCAGGCCCAAGTATTGTAGTGGGTTTAAAATATATACCACTGTCAATCACTGTGGGTATAGTTTGTCTTTGAAGTACTGGTTGATGGCTCCAAAATATTTTCTATTGGAACAGGAATATAGAAGCTATGATTTTTCAGGTGAAGCTGAACTGCAGCTCACATCATTCTTGATCATTATCATTATCTGGCTGTGGCTGATGGAAGTCCAGAATCCTCTAAAGGACCACATATTCCCCATCTGTCCCAGAACAATGTATAAAAGGGAAATCTTATATCACAGATCCTAAGCTTTTTGTTTGTCATTGTTTTTTATAGCAGAGGATATATATTTTGTTCACTAAAACTTATGAACAAAGAGATGAGATCCAAAATCCCACCTTCTGTTAGTCCAACTGTTCCAATGGGTGGGTGACTGAAGACCACAGTAGGAATGTTCGTGTAGTCAAGTTTAGAATCTTCTTTACCTTCAAAAAGCCTGTGTGCCAGTTTCCGTCCTGCTGCTATTGCGACTGTAAGAATAAAATCTTGGTATATTACTGAATAAAGCTGTGTCCATATCCACTTGCATGCACGTCATTCATTGAAAAGGTATGTAGTATAGGAGTAGTGTGCCACTATACTTAAATGAATCCCACAAAAGCAGATGGGAATCAGCAGACTTCCCAATGTTCTTAGACTGCAATCCCCAGCACTCCTCACCACTGGCTATAATGGTTAGGCCTGCTGGGAACTGAAGTTCAGCAGCATTTGGAGGCATGCAGGATTCCACTCCTTGAACTAAACAGAACTGGCAAACTCCTGTTGGTCAGTTCCTCCATGAAAATCAAGTTACAGGGCTGTTCACATGGGAGAGATACGTGTCTGGAACAGTGTTTATACCATAAGATATTAAATTGGGGAGAGTGATTTGCACAAAGCAACTCAGAATGCTTTAGATAGAGGATTTTAGCATTATATGCCAAACCTCGGGTTTATTTAAGCCTCTTAGATAATGGGAAAATCTTAAGAAGAATTTAGTTGAACAGGGACAGTGTTAACAAAAGGCATCAAGGAAACAAGCAAAGAAGCTGGAGCAAAAGGATCTTATTTATTTATTTTATTTATTACGGCCGTTCGGCCAGCACAGAGCAAAAGGATCAAATAGCATATATAAGAATCCTTTCCACAGTGACCACCCAGATGTCTATGGAAAGGACAACAGTAATGTGTGCTGCTGTTTTCCAGGCATCTGAACTCAAGAAGCATGCTGTCTCTGCTCCCTGTAGTAGTTTATATCCAAGGTGGCTAGCAGCTACTGCTTCCTCTGTAATCCCTGAAGTCTTCTTGCCCCTTTAAAAACATACCATATTGTGGCAGCAAATTCTGTATTGTGTACAGCACTACTTCTTTTTGTTTGTCCCTAACATCCCATCAACTGAGCTACATTAAATTATAGTAGTATACCTCTAACATTATTAGTCTTTCCACTTTCTCGAAACCATGCTTAACTTTTACCAATTCTATCATGCCCACCCAACCCCTTATTTACTTGCCTTCAGAAGCTGCAAACATTACACCTTCTTTCACATTGGGAAGTTGCTCCGCCTAATCATGCTTGTCACCCTTTTCTGTTTCATTTCCTAGTTCTATGATAAGCCTTTTTTGAACAGTACAAAATATTTCACATGCCCATTCTACAAATTTGTATCAATGCACCAAGGTGCTGGTAGCTTTATTTTCAATCCCTTTCATAATGATCCCACACATGAAATTAACCTCTTTACAAATTGGGTCAAAATGTGCACTGAGCTGATTGGGTCAAAATGTGCTCCTGATGGCCAAGATATCTTTCTTGCTTGTCTCAGACCCTGTCAGGTGTATTTGTGAAATGAATCTAAAGTGAGGGGCTCTGAGGTCAAACAGAAAAGTTGGGCAGCAGAAAAAAAACCCAGGCAGTCGCCTCACTAGTCCATCCTTTCATAGTACTTCTCATTATTCTACATTTCTGGTGAAAAAAACACAAGTTTCCACACAACATTATATAATCCTTTTTTTTAAAAAAAATACCATTACCTGGCGTTAGAAGTGCTCTCCCACATACATCTCCCAAAGCATAGATCCCCTTCCTGCTGGTATTTTGGAACTCATCAACAATAATGTGATTCTTTTCATCTAACTTAATATCCTGATATTGAGAGGGAAAATTAAAGTCAAAGTTGGCATTGAGGAGAAATGTAAGACAAACAGGACTGCAGAATCTTGGGTATCAAGGCTATGTAACCTTTCAGAAAAATGGTATCAAATGATGACAAGGGATAGCTGGTCTTCCTCTCCCCACATAACTTTAGTGAAGAACATGTATAGGGCCTAAAGGGAGGGAATTATTTGAAGGGGTAGCCAGGCAGTCACTTGCATATGGTCTCATCAAGAGCTTTACAGAATAATAGGGAAAGTCCCCCAATCCCTACACACTACGTAGAAGCCACTGCAATCAATAAGGGTCTGTTTCCTTGTTGACTGGGAAGCAGCTGGCTGACAGTTCCTCCTATCCCGACTTATAGGAACAATCTTTGACATGAGAGGGAATTGCAATAGGTCCTATGTACCGGAGATCACTCTTGCTTCTACCTATCATACCAGAGATCACTTCTGCTTCTGCCTATCATACTAGAGATGACTCATGGGAATGACAATCAACTGCTTCCTGAGCAACTGGGCAACAGGCCCCCATTGATCACAGCAGCTGTTTCCCAGTAAGAGGGAATGCAGGGGTCAGGTCAGGATTCACTGCATAGCACCGTAACATGGTGCTTACACATATATATCCCCCATACAGGATTCTGATCTAAATAGGTACTGCATCGATGTAAAAGAAAATAAAAATCATTTCTACTCACCAGATGGTGAAGATTTAGTCCTATTGTGTTGGGCTCTCTACCAATGGCCCACAAGAGACAATCAACATCATCAATTGTGTTAACGGTAGGTTTCTGACTTGGAGGAGAGGATATTACAGTTACTGCTAGCCGTCCTGAAGGTGACTTTGTGACCGACTTGACCTGTTGAGAAACAGGAGACAACTGAAGAAAGAGAGAGCAAGACTGTACAATACATTCACCATGAAGAGAAGGTACAAGAAGCAAATTGGATTTTAAGGCTTAAAACAGTGTTTTCATTTGAAGAAAATGAAAGAGGAAGTATGTGGGCAACATGTGCCAAAATTATAAGAAACCTGAAGGGTGGCTAAATGCTTTTTTCAGAGGATGGTGCTTGGGTTGTTCTGCAGTGTTTCACTGTTTACAGCCAGTGGCGTCACTGGGGGGTTCAGAACACACCAGGTGACACCCAAAGGGGGGGGTGACACCACTGCTCCTCAAACACCAACCTTTTGGCAGAAACAGGCTGTGGTATTCATCTGCCTCTCTTTAAAATGCTTTAAGACAGGAGCAGGCAACCTAAGGCCCGGATGTGGCCCCCCAAGGCCTTTGTACCGGCCCCAGGCCGGTCCTGCTGCCATCACCACCCGCCATGATGATATTGATTATTGTTGTTATTACTTGTTCTTGGGGTTTTCTTGGCAAAATCTCCACAGGGGTTTTGCCATGGCTTTTCTGGGAGAGTGTGCATGCATATTTTTTTTTTTATTTTTTTTTATTTTTTTTTTGGGTGCTTTGGCCCCCCCAATTGTCTGAGGAACAGCAACCCGGCCCCCGGCTCAAAAAGGTTGCCTACCCCTGCTTTAAGAGATGGAGGCAGTGGAGTGAAGCTCAGTGGAAGGAGAAAGGAGAAGCCCCAGATTTTTTTAAAATTAAAATTAAAATTTCAAATTTTTCAATTTTAATTTTTTTTAAAAATGAATTTTAATTGTTTTATTCTTTTTAAATTTTCTTTAAAAACCTCAAATTTTAACCAAATCTTCACTATGAGCTAAAACAAACTGGCATAAAAATACAGCTTCCCAATGGCTTGAGGGCATGGTGTACGAACAATGCACACACCGAAGCCACCAGAAAGCCAGCTTCATGCAACCCTGCTGCCCACACATACGCCGGCTTCCTGGCACTGCAGCAGTGTGGCGTTTAGGCGCCTCATGCTGCAGAAGCACCAGGAAGCCATGGCAGACTGGAAAAAGCTGGATTGGGGCTGCTGCGTGCAGTTGCCTCAGCCCCAACTTGGCTCTTTCAGTGGTGGAGTCAAGTTGGCTCTTTGGGGTGGTCTGTTCCTCCCCTATGTATATGTAAGTACATTTAAGTTGTGTGCCTGATATTGTAATTTGGCGGTATAATTTTAATTTTGCTAGTTGTTTATGTCACAACTGTTAGCATTATATTCAATGGTGTATGGGAATTACGATTTATAAATAACATTAGTGCCAAAAAGCATTACTAAGGATTATGTATGTTGTGAAATGGGAGAAGGTCAATGGGGGGAAAGGCCTGACACCATGAATTACCACTCTGGGTGACCCCAATCCTAGTGATGGCACTGTTTACAACAGGGGTAGGCAACCTTTCCCCTTTAAGGGCCGAGGGACTTCAGCTCCCAGAAGCCTCAGCCATGTTGGCCAATAGTCCCATGTTGGCCAATAGCTCCTGGGATTCTGGGAGCTGAAGTCCCTCGGCCCTTACCCCTGGTTTACAACAAGCGGAATAAATTATACAAAACTGTAACCGTTATAAAATGAATTATGCATTACGGATTACGGAAGCAGTATCTTATGCAAAATTTACTCAGCTAGCAATTAGTCAACTAATCTCTTTTAAAAAAACAACAAGAATATTACTGCTCACCTGTGTCTGATTATTTTTGCCTTTTTTCAGGTTTTTAATATTTGTCTCAACTAGGAGGTCCATCTATTGGACAGTCTGTCTTGATGTTCTCTGTACAGTGCTCACAAGCTATTGGTAATTACACCAAAATAGATGGTGAGAGAACAGCAGAGATAAAGCAACTACGAGTGCCGCAGTGACCAGGGTGGGGGAAGGGAGGAGGTCAGCACTAATGGCAGCCATCACTGTTAGGAGAGAAAACTGCCTTGCCTTTTCCTCAGCCACTCTGGAGTCAGCAGAGCAGCTTTCTCTCCTGACAGAAACCGTTTTCAGCTGCTCCCCCTGGTGTGCCTTCAAGCCATTTCTGACTTATGGCGACCCTAAAGCAAACCTACCATGGGTTTTTCTTGACAGGTTTCTTCAGAGGGGGCTTGCCCTTGCCATCCGCTGAGGGTGTGACTTGCACAAGGTCACACAGTGGGTTTCATGGCACAGCAGCAAGTTGTTTGGGATATGGGGATTTTGAAAAATTAAGGCTATAAAAATAATTAAAGGATTGTAGCATGAGCCCAGTATAAATGATGCTGGTTGGCATCTTATATTAGCTTATAGAGTGGGTGTTTGGTATACAATGGGATTTGGTTCCAGGACCCTGCCATGGATACCAAAATTCATTGATGTGCAAGTCCCATTAAAGACAATGACATACTAAAATGGTGTCCTGTATATTACATGGCAAAATCAAGGTTTGCTTTTTGGAATTTTTAATATTTTCAACCCTTGGATCTTTGAATCTATAGATAAAGAGAGCCAGCTGTACTTTTTAGGTATTTAACTAACTTCTTCTGGCCTGACCCCTCCAAACCTGACAAAAACATCATTCAACCATGCTCTGATTGTCGGAAGAACAGATCTCCTATTCTCTTTACAGCTCATGCTCAGTAAAGTAGGTCGAGCAGCAAGTTACAATCATGACAAGTATAAAAACTGTGACTACTGCATACACATGTATAAGTCTATTCTAGAAATTTTAGTCAAAAAATTGACCCAAAAAAACCCTGAGTCGACTTATCCATGGGTCAATTACTGCACGTTAACTCTTGTTTTAAAAGGAACCATCTCCTGGTCAAAAGCAAGAGTGTAATCGGACCTGAAAGTATTGAAAAACCCCCCCCCCCCACATTCTCATCCATCTAGCCTTTAGTGTGAGAACAAACAGTTATGCCTCCTCAAATTTTTAAGTTCTTTGGCATCACTTTCCTTTGCTTCAGCCTTTACATCTTTTGTTACATGCCCCTAAATTTTACCCTCAACTTATCTGAGTCACATTAAAACCCATAATTTTGGCCCCCAAACCTGCCCTCAACTTATACATGAGGTCAACTTATAGTCAAGTATACATATATACTTATACATGGTAAGTAGTAATAGTGAATATGAAACAGTTACCTAACTGTAACTGTTTTGCATTCATGATAACTACTTAGTAACAATTTTAACATTACTGCCACAATCAGAACTCAAACCCCAACCTACTTTACCAGGCATCAGCCACATGGGGAGAAGGAGGTGTTTTCTGTCAATAATCAGAGTATGGTTGAATGATGTTTCGTCAGGTTTGAAGGGATAAGTCCAGAAGAAGTTATTTAGGTCCAAAACACACTGCAGATATAATCTAGTTTGGGACCGCTTTAACTGCCCTGGCTCAGTGCTAGGAAATCCTGGGAATTACAGTTTATTGTGGCACCAGAGTTCTCTGATAGAGAAGACTACATAAGTCACACAATTACAGTTTCCAGGATTCCCTAACATTGAGTCAGGGCAGTTAAAGTGGTCTGAAACTGGATTATTTCTGCAGTGTGTTTTGGACCTTAGCTAAGTACTTAGTTAAATATAAGATGATTCAGGCCACTACTTCTAAGGATAACCACCAAAGTATAACAGGCACTCTTTAGTTCTCATTATTCCCTGGTAGAGTAGCAATAGAATCTACTGATGTAGTGTGGCCCCAGAAGCCATTTTGTCATTGCTAGTAAAAAATGGTCTAATGTGTGTCTGGTGCTTTCTTGTATGCTAGGTTAAATAAGGATCCTTTATATATAATGTCAAAGGAGGAAGTTAAGCAAAGTTCCTCTAACTGGTAAATTACAAATTATCTCAGGATGTTAAAAATACAGGTAAACAAGAAGGGAATACTAATACATGTATATACCAATGAAAGCCAGAATCATTCAGCACTATTCTTTTTAAAAATATGATTTATGATAATTAAAAGTTAACTATCAGAGCTGGACATATAGGCAAGAGATAAAAGGTAAAGGTTGTGCTTTGACATAAATGTCTAGTTGTAACTGACTGTAGGGGGAGGTGCTCATCTTTGTTTCTAAGCCAAAGAGCAAGCATCTGAAGACAAATCCAATGATCATGAGGCTAGCATGATTGTACCAAACACTTACCTTCCCATCAAAGTGGTACCTATTTATCTATTTGCATTTGCATGCTTTCGAACTGCTAGGTTGGCAGAAGCTGGGACTAGTGACAGGAGCTCACCCCGTCATGCAACACTGGGCCTCGAACTGCCAACCTTCTCATCTTCCTATCATCAGAATTGGCATCCTAACCACTATAAGCAAGAAGAAGTGATCAAATACCTGTGAATGTTTCCAGACTTCTATACCACTATGCTCCAACTCTTCAGTGCAGTTTGTACTGATCATTGAATCAAAATTTCTCAACACCTGTTTGGAAAAGCATACATATCAGGTCACAGACACACTGATCGTTTTTTTAAAAGCATATGCTCTCTTACTTTTTTAAACTAGTGTAGCACAGTGAGGAGAATTGAGACACGAACTGGGAAGTCCCCAGTTCCCAAAAATCACAAAAGCCAGAATTCTTCCAGCTCCCCCTTACCCTCCAGATCTGCAATATGTGGCTAACACTGGCTTCTATAATGTATAACAAGAAAAAACTACTTTTTAAAAGGAATTTTCCAAATGCCAATTTAAACTCTCTAGTCTCTAGGATTACACTGCAAGAAAAGCATTAATTATGCAACCTTTGGATGGCCCAATTTTAGTGTAAACAGACAATCTGCCCCCTCCTTCGGTGAACTAATGCTGTACATACCCTACTATAGTGGAGCTCTGACAGAAGACATCTCTCATGTTACCTGGAGGGCCCAGTGACTTCTGGGGCATCAAGAGCATTTTATCAGCTTTAGCTGATACATCTGTTGCAGGTGCTCTTGGATAGGGATAGTTTGGCTGATAGCAGTTCAGGCACTGCTAACCTCAAAACTGGACTATTACAATGTGTAGTTTGTATGTCTGCCCTTAAAACTGATCCAGAAACTGCAGCTAATGCAAAATGCTTCAGCTAAGTGTCAAAGTGCGACAACCTGTCAGGAGCAGATAACATCTCTGCTGAAAGAATTGCATTGGCTGAGTATTTCCTAGCAGGCCAGGCTTAGGTTTGTTGTTAGCTTATAAAACCCTAAACAATTGTGGCCCTAGTTACCTGAGAGACTGCTTCCTACCTTACAAACCCATTTGGAATTTGAGATCATGTGGAGATTCTCCTGGTACAGCCATATATTCCTAAGGTCTGCTCTACAGTCATTCACAGCAGGGCATTTTAGTGTGATGGTTCCTATTATGTGGAATGTTCTTTCCTGAGAAAATGGACATCCTCCAACTATTCCTAGATTTAGATGCCTGTTCAAAACATAATTATTTGTACAATCTTTCCCTGTTTGGTGTAATCTGACATCTATTTCATGGACCACATAAAGGCCTAGATTCTGCATTGTGTGTATGTATATGTTCTGTACCCACAGCCCCACACCTCTCCCCCACCAATCTGCTACCAAGCCCTGTGGAGAGGGTTGTTACAGTTATTTAATGGCCATCGGGGTGTGTGTGATCAAACAGCAGGGATTGTCACCCTTTCCTACAGTAGTTCTGCAGGCAGAAAGGAAAAGGAACAATGGCATTCCTTTTTCCTCTGGCCAGGAAACTGCAGCAGAGAGAGGAGACAGTCCACGCTACTTGGTTCCCCCACTTCACTGTTGTGGCCATTTGAGGGCCATAGCTGTGTCCTTAGCCAAGGACAAGGGTTTGGACCAAGTGCAAGGCTTTAAGTCCCATCCAAAGCAAGGCAGATATGCACAGAATTTTGAGTTACATGTGTTTATATCATGTAACATTTGTCAAAGAGTGTATGCTAACTGGTGCACATTGTTTTATTGTTGTACACTACTTCCAAATTTATGTATCTAAGTCCCATGTAAATAAATAAACACCAATAAATAAGCACCAACACTACCAAATACAGGTATGGCTTCAGACATGTGACACACCAAGAAGACAAAGATACAATTGTTTGCTACTTAACCTGATGAACCAGTACAAACTCAGAAGACACGTTTGCACAACCCCCAAAAAACCAAAAACAGCACTGTTTTTACCATCATTCATAACCAACACACTTCAGCCAGGACAATGAAAAGGTATTCGAATCTGCCTTACCTACCTTATCGTAACGCACCAATAAGGATGTCTTTGAGCCTAAAGCTGAAAGGATTCCAGCTATCTCTACTGCTATGTATCCAGCCCCGACAATAACACTACGCCTAAGAGAAAGAATAAACAATTGCTTGTACAAACATAGATGCACATCCATGCATAGGCCAATATGAAGTTGTTATTTGAAACAGATCATACCAGTGGTGTGTAATCTGTAGCTTTGTTACAGGCTGATATGACAAGACGTTATTCTCCACAAGTTTGCAATTTACTGTATGAGATTACTAACCTGTTTTCTGTACCTAATTAAACTTTATAATAGTATGTGTGTGTAAGTGTAAGGTAATAATCCATAACCAGCTGTATACACAAAATAATCTCTATTACAATAGGACAAATTAGAACAGGTTCACACAGAACTGAATGCAACTTACTTGGGCAACTCTTCTAGTTCAAAGAAACCATCACTAGTAATCCCCAAGTTGGCCCCTACAAAGCAATGAGACATTGTCTGAATATTTAAGCCCATTAAGTTTATATGTATATGTGTGTGAATATATCATGCAAAAATTCTTCCTGCTAGCAGATCTCTCCCTGGTATAAAACTACTTCAAGCAACCAGCTAAACACAAAAATGTTATAAACCTATCATACATGTACATTCATCAGAGAGCTAGGTTTAACTGGTGCTACCTACAAAGTGCACACTTAGTGATAAAACTGTTTTTGCTGCCATGATATAGCTGAAATGGATCTTATAATAAATACACTTACCCATATCAGAAACCAAACCTCATAACAAAAACCCACAGGACAAAGGAAGGAAAAAATAGATAGATAGATAGATAGATAGATAGATAGATAGATAGATAGATAGATAGACTGATAGATAAATCTGGGGTGGCAGACATGTCAAAGAAACAATTAAATAATGTAAAAAAAATCTCTCAGATATAATAGTATTAGTACTATTTTACTTTAGTACTCCAGTACTAGTACTCTAGTACCAGTAATAGTACTAAAAACATATTATCTCCCCTGATCAGAGTATCATAAGACTAGGGATCCAAAAATCCACATGCCACTCCATGAGGATCTTGTGCCTTGTGAGAGAAGGATGCCCAAAAAGTCAGATCTCCCCCCGCTGCTTTCTCTCCAGTCAAATTTGGACCACGAATGACCTCAAAAGTAGCAAAACTGTCCTCTGTCCTTCAGCGTGTGTGAGGAGTCATTTTTAACAAAACAACAACAACAAAAAACCCAAAACACTGCAAAAATTATTTTGGGGGGAAATTTGAGGATATGGGGGGCATATATAGCCTCCTCTTTCCCCATCCCTATTGTAAGATTTTAAAAGCTTATCACTCAACACTGCTATCCCACAACTGCACTGCATTCATCCCACCTTTGCCAAGAGCTTATGGCATGATGTTGTGACTCACCAGTGCTGTACTGTACTGCTGTTGGGTTATTTGGAAATTGATTCTTTTCCACTTGAAATAATCTCTTAATGACCCTTTGGGTGAAAATATCCTGTTCTACTTTGTTATGATACTGAGTACACAGTGGATGCAGACTGGCTGTGGTCTTAATGCTCCTCCCTTGAAAATTCCTTGGGGATCTCCAGGAGAGAAATCACAGATTATTTCCAATGGTTGGGCTGTGGGTGTCCAAGAGTTCTCAAGAGAATTGCTGTATGTTTGCCCTCTACTCTTCCACATGTTTTTACGTTATTATAATTTAATAATAATAATAATAATAATAATAATAATAATA
>CM034703.1:127303359-127316580 GCA_020142125.1 Phrynosoma platyrhinos | reverse complement strand
TCCTGAGGCGAGTTCTGTCGGATGAGAGACGAGTTTTTCGCCATTCGTTTTTTAAAATAAGGGAAATAGCGCAATACCACAATTCCAAAGTAATTGCATTAAGAATTAATGCACAGAGAAATCACAGATTTCAGGATAGGTTTAAAGAGAAAATAAAGAGTAAAGATACAAAAGTTTAGAGTAATATACAAAATGAGAACAAGGCAAGTATTGATTCATGGGTGAAAATGTAAGAAAAGAATGGTAGAAATGATATGGTATGTGTTCACTTTCCTAATCTGGGTAGGGAGGGGGGTGTGAACCCATTATAGCATCATAATGTAATTACACAACTGTGTAACGACTGCTTCCTGTTCCTTTTTAAAATACCAATCATGGAACAGGAAGCAGTGTAAACAGGGTAGTGTAAATGGTATTAACACATTTCAAGTGTAAGAAAGCAAATAAGGGAACTAATGCCAATGAAGTGCCATTCTGGTCCTTTACAAAATACAGGAGAAGCCATTTTTAAACAGAATGGCCTGAAACAGCTGGTTGTGATCATCAAATAAGATGTGATGTTACACTACCGCAGTAAGGCCATTACTGAAACCTATACATCTGTACATACCCTGAGCCGGAACTGGCTAACTTGGTCAAAATCACTATAAATCTTGATGTATATTTATGGGACTTAAAAACATACTGGATTTTTAAAAAGTAAAATACCAGAAAAATCCATACAATCTCCAAAGATCAGCAAAGTGTAATATAATAATGAAGGCAACCAATGTTGGACTACAAGTAATGTAGTGCTAAATCTTTTGACTGCTTTAAGGCCAATGGCTGAACCAAGAATTCTGCTTTCAGCTGAGATCTTTCCTAACCAGCCTTCTGTGAACTGCCTTGAGTCCCACTCTGGGAGAAAGACGGCATATAAATAAAATACAAATAAATAAATAAACAAACAAAACATACAGAAAATATTTACCTGGTATCTCACTTTCACTAGGGATCAAAGGCTGCCCACCAGTAGCAATCAGGATGTGAGGTGCTGTATATTTTTTACCACCAACTTCAACTGTGGGTTCCTGATCAGCTGTGAATGATGCATAGCCATGGATAGTTTCTACATGAGCCTAGTAAAACCAAGTTTGATCAAATAGATTAATGTATACAGATTGACAGCTGAAATGGTTATGTCTGTGTATGTGCTTTCAAATGGCCTGTAGAAATATAGTGAGCCCATGACTTTAATAGGGTTTTCTTAGGCAAGGAATAGTCAGATGTATTTTTGCCAGTTCTCTCCTCTGAAATATATCCTACAGCACCTGGTTTCATTCGCAGTCTCCCATTCAAGAACTAATCAGAGCTGATCCTGTCTACCTTCCAGGATCAGATGGGATCTAGTACCTTTAGGGTATTGAGGCCAAAATGGTTATATCCCCCTCACACACACACACAGACCTACATCTGTCTCATTGTCATCATACTGTTCTACGTCTGGCATACAAACTGATGTTCTCTCATCTATTGTCTACTTGGTATATTTAAATACTGCAGCTGAAATATCTGAAGAAACCCAAACTGGTATATAGTTGATCAATGTCCCATGAAAGCATAGAGCTGTAAGTTGATTTATATACTTCAACTTATCACTCCCTTTCCACAGAATTCCTGAAAAGAACTAATAGGGCTTTCTGACAGGAAAGAAGTATAAAATTCTCAGGATTATCTCCTGAAGCTATTAAAGTTAAGAGAATATCAAATCAATAAAGTGAAGACAGAAATACAACACCCTAAGTATGCATCACAAACTATGATCTTCTTGTGATCATCTCCAAGCAGCATTTGCAACAGGGGGATGTTAAGAAAGGAGGTGTTATAAAACGTATTTGCTTTCAAAATAAAGAGTTTATTTTGAGACTGTTTAAAACAAAACAGGAACTTTAATCAACAAATCCTCTTTTTCACACAGTGAAACTAAGAGTTAACAGCAGATGGAATGAGTTTAAGATTGGTTGGGACACAGAATAGGACCATTTACAAACCTTGTCCAAATTATTTTGATAGATCTCATTCAGTCGCTTCACATAAGCATCACGCTTTTCTTTAATTACTCTGTAATGAAATGAGTTTTATGTCACAAAGTTTCTCTCTCAATAGGGGCGGAAGTGTCTCTTTCATACTAGAGCTAAATCCTCCTTTTATTATATCACTTACTATTATGATTTATTCCCTACCTTTCAAATATGATTCCTAGGAGAGCTTATAATATCATCCCAAATGTACATTACAAACCAAGAGATAGGTACATTAAGGACACAAAATTGTTTGTAAAGCCAATCAGGACAAAATAAATCCAGAAGATGAACCAGTTTCCTGCTTGCTTCAAGTACTGTTTTATTATGTATCAACTAAAAACTACCTATGATTATGCAGTTAGTTATTTTACCATGGACTGAGTTGCTGTAATGCCACAAGACAACTTTGTGCATCACTCTGTATATTTCAGTGGAACAATCTCATTATAATTTGCCAGTGGATACACCTATTCATCACACGTCTTTGCTACATACTTTTAATGATACTGCAAATCTACTGTACATAGCTTCCTAACATAGTATCTAAATGGCTGAGCTTTTGAGCAGTAAACACAGAAGAGGACAGAGAAAATTATCAGGGCATTAGTTCTCTATTTACAGCATAGAAATTTGTCAATATGCTAAAAAGCCAAATATTTAGGACCATTTCACACTTGCTGTGGCACTAATGCTTGCTGTGTCTGAATCAGTGCTTTCTATAACAGAGATACAGCATAAATAGCAGGTGTACATTTCTATAATAGTTAAAAATGCAAAATTTCCAGAAAATTTGAGGCTATGGGAAAGACCCTGCTTTTTTTGTCTCCCTCCCCTGGGAAAAAAATACAAATTTGTTTGGAAAAATGCAATATCAGAATCTTTTACACAGTTTAAAAGACACTTTGGGCCAATGCAGACTGTCTGTTTGGGGCGGCACAGAGCCACCCCAGGAAGTGGCAGATTGGGGCCGCAGCAACCCCACACCGCAGCCCCGATTCTCCTTTTAGGGGCAGCAAAATGCCACTCCTTTTAGGGGCAGCAAAAGGCTGCCCTAAGAGCCGGCGCCACGGCTCTTCAGAACCCTTTCAGCGCAGCGTTTAAACATGCTGCGCCAGGAGGGCGGCCTGACGCCACATGCCATGCGTGCAGCCGCACGGCGTCAAAACGGCATCAAGCTGGGGTTGGGGCGGCCGGCGTGCAGCTGCCCCACCCCAACTCCACCCCCAGGCTGGCCCTTTAGGCTGGTCTGCAACAGCCCTTTGTTACTATGTTAGAAACATAAAATGGATTATATATAAAACTTGGGCAGGCAAAAAAAATATCATGTTTGATATGGTACAAAAAATTATTCTCATAATTATTACAAAATTATTTATTTTATTTTATTGTGTTACAAATGGAGCTGTAAACAACAACTGAAGTACAAGGATCCTTTTTTGATTTTGCCAATTCAGCAAGAGCTGACAAAATAAAAACAGAAGAAACCATTGACATTAGTAAAACTAAGAAAATGATTTTGTCTCCACTAGTTTTCCATAATGTGAAGGAGACATAAAACACCCATGAAAAAAAATGAGGAAAAGAAATCAAAATCAGGCACAGTAATAATCTGATCCTTTTACATAGCCTTACATAAAAGTTTTCCTCTTATATCATTTTTAGAAATGACTTGGGGAACAGTAAAAAATGTGAAAACCTTGTCTTAAAACATTTATTCATCACACTAAAAGACAATTTCTGATAATCCATTTCTTCTTTTTCTCCAGAAGAAGAAAGCTTCAGAAAAAAATAGGAAAAAACAGAGGTCCTCCCCACATTTTTTCCAGGCCTTGATATCTCTAGGTGCACTGTAAAGTCCTTACATGCCCATGAGTTTCTGGTCTCCGTACAGTGGGTTGCCTAGGGATCCTACAATCGTGAGTGCACACTGCAGGAGTCACTGGTCAGAGAAAACCCTGTTACAAACTCTTGACCATTATTGCAATTTTACTAGCTTTTAAATTAACACTTGCTGTCTCAATTTTCCTAATGTCTGTTCTACTCCAATAAGATGACTCTGTGCCAAAAAAAAATAATCCAGTTTGATACTGATTTAACTGCCCTGGTTCAATGCTAAAGAATTCTAAGAACTGTCGTTTTGTGAGATATTTAGCCTCTTCTGTTAGAGAGTTCTGGTACCACAACAAACTACAAATCCCAGGATTCCCTAACACTGAGCCAGGACAGCTAAAGCAGTGCCAAACTGGATAATTTCTGCAGTGTGTTTTGGACCTCTGAAACCACAGCTGGCTCTTGTAAAAAGTTAGGAATGAAGCCAACACCATAGACTAAGGGCCTCGGCAGATGGCTTAAAAAGTCGTCCTCGGGGCAAGGAAGGGGAGGGGCAGCCGCACGCTCGGCGCCCCTTCCTCCTCCCGAGGTCATCCTCGGAGCCGCCGGCCCTCCGCATGGCTGGCGCTCTGAGGACAGCCTCCCGCTGCAGCATCTGGACACCCTGCAGCGGAAAAGTCAGCGAAAGTGCGCCGCAAGCTTTTGCGGCGCACTTTCGCTGACTTGTGAAAGGAGCGCTATTTTAGCGCTCCTTTCAGGGGCGGCGAAGGTGCGCCGCAGGATCGAGGTGTGGGGATGCCTCGGTCCCGCAGCGCACCTTCCCAGGGTGGCCTGTGCCGCCAGTCTGCTTAGGCCCTAAGCTCTGGAATGTCCCATAAGGCCAAAATAAGACCTTTCAGTTACAAACAATGTCCTAAATACCTGCAAATAATACAATTTTCTAGGGATCATAATGCATAGCCATTAAACGGAGCGAGAAGTTACCCATTAAGTGTTCTTTCATTGCCACTGTAACTTCCATCAAACTGTTTGGTTCGTTATTAACATATAGTTCATACTTACATGAACTATTCCAGATAGTCACCTGACTTACCTCCAGTTAAATGTCACAATGGGTATTTCAAAACCGTAATCCAAATGATCATGGATAAATTCAGAGTGGACAGCAGTATTCCACATCACCTGTTGGAGGGGAGGCAGACATCAAGGATTTAATATATATTAATAAATGAAAAACTAAATAAAACTAAGCATTCTGTTATGCAAAACAAACTGAGCAAAGCATTTAGTACAGGAAGAGGTATGTAGTGCATGAAGATCCTAAAAGTGCATCTGAGGAAATAGACTAGAGTTCAAAATGCACTGCAAAACTAATCCAGTTTGAGACCGCTATAACTGTCCTGGCTCAATGCTAGGGAATTTTGGGAACTGTAGTTTTGTGACATATTTAGCCTTTGGTGCAACAATAAACTACAATTCCCAACTACTGAGCCAGGGCAGTTAAAGCAGTCTCAAACTGGATTATTTCTTCAGTGTGTTTTGGTCCTAAGTCTACAAAAGCTTATGCTACAACTCCTTTCACTCAGTTAGTCTCAAAGGTCAACAGGCATTGTAGCAGTCATTCTCAACCTTTGCTCTTCTAGATATTTTGTACTTCAACTTCCAGGACTCCAGCCAGCATCGCCAATGATGGAGAATTTTGGATCTGCAGCCCAAAACTTCTGGAGGATTAAAGACAAAGAACCATAGCATTAAGAATGCTGTTCCATGCCTGATAGGCAAGATCTAAGCCAGGGGTTGGTAACCTATGGCCCGCGGGCCAGGTCCGCCTCCCTGAGGCCTTTGGACCGGCCCCCAACACCGCCGACCCCCGCCACCGCCATCGCGTGCACTGCCGCCGTGGTGCCGCCACACGCATCATGGCCGCCATTTTGTTTTCCAAAATGGCGGCTGCGACTCGTTTGCACATGCGCAGTACTCCGCGGCCATTTCCCACCATCACCACCACCATCGGCTCGCGGAACACCTGGGGATCCCTGACCCGGTCCCAGGTAAGGGGAACTTGCCGACCCCTGATCTAAGCAGTGGAATGTAATTGATGGCATTTTCAACAAGGAATCTACTGCATCCTTTCAATTTTTTTAGTTTTATGAATATTACATAGTGGTTTGAGTGCTGGACTATGACTCTGGAGACCAGGGTTCAATTCTGAGCTTGGCCATGAAACCCACTGGGTGACCTTGGGTAAGTTACACTCTCTCAGCCTCAGGGGAAGGCAATGGCAATCCTCTTCGGATAAAATCGTGCCAAAAAATTCCATGATATGATCGTTTTAGGATTGCCATAAGTCAAAAGCAACTTGAAGGCACACAACAATAACTACAGTATACATACATGTTATATGCTGTCTTACATCCAACTGTTAGTCCCAACTAGAACAGACTCAATAAATCAATGGAACTGACATGAGTTGTAGCTGACCTAGATCCCATTGATTACGTACATGGGACTAACAATATGATTCAGAACTCTGTTTCAAGCCAACTGTGTCACAAATGGTATGTAGAAGGCTTCAGCACCCTTCAAAGAATCCTACAAGTCACACTCATGATGGTTTTACTGAATATTTTCATTCTCTCAAGCTGTACAAAATATGTGGGTTTTCTCCTTCCTTGGTCAGATTAAAATAGCCACATTTTAGTTCTGAAGGTATTTCTAAGACAACAGACTAAAAGATCTGTACTGGTGATCAAAAACAGCAGAAGTACTCTGTTTCTCATCCTGTCTGTTTGTCATGGAGTATTACAGCTACAAAGAAATTCAGAGAGGTTGGAAACATTACTTTGAGGAACTATAAATGGTGACAACCTGACAGGAAATTCCTAGGAGTAGTTAACAGTCCGTAAAAGACCAGAATTTAATAGATATATAGTTTAGGGAACATTAGACACAAAATAGCCTCCTCATTTAAAGGGAAGGGTGAACATTGTGGAGAAAGGGCCAAAAAGTGACTTTCCCAAGCACTGGGTGGGCCAAGACCAACATACATTTATCACCTCACTTGCCACCACTCAGTTGTTGTTGTGTGTCTTTAAGTCATTTCCAACTTAAGCCAACCCTAAGGTAGCGTATTCTTGGCAAGATTTGTTCAGAGGGGCTTTGTCTTTGCCTTTATCTTCCTCTGAGGATGAGACAGTATGACTTGCCCAAGGTGACCCAGTAGGTTTCCATGGCCCCAGCCTTAGGGTTGCCATAAATCAGAAGCAATTTGAAGGCACATAATACACAAAGAATGTTTATTGCATGCAGGTCAGTATGACTGCTCAGAACTGTACATATTAGAAGAGTCTTGAAGTTAGCCAATGAAAAGCAACAATAGCAATTTCTTCTGGATTAGCAGCATTCCAGAACCGACACAAACTTAAAGTCATGCAAAGTTACAGGTGAGTAACCAGGTAGGCAGTTTTTGCAATCTAGTAAATCTATTTCATCCTTGGAAGCCAGAGTCAAATGACAATAGTCTCTTTAGGCATTTGTTTTACATATTACAGCAGGGATAGACACAAACTAACACAAACAGCTTGAAAGTAGATTTGGTGGGTTCACTTTCCCCGTGCCAAGGCTGGAAAATATTTAGCTCTTTGGAGGGGTTTATAGTTATTAAAGCGCAGTGAATTTTCACTTGCGAAGCAACAATTTGTAAAAACTAACCGAATACACAACAATACATCTTGTATGTTACAAAAGGATTTTATTTTGCTTACCTTTTTAGGCACACATCCAACATTCACCTATAAAAGAAGAAAAAAAAGATGTTAAATATTGAATGGCAGCACTTCTAGGATAGGCAAGTATTAAGGAAACATGCACAAACAGATCAAGCCTTTGAATTTGGATTATTTTATTATTTCATTATTTGTTACTCTATGAAAATTCATAACTACAATAGGGGCTGACGTGTCTGTAAGAAAAGCTAAGGGACTTTACATGGAGCACTCTATCTCTATGAGCTACTAACTGAGACACATTGCAAGGCCTTTGCATAGTCCTGGATGACCAATATCAAGGATGGGAAATAATTTTTAATCTTACTGTAAAGCATCCAAGTGTAGCACTTTCATTTTTCCGTAAGTCATGTGGATATTGAGACATCTAGTGTCAATGGCCTTTAAGGATCAAGCCAGCCCAAATCTGCACAGTCTAATCTTTGGTATTCTTTCTCTGTCCAGATAAAGTATGAATGGCTATTGGGAAATACCTGGAAGCTACATCACTTGTGTCAAATTAAGCTGGTACACGATTACAGTATTTTTTATGCTAAGAAATGGAAGGAAAAAGAAACACTTTCTTTAGATGACTGGCTAATAAAACTAGCAGATATGATAGAGCTGGATAAATTTACTTATTTAGTGAACAATAAATACCTGAAAAAAATTGGAAACAGATTGGGAATTGAAAATAACTTACTGGAAAAAGAAATGGATAGCTCTGAGTAATATTGTTTAAAAATATTTATTTGGTAATAGTGTAAAATAATGTATTAATTGATTTAAGGGTTATAATAACTCAGTGATTTAACAAACTCAGGGTTTGTTAAAAATATGGGTGGTCAATAGGACTTCTTTTCTAATCAAAAACAAGGACCATCTTGGTAATAAGACTGGGAGATAATGAAGAATCTTAAGTTTATATTGAAACAATCAACAAAAGAAGAAGGAAGTAAATTAGTTGTATAGAATTTTATTAAACTATATTAAAGGTTTAATATGAGGAAAAAACTGCTATAAGATATATTATCAATATAATTTAACTTTTTCCCCCTTCATATTATTTTTTGGATGAAGTAATTAAATATTGCTATGAATTGGTATTGTATTTGTCTGTTGAATAAACATGATTTTTTTAAAAAGTTAAACAGCTGTCACCTTTGGTAGCACCTAAGTGGAGAACTGCCCAAGTATCCTACCTCTGAGTTTTGCAAAGAGAAGGAAATATAGATCACAATAGTCGGTGCACTAGTCTTGCCTAATTATGCCATGACAGGCAAGGCAGCAGGCGGCGAAAAGCCACATGTGCTGCAGCCATAAAGGCATTCGTTGGCTACCTTTTTAAAAGAGTGGGAACTCCCTTTTACTTTACCTGAAGAAGAAAAGATTATGCTTGCAGAATGGGAAGCCTGAAGCTTTTTAGATGTTTGGAATACTAAAACAGAAGTGGCTTTGCAGTAAAAAAGTATTTTAGAAAAGTTCATGATGTTGTTGTTGTGTGCCTTCAAGTTGTTTCCAACTTATGGCGATCCTATCACGGGGTTTTCCTTGGCAAGATTCGTTCAGAGGAGTCTTGCCATTGTCTTCCCCAAGGCTGAGAGAGTGTGACTTGCCCAAGGTCACCTCATGGGTTTCATGGTCCAGCAGGGAATGGAACTTTGATCTCCAGAGTCCGTCCAACACTCAAATCAGTAAGCCATGCTGGCTCTCAAAGTTCACTATGAGCCTTTACAGACTGCCAGAAATAGTGCAGCTTGAGCCCACTTTAACTGTCCTGGCTCTGTGCTAGGGAATCATGGGAATTGTAGTTTTTTCTGAGGCACTGAGCCTTCTCTGTCAGAGAGCTCTGGTGCTTATTAAACTACAGTTCCCATGATTCCTTAGCACTGAGCCAGGATAGTTAAAGTGGCCTCAAGCTGCACTATTTCTGGCAGTCTGTAAAGGCCCTATATTTTGCTTTAAATTTCCTGGGAGAGTGGGAAGTTCAAGTTTAGCTAGGTAGTTCTTTTGTTTACATGTATTTTGTTTATGTTTATATGTAGTTATTTAGTTTAGTTTAGTTTGATTTAGTTTATGTTTAGGTTAGTGTTTTTAAAGTGGGGGATGGGGAGAATTAGGTTTGTAGATTATTTTGAGATGATTAGGTTTATTTGGTTTTTAAAATAGTATTGTGTTTAGTTGTTTGGTGTTGTTTGATTTTTAATATTGTATTTTACAATTTATAACATAACAAATTATTATTTTTAAAAAAAGGAAATCAGGCATTGTATGAACAGGCTGTTCAGATCAAACAGATTTTGGGCCTTTGCAGACTGCCAGAAATAGTGCAAATTGAGTCCACTTTAAATTGAGGTACTGCCCTGGCTCAGTGCTAGGGAGTAATGGGAATTATATTTTTTTCTGAGACATTGAGCCTTCTCTGTCAGAGAGCTCTGGTGCCACAATAAATTACAGTTCCCATAATTCCCTAGCACTGAGCCAGGACAGTGCCTCAATTTAAAGTGGACTCAATTTGCACTATTTCTGGCAGTCTGCAAAGGCCCTTTGTCTGCCTTCTCTGGCTCCATGGTCCTAGGAAAAGTGCTACCACTTCTTGTTGTTGTGTGTCTCCAAGCAATTTATTTTTTTACTCATGGCGACCCTATTAGAGGGTTTTCTTGGCAAGTGTCTTCAGAGGAGGTTTGCCACTGCCATCTTCTCAGGCTGAGAAAGTGTGACTTGCCCAAGGTCACCCAGTGGGGTTTCATGCTCAAACAGGGAATCAAACCCTGATCACAGTCCAACACTCAAACTACCATGTTGGCTCTCACCCACTACCATTAACATAGTGCCACTACTATGCCCATAATGCCATAATTAGAAATGTAGAGCTGGCTGAAGCCCTCTGGCATGACATTAATAGCCCTCTATTAAGAGCGATAGTCTAAGAGAGTGGTTCCAACCTTGGCCATCCATGTTTTTGGACTTCAGGTCCCCAAAAATCCTGACTGTTGGCCAAAGTGGCCGGTGCCTCTGGAAGTTGAAGTTCGAAACACTTGCAGGGCCAAAGTTTAGAAATCATCGTTCTAAGTAGACAACGGGGTTTCTTTTTATAAATGGTTTCTGCCTCTCTATCACCTTGAGAACAAAGTCAATGACAAGGAATCATTTCAAACCACCACAAATTTTTTGGACCACTAGAAGAAAAATCTCCTTGTACCTCTCTGTCCCTTTCATCGCCCACTTACAATAAATTAAGCAACTACTGACTTGCTGTCCTTTAATGGAACTCAAAATCTGTCACTTTGGGTGGATGCTCCACACCTCTTAATAACAGATCCAATTTTAGGCAGAGTTTATTTGGATCCATGCACTCTGAATGGTTTTCTGCCCCGGCCCTTTTTCTAGAACAGCCGCCTTTTGTTCAATTGTGTTTTACACCCCGCCGCACCAGCATGTTTTTAAAAGCATGGATCTGTACTTTTGGACAACAAAATGAACATTGCATGGAAAGTGGAGGCTGGTGAAAGAAAACATCATCCTTGGATGCATTTTGGAAGAAGCCTTCAAGCAGTCTCTAGAAGGTTCAAAATGCTTTTGTTTACTTACACAAGGTTTGGTTGTTTTATTTCACAAGTACATTCTGTTTAATATTTAAGAAATTGTCTGGTGGAGCATGTTGGGCTACTCTTCTTTTCTTTTATGCTCTCCATTTTATTTTTGCCTCTGATACCAAACATACGGTGGCTAATGGAGCATAGCAGGAAGTGCCAAAGGAAAATCAGCATGTGATTTATAGACTATAGCAAAGCCCTTGACTGCACAGATCATGAAAGGCTATGGAACGCCCTTGAAGACATGGGAGTGCCAACACATTTGATAGTCCAGATGAGGAATCTGTACTCAGGACAAGAGGCTACTGTCAGAAGAAAACACGGAGAAACAAAATGATTCCCAATTGGCAAAGGAGTCAGACAAGGCTGCATCCTATCACCCTACCTATTCAACTTAGATGCAGAACATATTGTAAGGAAACCAGGCTTGGACATGGAAGAGGGAGGAGTGAAGATAGGAGGAAGAAATATCAACTATCTGAGATATGCAGATGACACCATAATACTAGCAGAAAACCTCATAGATCTAGAGCAATCACTATGGAAAATCAAGTGCAAAAGGCAGGCCTATGGTTGAACATAAAGAAAACAAACGTAATGGCCATGGAGAAGCTACACAAATTCAACCTAGACAATGAGGAAATAGAAATAACAAAAGAATTCTAATATCTGGAATCAAACATTGATTGGAGCAAGGACTTCAGTCAAGAAATCATAAGAAGACTATCAATGAGGGGCAGCTGTGAAAGAACTAGAAAAGATCCTAAAATGCAAAGATATACAACAGAGCTGGAAAGTTAGATTGTACAAGCCATTGGATTCCCTGTTACCATGTATGAATGTGAGAGCTGGACAGTTAAGAAAGAAGATAGGAGGAAAATCAATGCATTTGAGATAATGTGGTGCTGGAGAAGAGTGCTGAGGATCCCATGGACAGCCAAAAGGACAAACAAATGGGTCCTAGAACAGATCAAGCTGGAAACCTCCCTGGAAGCCAAGATGACCAAACTGAGGCTGTCGTACTTTGGACACATCATGAGAAGAGAGGACTCTTTGGAAAAGGCAATAATGCTGGGAAAAGTGGAGGGAAGCAGGAAGAGAGAAAGTCTGGGCTCTATAAAAGAGGTCATGGGTATGAATTTGCAGGAACTAAGCAGAGCAATGGAAGAAAGGGGGTCTTAGAGATCTCTCATCCATGGATCGAAACCGACTTGAGGGTGGATAACAACAACAAATCATTTTTTCTGCTAAAGAAGTAATGCCCAACGAACACATCTTTGTTAACTAAGGATGGATCCACAATGCAGATTTAATGGAGTTTGACACAGCTTTAACCTGTCATGGCTCAAGGCTATGGAATTCTGGGATCTGTAGTTTTGTGAGATATTTCACCTTCCCTGTCAGGGACCTTTGGTGCCACAATAAATTATAAATCCTGGAAATCTATAGCACTGAGCCATAGCAGTTAAAGCAGTGTCAAAATGCAGTATTTCTGCAGTGCAGATGTAGCCTGAGATGTACCTGCATAGGGATGGAGGTACAAAAACCTACACATCCCAAGTGCTGCCAATCAGAAGCCACTTTTTCCGAATCAACCGATCAGCTACATATCCAGGGAACCCTGAAACATGCTGAATCTCAAAGGAAGTGTTGCTTATTGCTGTTGTGTGCCTTCAAGTAGTTTCTGACTTATGGCGATCCTAAGGTGACGCTATCAAGGGGTTTTTCTGGACAATATTTGTTCAGAGGGAGTTTGTCTTTGTCTTCACCTGAGGCTGAGAGAGTGTGACTTGCCCAAGGTCACCCAATGAATTTCCGTGGCTGAGCTGGGAATCGAACCCTGGTCTCCAGAGTTGTAGTCGAGCATTCAAAACCACTACACTATGCTGTTGCTAATGTAATTTAATTTTTATTTCCTGGACTTTAAAATGCTTTGACTTGAAGACACACAACAACAATAAGCAGCAC
>CM034703.1:127273858-127284752 GCA_020142125.1 Phrynosoma platyrhinos | reverse complement strand
ACATAAGGTTAACACCTAGAAGGTGGAGTATGGGAAGGGTCTAGAGAATCTTTTGTCTAAAATGTTATTGTTCAAGATGTGAGCGTGTGTGTGGCTAGCAGCAGTGGTTTCAACTGCAACAAGTTAGATCCTAATGCTTTTGGGATTGTTAAAGATGTAATCTTTCATGGCTGAACTGGACAAGTTCATCACAATGGATTTTACTTAGTTATCTTATTTTACTTTTATAAGCATTAATAAACTATGCTTTTGGACTTTACAATGTGTCTTCTTAACTGAAGAAGACAGGATCCTGAAGAAGGGAAGCTGAGCCAGTTGATGGTAAGAGATACAAAGTGGCTGTGGATTACAGCAGCCAGCTTGTCCTGCAGATTCTGCTGGGTGCCAAAGAGCATCACTGCAACACTCATCATCCACACACTGACAGAAAGTAGTAGAAAGAGAGGAAGACCACACGGCAGATGGCTGGACTCGATCAGGGAAGTCATGGGCCTGACTTTGCAGGACTTAAGCAGAGCAGTGGAGGATAGGGGTTCCTGGAGATGTCTCATCTATGGAGTTGCTATGAGTTGGGGTTGACTTGAAGATGGTTAACAACAAATGAATGAGACACCTCATGAACACCATTCAACAGCCCTGCCAGGTCTTGCAGACTCAGGGTTTCCTTAACTAAGGGCCTTTGCAGACTGCTAAAAATAGTGCAAACTGAGTCCACTTTAAGGGTTAGTGTTAGTGCTAGGGAATCATGAGAACTGTATTTTATTGTGCACCAGAGCTCTCTGACAGAGAAGGCTCAATGTCTCAGAAAAAAAAACAATTCCTATGATTCCCTAGCACTAACCCTAACCCTTAAAGTGGACTCAATTTGCACTATTTCTGGCAGTCTGCAAAGGCCCTCAGTCCATCCATCTGTAATATGGTCTTCCTCTTTTGCTATTGTAATATGAACTTGATCTTGGGAAATTGTTAGTGTTAGCTCAAACAATTAGCAGGAGGCAAACCCAGCGTTTACAGAAGTGGCTAAGGGATTAGATGTATAGAGACAAGATTTCTTTGAATTAATTTGTATTTTTATTAAGGAATCAAGCATACAAAGACATACGTTCACTCACACAAGGTCTCAAGAGTAAAGCAAGTTAGCGTGGGATAGATGAAAGGCTTTCTAATGGTGATAATTACCTGTCTGGAGTGCTCCAGATGAACGGATGAGAAGATGGACTCAACCGAGAAAAAGGATGGGGACACAGACTGAGCTGGAGCTGAATCAGAATTCAAAGTGACGTAGTGTCACCAGGAATCCTAACCAGACACACCCTAGCCAGAATTTGGTAGACTATTTATATGCTGAAAATAGCCCCGGGCAAAGATTGCTAGCTGTATATCAAAGGGCCAAACAAACATCTGAAGAGATAGTTTCCAGCGAGGGGTAGTGAAGCTTATCTCTCTTGCTGTCAGAACCCATCTGGGTTGTAAATTTCCTGGCTTCCCTGTCTCTTGAGGTGTGAATCTTTCTGTTTTGCAGCTCCTGAAACTGTTTGATCTGCAAATTAAGTCTGCATAACCACCTGGCTTCAATGGTGTAAGTGACTATCTCACTCTTGGGTAGATGGTGGCATAGAGATTTCCGTTTTAGGGCCATGACGGAACAATGCGCACATAGGGAATATATATGTGTGTGTGTGAGAGAAAGAGAGAGAGAGAGAGAAAATGCTTCACTTCTGGTAACACTATGGTCTTCCACTTTACCAAGGATTATCATCTTTTCTAGTGAGTCATGTCATCTCATGATATGTCCAAAGTACAATTGGAGCAGCATAGTAATTCCGGCTTCTATGGGGAATTCAGGTTTAATTTGCCCTCAGACTCATTAATTTTTCTTTGTGGCGGTCTCTGAAACTCTCCTCCAGCACCATATTTCAAATTAGTTTATTGTATTCTTGTAACTATTCTCCACAGTCATACACAGAAATATAGATGTGCCTGACTTTTGCATATTATGATATATCTTTACAGTTTATTTGTTGGTGTTAATACTTTCAAATAAGACATCCTGTAAAGTTGCCAGTAGCAGGAGGCCAAAGAGAAGCAGCCAGACAGAGCAGCATTTTTTAGAACTCTGCATAACCTCAACAAGATCTGAAGCTCAACTGAGGTCTTTTATACCTCTTGGCCAAAGCTGCCTTTCCCATGACACATTTCTTTACACTAGAGGCTGCCATTTTAAGATGAAGAGAAATTATGATGCATCACTTCTGGTTGCATTTGGAGCTGTTTGGGAGAGTCTTGGCTATTTTAGGGTGGGGAATGCCACCAAAAACAGTATGTTACAGCCCCACACTGTGTTTTATCAATCAGTTTTCATTCATACTTCAACAAATAGAATACAGTTTGAGGCAACTGGTGGTGGGCAAGGCCTTGGGAAGTGATTAAGGGTTTCAAAGACCACATTGAACCCTCAAAGGACAACATGCAAAATTCCCAGCTTTGCCTCAAAGAGATAGGCTTAAACTTGAAACCTAGCAGTCAGTCCTTTGTATCTCCAAAAGTTACACTGGGCATACAGCTGGCACTGGGACACAATCTCACTGTCCTGTCCCAGTCCTGGAGGGAGGCTCAGGAGCTACTAATATTTATCTGGGTTCATGGCTGTTGAGATATGGCAATCTCTCAGCTTCAGGAGTGTGTGGTTTCCACTGGTGTCCAAACCTGGTGTTTTCTCTTCTGATACCACTGGTTCCTCAGACTCTAAGTCCATTTCCAAAGCACTGCTGGACTCTTGAGTCATGAAAACAGAGAATTTTTCTATGTACTTAGTGAGTACAAATTTCACACTTGTCCAACCCTCTGCCACTACAGGGATCCACAGCTAAAACTTCCCTGAAGGGTGGCCATTCAAGCTCTGCCTTAAAACTGCTAGAAAAAAAAAGACTCTACCTTCTAAGGATGCTTGTCTTACTGTTGAACAATTGTTATTGTCAGGAGATTATACCCAAGGTTTTGGAAGCAAGGCTTTACTCAATGCTGAATTAGGCCTTATCTATATACAGTGGTAGCTTGTGGAATGAGTACTTCACTCCAAAATTATGGGGGAAAGCCTAGTCCTTCTTGATCCACAAGCCACCTACATGCCTGCTATAAGATGTGGGATACTGTGCACAGTTCTTGTTACCACATCTCAATAAAACATTGCCACAAGATCTGGAATAAGTACAGGAAAAGGTGGTAAACCAGAGGAGAGATCAATCACTCAATCTTTATTTACCATCAATAGACTCGTCGAGACATACAATACCTTAGATCACATAAGGCTGCATAATGCATAAACCAATATAAAATGGAGAGATTACGTTAAACTACATTAAAATACAGAAATTTAAGAATAAAATTAAGTGGTCAGGTTAGAACATTGGAGATTGTTTTGATTATGAAATTATAGATCTAGAATATAGATCTGTTAGTCAGACCCCTTTTTAATAATTTGTTCTCTCTAATTTTAACAGCCAGTGACAAAAATTTTGCAACCAACAGGGTAATACTTATGCAATTGTCTTGCAACAAGAATTTAATATAAAATAATTCAGAACAGCTTGGCTTGCCTCTCAATAAGGGAGCATGAGAGAGGAGAGCATTTTTGCTGCAAGGAACAAGTAAAGCACTAGGGACTTTTGAAGTCTTAGGGCCGAATGATGCCTCACAATGGAGATATGTGAATGCACTCAACACCTTAGACACCCCCCCAAAAAAATTATTTGAATGTGAGAGAGTCACATTCTTAGTCTTAAAGGAAGGCCAAGACAAACCCCTTCTGACCAAATCTTGCCAAGAAAACCCCATGATAGGGTCACCACAAGTCGGAAATTACTTGAAGGCACAGAACAACAATACAGGCACAATTCCTGAAGGAAAATAAGGGGCTACTTGAGTACTGTATACCAGTAGTCCCCAACCTTTTTATTGCCGTGGACCGGTCAACGTTTGATAATTTTTCCGCTGCCCACTGGGGTTTTTTTGCGGCTTCGCATAAAATACGCTGCACAGAAGACGCAGTAGCAGGGCGGCCCGGTACCAGTTGTTCTGCAGACCGGTACCAGGCCATGGACCGGGGGTTGGGGACCACTGCTGTATACTCATTCCCATACCCAAAAGGTAACCAACATATTATAGACAAGTACAAATTCAGTAGGGAGAAGTACAGTCCATCAGAGGGCACTATTACCTCTTCCAAGTGAAGGATGCAGGATTGAATCAAGTTTTTCTTGCTACTCTAGATACAGAGCAACACAGAGCTGAAGTGTAGGGTGGGGGGAAATAGTATAGCTAATCCTCATTGTACATTTACGTCACTTGAAATGATCTGTAACCTCGCCTTGCTAATTGCAGCCTGTGTGCCAGTTCCTGTAGAGATTAACACTTTCCCACACATTCTAATGCCCTGAACAAGGTTGCCCATTGTTTGGGCATTTGGTACATGCAGCTTCGCCTGATGCCTCTGAATCTGAACCATATGTGTTTCTTCCCCACCCACAGTGGCATCCTGTTGGTTAGTCCCAACCAGAGTAAATACTGTTGAATGATGAGTCAACACATAGTTAAATTTGAATGAATGAATGAATGAATGAATGAATGGGTCTACTCTAATCAAAAGGAAGGAGACATGAAAACTGGAGGATGGAACATTGATATACAGATGACACCATATTATTAGCAGAAAATAGCAAAGATTTGGAATGATTACTGAAGAAAGTCAAAGAAGAAAATGCAAAAGGTAGAGCTAACAGTTGAACATTAAGAAAACAAAAATAATGACCACAGATTATTTCCATAACTTTAGAATAGACAATTAAGACATTGGAAAGTTCAAGATTTTCATTATCTTGTTCAGTCATTAATCAGAACTTTAGAGTAGACAATTAAGACATTGGAAAGTTCAAGATTTTCATTATCTTGTCTCAGTCATTAATCAGAATGGAGACTGCAGTCTCCAGAAGTGAGAAATCTCCAAGAAGTCACAAAAAGATTAGGACTTGGAAAGGCAGCTATGAAGGAACTAGACACGATCCTAAAGTGTAAAGATATATCATTGAATGGTAAAGGTATACCATTGTATTTCCCACTGTATGGTTGTGAAACCTAAATGGGTCCATCAAGCCTGATCTCTCCCTAGAAGCTTATGATGACTAAACTGAGACATGAGTCTCTAGAAAATACCATAATTCTTGGTAAAGGGGAACAGGAAAAGAGGAAAACCAGATTCCAGATTGATAGATTCCATCAAGGAAGCCATGACACTTGAGCAGAGCAGCTGCTGATAGGGGGATTTGGAGGTCTCTTGTTCCTAGGGTCACCATGAGTTGAACCTGATTTAACAGCAGTCAGCGACAAACTCTATTCAACTTGCAAACCTAAGGCAAGTTTTCTTAACTGGCTGACTGGGTAGCATGTAATACTTCACTTAGAGTTGCCAGCTCCCCTGCTCCCACCTTGCCAGCCTCTTGTACCTTATAAATTTAAATATGGTATTATTGGCATTGTTATTTTTAAGTGTTTTGTACTACTTTTTAAAGGCAGTTATATTTTATGTTTCATCTTTTATTCTACTTTTTAAATTTTCTTATAGAAGCTTTAAAAAGAAAATCCTATTTCAAAACTGACATAGGGTGCATCTATACTGTAGTAATAATGGAGTTTGATACCACTTGATCTGCCATGGCACCATCCTACAGAATCCTGGGATTTGTAGTTTTGTGAAGAACCAACCCTCTTTGGCAGAGAAGACTAAAGACCTTGTAAAAGTACAAAAAAAAGCTGAGTACACTGACAGCGCTCTAGAAATAAACTTTAATAATAATTTAATAAAAGTACAAATCCCATTATTCCATAGGATGGAGCTATAGCACTTAAAGTAGTGTAAAATTGCATTACTGTCTATATTATCGATGCATCCAAAGTTGGTAGTTGTCACATCTCTGAGGCCATTAATCCAACCTGGGTTTTAAATTAAACTTTAAAGGAATTATTCAGAGTGTTGGGCCCATTCAGCATCTTTGAATAATTCTTTTAAAATTTCAACTAAAACTTAGAGCAGGTTCACCAAGCCACTGACATGAAAACCATGAGCTGATTTTATGGGTGTACTCAAATTACACTGAGTAAAATAAAATAAAAGCAGACAGAATTTTATCTGGTGGAAATGCTGAAAACTACAGCAGCATAGCCAAAAATAAATGGCATCTCTATCTTTATCTGGAGTGACAAGAAAACAATAGTGATCCCTGAGTTTTTATTCCACTTGGAGCAGGTGGACCCAATTACTCCTCCAGCCAATTAAGATATGTTTGCAAAGAGCTGTTTCAGCTCTTGAATCTATTTATGGCTGGCAGACTCTAGAGAGATTACATTACTTTGGGTATATTTTTTCAGAAGCAGTTAAACCCTGCAAAGGCCAGCAAATTTGGGCATGTCTACACAGGCCATTTTATTACCCAAAGAAAGGTGAGGGACTGGGGGGCTCCCCATCAAATGTGTCATCTTCTCTTTAAATGTTGGGGGAATTAGCTTAAGCTTGCGAGAGGCTGGGTAACTTTAGAATCATTGGCACTGGTGTATACCCGTACTTACTGAAGAGGATGCCAAGTCTGAATTAATTGAGAATGTTTTGTATAGAAATATGCAAGAGTGCAATCAAACACACAGTAATAGTTAATTCAGACATAGCATTCAGAGCTAGCTGAAATGGAAATATGGAGATTAGATAGTGGATATTTAGGTATACAGAGGATTGATAATTACCTGTCTGAAGAATAGAGCAAAGAAAGTGCGAATAGCTCAGACTGGGATCTAAGGACAACACAATGAGTGGAAGAATTGCATGCAGAGCACAGACTGGGGTCCAACTGTGTGTGTAGGGATGTATGCTGGCTGTGTGCAAGGAGGCTAGGTTTTAGGACCAATATTTATATCTAAGATCCTAACCTCAAGGGTGTGCTATCTTGCAAGGTAACAAAGACCTGATGTCTTTCCCATTAATCGACAATGAGATTCTGGACTGGTTGATGGTTTTAACTTTAGGGCAAAAAAATTATTATTGGATGATAACAACCCCAGGGTGAATAGGCAAGGAATTTGGCTAGGAGCATGGAAGGAGGAAGGCAGAAAGTGTTGGGTTACTGTTTCAGTGCAATGAGACCACCTTTGTCTCTCAGGGCAAGAGAAACTGCAGAGGGCTTGGGAAAGGAAGGAGTAATTGGCATACCCATTTAGCTTTGATTACAGCATTACCTGACTTCTACTCATGTCCTCAGATCTGCATTCCTTTCTCATGGGATATCCACTTGGTTTTCCAAAGGTCATCGTGATCTCTTAAAAACATGCTGGCTCCCAAAATGAAAATATTAAAATGTGTGTGTGTGTGTGTGTGCACATGTGTTGTGTGCCTCCTAGTAGTTTCTGACTTAAGGCTACCTACCCTAAGGTGAACCTATAATGGAGTTTCTTGGCAAGATCTGTTCATAGGAGGTTTGCCATTGCTTTTCCCTGAGGCTGAGAGCATGTTAACTTGCCCAAGGTCACCCAGTGAGTTTCATGGCTAAGCTAGAAATCAAACCCTGGTCTCAAGGGTTGTAGCCCAACACTCAACATTCAAACCACTACAAAAATATGGAGACCCCAAATACAATGCAGGGTATGAAGGATGTACTAACAATTTACATTGGTCTTTTCCCCACACTTACATCACCCTGTCCACATGAGGCAGGGCTAAATGCTCAATTCAAATGCAGACTGTCTTAATGTGGGAAAGCCAGTTCTGCACCCTGCCTTAATCCCGATTTTAAAAACTCACAATTTACTGTGCCACCCACCAGCAGCAGCATGAGTTGCTCCCTCTGAAGTCACAACAAGGTGCCCAACCATGTAATAATCACTGGACACATCATTATTTTACCTCAGCTGGTACAACTCGCACCAGCGGTAGATTAAACAGTGGAATGTGTATGTAGACAGAAACCTAGCACCACTCTGAAGTGCCCTAATAAAAGGGGGAATTTGGGATAGCTCCAGGGCCCTGAGTATTCTGGCCAGTGGAGATCCAACCTCAGATTGTCCTTGTAAATATAAACTGGAAACCCTGGAGGATAATATTTTTGTGATGGTTTGCTTATATAGGGCTCACATGATTCAGTTGAATTAAAATTCCTGTGTGGATTATAGCTCATTATATTTTGCAAAAGAGCTGACAAATAAGGCTGCCAAGTCAAGATACAGAAGAAATATCTGCCCTTTTAAACTTTATCCCCAGCTTCATCAGGCATTGCACTTTACACCCAGTGCTGAACTGATTTTAAAAAAGAAAAAAGGAAGACAATGCACAGAAATACATCCTCTATATCCATGTTGGCGAACCCGTGGCACATGTGCCAGAGATGGCACGCGAAGCCATTTTCATTGGCACACAGAGCAAGGAAGAGAAGGAAAAGGTGTGCACCTGTTCCTCCTCCTCCCAGTTGTTCCAAAGAGGCAGAGGCAGCTGAAGGCCTGGAAACATGCAGGGGGAATAGGAGGAATAGGCGTGTGCCTGTTCCTCCTCCTTCCAGGCCTTCAGCTGCCTCTGGAAAGGCAGCTGAAAGCCCAGGAAAGGGGGGGGGGGAGAAATCCCAACCCAGAAGTCACATTCCCCCCGGAAGTCCAGCCTCTGGCACAGGGTAATACTCGGTGCCAGAAGGCCATTTAGTTTGGGCACTTGGTGCCTAAAGACTCACCTTCACTGCTCTATATACTAAGAAACATTGCCACACCAATTCTACTTGTACATTATGAACCACTCGGCCCTACTAATAGGTAACCACCTGAAGGCTAGTCTAAATTTAAGTTTATTCAACACACCAGTGCAAATCCTCTCAACCACACATTCCTGATTAGCTGTTCTCATCACCTTTGTTCAGGTTTATGTTAATGCACATCTATGTGAGTGCCATTGCCCACATGGAACACCATTTCAAATCAAGATGGAAAGTGTGTTGCAGATGTATTTGACAAATTTGTGCTCACATGTATCGTACAATTATGAATCATTATGTATCTTTCTTTGTAGCTGTCTATCAAATGATCTGCATCCACATATTTCTGCTTTTGTTGTCATTGATTTCCAATTCTGTCATAATAGGTATCATTATTGCTGGAGGAGAAACTGACATGGAGGCTTTACAGACTGCTAGAAATAATGCAGCTTGAGGCCACTTTAACCGCCCTGGCTCAGTGCTAAGGAATCATGGGAACTGCAGTTTATTGTGGCACCAGAGCTCTCTGACAGAGAAGGCTCAATGTCCCCCCCCCAAAAATACAATTCCCATGATTCCCTAGCACTGAGCCAGAGCAGTTAAAGTGGCCTCAAGCTGAATTATTTCTGGCAGTCTGCAAAGGCCCATGGAGGGTCTTTTGGAGTGTTGCATGGCTGTGCTTGCATTGCTGCATACTACTATTGCAGCTCATGATGCAATTGATCTTGGGTGCCTCATGGGGGGGGGATTGTCCTGCAATTCTAATATTAATTATTCCTTTTTCTCCACCTTTCAGAAGTCACCATTCCAGCAGCAAATGCTGAAGTGTCCCAAAGGCCACTTGCAGAGCTAGGTAAGACATCTAATCTGTCCCTGGTGTGCTTGATGGTGGATTCAACAAAGTTTGCTGTTTTGTATGAATCTTGAGAAGTTTGACAATAACTCCAACAGGGTAAAAAATACTGATATATATATATTGCGGGGTGGGGGGAAAGATATTGCAGTGTCAGCTGTGTGTGCATAACTGTCAAATTAACAATCTGCATGCCACTCTAAGAGCCTTTGTGGCTGAAGAGTAGGTTATAAATACTCTAAATAAATAAATAAAGTATGTGATGCTGAGGGCTTTCTTTTTGCAGTTTAGTGCTTGGAGTCAAGAATAGTTGCATTGGAGGAGTACATGTCAATTGTGAAATGCAATTACCAGTAGTACCCTACTATGGAACTAGATTCTTCTTCCTCCTCTTCCTCTTCTTCCTCTTCAGGATGTCAATAAGTTCTAGTACTGACAGATTTGTTTAACTGAGTAGATATAGCACTGTAGCATAAACCCTTGCATTCAGATGTAATTATGATTAGCATGTTATATTGTGCAGGCCTACAGATATTGCAAAACTACAGCTCCTAGTATTTATCACCATTGTTTATGGTGGCAAGAGCTGCTGGGAGAAGCAGTCTAACAACATTTGGAAGGCTGCACTATTCCCACCCCAGTCCCTCCTCCCCAAACCTGGATACTTTTGCATTCCTAGGGACATCTTAATCATTTATAAACCACTTCTGTATTGTTTAAGGTGCCCCATTTTGTGTCCAAACTTACAGGCAGTCAACCATGCTGATTTCCTATTAGGGAAACAAAGGAAAGCCGTAACAAAATGTGGTGCTGCTGTTCAGGATTCCTGATATCCCTCCCATTCCCCCTAAATAAATGCCCCCCCCCCCGTTTTTCCCTATAAGTAGTCCATCAGAATTGCATGAACACTGACTGTCTCCGCCTCCATTGCTATGAGGTGTTTGTCCTAATGATTTTTCCTCTTTTTGCAAACAATCCTTTTGTTTTTGTTAACTACCCTTGAGTCGATCTTGACCCATGGTGACCCTATGGATGAAACATCTCCAAGACCCTCTGTCCTCCACTGCTCTGCTTAAATCCTGCAACCCCTTAATAACTACCCATGACCTCCTTAATAGAGTCCATCCATCTGGCATGTGGCCTTCATCTCTTCCTACTTCCATCCACCTTTTCCAGCATTATTGTTTTTTCTAATGAGTCTTCTCTTCTCATAATGTGTCTGAAGTACAACAGTCTAAGGGGTGGATTCAGACCAGGGCGTCAGGGA
>CM034703.1:127237013-127255904 GCA_020142125.1 Phrynosoma platyrhinos | reverse complement strand
TGCCTAGTGGGAATCAAACCCTGGTCTCCAGAGTCATAGTTCAGCACTCAAAGGACTGTAGGGTGATTTAATTTCTCTTCCACTCTGCTCAGAAATGAAGGATGGATCCCGGCTGAGCATCCCTACTGCGTATCCCTTCTGCCTGTGACTTCTGTCATCTCTCTCAGTGCTTTTCACAGTGGTGGTCCCTGGACCAGTGCCAATGCATGAGCCATTTGTTGCAGATTCTCAGTTTCCAGGACAGAAAGAAACAGTTGTAGCCGATTAGCCTAAATATGATACCAGTCCCTGGCACATTGGGAGAAAAAATATTGCCAGTCCTCCACTGCAGATACTGTGACAAGTAGTGATCTATCTAGCCTGCTGGTGTTCTTTATTCATAATTTTATTTTCTGTTCCCAATTTCTTTCATTGTACCGCCCTGGGCTTTTAAAAACTGTTTTGTTGAACTTCAGTTGCATCCGCACTGCAAAGATCATGCGGTTTGACACCACTTTAACTGCCGTGGCTCAATGCTATGGAATCTTGGGAATGGTAGTTTTGGGAGACATTTAGCTTTCTCTGTCAGACAGCTCTGGTGCCACAACACACTACAAATCTCAGGATCCCCTGGGACTGAGCCGCCGCAGTTAAAGTGGTGTCAAACCACGTTATCTCTGCAGTGTGGATGCAGCCTTAGAGAGTGAGTTACACACTACTCTTGCCTTACCTGCACTGCAGAAATAATCCAGTTTGACACCACTTTAACGGCTCTGGCTCAATGCTATGGAATTCTAGGAATTGTAGTTGGTTGTGGCACCAGTGCAAAGCTTTGCTCTAGTGCCACAACCAACTACAATTCCCAGAATTCCACAGCATAGAGGCAAGGCAGTTAAAGTGATGTCAAACCGGATTATTGCTGCAGTGCAGATGTAGCTTGTATCCCAATGGATTCTCCCCAACACCCAGGTTAGAATAGCCACTGCAATACTAGCAATTGCTTTTGAAATTTTTCGGTTTCAAAAGAAAATTGATATATTGGTGGGGAGGTTGAGTGAAAACAAATCTGAAATTTCCAAATTGCCAGAACTAGTTTTGCAGTTGTTGGGTTTTTTTGGATGTATGTTCAACAAGTATTATCATTTTAAAACACGTCCCGTTGTAGGATGTTTAACAAATATATGTTGTTTCTGTTTATATTTCTTTTTGTGTAACCTTTTCCTAGTTGCTATCTATCTATCTATCTATCCTGGATGCGCCTTCTTCAATCTGTTTCTTTAGTCCGGGAGTAGAGAACCATCACACACCAGACAAAATTGGACTGCAACTCCCATCAGTCCTAGCTAGATTGGGAGCTGTAGTGTAGTAAGAGTTGTGAGGATGGTGCTGCCTGCTTTACAGGGGTTCTGTACAGTTTTCAGAAAATCTACAAGGTTCCCAGACATAGCCAGATTGGGAGCTGTAGTGCACCAAGAGTTGTGAGGATGCTGCCTGCTTTACAGGGGTTCCGTACATTTTTCAGAAATTCTGCAAACTTCTCAGATATCTATGCTGAAATGCATTTTTTCTGATATTTTAAATTTTTTATTTGTGGGGCCATGGCTTTTTCTGTCTTGTTTTCTTTTGGAGAGGTACATATTTCTCAATTTTCTTAATATTCTACTAATGGGATCTCACCATAATGGTCGACAGACGACCGATAAAAAACCAACAACTTCATATATACAGGGAATTATTTGTCCCTTACCCAAAAAAAGGGCAGACACTCATGCCATATCTTTAAAACCCTGTTTTTTCAGGGCTCATTGGATCAGAATAACCCAATCTTCATTGCTAAATTGTGCAGTAAAATCAACTCGTAAGAAGGACAGTAGTGGAGAACAAGGGTGCAGAGGTCTTTCTTTGCAAAAAGAAGTTTCTAAGCTTCCAATTTTCAGTGGAAAAGAAATCAGCGTCAGCTTCTTTCCCAGGGGAGACCCTTGTTTGGTTCTCTAGCCTTTTTGCACAGTCTTGTTACTGTCCAAGTACAGAGAGGAAAACACCAGATGCAGCAGCTGGGACTTCTTAAACCTTGCTTGAATCTGCTCACTCCCTTCTGTGATATATGTAATAATTTAATCATGTTTCTGCTGCTCTGTTTTGTGTGTCTTCTGTCACTTCCCCTTGGAAGCCGTAGCAAAGAGGGGGCAGGGTCCACGGTTCTCCGAAATTATAAATAAAAAACTCTTGGACAAAGTTAACTACGCTTATTCAGCAGTTAAAGAATTTGGAAAGTGGTTTATGTTCTTTTATTTGTCTCATGCCCTTTTATTTTAAATGACCACGTCACCATCTACATGTCCTTGTGTGCCTTCAAGTCTTTTCTGATTTATGATAACCCAAAGGCAACTTTATCACAGGGTTCCCGTGGCAAGTTTCTTCAGAGGAGGCTTGCCATTGGTACCCTCGGAGGCTGAGAGAGTGTGACTTGCCCAAGGTCACCCAGTGGGCTTCCATACATTCATTCATAAATGCAGCAAATCAAGGAATGCATTTCTTCTGCTCTGCTCTTATTTTAAAAAAAAATTCAGGCTGCAATCCTGGACTGAGTTACTTGGGCATAAGACTTATTGAATTTAGGTCTAATCTGCACTGCAGAAATAACGTAGTTTGACGCTGCTTTCATTGTCATGGCTACATGCTGAGGAATTCTGAGATTTATAGTTTATTGTGGCACCAGGGCTCTCTGATAGAGAAGGCTAAATATCTCACAAAACAACCTATCGAAGAAAACCATAGCATTGAGCCATGGCAGTTAAAGTGGTGTCAAACTGGATTATTTCTGCAGTGCAGATTAGACTTTAAAGGGGCTTAATTCTGAGCAGACACAGATAGGATTGCAGAGCTGCTCTCTGCTTGCTTTCAGGCTCTGGTTGGATCCATAGCATTTCCAGACCAACTTTCAAAGTAAAAAAATAGCATGGTGTTAATAATGTTTTCTTTTTATAAGAATTAATAATTTTATGCACCCCATTCTCTTGTGCGCTTTTTTGAACACTTGATACAAAAGGAGGAGTAATGTCCAATAATATATGTTCCTCCAACCTTGCGACTGCTATCATCTGAGCTGTTTTCATTTAATCTCTCTGAAACTGGTCACTTTATGGGAACCTATTGCATGGACCTGAATAGGATAGGATGCCATTGTCTGGAAATGAGCAATGTTCCCAGAGTTTCTAGAAATTGCTTTTTTATTTGTAGGAATCCCTGTTTTGTTTCCAAAACGGTGCAACACTTGACCACCTGAGATCATTTCCAAGCAGGGATGCTGGATGACACATTTTCCAGCACTTAATGCTTCTGTGTAAAAATTTCCATTTCTAAAAAGATGATTGTTTGAGAAAAATTAATCGGTAAAAAAAATGTCTTTCAAGGAGTTCTGAACCAGATGTGCCTCCTTCATCTGAAATTGAGCAAAGTCGCGTCAATGATTCTGAAGACAGGGACAGTGAAAGTAGAAGCGTCTGGATGACATCCGTGGGACAAAGTACAATAACATCCAAAATCCACAAAACAGTGATACCTTTAATGGACAACCAATATGCACAAAATATGCCATGCAAGCTTTCAAAGCTCCATTGGCTTCTTCATCAGGGAAAGATGTTAAAAATTAAACAGGAAAAAACAAAAAATGATAATATTAGAGTCGTAGGCCTACATTTTGTTGCAATGATGTTCTTGGTTAAGATAGTACAGAGGGGTATCCATATAGGCAGAAGTCAGTATGGTGTAGTGGTTTGACCATTGGACTATGACTCTGAAGACCAGGGTTTGATTCCTGATCAGCCATGGTCAGCCACAGGTTTGATTCCTGATCATTCCTGATCAGCCACTGGATGACCTTGGGCAAGTCACACTCTCTCACCCTCAGGGGAAGATAATGGCAAACCTCCTCTGAACAAATCTTGCTAAAAAACTCTGATAGATTTACCTTGGGATCCCCATAAGTCTGAAATGACTTGAAGACACACAACAAGAACATGAAGAAGGCATTCTTTATCCTTGACCATGAGAGCTCTGGGGCACAAAGCATTTAAACTCCAGGAAATTCAATTTAAAGTCTATTAGCAACATAAAAAGAAACCTCTCTTGAGATCCAAGTTGTCTCTTGACAAAATATAGGCCTATGACCCCAATGCCATCAATTTCTTTCTTTCTTCTGTTTGATTTTTAACACTTCTGCCTGATGAAGAAGCCAGTGGACCTCCGAAAACTGGCATCATTTTGCTTGGTGAATAAAGGTATCACGGTTATGTGGATTTTGGATGTTATTGTACTTTACTGCATGGCCAACATGGCTATCTCTGGATATGTTCAGTGGAACAGAGTCAGGTTTGGGCAATTTTTTGGAGATAGTGGACGATTACAGCCTATCACGCATACTTCATTGAGGGTCCCAAAAATTAGCTTATCAACAGTTCTTAATGTCTGCTCCTCTTCAGTATAAAATAAAAATGATTACTGCATGAAGTTTTGAATTTGTTTGAATTATAATATTTAACTCACATTAAGTGAACTTTATTTTTTCCAAATCAAATAATTTTTTTCGTATACATGTGGGCTGTTGGGATATTAAAATCTTTTGTTTAGTAAATGTAAGTCAAGTAGACATGCCAGATCAACGGATGCTTTTAATCAAATAGTATTCAAACATATAAACCATTAACAACCAAAATTCATTTCGCATTGCAGACACACACACATCAAATTAGAATTAAACTTCATTGGGTTTAGTGAGACTTAGGTACCTGTGCCTAGGATTGTAACTTATAAAAGGGAATAAATCTAATTGAACACACACACAAACACAAATCAAGTTAGAGTTAAACCTCATTGGGTTTAGTGAGACTTATTCCTGGATAAGCATGCCTAGGATTGTAATTTATAAAAGGGAATAAATCTAATTGAACTGAGTGAAGAAAACCTTTGAGTAGACATGCATAAGATCATGGTGTTCATTGTCTGGTTTCACAGTTCACACTCATTTTTGCACTTAACATTATTGTCATTGTGAAGCTTTGAAATGAACTTCTTAAGAAAAACAAATGTTGTTGTTAAAAATCATGTTAGGTAAGCTTTCTAGAAACTGTTTTTCTCTTTTGGCTTCCGCCCAAGGTCTACATGCAATTTCCTTTTTTTTTAAAAAAAAAAAAAATTAAAGCTGCAAAATGAAGTAGCAACCATCATATTTCGAAGGAACTTGTAGTAAGCAGGCAGTCCATCAGTTACAAATGGCAATATATGTCTCATCCGTCGACTGATGTACTAACAGTGGTGAAGGTCTTTGGCTCAGTGTTGAAAGGTGCGGACTCCACATGCCTTGTTGTATCAGACACAATTTGTTCTAAACATTAATAATAATAATAATAATTTTTATTTATAGGCCGCCCCTCTACAAAGCAATCGGGGCAGGTTACAGCATAATTACAATTCGTAGGAATTTAAATCCACTGAGGTAGGTTTCCCCCCAAAGCACTTTGAGTATCTGTGGTTGCATCTGAACTGGAGAAATAATCCGCTTTAAATGCTGCAGCTCAATGCTGTGGAATACTTGGAATGGTAGTTTTGTTGTGGCACCTGTTGTGGCAGTTAAAGCGGTGTCAAACTGGATTATTTCTCCAGTGCAGACGCAGCCTGTGTCCCTTAGCTATCCATGAACAGCTTGCATTTTGTTTTTGAATTGATGCCGACGGAGCCAGGGAGCCTGATACCATTGTAACTGAAGTATAGCCATGGAACTTGTTGTTTTGACCTTATGTTTTCGAGAAGACTAAATATATCCACTGACTGATAAGCACAGGCTGTATGGAAACGTACATGGAGTCTTGCTCCAGTCTGCACAAATGGTCTTGGTGCCTTACCTCTGTTGGGAGTTGCCACATCTTTTTTTGCTAGATTTCATTAATTATACATTATTGGGTTAGAAAGTATGTTCTTTAACCTGTCATAAATCTTTTGCCAGTCAGTTTGTCTAAGGGCATCCCAAGTATACTCAGCCTTTCGAGGTTACTTATTCATGGATTTGGTTATCCACAGTTTGAAAAACATTTAAAGGTATATAAAAATTCCCAAAAGCAAACCTTGATTTGGCCATTTTATATAAAGGGACGCCTTTTTACTCTGCCAGTGTATTTAATGGGACTTGAGTATCTACGGATTTTGGAATCCATGGGGAGTCCTGGAACCAAATCAATGCATACCCATTGTATTTTATGTATAAAAAGAATATTTTTTTTCAATACACTTGTAATTTTGAAAAGGATTTTCAGTCCGCCCTGCTGATATCCCTTACCTGCTTAAACTCAAAACCTCTAAATAATTTAGCTTGTCTTATTAGGAAAAGTGGTTCAGCCTCTTGATAATATAATGTTGTTGTGTTTTTTTTTAGAGATGTGCTGTTCTAGCACATAAAAATGGCTAAAGTAGTTTTGTGTGTTTGCTTGACCAATCTAACAGCACAATCCAATCTATGGGCACTCAGGTCCAAACTCTAGTTAATTCAGTGATATTATGTATTGTTTAGTCTATTTATGATCACAGTCAAAAAAGTTATTGGGAGTCCAAAACGGAAAAACAAAACAAACTTCTGATATGTGATGTGTAGTAGCTCTCTCTTCCTTCTGATTCCTCTTTACCTGCTATAGCAACATACTATGGAATTTGTGGGTTTGTACTTTGGTGAGACACTAGAGCTTTCTGGCTGAGAATTTTAAATGCTTCTTCCCTAAACTCCCAGTCCTAGGATTCCATAGGACAGAACCATGGCAGTTAAAGTGGAATAATAGTGCTATAATTCTGTAGTGTGGATGAGTCCCAGAAAGTCAAAAACTCAATGATGTTATAAATAGATATAGTAAATTTGATGCACCTATGGAAATGTTAATAAGGGTCAGAATGGGCTAGGTTAGTACGTAGCTAGTTTTTGTTGTTGTGTGCCTCCAAGTCATTTTTGACTTATGGTGACCTTAAGGCAAACCTCTCATAGGGTTTTCTTGGCAGGTTTCTTCAGAGGGAGTTTGCCATTGCCATCCTCTGAGGCTGAGAGAGTGTGATTTGCCCAAGGTCACCCAATGGGGTTTTATGCTTGAGCGGGGAATTGAACCTTGGTCTCCAGAGTCATAGTCCAACGTTCAAGCTTACCCTTTAAATTTTGTAAGATTTTTTTTTAAAAAAAATAATCCAAATCTTAATGGGCAGGAATAATATCTCATTTCTGAAACTGTTTTAAAGTAGTTCTGTATGCAATTTGGTCATGGTGTGCACGTGCAGATGAGCAAGCCAACAGGGAAAAAATATCTGGTGACAAATAGGAAGGTAGTAATAGGGGAGAAATTTTCTTTACCCGTCATAAACCATATGTCTAGAGTTGTTGTTCCTGTTAAGTATCTTTGATGAGAAGTCTGAAATTGGTGCTGGCTCAGTCTTATCACCTTTACAGTTAGTCAAAGAATGTTGTGTTGCTAGCCAGTATCATAAAGGATGTCGTACCCTATGCGCATGTGGTGATCCTTTTATCACAGTCAAGGGAATGGATCCCAGAACAACCTGCATGTGCTGAGCACCACATTGTGCATTGTGTGGGGCTGAGCATGGCCTTTGACATGGTCAGGGTGCTCCCAAAATTGCTCTGCTTGGAGAATCTGCAGCCAGTTGCACAGTCATTTGGTTAGCATTGCCCTTTGGATAGTAATGACATCTTCTCCAACCCTTGAACTGCTATAAAGGATTTAGATGTTAAACATACAGATGGGGAAAAAAATGGTCTCAATTTTGTATTTCTGCAAAAATAGTAATTTTGTGCTTAAAATGTACAAGATGGAGCTGCAGATAGCCTAAATTCTTTCTTGTTGCTGCTGCTGTTGTGTGCCTTCAAGTCGTTTCCGACATCTGGCAACCCTATCATTGGGTTTTCTTGGCAAGGTTTGTTCAAAGGAGGTTTGCTATTGCCATCTGTTGAGGCTGAGAGAGTGTGACTTGCTCAAGGTCACCTAGTGGGTTTCCATAGCCAAGCTGAGAATCAAGCCCTGGTCTCCAGAGTTATAGTCTATAGTCTATACTACAACTCAATAGTATAGTCTATAACTACAACTCAAACCACTACGCCATGCTGGCTCTCAGCCTAAATTATATTCCAGCAGATAAATTATGCTTCTCTCTATTTTGCATCTCTTTGGGACTGTACAACATAACATATGAGCAAATATAAGCCAAAATTATATTTGGTTATATTTTATGTAGTGCAGTCCCAAAGAGATGCAAAATAGAGAGAAGATTTATTTGCTGGAATCAGAGACAGTTTTGTAAAACCTCCATTTATTCTATCCCCAGCCTATAGTTTTAACCAGCCTTTGCCCTAGGACGCATTAAAACAGAATTTTCACTTTTGCTTTTTGATCTCATATTATAGCCTATAATTTGCCAATCATCATAAGCAAATACATCTCACAAAATTATGACTGCACCTAGAAAACAATTAATTTTGAAAATGCAACATATTTATACCAATATAGAAATGATATTAATATATCAATGAAATATATGCAGCTGATAAAACCAGTAAATACCATTCCATTTAACATTTCTTACCATGGACGAGGGTAAGGACCATAACAATATAGTTGGCGTGTTAATGAATCAGTATGGATTTATAACATAGGAAATCTTGATACATTTTCTAGGCTTCTCAAAACAGTCCTAAAATCCAGTGTTTGTAGTGGGGAGTTGTAGTAATCTTCAAATTAATTCATCCTGATCAAACAGATCTTGCCTTAAATTAACCTTATGTAGGGTTCAGCTGCATTTATTTTGTAAAACAAAACTTTCCCATGTAGAAAGTGTACCTACAAAGATTGTTGTGTATACTTGTCTATCGATACCAGTTTTTCTAGAATCATGGCCTTGGGCATTTGGTTGCTTAATAGAACTATATTTGTAAGCCAGGTACAATCCTAGCTGTGGAAAAGTTGGGGCTTTCGACTATTTGTTCCATCGCTAAAGCAAGCAAGGCTCCTAAACTAAATGTAAACATGTTTTCTCCATCAGTCCTCTCTTTTCTGTACTTCTTGGCTTTTTTGCATCCTGGCACTATCTGAATTTATCTTGATTTGTAGATTATTAATCGCATTGTGTAAGAGCAGTTATGCAGCAATTTTGCTTTGCTGCTTTCTGTGATTGCCTTTGCCAAAGGGAATATTAGGAAGGAAGGAAGGCAATAAAGAATTATTCTTCCTGAAGAAGAGGTGTCTTTTTTCCTGGACCTGATGTTCAGTATTATTCAATCCTGTTACAGTTTGGAGTGTATACAGAATAGGACATTGCTGTCTTGAAGGACATCTTAACCATTAAGGTGGCTGTGACTCAAATCTAGATTTGAAATGAAATAGCGCCTTTAAAAATAAAATCCCTGTCTAAAGAAAAAAGAATCTATTATTTTGACTTTATTGTTTTTTATTGCATTGTATTTGGTATTTAATACCAGGCAAACCTGATATATTCTACACTGATCACCTTCTGGCTGACCAGCAGCCAGGGATTACAACCAAGGTGGCAAGTTTTTGCGTTGCAGCAATAGCTTGCCGACGTAAAATGGTATCTTAATTTTTAATTTTTATCCTATTGATTTCATCTATTTGAAGTGTAATTTTACACATCCTGTTGCTTCATTTTCCCCCATCATTGTCTTACAGTATCAATCTTATGAACAATATCAGGTAAACCTTACTGCCTTGTGAAGTCGTAGGCTTTCATGGCCGGCATCCATAGGTTTTTGTGGGTTTTTCGGGCTGTGTGGCCATGTTCTAGAAGAGTTTCTGCCCTGGGTTGACCCTTTGCCAGGGTTTATAGCCAGTTTATAGCCTCCAAGCTGTATTTCAATTGTATTTGTATTTGTATTGTACTGCTCGCGTTGTTTTTTTATTGGGTATTGTATAATATTGTACCGCTTTATATTGTTTTATGCTGGTCATTGACTGTAATAAATTTCATTTCATTTCATAGGTATTTAATAATGCTGGGGCAGCTGGAATTTGCAGTCCAACAACACCTAAAGGGCCACATGCTCCCCACCCTTGATTCAGTCCTTTGAATCTGAGCCAAAGTTTAACAAAGGTGTTCTCACATCTAAGGCGTTGGCCAATAGGTTCCCCCCAGCTATGCATGCAGCTGTAGAAGTCCTTCTGTCAGGTGATTTACCATTCATTCACCACCCATTCAACCTGAAGCATGATGGAAACTGGTATGGCCAGTTTGTCAAAGGTGGAAGAAGGACAGGGCAGGGCGGTGGTGGAAAAGTCAAGCAGTGTTATCATCAGTGACGGTGTAATCAAGCCATTACATTTATACAACAGCTGAGATGGGTTGAGGATCTAGTTTGTCCCTGTGGGTTGGATTGCCCATGGGCATTTCCCCAGCAGGTTGGATGTTGGCAATAGTTGGGACCACTGTCCGCACATGACGCACTGAGTTGATGCTTCAGTGACACACCCGCTCAGCCTGTCCAGCACTTTCCTTCATCAGGGAAGATGTGGAATACATGAAAATGTTACTCACTCACATGCCTGGAAGAACTACTCTTCCATGTGCAAGCTCCCAACGACTATATTTAAAAAAAGTAATCCCCATCCACATACCTGTGTTGTTGTTGTGTACCTTCAAATCATTTCTGACTTACCTGTCATCTGTCAGGGGTGCTTTGCTTGTGTGTTCCTGCATGGCTCGGCGTTGGAATGGATGGCCCTTATGGTCTCTTCCAACTCTATGATTATATTATTATGTTGAACCTAAGGTGACCCTATCATGCGGTTTTCTTGGCAAGATTGTTCCAGAGCAGCTTTGCCATTGCTTTGCCCTGAGGCTGAGAGAGTGTGACTTGCCCATGGTCACAGTGGGTTTCATGGCCAAGCTTGGAACTGAAGCTTGGTCTCTGGAGTCATAGTCCAGCACTCAAACCACTACGTCACATTGGCTCTCCCAACATACCTTTAGGATCCCCTAAGTATGCATGCCATATTTCCAGTATTTAGGTTCGTGGTTTTGGAGCTATGGCTTGACAGGTGTGCAAGTGTCTTTTAGTGTGCTGTTATTAGATAGGTATTTAGGTTTTGCCTTTTTATAAAACTATCATGGTATTTAACAATAAAACGGAGTGAAAAAGTACAGTTTAACTAAAATAACTGTAGAACAACAATTGATAAGGCAGAAAAGCAGCATTTTTTAAAAATCCATTAAAGAACTTTGAAAAATTAAAAGAAGGCACCAAAAATTTAGGAGACACCAAAATTAGAGGGTAGTGGACTTTGCCAAGTCTCTCTGGGGAGCATGTTTGATAAGTGAGGTGCCATGTATGTGTTGTGTGGCTTCACGTCATTTCCAACTTATCTTGGTGTTGTTTTTTGCAAGATTTGTTCAGAGGAGATTTGCCACTGCCTTCCCTTGAAGCTGAAAGCATATAACTTGCCCAAGGTCAGTTCATTTCATGAATGATTGGGAATCAAAACCTGGTCTCCAGAGTCGTAGTCCAACACTCAGACCACCCAGCAACCATTTTCCTTGGTTCAGATGACAGGAGCACCCTTGGAAAGTAAATGGAAACAGACAGTTGTTCAGTTTTTCTGATCTTCCTGAGCCCATATGAGACTTAAAGATCAAAATCAGTATTTTGAATGAGGCCTGGAACCAGACTGGAAACTAGCACATCTGATGGAGCGCAGGTGCATTGTCATCATGATGCCCAGACTTGTTCAGAATTTCTCTGCAAAGTTGCTAACTGCAACTTCTAAATCCCTTGGCAAATGCAGAGCCACCACTAGAGACGTTATCACACGGGGAGTCGCGGGGAGAAAGTAGAAATAAACCAGACGAGTGGAAGACTTTAATTTACGGGATTTGTCCCGTTCCGCCTCGTCTGATAACTAAATTCAAATTTTAAAGGGGGTTAATTCGAACAAAAACCTGATCTTTTCATTTTCAGGATTTTTGAGGAAATGAAAAGATCAAGGTTTTTTTCGAATTAACCCCCTTTTAAATTCGAATTTAGTTATCAGACGAGGCAGAACAGGACAAATCCTGTAAATTAAAGTCTTCCGCTCATCCAGTTTATTTCCACTTTCTCCCCACGACTCCCCGTGTGATAACGTCCTAGGAAACAGCAGGAAAAGGGGGTCAATCCAAACAATCAATCAAAAAGTGAATATGATAATAAATAATATTGTGGAAAATATACAGAACACAGAATAACCAAAGCCAAAAGGCAATTAAACGTGACCGATAACCAACCATGTAATACAGTTTTTTTCTTCTTAAATTTGGACTGAATTTGCATGTTTTACCTCTACATCCACCAAAATATTCCTGATGCAAAAACATGGAGACTTCTTGAGGAATCCATTGTTCTCTGCCACAAAGAGTCCTGTGGCCTCACTGGAATGGAGACATATTGGGTTGCAAAAGTAGGGTCCCTACTGAGATGGAAATGGATTGGACTTTGCCAATCTCCCTATAGCCACAGGGCCAGAAGGAGAAGGAGGATCCTGCCTACAAAAGATATCCTCCCCACCATAGACCATCTTCACTAAAGACTGAAACAACCTGTAGGCATCTGACTAACATCTCCAATTGTTTTTCTCCTGCTTGGTTTGTGACATCTTGCCTGATGAAGAGCTTCGAAAGCTGGCAACAAGTATATTGTGCATTTTGGTTGGCCAATAAAGGTATCACCGATGGAGTTTTGTTTGAATTTGCTAAATGGCCAACACAGCTACCCCTGAATGTTTTCAACCATGTAATACAACAGAGAATAATATAAACACCAACAAACTTCATAATAATACAAAGCAGAGTAATACCAAACATTATACAATATAACTAAGCACTGGAAAATATATATATGAGCCAGACAAATTAACCCAAAGAACACAGACTAACTAGAGCCCATAGGCAATGAAATGTAGCTTAATCCCATACAGTATAGCAAGGGCTATACATAGTAAACAATATTTAGCCCTCTGTATCCATGGATTTTTTTTTATCCATGGATTCAACTATTCACAGCTTGCAAATAATAAATAAATATATAAATTCCCAAAAAGCAAACCTTGGTTTTATATAAGGGACACCATTTTCTACACCATTGTATTTACGTAATCGGACTTGAGCATCCACTGATTGTTATCCATGGAGGGTCCTAGAACCAAACTCCAGCAGATACCAAGGGTCCACTGTGGTTTAAATATGGAAGTCCGTGATGAACAAAGGAGTCACAAAAACATTGCAGTCCATTCCATGTGTACTAACTGCAGGTTCTAAATCCCTTGGCAATGGTACATTAAGCACAGTAGAGTTGTCTGCCCTGGAGCTTACCAGACATGGTCAATTGAGGCTAGACCAATATAGCACCCTAAGTTGCCCAAATGCATCCTGTGATCTCAAACTTGTAATGACAGATGCATCAAAAGAGAATCCATGGTCTGCAAACTTGGTTCTTCAAGGGGTCCGCATCTAGCACAAAATACACATCACCACATCTGAGTGAAAATCACTGCCATGGGCAACAGGCCACCAGCTGCCATTGTTTCTTGTCATAAATTTATTGACCATCATCCAGGTTATTACTGCAACCAGACACTGATTTAGCCCTTCTGGTTTTCATCCAGGAAGAGATGAAGGAGACGAAGGACTACAAGAAAAGTCTAACAAAAATCCACCAAACAGTGATACCTTTATTGGTCAACCAAAATGCACGATATACTTGTTGCAAGCTTTCGAAGTTTGTTTGTTAACTGCTGTAACTAATCGCTTAAAATAATTTCTTTGGATGCATAGCAAATTGATCATATCTCAGTTTACAATGTAAATGAGGGGAGGTGGCCACATTCACAACCCCTTTCCTGTTCTCTTCTGGTGAGACCAAACAATCCATTAAACCAGGGACCGGCAACCTACGGCCCAGGGGCCGGTTAAGGCCCCGGGTCCCGGACTTACTGGCCCAGGCCAAAGGTTGCTGCTGCTGCCGCGCGCCGTTAGGGAGCGTTTTTGGCCGCGCTCATCGCGGCCGCCATTTTGGAAGTAAAAATGGCAGTCGTGACACGTTTGCGCATGCGCAGTACTCTTGCGCATGCGCAAACACGTCGCGGCCGCCATTTTGACTTCCAAAATGGCGGCCATGACATGCGCCGCTGCGGCTGTGTGCGCTACGGCGGCGGCTGCGTGCGCGTGGGGGGTCACACGCGGCGGAGGAGGGTGTGCATGCGCACATGAGCGCACACGCCGCCATTTCCCCCCTCCCCTCGGCCCAGCCGAGAGGCAACACTTTTGAGACCGGCTCAGGTCTCAAAAAGGTTGCCTGTCCCTGCATTAAACCATAACTAAGTATGTCATCTTAATGGGAAACCATGATTAATAGCATCAGAACAAACCAGGATTAAAAGTTGGTTTAATATCCTGGCTTGTTCTGAAGCTTTTAACAGAACATGGAGATGTGGCTGGCATCAGCATCAGCACTGCAGTTGTTTTGATGCCAGCTGAAACTCTTTTTGTTAATGTGGGTGTTTCACATGTTTACTTTTGTGTATATTCATTGTATTTACCGTAAATTGTTTGTTTCATTACAAGTTTGGGACTCTAAATATACATCTATGCCACCCTGCTACCTATAAGAATGAAAGACAAATTAATAATGTTGTAATAACTGGCTTCTTACTTTGGAGCTGGTAGTGCACGCCAGGTGTTTTAGATTGCAAAACCCATAACCTCTTATAATCATAGAACTGGAAGAACCCACAAGGGCCATCCAGTCCAATTCCTAGTGATCAGGAATCCACAATCAAAGCACCCTTGACAGATGGACATCCAGTCTCTGTTTAAACCCCCTCCCCCCAAAAAAGAAGGAGACCCTACTGCTCTCCAAAGCAGAACAGCTCTTGCCATCAATAAGTTCTTCCTAATGTTGAGATGGAATTTTTCCCCCCGTAGCTTGAATCCATCTGGATCCTAGACTCTGGAGCTGCAGAAAACAAATTTGCACCATCCTCAATATGTTGTTATGTGCCTTCAAGTCCTTCCTGACTTATGACAACCCTAAGGCAATCCTATTTTTTGTTGGTTTATTTCAAGGATTTCTATCCCACCTTTCTCCCAGAATGGGATTCAAGGTGGGTTACTTATCATGAGGCTTTCTTTATTCAGAGGGGGTTTGCCATTGCCTTCCCCTGAGGCTGAGAGCATGTGACTTGCTCAAGGTGGATTTCATGACCAAGCAGGGAATTCTGGCTCTCAATATGATGTCCCTTCAAATATTTAAATATAGCTAGAAGCCAAGATGACAAGACTTAGACTGTCGTACTTTGGACACATCATGAGAAGGCATGAATCGTTGGGAAAGACAATAATGTCAGGAAAGCTGGAGGGAAGTAGAAAGAGAGCAAGGCCACTTGCTAGATGGATGGACTTTATTAAAGAAACCACGAATAAGAGTTTGCAGGAGCTGGGCAGAGCAGTAGAGGACAGGGGTGCCTGGAGACGTCTCATCCATAGGGTCGCCATGGGTCGAGATCGATGCGAAGGCAGTAAACAAACAAACAAACAAACAACCATGGCTTTTACTGTTGACCATGCTGGGTGGGGATGATGGGACTTGTAGCCCAAATCTTTTGGAGGGAGCAGGCTGGGGACAGCTGGTTTGCTCACTTGTGTCTGCAGAAAGGTTGCATGCCCTAATTAAGTCACTGATATTTGTTCTTGTTATTCTTCTGTTCCTTGTCACCACATTGCCCAGCTATTGTTGGACCTCTTCCCAGAATTTTTACCTGAAGCCGTCTCTTCCCATTTCAGGTTGGAGAAGAAGAGGTGCTAATGCTTGTCCTGTGACATGGAGGCAACACTGCGCACATGCTCAAGTTCTTTCTTTTTATTTGACCAAATGCATCTGAGGAAGTAGACTTAAGTTTACAAAAGTTCATGCTGCCAATTTCTTTCTTTCAGTTTTTTGTCTCAAAGGTGCTACAAGATCTCTCTACATACTGATTCTATAGACTAACACGGCTATATCTTTGAGTTTCCCCTTCCTTGTTTTACTTGCTGCAGCTCTCAATTGGGGGAACCCTGATTCCAAGTGGAGGTCTTGTACAAGCATCATTGTATATATTTGCAGAATTTGAAGATATAGCCATATTAGCCCGTAGAATCAGTACGTAGAGAGATCTTGTAGCACCTTTGAGACTATAACTGAAAGAAAGAAATTGGCAGCATGAACTGTCATAGACTTCAGTCTACTTCCTCAGATGCAGACATCACCTATAAAATGTGCTCTATTTTATTTACAATTTAGTTTCTCCTTCCCTTCCTTTCTGTCTCACCTAGCCCTATTAAAACCTACTCATCCTTCCTTTGTCACAACTTTGCCTTTGCTTTTGATCTGGGACACACTTTATGGGCTGTCTCATTTGTGACCTGAGAATGGAGGAAATTCCAGCCAAGCGTCTTCCTGTGTTGTGTTAAATTTGGCTTTGTTGGGTTGTAAAACCAGGAACTGTTGCATGCTTTGAATTGCAGATCAGTTTTTAAATAAAACTAGTTAGGTTCTCTTTTTCTTCCCCTCCTTGCTGTGCCCCCCTCAGTGTCAATTTATAGCTTTTTCCTTTTGCAAAGCACACCATAAAAGCAAAGGTAGCAAACAGCTGGCTGTTGGAATTAGCACTGAAAATGTTAACATTTCTGCCCTTGGAGTCTCACTAGTAGTGTATTAGCAAAACCTTTGGCATTTGTAAATGCATGTGCTGTTTTAAATTGCATTCCTGTGACATGGAATGTAACTGAGGGTCAAGGTTGTTAGATCTTTGTGCATTTACTGTAGTCAAATGACTTGTATTTGAAGGCTGGAAAGATATTCACCATCAGTGGTCAGATTATTTTACTACTTTGGTTAGTTATGAAAATGTATTTAATAGATGTTAGCTTCAAAAAAAGTATTTTTCAAAATATGGTCACCTTGCATTAATGTAGCCCTTATTTATACCTTATGTATTTCCCCTTTCCTTTTTCTTTCTTTCTTCCGCCCCTTTTATTTGTAATCATAATTTTAAACTCTTATTTAAAAAATAAACCAGTGATGTTTAGTTTGGAGCTAAGTTGTGATTTGAAATCTAGTAGTAGTTTCCTATCAGGAATCACAACAATAGATCAGACGTAGTTGAGTGGAATAGAGCTCCTTTCACAACCCAGGGCCTCACTCTGCACCAAGGAATAAAATCACCGTGTGGGAAGGAAAGGAGGGAGCAGAAGCCCTTGGATCTGGCTCTACAAAGAAAAATATATATTGTTTTATGGACTACTACAACTTTCAAAATCCTTCATGCAGTGTAGCAAGTCATAGAAGATTATCACACAGGGTAATAAGCATTATAGAAGAGTATTCTTCCATCATTGTTGCACAATCGGGCAAAGATTTTCACACTATTTTTCTTGCAACGTCATGGAAGTGTGGTGCTAATGGAATAAGTCATTGACGATAAAAAAAAGTCAGTGGTTTGCTGATTGCAATTCATTTGCGCTATTGGAAACGTGTGAAAGGCAATCACGTTTCAATAGCATTATTTCTTCCTTAATGAAAAATGAAGTAAAAAAAAACTCTTCCAAACTCCAGTGCACAGATCTGTGAGTAATATTGATTTACATTTAGCAACAGGGCACAAGTATTAGGTTTATTTGCCTAAATCTGTTTGTTAGTTCCAAATAGAGTAGACCATTTGAAGGTACATAAATGCTGACATACCAAGTTCCCCTTAATTTACTCAGTCTCGTCTGGTTGGGACCAGCAATTGTATTTGGGCTATTGTCAAACCTGTTTTTCTGAGCCATAGCCATGTTAGTCTGGAAAATCAGTATGCAAAGGGATCTTGTAGCATTTTTGAGATTAACTGAAAGAAAGACGTTGGTAGCATGAGCTTTCGTAGACTTCAGCCATGCATCTCAGGAAGTAGACTCGAGTCTACGAAAACTCATGCTACCAACTTTTTTCTTTCAGTTAGTCTCAGAGATGCTACAAGATCCCTTTGCATACTGTTTTTTAAGGTATTTTACTTGGTTCTGAATAGGCTCAAGATATATTTAGTTGCACTTTGGGACATCTTATAAATAAATGTAGTTGTGGGGAGCAAGGCCAAATTGCTCCAGAAAAATTATCGATACATAATCTTTTGATTCTACAAATGATTGTAGTTCAGTCATTAGCACAACACATGGAAGATTAATTGATTACCATAGTTTGGTTCTTACTTACCCTGAGATCTCACATTCTGAACAAGCAGGACATGGGGATTTCCAGTTCATATAGGACAGATGGTACTCTCACTATGACAGGTCATAGCATTCTGAGAGTCCAGTTTTCACAGCTGGCAGCTTGGATGCCCAGTTTTGTGTTTGTTTTTTTTGCAGGGTCCTGCTCTAATAGATTGTGACAAGGTGTATAAAACTGGGCTGATACTGGGGGAAACTCCCATTGATTTTAATGGGCCATAAATGCTCATTCTCAGAGTTACTAAATGGTTTGCAGTTGCTTCTTGGGCCACACACGGGAAAGTGTGTAAATAGAGGGAAAGTAGTACCGGTAGTTGCTGTTAAGAAGGATACAGACTGCAGGTTGTCCAACTATAAGTGCCCGTTCCCAGGGCACAATGGGATGTTGCTTTCACCCAGACTTAAGGGTCCTTCAGGGACATTTATCATTGTTGTTGTTATTAACTGCCTTCAAGTCGATCCCAGCTCATGGCAACCCTGTGGATAAGAGATCTCCAAGACTCCCTATCCTACACTGCTTTGCTCAGGTCCTGATACCTGTCACCTCCTTAATAGAGTCCATCCATTTAGCATGCAGACTTCCTC
>CM034703.1:127193925-127233333 GCA_020142125.1 Phrynosoma platyrhinos | reverse complement strand
TTTTCTTTATGTTCAACAGTAAGCCTGCCTTTGTGCTTTCTTCTTTGAACTTCCTTACTAGCTGCTCCAGGTCTGTGAGGTTTTCTGCTAGTAATATGGTGTCATCTGCATATCTCAGATTGTTAACATTTCTTCCTCCTATTTTCTCTCCTCTCTCTTTCATGTCCAAGTCTACTTTCCTTACAGTAATTTCTGCATATAAATTGAATTGGTAGGGTGATAGGATGCAGCCTTCTCTGACTCCTTTGCCAATTGGGAACCATTTTGTTTCTCCATGTTCTGTTGTGACAGTAGCCTATTGTAGCCTCCTGAGTACAGATTCCTCATTAGGACTGTCAGATGTATTGTCACTCCCATGTCTTTAAAGGTGTTCCATAGCCTTTCATGGTCTGTGCAGTCAAAGGCTTTGCTGTAGTCTATAAAGCACATGCTGATTTTCTTTTGGAACTCCCTGCTACGCTCCATTAGCATATAGTCATATAGCAAAATACAATAACATCCCAAATCCCCAAACAGTGATGCCTTTATTCGACTAATCAAAATACAAAAAATACATGATGCAAGCTTTTGAAGCTCCACTGGGCATCTAAGGTGTTAAAAAGACCAATACACAATGAAAAATTATAAAATGATGATGTTAGTAAAATGATGATATTTGGTAAAACAGCCAACACCACCTAAAATTTTCCTAATGCAAAAGCGTGGAGGCTGCTCTGGAGAGATTCAGTATCTTCCACCTGACCTCACAAAGGATGGAGATATCTTGGATCACAGAAGAAGTACCTTTTGTATTGCAAATGGGATTCAAATTTTTATCTCCTGGACTTGGGAATTCTTTGTTCTCAGTGCCGCTTAGCCAGAAGCAGGAGAGACTGCTTGCATAGGTATCCCTCCAAAGAACAACACAACACCAATACTTTGAGAAAATGCAGGCCTGTGACAAGCATCATCATTTTATTTTAAAAAAATCTCATATGTTTTTTAACACCTTTGCCTGATAAAGAAGTCAGTGGAGTCTCAGTTTTGTGCAACAGTTTTGGGATGTTTATTTGGTTTGGTTTGGTTTGGTTTTGCAATTAAGCAGCACAGGGCAGAGCTAGCATGGTGGTTTGAGCATTGGACTTCGACTCTGGAGACCAGGGTTTGATTCCCAGCTTGCCCATGAAACCTCCTGGTTGACCTTGGGCAAGTCACATGCTCTCAGCCTCTAGGGAAGGCAGTGGGAAAACAAAACATGAACAAAACTTGCCAAGAAAAACCCATGATAATTTCGCCTTAGGGTTGCCATAAGTCAGAAATGACTTGACAGCACACAACAACAACAACAACAAAGCTATCCAAAATCCTGAACCTATTTTTGGGATAGGCTTCAGTACCTTGAATAGCTCCTTTAAAGTCTGGAGCAAAATCTGGTTTGGGTTTGCCACCCAGTCAATCATCTTTAATAATGTCTTTTCCTGTGTTTCTCCCTCCTGCCTTTTTTTTTTTCAGTCGGTCCATTGCGAGTGGAGTTTTCTCAACCTGTGAATTTGCAGAATGTGGAGAAAGAAAACCCAGAAGTCAAGAATGGAGGCCACTATACCCCAAAGGACTGCAAAGCACTTCAGAGAGTGGCAATTATTATCCCATTCAGAAATCGGGATGAACACTTGAAATACTGGCTGTATTATCTCCATCCAATTCTTCAAAGACAACAGCTTGATTATGGTATATATGTAATTAACCAGGTAAGAAACTGACTCTGAGTCTCCATCTGCTTGTGCGCATGCTGTCATTTTCTTTCTGATGTGTATTTGAGTAAATACCCAAGCAGTATTTACTCAATGGAGTAATCCTGAATGGAGGTGAAATGTGAGGGTTTTCTTAGTCGCTGCAAAGATCCTTGCTGTGCATGGTTTTTTAACAAATTCAGTAACATGTTGCTTAATTCTTTTTTAAAATACTATTTCTAAAATGGCCCTGACCCAGAGTCTTCATGAAAGTGGCTAACCATTTTTTTAAAAAATGAACAAATACAGTAAAAAAAATTACAATATCATCAAACAATCAGCCAAGGTCCACAAAACAGCTCAAAATGAAATCAAATAGACTCTTCCCCTCTGCCTAGCAACTCAAATGGTACTCTGAAGCAGTGATCACAATTCCTCAAGTCAGGAGTTTCTAACAAGGCAAGATATCTACAGACAGAGAATTCCAGGGATTATCCCATAGCAATATCCTCCCTGTAGATCTGTTTGCTATTGTCAGAATTTCCAAAAGCAGGGATGCTCCAGAAAACACATGAGTGGAAGCATTCCTTTCGTTAGTCAGTTAATTGTCTTGAGTTTATAAAAATGCTTAACGTATATACTCGACTATAAGTTGACCTCGTGTATAGGTCAAGGGCAGGTTTGGTGGCCAAAATTATGGATTTTGATTTGACCCATGAGTAAGTCAAGAGTAAAATTTAGAGGCATATAAGAAAGCATCTAAAGGATGAAGCAAAGGAAAATAATGCAAAGGACCTTACAAATTTCCAGCAGGCATCACTGTTTGTGCTCACCATAAAGGCTGGATGGTTGAGACATAGAGAGAGGTCAGTGCTTCAAGGACAAAGTACACTCTTGGGGAGGGTTCTTTTTTTTAATCATAGTTAAAGTATAGTACTTACATTGACTCATGGATAAGTTGACTCAGTTTTTTTGGGTCAATTTTTGACTAAAATTTCTAGACTTATACATGAGTATATACAGTAATCAGATATCATGACCATAACTCATGTCAATCTGTGTATCATATGGTGGTCAATTGGTAAGGGAATACAGTCGCCCCTCCATTCTCATGGACTTCAAGTTCACATATTCATAGAGGGAGTGACCTCCATTTAAATCAATGTGGTGCACCCCCGTGGACCCCATTCAAGCCTATGAGGTTTGAATACTTGCTAATCTCCATTTTCGAGGGGATGGTGGTCCAGAACGGATCCCCCGCGAAAACGGAGGGCCAGCTGTACATTTTTTCCCTTCTATTTTATCCTGAACCATCAGACATGGTAATTCTTCTTTAAATTTCAAAAGATGGAGAGCAGTGTGGCCCTGCCCTAGAAAGACAGTTGTACAGATATGTTCTGAAGGAAAGGAACATAATAATTTCTTGCAGACTGGGGCTGTTCACCTATTTAACTCTGTGTACCACATAGGACCTACAGATTTAAATTCTGTGTATTACTTTTGATTAATAAAGCTCCATGGCTATAGAACCACCAGAGAAGGTTTAATTCCAGTAGCAAAATTATAACGTGGTTGAGTACTAGCAAATAATGCTAATGGTTGACAAGGGCTCCCTTGTGTATGATATCTACAGCATTTATTCTGTATCATGACTTTGGTTCCCAGAATATATTTCCTTAAACTCTTATTTTTATTTTTCTGATAAAATGGCTTCCTGGTTAGGTGATAGGAGATGACATATCTTGTAAGGCACCATTCATGATGGCTTAGGAAAATGGTGGTGGCAGAAGTGCAGGTGGATGGGTAGGCTTACATAAAGCCAGTGGTCTGGGGACAACGAGAAAGAAACTCATGGCCTCCCCAAGCAACAAGATGCCCAGATTAAACAGTGAATCCAGACCAGCTTTTATATCCGATGGCTGCACCTCAGGTGTCACGGACTGGCCCAGGCCAAAATAATTTGAGATGGTTGTTGAAGCTTTCCAGTTGTACTTACCTTCTCTAACCAATGGTTTTGGCTGTGCAAAGAACCAGTACCTGCTCTGCAAATCTCCTGGCTTAAGTCCTGTGGTGCCTGATATTTGGCTTGTTATTATCATAGACTCTTGCAGTGAGTAATGGATTATTACTATTGTAACGGGGTACTGACATTTATAATAAGAGCATTAAGGATAGAGTTGGTCACAACAATCTTTCTGGCAGAGGCACCATGTGCATAGTTATTTATTCATGCCTTCCAGTGTCTTGTGGGATAGTAGGAAGCAGAATGAACTGTGTACTTTCTTAACCTTCACAAACGATCAGGATCTTGTGCTCATCTGCCAGTTTTGTAGGCTGCATAACATAACTGTATTAACCATAATAATACCTATTTCTAATGGTGGAACATTTAGTTCTTAATTCTGTGCATAAGTGTTCTATCTAATTGGAGTATCTTGTTTAGGATATTTGTTGTTGTTAACTGCCCTCGAGTCGATCTTGGCTCATGTCGACCCTATGGATGAGACATCTCCAAGACTCTGTCCTCCACTGCTCTGCAACCCCTTAATACCCGTGACCTCCTTAAAAGAGTCCATCCATCTGACATGTGGCCTTCCTCTCTTTCTACTTCCCTCCACCTTTCTCAGCATTAATATCTTTTCTAATGAGTCCTTCCTTCTCATGATGTGTCCAAAGTACGACAGTCAGTTTGGTCATCTTGGTTTCCAGGGAGGTTTCTGGTTTGATCTGCTCTAGGACCCATTTTTTTGTCCTTTTGGCTGTCCATGGGATCCTCAACACTCTTCTCCAGCACCACATTATCTCAAATGAATTGATTTTCTTCATTCCATATGTCCTTCATTTTGTCATCTCTTTTGTATATCAGGCAAATATTCCCGGTATTATATTGTTGAGCTGGAATGTGTTTTAACACCTTAATCAGCATGCTTCATTCTTAAGTTCAAAAAGATCCTGTATATTTTTCTCAGGTCTTTTTCACACCAGGCATTTATGGTGGAATAGAGATTGGGAAGGGACTTTTTACATGGCATTATTTCTATTCTGTTTTCCTCTTGATGTAATTCGTTGGTTTTTGCAAAAGAAAAAAAAACATTTGTCACTTTTAGTTATGATGCCATTCTGTTTCTTTCTCTTGGTGCAATAGATTGCTTTTGCATACATCACAGTTTAGAGGTCAGAATATGGATGAGAAGCAGGGAAATTTACAGCGGAGATACCAGGGAAGTACTGAGTAGGCATCCCACATGGCTTCTACTGTCAGAAAGCTAAACTGAGAATTATCACTATAATCATGGGACTGAAACTGGTGGGAAAGGTACCATTAGAATCCCAGTAGTGTACTGCTAGAGAAATTGGCTTTATTCTAGCATTATAAGGGCCTGGTTTGAAGCAGCCCTTAACTGGCACTCAAATCAATGCATGGAAATCCCCCTTGCAAGTGCAGGATAGCCCATGTAGTATTGTTTGCAGCATCCCGCTTTGCTTTTTGCTTAATTAGTCAAGGCTTAGGGATAAGACCTGTTTTCTTGAGAATAAATATATATTTTGGGATTGCTTTGAGCTTGTTGATTCCAGCACCAGCTGTGTCAGGGAATCCCAGGAGTGCTCTTTTTTCATCTTTTTCAGCATGATGTCACTGCCCTATTTTTTGGCAGGACAGTCTCATTGGCTCAGGGCTATATAGGCTTCTCAACTTATGGACAATGAGTAGTGGACACATCTAATCTAGTGACTTATTTTGTTCAAGGTCTGCTTTGACCCATAAAGTGTGAGAATCGTTGGATGATAGGTTTCTACGTCCTGCCTGTAATGTTGCTCTTTTCTGTCTTGAGAAGCCATTCAAAATATCTCTAAGCAGGCTTTGCTAATACTTCATACTAATCTTATCCTAACAAGGAGTCCATGAGATTAGTTGGGTCTGTTGAGTTAGATTTCTGTTTTGTTCGTTTTATGTCTTCTTCTTTCCTCCAGAAATATAGGATGGGTTATATGGCAACTGAATTTGTGTTCTTTTGTTCCTGAAAAACTAGTTTCTGGTTCGTTTTCTCTGCATGGATTCATTCATATCCATGTAACATCCTTATCAAAATAATGCCACCCAAATCCAAAACATGGTTGATTTGGAAATAAGTTCCAGTGACTACATGCAAACTTTAGTGTATTCTGGAGCCTGAAATGGAAAATACTTCTATATAATTTGTGTAGTGGTTTGAGTATTCGACTCTGAAGATCAGGGTTCAAATCCCCACTCGGTCAAGGAAACTCACTGATAACCTTGGGCAAGTCACAATCTCTCAGCCTCAGAGGATGGCAGTGGCAAAAGCACTCTAAAGAAGCTTGCCAAGAAAATCCCATGATAGATAGGGTCACCGTAAGTCAGAAATGACTTGAAGGCACATAACTTGGAGCAGAAAAAGGGAAGATGATGATATATGTAAGCATACAAAGGCTAGGCATGTAGAGAATGTAACAGTGCAGTTGCTTCTATTATTATAAAAGTTATCTGGTATCATGGCATAATCTGTCAATGAAGAACTCAACTTTGTTTAACTTCCTTCACAGCATCCTTTGCAGCTCTGACCAGCTAGGTATTCAACAAGTAGCAATGGCAGGGACCCTACATGATCCCCGATGGTATTTTTCTTGGAAGGATTGTATGCAAAGAGTTTTTAAAGCTTGCTAAGAAAGCCTTGTTTCTTTGCTCTCTTGACAATTGCTTTTCTCTTTTTTTCTCTCCCTTTCCCTCCCTTGTCTGTCTGTCCTCTGCATCTATTCTACCTCCACTTTTTGTGTTCCTTTCTTCCTTTTAGGGGGGATATCTTATCTTTTTCTTGTTAAACATGTCCTATATAGCAAAGCAATCACTGAAGCAAGGAGAGCTTCTGTATGAGTGATTCTTACTTCATCTGCAGCCTTTTGTGCTCTGCATCTCATAGGGGGGAAAAGAAGGAAGGAATGCTGACCAACCTGCTGCTTCAATGGTAACGTCTCACCTCTTAACTTTCTGGGTAATGCAAATTCACATTTTTGCCCACTGCATTTCCACTATTGACTTTCAAATGCCTGGAATGTATTAGATTCAATTTTGTACTGAAATGGGAAAGTACATATGTAAAAAGCCAGATGTTGAACTGATGGACCAATGGTGGTGGTAGTGGGGAGACTGGATGCAAATTGCCCTCCTGTTGTAGTATGCAACTTGGCTCATTCATTTTAAGCCACCTACAATTACTTGCTCTCCAGCTACCAGCTATGGTTCATCTGTACTTTCTACTTTTGAACACAGTATTCCAGGTTGTGATGCTTCGTCTGTGGGCATCTGGTGTATTATGGACTTGCTCTCTAGCGTGACAACCTCCTTGTGGTCCCGTCTCTCTAAAACAGTGTTTTTATTGTTGCTGTTCTTTTTTCATGGCTGGTCTGTCAAGGAATGCCTATGTGTCTGCCAAGAAGCCCCTCTGTATGGTAGAACATTCTAGGAGATGTTCATAAGTTTTCATTTGGCATGGAGAAAGAACATGGGTTGAGCCTCATCGTGAATTTCCATGAACGTGTGTGTCCCAGAAAAGATTTTGTAACAGTGTGTGACCATCAGCAGTGGTGCACAACCTCTGTTTCAGCCAGACTCCTCCACAGTCTTTGCTCTGCTTTTTGGACAGTATTTGATAAACCTCTGAGAAGTTCCAGATCTCTTTAACTTGGAGTGAAGCCTATATTTATGGGAATAACAAGGCAGCTATTCTCTGTGGTCTTGTTAATGTTAGAAATGTGTATCTGCTGTTAACATACCTCCTAATCTGTTCACATCTGAGATATTTAATTAGCAAGTACATGAACTCTCTTCTGCAAAACAAGGCAGGGAGGGGTACTTCCAACTTAGGAGCTCAGAGAAAGAGCAACGTCCAAGCCTGATCAGAAACCGCTTAGCTTGCGACACCAATCTTTGGCTTTTTATTCTTTTTGGATAATATCTGTGCCAGATAATTAACAAGCACCAGCTGTTTGACATGTAACGCTGGAAAAGAGAGATCTGTGTGGGACTGGCTGACCGAGGAAAGCCAACAGCCTTTCTGTGCCCAGACATGACAGGAACCTACAGCTGCCGCTTGTGGCAGATGTCTAGTTGGCTTTCTGAATTGACTAGGAATTAGTCTGAAGCCTCTGCTTTGAGGACGTCCATGAGGAAGCTGCCTTGCATGTCTTTGAATTATGTTAGAACGCTTTTTTTTAAAGCCTTGTGCTTGTGGTGTATTAATAAAAAAAGAAGAAAACCAGAGGTCCAGCGGTATTAAATTGTTAAGTTGAAATAGTTAGCAGTTGCACAGCACTATCCTTGGAATACCTTTTTTCAGATGAAATGTAGATAAATTAATTTTATCTCATGGGGTTGGGAAGAGGAAACAAAGAAGGATAGTTGACTTTTGTTATCTGTAAAAGTGAATTTTAGGAGGGAATTAGATTAACACAATACTGTCTTATCAAACTTATATTTTATTGACTGCTTTATTAAGAACAAGAAATTAAGTGAGTTGGAACCAAAGAATTCCATTATCCAAAGGAAGGAAAATGTCCTTGAGTAAGCTTAGTTAGACGTTAGTACATAAAATATTGCTATGAAAGAATGAAATCAGTGATGAAATCAAAGTAGAACATAAGTTGTTATTCAAGCCAAATTACAAACATATTGAGTATTTGAAATGGAGCTCCTAACTGCTATACTGTAAAGTATCTAATAAGATATTTTAGACATTTTGTTCTATTTTAAATACTTATAGAATGATTGATTATACCACTTTGCGGCTGTGAGGACAGGCACATCCGGCCCTAGAGCCAAATTATGAACATCTCTGGTGTAATAGATCTGGAGTTGCAAAAGAAGAACAAATAGGAGCTTCACTTACAGTCATCCATCTTTCACTTTTTTGTGGACTAATATGTGAAACTTGTTAGCTCCAGCTGATAAGAGCAGGAGAATATAAGCTTGAGGTTATCTCTTTAAAGAATGAGTCCATTAAAGCAGATGATGAAGACATTGATATAGTTCAAGATTTTCTATACCATGGCTGAGTCATAAATCAAAATGGAAACTGAAGCCTATTTATTTCATTTATATGTTGCCTTTCTCCCAGAGTAGAACATAAGGCAGCTCACGAAAAGAACTGGCTAAAATCAGTAAGATTTTAAAACGATTAAAATCATGACATTAAAATTATAGATTAAAAACAGCATGGTGGGATTCAGAGTTGGGTTTTGTAGTAATGGACTCACTACAGCCTCTTTTAGGCAGGATGGAAACTCTCCTTGTTGTAAGTAGGCACTTACCACTTTCCTTACCTCTCAGCCAGTCTTCCTCTAGCTGGAAGGACAAGGATCTTGTCGACACACATGGTGGCTCTCATCTCTCCAGTGGTCCTATCCACACTCTCAAGCTGCACAGATTGAAACATATACAATAATGCAGGACAAGCAGGTGCCAAGATTACATCCACTGGATCTATATCAACTACAGCATCCAAGCCAGAGAGGATCCAAGCAATTTTGTCTGCAAAGTTTCTTGCAAATTCTTCACAAGTGGGCATTTGAGCGGTCTTGTGTTTTCTTCTTGTGAGCCAGAGTGAGCCACTTGAGACAGCTGGACGACACTGTGCAGGTGCAATAGTGGCAGCAAAGTATAGTTTCTTCACTGCTACCATTGCCACGGCACAGACTTCCCAATGATCTCTAATACATATTTGGTTGAACTTGCTGCATGTCTTCCACCACCAATGCTCTAGACTCCATCCCACTCATTTTATCACTGCCAGTTCTCTAATAAATCATGTGTTTCTGTGTGTGTATGAGGAAATGAAAAGTAGGTGAGGATGTGGAAAGGCAGCTATGAATGAACTAAATGAGATCTCCTCAGTTGTACAGATATATCTTAAGAATACTAAATATTAAATAATACTGAATACTAAAGTCAAGATCATCCAATCTATAGCATTTCCAGTTTCTATGTATGAAAGCCAGTGAATGAAGAAAGCTGCAGAAAGAGAATCCACTCATTTGAAATGTAGTGCTGAAATGTAGTGTAGTTCTAGCTGTACCACAGAGTGCCAGGTGCAAATCAAGCCAGAACTCTCCCTTGAATGACTAATACTTTGGACATACCATGAGACAACATGACTTATTGGAAAATACGATAATGCTTGGAAGTATAGAAGGCAATATGAAAAGGGAAAGACCACATTCAGGTCGATTGATTCAATCAAAAAAGGTACATCCTTGAATTTGCAATGCTTGAGCAGATCTGTTAATAGCCTTGTGGGCCTCTCTTTCATAGCATTGCCATAATTTGGAGCCACCTCCAACAACTCTAAAAGAAAGAGAAATAGTCTCCAGCTGACAATCTGACAACCCTTTGCTCCTTGCCTTTTGGGTAGGAAACCTATGCTTTGCCCTGGCCAGATGGGCTAATGCAGTGGTTTTCTGACTGTGTCCTAGGAACCTCTAGGGCTCACTCCCATTATGATTTAAAGCGATCTGCTGATCGCTTTATATGTGCCTTGTTCCCACTGGAAATGGTTTCAGACCCGACTGTGATCAGTCTGGCTCACGTTGAAGTGAGACAAATGCAATAAATAAATAATCGTTCTTTTCAAACACTGCTTCTCTCTGGTGATTCTTTCGGGAAAAAATAGATTCAGAAGAGTGTTCAACAAGTGTGAACAATGGATCTGGTTCACAGGCAGGCAGGAGGAGCAGCCTCTGACGCGGAGAAGAAGAGGACCTGCAACTGGAAGAAGAAAGGGAGGCTGGACTTGCCCCGACCCCAGACCCAGAGCCCTACAGGAAAGGGATGGGAAGCCACCCTGGGAAGACTGCGCTTCAGCCGCCCCTGATCCTCAGAGCATCTTGCCCACAGGAGCCTTTATCTGGCTTTGCCTTCAAAGGGAAAAGAGAAAACCACCAAAAGACCAGGCATGCTTTCCCTGCTTCCACCCATTTGCAATCTTTGGGTCTCCCTCTTTGCAAGGAACCATCATCCTCAGCAGCATCAGACCCCCAGCCTTCTCCTGTAAGACCCCCCAAGGCCCCAAGAAAGGGAGAGGAGGAAGGACGCCTGGTGGGGTGCATTGTGGGGTGCTTTCTGGCTGTTTTTTTCTCCCCAAGCTATGGGGAAAGGGGTCAGGTGTGTGTTGTGTGTGTGGGGGCACTGAATAGGGTCTGCTTTTTGACAGTCTTTGGCTTAGTGGCTCCCACACCGGGACACAGTCCTCCCTTTCAACCTTCTGTCCAAAAGCGTCCTCCATTTTGAAGCACGGGTTTCTTGGGGCTCATTCCCACTAGTGGGAACAACATAGGATAAGGAAATAATTCACTTCCTTAGTGGGAACTATATATCTTCCTGAGTTGAATCCGCAACAAAGTATCAATGCGAATCGCAAAACGGTTTAAATGCAAGTGGGAATAAGCCCCTAGAGTCTCATACAGACGTATCCAAGGTTCCTCAATAAAGAAAGGCAGCAATAGAGAACAGAGGAGATCTTGCCCATTGCTGTGGGTCTTTCCTTACAATGCGTTGCCCTCAGGCAGAACTTGCAAATGTGACTTTTGGGGCTGCACACACTAGAAGTCCAGTGCAATTATCTCTATCATGCCAATGGCTATGATGGCAGGGAAATTTTGGGAACCGTTGTCTACAAATCTACTTTTCCAAGCTCAGGAAGAGCTCAGTGTGTTCTAGGGTACACACAGGACAGTGGTGTGACCCTGATGGCATCGGCAGACCTCTCTGTGTACTGAAACTATATCCTTGGATTTTCTGTTGTGGATTAGGGGTCCACACAGAACTGTGGGGAATTCTGTGGCCAGCTGAGTTAGTAAGAGAAGAGATCTTGAAAGTAAGATACCAGAAAACCACTGGGCTAGTAGAAACTTCACGCTGGCACAGCTGCAAACGTCATAGTATGCTTCAAAAGGATGGCAGGTGTTAAACTGAAAGGCAAATCCTTATGTAAATACCTTTTTGCTCAACCAATTTCTGTTGCTTTACATATTTTCCATCTTGTTGAACTGATTCCAAGAGTTCAGTTTGTACATGCTGTTGACATGGCAGATGGATCTCTTGATGCAAACCCATCTCAGATTTATTCCTAGAAGGACATATGAGCTGCAATTGGCTTTTGATGCAAAAACTGTAGATTTGATTTTGGGATGTAAAGCAGACGTTGTGAGGGTCTCTACATGAAGTAGACAAGATTGAAGGAAACGTAAAAAGTTAGGTTATGTTTTGGGGGCTTTTCCTCTCTGCTAAGGATAAGAACAATGTTAGAAACAGGAATCTTAAAATTGTATTTTCTAGAAACAAGTTTGAAAAATGTTTTCCCTTCCTCTCTCCTTTCCCTGTCATAATCACATTTCTGGCCATGGCATCATTCTGATCTCTGCATCAATTTCTATTTGCTTTTAAATTAGCTTGTCATTTTGCTTCTTAATTTGTTTTCTGTGTTTCCTGTGACTGAAATGGGATGGTGTGGAGATCTTTGTTGGAAGCACAAACCAGGGATGCGTAGGGAGCAAGGAAGTTATACAGCTCCTGCATGAATCTGAGTAAAGATTATAGTTGCTCCATAATAAAAGATATGAAAGAAAATTGAATCCAGACTTTAAATTTTGTGCCAAAGTGAACTCCATAAACTGTATAAATTATGCAAATCTGCTCAGTTTCCATAATGTAAGTGGACTTGCTCCTTTTGATTGTTTATAGAGAAGAGAAAAATAGGAAGCAGATGCCTACAAAAGAAGGGAATGCCTGAAAAAGGAAATTGTGTCATAGGAAGAAAAAAATCTTCAAATTGGATCTCAATCAGTCTTCCAAAATATAGCATACTGTATTTCAGTTAATAAATTTGTAGTTCAATATGCATGTTTATTCAGATCAAACTTCCATGGAGTTCAGGAGGCCTTACTTGAAAGCATTAGTGCTGATCCCTATGGAGAACCTTGATACTGGATGTACCAGTGTTTTCTATTAATTGACTACCACTTATAGTCAGATGCATCATAAGGGAGATGCAGTGGGTGCGGATCACACCAGGTGACACCCTAAAGAGGAGTGACACCACTGCTTCCCAAAACATCTGCCTTCAAGAAGAAATGGGCTTTGGCGTTCACCTGCTTTTTTTAAAGTATTTAAGAGGTGGTGTGAGTGCTGTGAGGCTCATTGGGAAGAGAAAAGAGAGGCTCCAGGTTTTTTTTAATTAACTTTTAAAATTAACTTTAAATGTTTAATTAAAAATAATAATGTAAAATACTCATTTAATATATTTTTAAAAGATCACATTTTACCAAATGTTCATTTTAACCACGTGAAACTACGGTATATATATATGTAAATGCGTTGAGGCTGTGCGTATGGCATTGTAATTTAAAGGCATGATTTTAATTTTGCTAGTTGTTTTTATCAAAACTATTAGCATTACATTCAGTGGTATATGGGAATTACAATATATGAGTAACATTAGTATAAAAATATGACTAATGATTCTGTATGGCATGGTATGGGAGCAGGTCAGTGTTGGGATGACACCTTGCATTACTGCATTAGATATGCCATCCCTAGTGATGCCACTGCATATAGGTAGCCCTCCATATCCACAGATGTATTATCCACGGATTCAATCATCCATGGCTTGAAAATATTTTTAAAATACATAAACTCCAAAAAGCAAACCTTGATCTTGCCATTTTATATAAGGGACACTATTTTTACTACACCATTGTATTTAATGGGACTTGAGAATCTATGGATTTTGGTATCCATGGCAGGTCCTGGAACCAAACTCCAGCAGATACCAAGGACCCACTGTACTTTTGACAACTGTGATTACAATGCTAACTCTAAAGTAGTGTTGGGAGAATTTGTTAAAGAGATAGTTGGGGAATGAGTGAGCCTCCTGATATTGTAGGACTGCAACATCCATCAGTGATGAGGAGTGTTAGGAGTTGTTATCCAGCATACTTTAGAGACCACCCCTGCTTTAAGAGAAGGGAGCTTCCACCCTCTTTTTGCTTGTTTATTTGTTGCTAAACTTTCTACCTCCAGTTCTCTCTCAAGCACCATTCTTCAAAAGTTTTGCATAGTATGACATATCCTGCAGTTGTGCAAAAACTCTGCACATATTGTCATACATAACCAACAAAATGTCTGGCATCAGAGTCTAACTGTAAGGTCTCCTCCAATTCAGAGAACTTTAATGTGTTCATAAGAATTACTTGTTGGGCCTGTCAAGTTGTCTGTACCCACTCACAAGAGATCAAGTTATCATGGGGTTTTCTTGGCAAGTTTCTTCAGAAGAGGGTTACCAATGCCATCCTTTGAGGCTGAGAGTGTGTGACTTGCCCGAGGTCACCCAATGGGTTTCATGGCTGGACTGGGATTCGAACCCTGGTCTCCAGAGTCATAGTCCATTGCTCAAACCACTACACCACACTGGTTCTCTACCTCCTTATATCATAACAAATAAGTAAGCATTCACTGCCTTTCCATGGTCTGCAAAATGTGAAATCAGAGCTCTCGATTTCACTTTTTCTGAATGCCAGGGCTGGATCTGATGCTGTAGTCATTCTCTAAAAGTCCGCTGATCCTTGAATCTGCCCTTTCCTAGGAGAGAAATGTTAACATTGTTAAACCACTTTAAACCTTGTGGTTGTGCTTAGATAGATGAAAGCACTTTAGAGTTTGTAATCAAGGCATGGAAGAGGATGAAAGTGGAAATTTATAATCTCCGGCTGGATAGTTGCTTCATAACTGTACTTGTGAAAAAAGGGAGGATGTGCATGAAGGCTTTGATATCTTCGTGCTTGGCTTAAGGCACTTGGCGTAGACTTCCTTCCTGCACTTTTCCCTGCAATTATTTATTCTTGCATTGTGGCAAAGCTGAAGCTGGCCTGCTGTATGTAAACACTCCTAAAAGTTAAAACTGAGCCACACCCGGTAATAACCATAATTTATTATGTTTGCACATTTCATATATGTGGGTTGAGCATTGTCATTGTGGGTGTTCACAGACAGCTGTGATATAGCAGCTTCTTTTTATTAATAAACAGTTTATTAATGACATTAAAACAGACAAACAAATAAATATATCACAAATGAACAAACAATGACCTCCTGTACTGAGCATATTTAGATCAATCTTAACTTTATAAATTATAGATAACTTTTAAACTTTCTTGTAGTTATACTTGTTAGTTCTCAATCTATAGAATCTTAAATATCCTATCCTACTCATCTACATTCAGTAGATTTATACCCTGGACTTTTTACACCATCATAAAACTGGAAATAAGTAAGTAAGAAAAAAAAAAAGGATATCAAGAATTTGGATCTTGTAGCCTTAAATAGTAAACTCCTAGAGCTTTTATCTCACACAAAAGTCAACTACCACACTTGTTAAAAAAAACGACAAACAAAAAATAAAAGCAACTTCATCTTCAGTAGTACATTAGACTATCACAGGCATAAGTAAATGAAGGTACCTATTTTTATGTCCTAATTACTGGCTATAGAACTTATTGTTAATCTACTAACACTATATAGCTTATTTTCCTGCGTATAAGACTACTTTTTTACCTGCAAAATCTGTGGCTAAAGTGGGGGGGTCGTCTTATATGCCGGATATAAGGATAATGGGGGTAGACTGGGAAAATGGGGGGGTCATCTTATACGTGGGTCGTCTTATACGCCAGAAAATACGGTATCTATTTTCATTTCCTTCTGCTCGTACATATGAGATCCATGAACTCCACTCTTTTTGCAACCCTGATAAAGCCTTATTCTTTATTAAATATGACAACTTATCCATTTCATTAAAATCATAAAGTTTTAATTTCCATTCTTCCACAGTTGGGATCTCATTTCGTTTCCAATATTTGGCATACAATATTCTGGCAGCAATTATTGCCAAGAACATTGTTTTCCCTTCCACCTTTTCTAAGTTGTCATCATCTAGCATATTCAAAAGATACAGTTTGGGCTCCGGGCGAACCTTCAAATTAATTTTTTTCCCATTTCCCGGTGTATTATTTTCCAGAATCTTGCAGCCTTTCCACATTTCCACCATATGTTTAAATATGTACCAACTTCCAATCTACATTTCCAGCACGTAGGATTACATCCTTTATACATTTTAGAGAGTCTATAAGGAGTCAAATACCACCTATACGTTGATTTATATACATTCTCCCTTAGTTCAACACTTTTTCTGTAATTAATCCTTACCTTCCAGACTTTTTCCCATTGTTCCATCTCAATATTCTGCTTCAAATCAATTGCTCATTTTACCATAAATTCCTTGACTGTCTCTTCCTTACATTCCCATTTCAATATCAATTTGTAAAATTTAGATATTTAGGGTTTTTTTGCCTCACCCCTCACAATTTTCTCCATTTCCACGTTTCCCGGACCAATTCCAGACGTTTTATTATCCATTTTAAATCGTTCAACTAATTACCTGTACGAGAACCAATTACAATGAATCCCTTTCCTTATTAATTTGTCTTGTGTTTTTAGTGTAATAATACCATGTAAGCTTTTAGTAATATCCTCGTAGTGAATCCATCTTTCAGTAATATAAACTTCCCTTTTTAAAAGAGCTTTGGCTAGCGAAGCCCATAGAAGAATTTTTGGACACCATTTAATCCTATATTTTCTCCATACTCAAAAGCGATTTACAAAAAAAATGATTATTGAAATTTTTATCAGCCTTAGTTTTATCATAAAACATATAGGCATGGAATCCAAAGCAGAAATCAAATCCTTCAAGAGTTAATACTCTCAGATTATCTAATTTAATCCAGTCCTGTATCCATTCTAGGGCACAGGCTTCAAAATACCATTTTAAATTAGGAAACACCAACCCCCTTCTATCAATAGAGTCCTGAAGTATTTTTAATTTAACTCTTGGTTTCTTTTTCTTTCTTTTTTCCCATATAAATTCAACTATATCTTTGTTCCATTTCTGGATTGGGGCATTATTCATAATAATTGGAATATTTTGAAAATAAAACATCATTTTTGGTAATACTGCCATTTTTATCACCACAATTCTACCTAGCCATGACAAATTTAAATCTTCCCACCTTCTTAAATTACCTCTAATTTCATTCCCTATTTTACTGTAATTGTTTTGAATCAAATCAGTATTTTTTGATGTTGAAGTAATACCTAAATATTTCACCATTTTCACTCTTTGAAATCCCATATCCATTACAATTGTTTATGCCTCTTTTTTAGCTCTATTTATTCGATACGCCGCTACATCCCCATATTGTTTCAAAATTTGCATTAATTGTTCACTACATTCGATGGGATTTGATATCGTCATGGCCACGTCATCTGCATAAGCTCTTATTTTATACATTTATTTTTTTTTTAATTTTAACCCCTTCAATCAAATTATCACTTCTGATCTTATTCAAGAGAATCTCAAGGGTTAAAATAAACAGGAGGGGGAGGCCAATGGACAGCCTTGCCGAACACCCTTAGAAATATGAAATCGTGATGTGTTTTCCCCATTGATAATATAGATTTTTCCCCATTGATTAATATAGATTAATTATATATTAATCACTAGATAGCAGCTTCATATAGGGGGGAAGCAGACGGGAGCTTCCCGTGCGCCGCAGGACGGAGCGCCGCTGGACCGCGGCAGCCGCACCGCGGCGCACCGTCGGCGACCCAGGAAGGAGCGCTAAATCAGCGCTCCTTCCTCAAGGCAGCGAAAGTGCGCACTAAAAGCGGGGGGCGCACTTTCGCTGTCTTTTCCGCCGCGGCGCGTTCGGCTGCCGCGGCGTGAGGTCTTCCCCGGAGCGCCGGCCGTGCGGAGGGCCGGCGACTCCGAGGGCGACCTCAGGGAGAGGAAGGGCCGCCGAACGTGCGGCTGCCCCTCCTCTTCTGGGCCCGGAAGACGACTCAATTAGTCGTCTGCCGAGGCCCTTAGTCTACAAAGGCTGCATCGCATTCACACTGCAGAAATAATCCTGTTTGACACCACTTGAATGGCCATGGCTCCATGCTATGGAATTCTGGAAATTGTCATTTGTTGCGGCACCAAAGCAGAGCTCTGCCACCTTGGCTAAGTTGGACCTTGGTCTCCAGATTTATAGTCCAACACTCAGATCAATAGGTCACACTGGTTGCTCCAAGACCACTAATTCACCTTTTATTTAGCTTGCAGAGCCCATCTCCACTGTTAAACATTAAAAAATACCCTTTTTTCCAAAGAGGAAGCAGACTTCTCACCTCTTCCGCTTCTGCATTCCCCCCACACACCATTTTTGACAATTTTCCAGAGGGTCCCCATGGGAGGAAATTTTACCCTCCGACCCAAATGAATTACTTGCTTCTGCTATAAATCATGATCACACACTTTCCTATGCAAGTTTAGGTACCCCTTGTAATAGTAAAGATCTGGGTGTTCTAGGCTGTATTTAGTTAAGTGCAGGAGCAACTTTGGGACTATGATTTTTTTCTTTTTCTTTTTACTGCAATGATCGTTAGCTTGTTTTATGTTTCACGTGGGTGAGGGTGCGTGCACATGCACCTTCAAAAGAGGGTTTTCTTAAGCAAGAAATACGCAGAGGTGTTTTTGCCAGTTCTTTCCACCTATATTTTAATAAACTGTGTTTTATATTTTATCATTTTTTTACTCTGCAAGTCAACTTGGGGTGGGTTTGCCTCAGAAAGCAGTATAAAAGTAATTGAAAATAAAGCTAAATAAATGTCTTTGTGCCAAGCACATTTGCACAATTAATATAAGACTAGAGCGTGCAAGGGATATGTGGCTGACCCCAAAAACAGCAACCACACATTTCTTCCTCCTTCCAGACAGAACACACAATATACTTAATTTTAACTAATTTGTTGTGTTCCATTGCCTGCTACCTGAACAGTTGCAAAAGCTCAAAGTGACATCCTAACATGTTTTGCTTTCTTAGACTAAAAATTGATGGGGAGCAAAAGCCACAAAAGGAAGAAGTGGTGCAGAATTATTGCTGGTAGCATCCATCATGTTCTCATGAACTGACACACCATACACACCGTCAGTCATTTTAATTTTAATTTTAATTAACTTTTTAATTTTAATATATGAAAGGATCTTGTAGCACCTTTGAGACTAATTAACTGAAAGAAAGAAGTTGATAGCAGGGATTTTTGTAGATTCAGCCTACTTTTTTAATGCCAAAGCATGCATCTGAAGTAGGGTGAAGTCTACGAAAGCCCATGCTACCAACTTCTTTCTTTTAATTAATCTCAAAAATGCTACAAGATCCTTTTGCATACTAATTGTCCTGACAAATACGGCTATATTTTTAATTTTAGTGGCTGTTAATTTTTTTTAAGGATGTACTATATCCATTGATACATTTAAGATAGTAACACTCATCCAGCAGTGTTTTAAAAGTGGTGAGCAAGTGTAGGATTAGCCTCTCACTAAATGCCTCACCACTTTTGAACTAAAAAATTGCTTTAATCCCACCTACTGACCTCTCTGTTGGAGCCCACATCTAGTTGAGTTTCTAAAAATGCTGATGGAAATCAAACAGTATGATTATATTCTACCTCCCTAAAAAGCAGAAATGTACAAATCATTTTTTTTCTGGCATAACTGATTGAGTATGGTTATAGTGAAGAAATGCACAAATATATTATTATTATTATTTGGCATAACTGATTGAGTTCGGTCATAGTAAACATGCATGGATTACATTTACTAAAAAAAGAGACCGGCAGGCAGGCAGAGTTGATTTTGAAGTTATAATAATGCACAGCTTTCCCCAATCTGGTGCCCTCCAGTGATGCTAGATATCCATCATGGAGCAATGGAAGATGAAGTTCAACACAGTTGGAGGTCACCAACTGTGAGGAAGCATGCTGGCTGGGAAGCTTTGGAAGATGTTGTTTTAAAAAGTAATTTTTCAAAGCTATGGTTGAGTATCAGCTTGTAGGCTTATTAATATAAGACCTTTAATTGGTACTGTCAGTGCCACCTTAGATGACTGCATGAAAATATAGCTTGTATTTTTCTGAGCTTGAGTCATGCCATGGCAAACTGGTTGTCTGATTGCTTTCCCATGCATTCAGCTGAACAAGTCAAAACTTGCTTAAAAGACTATTAAGTTACTTAATACATCTTTTATCTTTCCCTGTTGTAATGGTTTGGCAAGTTAGAATAGTTAATGAGGAGAATACAGAATATTCAGTTAATACTGCAGCTGTAGAGAAATGTGAGAGCTAGCATATTGTAATGGATAGAATGATGGTCTGAGACGATATAAATTCAAAATTTCCTTTGGTATTCCTGTATGGCAAAGGGTTGGATTACCTGGCTCTTACAAATTCCTTCTAGTTCTATGAATCTGTAGGGTTCACTATGTAGCCTCAACTAATTCCTTACTACTTTGCCTAGTCTATCTCAGAAGGTGATTGTTGTAGAACTTGGAAATTTAATGTTTTGGTATACAACTCCCATCATCCCTCTACTACCATGGCCGCTTTCTGTGTTGGCTGGGAAATTCTAGGAGTTTGGGAAATCCCAAACTCTGGAATGTGGGATTAAGATGAAAGAACAGCATATAGCCATTCTCACTTCTTAATAAGAAGCGTGAGATAAAAATATGCAAATAAATAAAAACAAATGTGCAAATTGTAATGCAAATGGAATGCGAGCTTAAAATTTTGGATTACATTTGAAAACTATTCTGTCTGAGAGTTTGCTGGATTTCTTTTTTTAATACTTCATTTTTATAATAACAAATATTAATAATATGTAAGTATTGTTATAGCTGTCATATAAAACACATTTCAAAACATTTACACATTCTTTTGACATGCACTCAGTTATTTTCTTAATGTTACATTCGTACTTCCCTTTGTTAGTCTGGTTTGTAAAAGCATCTTTTCATTATTTCCCCTGACTTCAGATTTAAGTAAACATAAATTTTCTAAATAGTTTCTCTAGTTAGTAGTTATTAGTACTCTTTCCTGGTTTTGACCAAACAGTTATTTGATTTATGTTCTTTTCCTTTTCTCCATCCTAACCAGTTTGATGGATTTTGCGTCGAAGAGAATTTTGAACTGTTGGTTCAAAGCAAATCCCTAACATATTTTTCCACTTGGAAATCCTTGCTCCAGAAACCTTGTCACACTGTGATGTGAATATCACACTTTAATGATGTTTATTTATATATTTCTCCATAAGTACAGAGAAGCACTTTTATTTATATGGTTGGTTCAAATTGGGTTTTCCTGAAAGGTACTAAGAATGTGTTGCTCTGTCCTTGTCCTCTTATTCTATTTAAATTGGCAGTGCCCCTGTTTGTAATTATTTAGATTGTGGAATTCTTTCCAAGTTTGTAAACAACTTCATTATATTTCAAAAGTAGAGCTGAATTAAAATTTAGAAATTCTCAAAACTATTAGTAACATTTTTAGTAACTGTTTACTTATTAAGATAAGTACAAGCACAAAGCAGGCTTTGAACATTGTTGAGAATCCCTTTAGATCACTTTTATTCTTTTCCAGTGCTGAAGATCACTATATATTATCTGAAGGTTTTAAAGCTCTCGGCATTCTGCAGTGTTTTCTCTTCTATTCTTTTAACAAATGAAATAAAATCAGGCTTTTCCTTGTCTATCATATTATTAGACTTCCATTAGACTTAATCAAGACTAGATTCCTTAAAACCAGAGTATTTTAATATGTATGATTTCGTCTGCTTCAAGATTTCAAGAGATGTCTTCTGAGAAAGATACAACAAAGCAGCATGTGTTGACCACAACCACAAAAAGTGTGTGTGTGTGTTGCTTCTTGTGAGGACCTAGGCCTCTAATAAATAAAACATGTTAACAAGACTATAATTAAAGTGCTTAACAGCTCTCTTTTTCCTTTTATCAGGGTGGAGAAGAGACATTTAATCGTGCAAAGCTTCTGAATGTAGGCTTCACAGAAGCTCTGAAAGAATATGACTATGACTGCTTTGTATTTAGTGATGTTGACTTAATCCCGATGGATGACAGAAACATTTACAAGTGTTATAGCCAGCCCAGGCATCTCTCGGTGTCAATGGATAAATTTAATTTCCGGTAAGCATTCAGTTACTAGCATTTATCTGAAACTTAACATCATATAGCAGTAGGTCTGTTGTTATCATGGATCAATTGATGGCAGGACTTTGAATGCTGGTGGGCTTGTCAAGCAAGGACATGAGACCCATCATGTTTCAATTAATTTATTCCAAGAAATGTTAACTTCCCTATCTTCATGGAAGATTTTCCATTCACCTATGAGTTACACGGGTGTTGAACTAGCATTTAGCCTGGGGTTGAAGACATTTGTCTGCTTGTGAAAGATATCATCATCACAGCAGCCCCACAGAATAATTCTGGACATCTCTACTGTTATGGTCAGCTTTAAATTTTACCAAGTGACAACTTTTAGTATCACTTTGGGAGCACATATAGTTAAAATCTGGCTTTAAAATACGTGAATAAATAAAATCAAGAAATAAATATACATTTGTTTGTTGTTAGATCATTTAATTGCTGCTCTTCTGCTAAAAATGTTTGAAAAAAGGTATTCAAAATTAACTTTGAAACAATACAATAAAATTAAACATTTGCCACCCCATCACTTACTCTACACACACAGACAAACAGACACACTCACACAAGAGATACACACAGTTGTAAGGCCTTCATAATTAGGACTGTGTATCCTTGGTCATGGCGGGGAGTCTGCATACCAAATCCAAACAGTCATATGGACTAAATCCAATAGTTAATCCTAGCTAGAGTAGACTCACTCTGTCAGTGGTGCGTAAGTGTTGATTTATAAATTTCTCTTCCATTGAGTGGGTCTGCTCTTGTTGGAACTTGCAATTGTATTTAAGACATGATATTTCATAACTTCTGAAAACAAGCTTTTTGTTAATGAAATGGAGAGCAGTTGATTTAGGGTAAGAAAATTCTCTTAGATCTTTTGGCCACGAGGATATAATCCTATTATCAAGCCCAACTAAATCAATGGAATTTAATTGTGTGTTTATTTACCATTCGGTAGCTGCTTGAGCCCAAGACTTCCCCACAATGTGTAACATGAAAGCATGTGTTTTGGTTAAAGCAAATCCATAATAAAATTGGTTGTAAGTTGTAGGTTATGCAACCTCACTAGCAATAAGTCTGAATAAAAGCAAGACTTGAATACTAGTGTTAGACTTTGCTAGAGTAGACCATTGAACTTGTGTGTTGACTCATCATTCAACAACTGATCTCCTAACCTTTGGAATTCTAGTATCAGCTGTTGCTGTCTCATGTCTATCTCAACTGAAGATTATTATCTGATCTGAAGTGAAAGTGTAAGCTACATTCATTGCTTAGAAAATTAAAAAAAACAAAAACTAAAGCTAATAACTTTCTAGTTCCTGTGTGTTTTTCTTGGAGAAAATGAGAACCCAGTAGTCTTTGCATAATAATAGTTTGTTATATGACTAACTGGCCCCAAATGGTTGAATTTTACATTATTAATTACCTTGGAAAACAGGTTCAATTAATTCTGAATTCAGTGTAGAGTTTTATATGTTATCTATGTGTGTTTCTATTTTTATTGAAGCAGATTTTTATATGGCAATTCGTTTAACATACTCTTTCTAATACAATTGATACGTAATCCTAATTTCTTTATGATAGCAAAAGCCTATTTATTTGTGACTTACCTTTTTGTCTTCCAGCTTACCTTACAACCAATACTTTGGAGGTGTGTCTGCTTTAAGCAAGGAACAATTCCAAAAAATCAATGGGTTTCCTAATAACTATTGGGGCTGGGGTGGTGAAGATGATGACATTTATAACAGGTAAGGCTCCCGTCCTTCTTTTTGATGTATATTTCTTTCTCTGTATTTGCAATTATTTGCTGTCAACTCAGATTCAGTTTATGGAGAATCTATGAAGGAGAGACCTCCAAGAGCACTCGCTGCTCAGGTCTTGCAAACTTAGGGCTGTGGCTTCGTTTATTGAATCAATCCATCCATAATGTGGTCTTCCTCTTTTCCTATAGTCTTCCACTTTTCCTAGAGTTATTGTCATTTCACTATATAAGGAACCATATTTTTAGAGAGAATGTCCAATACAGATGTTTGGAATTTCATGCTTCTACAGCTTCTCCTCCGTAGAATCAGATCTTCTCCACTTTGCCAGATGTATTAAGTTTTTCTAATCTTGTTTTTTAACTATGAAGATAAAGAACTGAGATTATTTGAGACACATTTGTGCTTATAGCATTTGTATTGCCAAGAATTGTGTGGTGTAAGCCACTTCCAGGTTTTGCTGTCTGAACGCGATCAGCGCTCTCTGAATAAAAAATACTAGTTATTAACACAATTTGGCAAGGGCAATCTCGGTTAACTCTCTATCTGCCCACTTTTTCAACTGCTTTTAAAAGGTCCCATGTTCTTTCTCTTCCTCCAACTGTCCTTTGTTATCCTCAGCTTACTATATTTGTACAAAGTGAGTTCAAAATGCAAAAGTAATTTGTACTCAACTAAGAGAGGAGAGAGCATATGAGGGGGTGGGATCTTGCTCTTCCCAGGAGACTCAGGCAAAGGCAAACCGCTGCAGCCTCTCTTAGCTTGTGCATTCTTCCTCATTAATAAATGTTGCCTTCTTAACCACACTCTGATGTTTCTTGGCCACATGTGTCCTGTTTTTCATTGGTGAAGTGTTGAAGGGTACATTAACAAAGCATACTGCTCACAAGCAAGGGAAATGGCAATCCCTGTTAACTTTTTTGTTCAATCACAGGATCAGCATTATTGAAATACAGTATATACTTGACTAAGGGCCTCGGCAGACGGCTTAAAAAGCTGTCCTTGGCGCCCCTTCCTCCTCCCGAGGTCGTCCTCGGAGCCGCCGGCCCTTTGCACGGCCGGCGCTCCGAGGACAGACTCCCGCCCCAGCGTCCAGACATGCTGCGGCGGAAAAGTCAGTGAAAGTGCACCGCAAGCTTTTGCAGCGCACTTTCGCTGACTTGTGAAAGGAGCGCTATTTTAGCGCTCCTTTCAGGGGCGGCGAAGGGGCGCCGCAGGATCGAGGCGTGGGGATGCCTCGGTCCCGCGATGCACCTTCCCAGGACGGCCCCGTGCCGCCAGTTTGCTTAGGCCCTAAGTCAACCTCATGTATAAGTCGAGGGGATGTTTTGGAGACGAGAGTATGGATTTTGATATGACACTTGGATAAATCCAGGGTAAAACTTAGGGGCATGTAACAAAGGATCCAAAGGATGAAACAAAGGAAAGTGATGCCAAAAACTTACCAAATTTCAGCAGGCATAACTGTTTGTGCTCACTCTGAAGGCTGGATGGATGGGAAAGTAGAGCTGGGTCGGCGCTTCCAGGACAGATTATGCTCTTGCCTTTCACCAGGCGATGGTTCCATTTTTAAATAAGAGTTAAAGTACAATACTTAAATAGACCTGTGGATAAGTCAACTCAGGTTTTTGGGGTCCATTCTTTGAATAAAATTTCCAGACTTATACATGAGCATATACAGTAGTAGCAATCCTTAGAATCCCAGGAATAGGAAAAACAACCTAAATGAGGTAGCACTTTTCTTGGGAGATGCCGTCAAGGGATATTCATTTCTTGCCACTGTCGTTTCCAAGTGCACTCTTTAGAAGAGCCACCAGTCTTATCAGTTTTAATATTTGTTTTACACATCAGCAGAGAATTTCTCAGACAGAGTGGATTCTCTGTAACTGAGGACGTTTCTATATCAGTAGCATGGGGAGCGGGGGAAGTTTGGGATGTGCATTGGTCTCTCTGGAGACGTGGCAGGGCTGTGGTCCCAACAGTTTTTAAAAAAACTTTTTGGGGAGACCTTTTTGGGCAAAACATGATCTCATGTGCCCCGTGCAATATCAGGACAGTTTTACGACATTGACATGCACTTCTGCAATATTTCTGGATGACCTTGGACAAGTCATACTCTCTCAGCCTCAGGAGAAAGCAATGGCTAACCTCCTCTGAGCAAATCTTGCCAAAGAAGCCTTAGGGTCATCATAAGTTAGAAATGACTTGAAGGCACACAACAACAAAGGGGAGTTCTTTTCAAAAACCTTTTCCAGTTGACAATTGTAGAAATCTAGAGACCTTGGAGGGCCGCGTTTGGTCCCGGGGTGGGGAGATTATCCCAAACACCTCTAAAGGGCATGGTGGCATTTTAATCATGTTTTGGATTTCGAAAAAGGCCTTTCCTGAGACTACATTAGCCCAGGGGCCCCACAACATATGATGGAAATGCATGACACACTTCCTAGTGAACATTTTGGGGCCATTTCTTTTTAAATTGTGCAAAAATTGTTGACCCCTTTGGTGGGCTGGGTCTCCAAATGTGGTGGAAATGCTCTCCCCACACCCTGGAGTGCATTTGGGGGCATTCTGGAGCAAAAAAATAAAAATAAAAATAAAATAAAAATAAATGTTTTGCAAAACAAATATATTTATGATTTGAGGTGGGGCTCTAGGAACCACAAAAGCAATCCTCAGGGACCACATACTTCCCACGGTTCACATTTTGCCCACTTTTGTTGTGGACCAATCTTTAGAACTTAGAAATTCTGGGGAGGGGGAAAGAGGGGAGATGACCACTATAGAGATAGATGGCAAACTAAAAGGATAATTCTGATGGTGGTAAGAAGAATATGCATGCCGCAAGTCTTTTCAGCACTCATTCCTAGTGAGTTTTCCAGTCACACAGAATATGGAAAAAATAAAATGAATGAACCCAATGAATGGGTGCCATTCTGTGATATGATTGGCCTAATATCTCTTCCGAGTCACCCCCTGCACTTACATTTTAAAAAGCTACTGTGCATAGTGGTTTGAGTGTTGGACTATGACTCTGGAGACCAAGGTTCAATGCCAGCTCAGCCATAGAAACCATTGAGTGACCTTAAGTGAGTTACATGCTCTCACCCTCAGGGGAAGGCCATGGCAAACCACCTCTGAACAAATCTTGCCAAGAAAACCGCATTAGAGTCACCATAAGTCAGAAATGACTTGGAGGCACATAAGAGCAAGACCATTCAGTCAGTGCCCAACCTATAGGAATAAGTGATTTGCCAGACTGCAACACAAAGTTGTAATGCCCAGGAAAAGGGCATAAATCAGAAGCCATGTTCAGGGGGAGGAGGAAAGGAAGCTCAAGCACCACACAATGACAGCATACTTCTTGTTACTTTAATGGTTTTGCTGGTGGATGTGTGATGTTTGTTCCTATGAACTCAAGTGGAAGCCAGGAGTATGCTATTTCATCCAGCTACCCATGTGTAAGCTGGATATTGGGTCATTTTTCAATTAAATTGTCAGGATATATGCTGAATTGCTGTACTGAATGATAAATCAACAGTTAAGGATATTGGGTTGCTTTCTATTAAATTAACAGGAAATGTGCTATATTTCTGTACTAAATGATAAATCAACAGTTATGTAAATGCCATTGATACGGTGACTAGTGATTGAATTTAGGCCATTCTGTGCTGGAATATTTCAAGTTGATTCTGCTCTCCTTTTCTTTTTTAGTACTTTTGGCAGAGTGCTGTCCTCTGCAGCTTTTGTGGGAAGTGTCCAATGTAGAACAGTTCTATTTCTATTGTTTTAGGCAAAAGCTGTTTTATATACTACTTCTATATAAGGCTAGTTTTCTCATCTTGGCTCCTTACCATGCTGTTACAAATAGAACGACTGAGTCATAATGTTAGTTACTGGGACAACCAGTTTTCAACATCTAGCATAATTATCTGGCTTCAATTGGGTAACAACACTCACACAAAGAAGTCTCAAGAAGTATGATGCCACAAAAATAATTACCAACTCATTCCTACCTGCATTACTTATTTTGGGCTAAAACAGGTTTAATGCTTTTATGCCTGTTTCTTGTAATCTAGGGTTTTCTCAACCTTTGGTTCTCCAGCTGTTTTGATGTCAACTTCCAAAATCCCTCACTTTGGCTCTTGATGGCTACTGATTCTGGGGACTGAAGTCCCAAGCAAATGAAGGATCAAAAAGTGAGAACCACTGCTGTAGGTAGCTGACCAGGAAATCAGCTAGTTATAGTTAGCAATGTAAAAGCATTAGAAGAGCCCTCCTGGATCAGACCAAAGGCCTTTCTGATTCAACATTTTGATCCTACAGAGGCCGGTTGGGTGCCTGTAGGAATTAGCCTCCTGCTTCTTTCTCCCAGGGACAGAAAGTCACACTACTTCTGATTGTTGTTGGTGCCATCAAGTCATTTCTGACTTACGATGACACTAAGATGAACCTGTCTTGGGGTTTTCTTGGCAAGATTTGTTCAGGAGAGGTTTACCATTGCCTTCGTCTGAGGTTGAGAGACTGTAATTTGCCCAAGGTTGCCCAGTGAGTTTCCATGGCTGAATGGGATTCAAACCCTGGTCTCTCCGGGTCCCCATCCAATACTCAAACATGACACCACACTAGCTGTTACAACTTCTGATACCAGAGTTACTGTATAGCCATCAGAAGTAGCAGCCAATGTAATAGCCTTATCCTCCATGGATTTGTCAAATCCCCCTTTAAAGACCCAGTTGATACTAATCACTGCATTTTGCACAGGTTGAATCTCCCTCATTCAGAATTCCAAAATCTGAAATACTCCATAAACAAACAAACATACAAAAAGTTACATGAGTGGCTGATGTACGCAAAGTTTGTTTCATTCACAAAAGTGTTAAAATATTCTATAAAAGGTGGTGGTTGTTGTGCTTTCATGTCATTTTTTAACTTGTGGTGACCCTAAGGTGAACCTATCATAGGGTTTTCTTGACAAGATTTGTTCAGAGGAGGTTTACCATTGCCTTCCTCTGAGGCTCAGAGAACATGGCTTGCCCAACATTGCCTAGTGGGTTTCATGGCCAAGCGGGGAATCGAACTCTCTTCTCCAGAGCTGAAGTCCAACACTCAAACCACATGTTGGCTCTATAAAAGTACATTCGGGTTCTGTGTATAAGGTATATATGAAAAATAAATTGAATTTTGTGTTTAGACTTGGGTTCCAGCTCCAAGATATCTCATTATGTACATATATGCAAATAAAGGTATTCCAAAATCCAAAAAAATCCAAAATCTGAAACACTTCTGGTTCCAAGCATTGCCTAACTGTAGTAGCAAAATCCACGTTTTCACTCTCTGTTGTGTGATGGAATCTGCCCTATCCTGAATCATCTGCCAGTTGGCTTCATTAGATGAACTCAGGTTCTCTTACTATGAGGAAGAAAACATCTTCCTATCCAATGTCTCCACACGTGGAGCTCACACATAATTTTATACACCTCTTGGCTACATCACCTGTACATATCTATCACACCTGGCTTGGTTGTGGTTGTTACTTCCCTGACATTTGCAAATAGCTTAACTGTCTTGTATTTCAGACACAAGTAGAACTCAATATTTCAGCTTCTGTTGGCTTGCATCCAAAGCAGGCCAGGGGAATGTTGCTTGTGCATTGATTCATTTTCTTGCTGGCTTCCAAACTAGCCAAGCGGGCAGAGAACAGAAGATCCAGGGGCATGGCTTGTATTGCACAGGGGTCACTGCCCTCCTTGTCTCATAGCACTGCTCTTCTCAAGTTGGAGACCAAGCAAGACTCCAGCTTTCCACTGTCATGGTCAAATAAAGCCTTTGGCAGCATAAAGTAGCATCTTCATCATCATCATCATCATCATTTCATCATATTTATATTTATTTTTATCCCCTCTATCACCAAAACTGGGACACAGAGGAGCTCACAGTATTAACAGGATAGTTTAATTAAAAGCATATAAAAGTGATACATTATAAAAGAATTAAATTATTACTCATTCTATTTGAAAACTTGTATCTGTGGCACTTAACTCTTAGGGAAGCTTGTACTGTACTTCCCTTTAGGAAGGGCTGGAAGTTTTTACAGTCCCTTCAGATTTCCAAAACAGTAGGGATTGGTAAGGGAGTGCAGCTGTATTATTATTATTATTTACTTATATCCCACTTTTCTCCCAATACTCAAGGCAGTGTAGGCTTTAACAGTGGCATAGAATTACTAGCATAGAGGGTGGCATAGGATGGCATAACATAGAGTTTAACAGTAGCATGGAGAACCTGGGTGGTGTAGTGGTTTGAGCGTTGAATGAACTATGACTGGAGACCAGGGTTTGAATCCTGGCTCAGCTATGTAAACCCCCTGGGTGACCTTGGGGAAGTCACACTCTCTCAGCCTCAGGGGAAAACAACGGTAAACCTCCTCTGAACAAATCTTGCCAAGAAAACCCCATGATAGGTTCACCTTTGTGTTGCCGTAAGTCGGGGAATGACTTAAAAGCATACAACAATGTAAGGGAAATAAATGCAGTGTTTTAATTTCTCAAAAGGGAGGTAATAGAGTGCTGGTCTGAAAGGGAGCCCTTCCATGTGTCCTGGAAGGATTGGCCCCTTAATCCTAAAACCATTGCGGCTTACATTCCTTGGAGGGGAGGGAAAAGAAATCTGAGCACTCTCAAAGGCATCATTTTCTTAGATCTTAATATTCCTTCTTAGATCTTTCATTTTCTTTAAAGAGGGGCATGTATCTAACATTGACAAAGGGTGATGATGCTAAATGGGCAAAATTAGTGGCAGAACCAACAGTACCTGCTGTTTTCTGTTTACACCACAGATTGGAAATGTAGTTTTCCACCTTCAAGTCCTTGGTTACGGTGGTGCAGAAATTCTACACCGATGCTGTTATGGTGAATAGCTCTTACGTAGCTGCTGCCATTTAGCTGTTTATGTATACATTTCCAGCAATCTCTCCCAAGCTCATGATAGCTAAGAAACAATGTAAACACAAACACCAGAAGAGCAATCAAAAAGGAAGGAAAAAATAGGCTGAACAGGTTGATCAGCAAAACTGAATGCAAGGTGAAACAATTGTGGCTTGCACTCCTTCCAAATGTCAGCAAAACCCATGAGCTGGAGTGCATCTGGGGTGCCATTATATATAAATACCATGCTTGATAACTGGAAATCCAAGCCAAAAAGGCCCTGCGTACATGATTAGTTCCATCCTCCCTTAAAGTTTTCAATGCAAAGATTGCAACGAAACTGCTATGGTATATGCAATAGCTATTTGGATTGAAGCTGCCAATTCTGAACTTGATAGTTTCCAAGTAAAATTTTTACAGGCTCTTTTATGTGTCCCTAGATGTGCAGCCAACTCAGTTCTTTTCTTAGAAACAGGAGAATGTCCTCTTTCTACTAATTTGGCTACTTGCATTCAGTCTTTGGCTCAGAGCATTCATCTTTTAAGTCAGGTATGGGCTTGGTGGACTTCCTTGCTTTGGATAGTTATACCAGCAGATGGGCTAAACATGTTGCTCATAAAGCAGCCTCTATTGGTCTTTCTGAATCCCTGCTTTTAAACATAGGCCATGAAATGGCATTAAAATTGCTGAGGCAAAGACCCTGGGACATTGCTTTTTGCAGTTTCAGGACCAATTCTATTACATCTTGCTCACCCAGTGCCCTAAACACTCATTATGCAGGAGCTTTATGTCATTCTTGCCACCTTAAAAAATAATTGTTCCAAGATATCGCATCTTGTTCACTAAGGTGAGAGGCAATGTTTTCCCTTCAAACTTACTTTTTGGTAGGTATGCTGGGCTACCCACCTCAGCTCAGTTTTGCCCTTGCGGATGGCAAGTAGTCGAAACTCTATCACACATTTTGTTCTCATGTGCCTTTTATAACCCATGCCATAACCAGTTGATTGTCCCCATACTGAGCCGTAAACCAGGCTATTCTGAAATGTTTTATATCAAAATGTTGTTGCAAGACAAATGCATGAATATTACATTGTCTGTTGCAAAAGTTTTGTCTTTAGCTGTTAAAATTAGAGAGATCAAATTATCAAAAAGGAGGCAGACTAATGGCAACATATCCTAGATCTATAATATATATGACCAAAAATAATCTCCAGTGTTGTAACCCAATCTGATCATTTAATTTTATGTGGAATCATAATGCTGTAACTGTGTAATGCAGAAGGGCTTGTAGTCACAACCGTTCTTTCTGTCATACAGAATAGAAAAATGAAGCAGCGCTTAAATAAATAACAGTGTATGCAAGCAGTTTTATATAACAGCATTTCCAATTTGTGTGATTTTGCAGACTAGTTTTTAAAGGTATGGGGATCTCTCGCCCAGATGCTACAATTGGAAAATGTCGAATGATTCGCCATTCAAGAGATCACAAAAATGAACCTAACCCACAGAGGTAGGTCCTTGTCACTGCATTCTGTGTATGCAATTTCAAATAGTCATAGTGTTTGTTTTTGCTGCATTTCCACTTAAGTATCTGATGGTGAAGAAGCCTATAAATAAATAAATAAAGTTGGCCAAACTGGTTACTAACATCCTGGGCCCTCCATTTATTTATTTAGAAGTCCATTTTTTACCAATTTTTTTTTTAAAAGGCCAAGGGACTTTCAACAAAGCCATAAACATTCAATCAGCTTCCCTGATCTGGCGTCCTCCAGATGTTTTGGACTCTGGCCTAAAACCTATTGCTTGTACAAACTAGAGTAGACCCACTGAATCAGTTGGATCTACATAATTGTTGACTCTCAATTCAACAATGGAGTAGAGTAGATCTGTTGAATCATTTCGATTTATATGAGTGTTGATTCACAATTCAGCAATTGAGTCAATGGGTCTACTTAAGGTGGGACTAACCAACAGGATTCCAGTCTCTAATTTCCAGCTATTTATTGTGCTGCATGGGGCTGATGGGAACTGTAGTGCCAAGTATCTCTGCGTGTCCCATTAGGGAATGCTGTTGTAGTAAAATCTATCCACAAGCACATATCAAACAGGACAGAGTAGGGGTAGGCAGCTGGCTAGCTGGGTTTCCCTGGGCACTTGGAATAGTCCTGCCTCTCTTATGACCAGAGTTTGGAAAGGTTACAATTTTGGACAACACCTTCCAGAATCTTCCAGCCAGAATGACCAGGAACAGGGATGTTTATCTGGTACAGGGTGACCAGACGTCCTTTTCTAGGACATGTCCTACATTTCAACCTTCTGTCCAGGAGGAATTCCAAAATGCCCTCCATTTTGAGCATCACTAAGAAGCATGAATTTATATTGATATGAGTGTTTTTAGCTTTTATTTGGTCATGTCCTACATTTTTCTTGAACGTACTACATTTTGCAGTGCCCTATCCTCCTTTGCCATTCAGACATCTGGTCACCCTGATCTGGTAGTTGCAGTCCAATAAAATAAAAATTTTTGAAGCTGTGCTTAGGATTGTACTGGAGTCTCACTTCCTAACAAGGGAAAAAAGTATTGCCACTCTTTTGATTTTAGATGTGAACAGGACATACACCATAGAGAGCAAATATGGCTTTCCTTGTGAGGGTTGTTCCTCCTAGTCACTCCAATAGGCAGGAATAATATAGATCTTTTTGAGAGTGTTCACTAGGGAGATCAACCTTCAATAAGGCCAGTCTTACTCCTGCCCGCCACTTTTATAGGACATCTGGTCTTAGTTCTCAAAGCCAAATGGACATATAGGGACTTTTTAATGCCCTTTTCTGCTCCACGTACTAATTTTGCTAGCAAAAGTGTCTGTAAAACCTGAAAGCTTGCTCCCATCTTTAAATCACTGCCTGTTTCAAGATAAGATGTTGAATATAAGTAGACCCACTGATTCAGTTGCTGAATTGTGAACCAATACTCCTATAAATCAAATTGATTCAATGGATCTACTCTACTCTACCATCTTAGATACAATGTGCCCTTGGTATCTGCTGAGGCTTGGTTCCATTACCTGTGGATATAAAACCCATAGATGCTCAAGTCCCATCAAATACAGTAGCACAGTATAATGGTGTTCCTTATATAAAATGGCAAAATCAAGGTTTGCTTTTTGGAATTTATATTCTTTTTGAATATCTTCAAACAGTGGATAGTTGAATCAGAGGATAAAGAAACTGTGGATATGGAGGGCCAACCCAGTCATCAGATAGAGTGGGGTAATTGCTTCAGGTGCATGGTGTTATAGGAAAAAAACTATGTGCCACACAGTAAGCATGTGACTCAGATGTGATACAGGATGTTCTCCCATCACCAGTGTATTAGAAAAATTGAACTTTCAGTCTAGTTTTTTTTAATGGGATAGATGGGTGGTTTGCCATTTTTTTTTCTTTGCCTCAGGTAGCAAAATGTCTTGGTCTACTCCATCTGCCTTGTGTCTTCCTGTAATGCCAACACAGTCCTCCAACTCTTTGTGTTGAATCTGAACATTGATTAGAACACCTCTTGATTTTATGTTAGGAAAAACTAACTAAAAATTCACTTCCAAGAGGGCAAAGAATCTGGTTGCAGGTTGACAGTTTATCCCAAGTGACCTTTCTTATCTTTACAGGTTTAACAAAATTGCTCACACAAAGGAGACAATGATGTCTGATGGATTAAACACACTGACCTACACCGTAGTAAAAACTGAAAAATTCCCATTGTATACAAAAATCACAGTGGATATTGGATCACCAAAAAGCTAGTGGAACAGAGGCAAAATAGTTTTGGAGAGTTTACTTACCCAGGAACTGCCGATATCATCAACATGTTATATTTGCTGTTTTTATTACAATCAGCGTGAACAAGGATGCCTTGATTTGCCAGTCTGAGGCCTTTCAGCTTGCTGAACTGAAAAAAAGAATTTTTATCTGAAACTTTGCTGTATGAATCTCTCTCTTTTTCCTTCTTTTTTAAAAAAACTATGCATACAATTTTGTAAAGGCATCAGTTTTCAGGGAATTTTCAGGTGGAGACACATGTGCTTAATCCATTGATAAACTCTCTTTAGCAGCCCCCTGGAAAAGAAAGCAAGCTACAGAGAAGCACTATGGTGCTTTTGTGTGGCTTCCGTTTCACTCATGTGGGTTAGCATGAGATGTTTTTGGTGGATTGGGCCCTTACAGTCTGCTCCACTTGAAATAATACTTGCACATGATTTGGAAAAATAGTGCTGTCTTTGTGAATCATGATGTATTTTACAGTCACCACCTTCTTCGCTCTTCTTCCTCCTCCAATTTAATTTTGAAATTAGGTTGCATTTATTGAATTCGCTGCTGTGGTTACAGTATGAAGGACTGGAAAATGCTGCTAAAGATGTATGGGTTTATAAGATTTGCCAGGTCACCCTTTCTCCAAGACTGAATCATGTCATTTTTGTCTAGTAGCAGTTGAAATAATTTCCTGTCTTCCTTCCAAGAACGTGAATATCAAAAGGAGGAGCTGGCCTTACATTCTGTTCCTCTGGCAGAGGGGAGTTTGACAAGTCAAGACTCTTCAATGAAAAATAGTTTTGCATAGCACCCATTCCAACTTATGGGAAGTGGCAACTTTGCACACACAGCATAGGGCAAGTGCAAGCAACAGATAACCTAAGAATCTAGGGCAGGCGTAGGCAACCTTTCCCCTTTAAGGGCCGAGGGACTTCAGCTCCCAGAAGCCTCAGCCATGTTGGCCAATAGTCCCATGTTGGCCAATAGCTCCTGGGATTCTGGGAGCTGAAGTCCCTCGGCCCTTAAAGGGGAAAGGTTGCCTACCCCTGCCATAGACCATATACAGAAGCATCTTATTAAGCAGAGAGTATGTATTTGCCACTGCGTACACCCATCATACAGGCAGACCCTTCCTCATCAGGCAGCCTGAGCCCAGAATGCCATTGAAGATTGTCAAAAAGAAGATGAGCCAGAAACCAATAGTATAACCACAGGTAGATTGTAACCACACAAACCAGTAGTGTAACCATAGGTAGATTGTGAACCAAACAAGGTGGAATCTCCCTCCACCATTCTGTTGTTAACCCCCCCCCCAGCCTATCCTTGGTTCATGCGCTGCCGCACCTTTTAAAACTATTATAAGTAACAAACTATAATTGCTTGAGAAGCCACGACATTGTGAGTTCGATCCCAGAAGGCTCCAAGTTGATTCATCCTTCCTTTGGTCAATAAAATGAGTACCCAGCTTGTTGGGGGCAATTGGTTTACAGATTGTAAGCTGCCTAGAGAGTGCTGAATTCCCTATTAAGTGGTATAGACATGTAAATGCTATTACTATTAAGGAAATCCCTTAGTCTTTGACATTAAACCCACCCCTCCCCATGTCATAACTAGCACAAATCCTGTTCCTGGATTGCCTTCTGTGTAAATAGAGAGTTTCATTTTGCTTTTTACTGTTACAATGCAATCTCTTTCCTTCTAAGGACTGGCAAGGAGTTTGGAATGCTGGGCTCTTAAAATGGTCTCTTCGTTTTTATAATGTCAGATAGTGCTTCCTGTTGAAAATGACTAAATAATGGATAAGTATCAAACAGAATTGTTTTTGGTGCAGTGTTGTGTGTGAAAATTGAAGTGCTGCTGTTTAATTTTAGTGTTGCAAACATGTTGGCAACATACAGTTTGGCGAACGCATATAAAAGTTAATTGCACCATAAAGCAGCATATGAATGCCACCAAAATAAACTGTAGGCAAAGTCAAGTGTTAAATCAATTTAGATTGTATAAACCATATGCTTGCCTGTTCAGCCATTTGATGGGCTGGTACTTAAATGGTGGCAAAGGTGTGCCCATACACACACACACACCTTCCGGGCCTTATGGAGATTTAGACATTTTCAGGAGCAAGATAATCTTTGTAAACTTTAAGTATAGTTGAAACTATGGACCTGTTTGGATGCCAGCATTTTGCGACTGCAGCCTCCTAATGTTTCTGTGGGTGGAGAGCCCAAAGACCCCTAGGACCCCAAAGTCTTTTTTTGCATTTTGTTCAAATCTCTTCTTAAATGTCTGTTTATATTCAGCTTGTATGTAGTCTGGCCATTGGGACTCTTCCACTCCTCTGGCAGCACTGCCACTGAGAAGTCACTTGTTGTTCATCTATGCAAACTGGGAGAAGAGGCTGCTAGTATGGGTTCAACTGTAATGAGGGAAAGCTTGCTAGTCAAACTCTGTTCTGTGCAGAACCTGGAAAAGTTACTTTTAGTCCTACAGCTCACAGAAACCCTTCCAAGCAGTTTGCCCATACTGGGACAATAGAATCATAAAATCATAGAATTGGAAGCGACCACAAGGGCCATCCAATCCAACCCCATTCTGCCATGCAGGAAGACACAATCAAAGCACCCCTGAGAGATGGCCATCTGGCCTCTGTATAAAAACCTCCAAAGAAGGAGACTCTACCACTTTCTGAGGAAGTGTGTTCCACTGTTGAACAGCTCTTACTGTGTTCATTTAGCTGGCAATTCTTTGTTTCTGGGATGTCTGTATGCTTTGTTGATAGTCTCTCTTTCATGCATATACTATTGGTTTTATTTATTAACACATACTCAGCCAAAAGTGTAGCTTTTCAAAACAGGGAAATCAGAATCTTTAATTGGAGGCGTAGTTCCTCCTCTCATTTTATATATGTTTGGGGACTCTGAACCAACTCTGGAATGTGCCGCCTCTGAGAGGTCAATAGGGAGTTGTTTTTTAAAGACAAAATGTTTGGCAGATTGAGAAGAAAAGGGCTTCCTCAGTATTCCTTACTAGAGAGAAGTATTGAGACAGCATTTCCCCCCCTAGTATCTCCTATACATACCCATTTTCCTTTAGCATTTGGAAGAAATCCAGACTGTGGCTGCATCCGCAGTGCAGAAATAATCCAGTTTGACACCACTTTAATTGCCAAGGCTCAATGCTATGGAACTCTGGAGATTATAGCTTGTTGTTTGTGTTTCAGCTTTGCTCTGGTGCCACAACAAACTACAGTTCCCAGAATTCCATGGCAGTTAAAGTGATGTCAAAATAGATTATTTCAGCACTGCGAATGCAGCCTGTATTGTCTGGTCCAGGCTGTACCATCTATGTGTGAATGCAGTATTTCCTTAAGACCTTGATAACCTCTTCCCATCCAATGCCATTTTTCTGGGTTTACTGAGTTAATAGAAGTAGGAAATACCATGTTCAACTGTATGCACTACAGCCTGCATAAGACACAACCTTTCTTTGCATTGTAGGAATGGGGCAGCTGTACATTGAGACTGTTAAGAAGATAAGAAGGGATTTTGCTTAATAAAGAGTATGTGAGTGGGCATGCTTCAAAATGGTGGTCAGATAGTTCATGCACTATGCAATGGCTCTTCATTTGTATTAATATTGTAATAGATCTTAAAGAAATTGGAACCCACCCAGTGGTCACCTTTTTTAAAAAAAATCTCAGTCTTTATAGACCTGAAAGAGCTTACGGAATCCCCATTCTCCAGGAATTAAATTAGTCTTTCTAAGTATTTAATGCAAGATAATCTTTTAGCACCTTTGGGACTAAGAAGTTGTAGCATAAACTTTCGTAGACTTCCTCAGCCTAAGTTAGCCATGCTTACTCCAAATGCTAATATGCAGAGTACAGAGCAAAATGCATGTTGACATCCTGTGACTTTCAAAGAGCTTAAGGTTGGAAACAGTTGTGGCAGTGGGGTTTTAATAGAAGGTATCAAGATTTTCAGGAGATACTTTACTTCCCATGGAGGAAGGGCTGCATTTCTTTAGCCCCATTATCCCTTTTGGCCAAATAGGATATATTTTCTCCTAAACCCAACAAAAAGTACCAGAGGCAAAAGAGGGAGAGGATGAGCATACACATGCTAAGGAATTATTCAATTTTGAAAATATATTTCAGGGTAGACAGAGGAACTCCCATCTGCCTGTAGCCACACTGAACTATTAAAAAACAAGTATTTAAAATTCCCTTTAAATACAGTCTAGCACTGACTCCTCCCCAATTATGGAGCCTTGTTCAATTTAAGTCTAGTATAAGCTGAATTTTGGACAGTACACTATTCTATAGCCTACAGATATCCATTCTATGCAAGTGACTTTTTAAGTTGTACATCATAAATAACTTTGCTGTATGTATAGTCTCTGTGTACGTGCGTGTGTGTGTTTGCACATGCTGATATGTGTATGTGAAGATCAGGGAAAATTGCCATAGAAACTATATTTGATTATCTGAGAATAGGTTTTTAGTGTTAGCTTCAAAGGTTTTGACAGAAGTGCCTTAAAATATGGTCAAAGGCAGGGATGGGGAGAGGATTAGGAGTAGTCCTCTATAGAACAGCATTAGCTATATTCCTTTTACTGTAAGCTGTTTTTTACAATTTGCAGCATTAAAGATTTAAAAATAAACTTGGTGGGGTTTTTGTGTTGTTGTTTTTTGAGAATATGAAGTGTTTCTGCTCCTACGTATAAATCTTCATGTTCTTCCCTTCTCCCCCACCACCCTGATTTGGTTTCTTCACAGATAATGTACTTATATTTCTGTTTAGACTGTGAACCTTTGGAATACAAGAAACTCTTTTCTTGCACTGTGTGTGTCTTTTGCGCTTTTTTTGGTCTTAGGCTTTGTCCCTCAACAGTGAATGTAAGTTGGGAAACTGGTATTATTTCCCATTCCTGGCCTAACACTTGTATTAAAAATTAGGAGATTTCCTGAACTTGTATTTCAACAGCATGACACCCACTATATCATTCCTCCTTCCTACAATGCTTGGTGATATGAGATGTGGGCCTGAACTCTGTCTTAGTTCC
>CM034703.1:127169170-127189331 GCA_020142125.1 Phrynosoma platyrhinos | reverse complement strand
CTTTTGATCTGCTCCCATATTATAGAGCAGTCTCTTCCAAACTGTGGTCCTCCAAGTTTTTTGACTTCAGCTCCCAGAAGCCCTAGCCAGTTTAGCCAACAATCAAGAATTCTGGGTGCTGAAGTCCAAAACATCTGGAGGACCACAGTTTGGGAAACACTGCTATAGAGGCTCTACTTTCCTGTTATTCAGCTCAGGAGAGGGATTCCCAGATCTTAATTCAAGTAGATTCCCCGGGGGTGATACTAATTGGGAAGCAATAGAATTGTCATTGGGTACTACTCACTAGCCTTATACCTATCTACCTACTCATCAAGTGCCCCAAATGCAGCTCAAGGTAATATTTGGGTACAACTCCTCCTGAAATCACAATGGCAGTCACAACTATTGTGGTTATTGTTGCCCACCTATGAAGCGTCAATTCACCAGGCGGAGATTTCTGGGCCAAAACCTAAGTGCCAGAGTGGTTTGAGAATTGGACTGTGACTCTGGAGACCAGGGTTCAAGTCCCTGCCATGGAAACCCAATGGATGGCCTTGGGCAAGTCACATGCTCTCAGCTTCAGGGGAAGGCAAAGGCAAACCTCCTCTGAACAAACGCATGATAGGTTTGCCTTAGCCTTAGGGTCACCAGAAATGACTTGAAGTCACACATCAACAACAATGGGATGACCCCTTTGTGTGTCACAGGGTGACCCTGGTGATGGTGGAAGAGTGATGCTACACAGGGAAGCCCCTGGTGATATTGCTAAACATGATACATGGATCCTCAACCACAGTTATACAAAGAGTGCCATTCAGATAAATCATACCAAGTCTAACAAATGAAGACTACACATAAATACACACCTGCCTTTTAAAAGCAAAACTCTTGCCCAAGATTCTTCTCCCTTGCTCTGGGGACTGGAGAAAAAGAGCCAGGCCTGAGATCTGGCAACCTTTTCACTTGCGTGTTTCCAGTTTGTGTGTTGCTATTTCCAGTAGACAAGATATAGCAAAATCACTTATGCAACAGCTAGTGGGGCCAGCCAATTCAAGAACTGTTTATGATTCATGATCTGCCTTCAAGTGATTGATTATTTTGAAACAAATTTACACAACAGAAACAAAGTGTGGCATGTGAAATGGTGTGGTGAAGCCAAAGCTTGCAAGGACTGAAGTGCTAGCACTCTCTGATTCATGATGGTGATCATGTCACCTGCAGCCACCAACCTGCTTCCCTTTTTCCTTTGGACAAGGTGACCAGACATCCTGCTTTTCCAGGACATGTCCTACATTTCAGCCTTCTGCCCAGGAGGAATTCCAAAATGTCTTCTATTTTGAGCATGACTGAGAACCATGAATTTATATTTATATGAGTCTTTTGAGCTTTTCTTTGGTAATGCCCTACCTACATTTTTCTTGGAAGTCCTCCATTTTGCACTGCCTTGTCCTCCTTTGTGGTTATGACATCTGGTCACCCTGTCCTTGGAGCTTAGCTGCAGAGTCCTCAAGGTAGCTGGGGTGAGTGATGGTGGTGACAATACCTTTTCCCAGAAACAACAAGCTGCTGTAAACTGTGCCTGATACAATACAAGAGGGAGGGATGGTAGTTCGATCTTGAATGAGTAATGAAGACAGAAGAATATAGGTGTGTGTGTGTATGTGTGTATATACACACACACACACACCTATATTCTTCTGTCTTCATTACTCATTCAAGACCGAACTATATATATATGCTAGAACTGGTATGTGAGTATGGATCAAGGCAAGCTGCCTTGGGGCTATGAGGACTTTCAGGTTGATTTGTCTGTACTTCAGAATTTACCATTTCATCACTGGGTGTCTCGTTTTCTCTTTTTAAAACATATATTTTTGAAAAGTGTCAGCTAAACCATGGTATTTTCTTTAAAAATATTCCTGGAGCAATTAAAAAGGGTCAATTAAAAGAGCAAAAGAAACCATTTTTAAAAATTACCATAATAACAACAAAAAGCTAACTAGACATTAGAAAGAAGGTCTATCTTTCATATATTAATTTTCTTTCCCTGTGTGCATCCTTTCCCTTGAACTCAAAAGCAAACGGCCTAATGGAATTAAAGCGTCATTTATTATTTAATAATTTGTTTAATAGCCTGTCCTTCTGCCCTAGTTTAACTTGTGCCGTTAAAATGGAGTATTAACTCTTAGCCTGACTGATTAAAACTTGGCATCGCTGGTCCAAAGCATCCATGAAAGCTTCTCTGTTAATGAAGCAATTTCAACTTGCAATTCTAGGAATAAGCACATGGACCTTGACACCACTTACAAAGAACGGGCAACGTGGTCATTCAGAGAGGAAACACAAGGAATGATGCAAGAGTCCAGGAATGGGTTGTGCAAACAATTGTTGTTTGTCTAGTTGCACACAATGTTTGCAAGTGTCGAGCCCTGTCATCTGCAGACTTACAAATGAGAACACATGGAGCAAAGTCTTGGTTATAAATAATAAGGTTTTCTATGGTGCAACCTGGCAGAAAATCATTAGGATTCTTGCCAGTCACCTATATATCTCACTCAACAAGAAGACTTCGAATGGAGCAGGCACTTGGCAGAGCTGCATGGATCAGGATCCAAGAAGCAAACCAGAGCAAGTTACAGTCAGATCAAATCACATTTGATTTGTTCTGAAAACCTCCAGTATCTCACATATCAAAACAGGGTCACTCATATTTTACTTAAAAACAAAAAATAAAATCTCATTATCAAAGATCTCCTCATAACTTCACTTTGTGCTTCTTTGCCTTGACCTTGACACAGCCTGCTTTGCATAGGCTTGTGAAGCAATTGTGATAGGACATTTATGTTAGCTTTAGTTTTTGAAGACTTATGAGAATGAATGCCTAATCTTGCAGTTGATCAGGTTGAATTTATTAGCAGCACCTCAAATCCACTGAGCAATATTTATTGGCTGGAAAGATACTGTCACATTTGTAACCCCTTCCTGTTCTTAATGGTTTTTAGAAAGGCGTGAAGATGCATCTCTTCAAACTGAGATTTTAAACTGTTATCAAGTTTATTGATTATTGTGTTAATCTGAATTATTCTAGTGGTTTTATTAAGCTGTTTTTAGTGATGTGGTCAGCTGCCTTAAATGCATGGACCACAGAATGGTGGTGGGGGACAATGGGGGGGTCCTAGATCTCCTTAGCCTAGACACTAGGCTAAGGAGATCAAATTGCTCCAAAATAATTAGGCAAAATTAGACCACCAAAACAGATTCGGGGTCCCTGGCCTTAAGCACTATTTTTCAGTGGAAAAGCAGGATTAAAATGTAATAATATTGTTAAACAAAACAATAAATAAAATGGGTGGGACACTGTGCTAGGTGAAAGATGCAAAACTACCATACCCTAATTTGAATGTGAAGAGATTTTATAGCACCTTTGAAACTAAATGAAAGCAATAAATTAGCAGCATGAGCTTTCGTAGACTTAAGTCTACTTCCTCAGATCCACTAACACGGCTATATCTTTGAATCCTACCCTAATCTGAGTTAGACTTATTATAGCTCAGTATAGCCGCTTTTAGCTGCCTAAATACCCTGAAGGCACGAGATCCTGTCTGATCTTGGAAGCTAAGCAGGGTCAGCCCTAGTTAGTGCATAGGTGGGAGACTGTCAATTAATACACATGGTGCTATAGGCTATATTTCAGAGGAAACTCTCCGAAATTCATGGGGTCACTATAAGTCGACAGGTGACCTGAAGGCACACACACATAAGAGACATAGCTCCTTTTCAGACTAGTGGTGCTCCCCAGTGTCTATGCTAGAGATGCCTGGGACTGGCTACGCAGAAAGGAACATGTGCTTTTTCACTGGGCTTTTCTTAAGCCATTGGGAGGAAGCATTTGAATCTCCAGATGCTGTTGGACTCCAACTTCAATAAGGCTCAGCCAGTTTGGTCAGGAATGATGACAGCTATAGGCCAAAAACAATGGTGATAGTGGTGGGGGAATGCTGTCTCCCCATCCTTGCATTAATTCAGATTACAGATAATAGGGACCATTCGTTGACAAAGATTCACACCCACAGATCCCTTCCCAGGGAAAGGAGAAAGAAAACACATAACCCAGCCAAAAGAAATAAAGATATGACTTCTTCTCCTTCATACAAGTTAACAAATGAACCTTGGCAATCACAAACCATATAAAGGGTCTCAGCTATTTGCTGAAATTCTGCTAATACCAGGACTTGGAGGAAATCTTTGAACCACGGTGGATGTGGCTGCAACGAGACAGAGAAAAATTCATGTAATGCAAGTACATGTAAGTACAAGTACAGCCCAGTTGAAAGTACAACTAGGCATGCTTGGTTCAATAGCATTAATGTTTAATTTGGCTCAGCACATGGAGCCCTGGCTGCTGATACTTAAGACCCTGGCAGAACTCCTGACTGACGTATCAAGAGTGAGAACCAGATGAAGCGTTGCAGGCCTGTAATTAAAATGGGCCATGAGATGGGGAGTACCAAGTTCAACCTTTGCTCCAAAGAAACATTAACTCTGTAGCATCCCAATAGGCAGCTTGGATGGCAATGCCTACTAGCTATGCTGGGTGGGGGGGTTCTAGATAAGGGGAAAGCAACATTTCAAGGTCTGTACTTCAGCATATTTCCAGGTGTTTACTTCGTATTCTCTATTCATTTTCCAATATTTCAGTTTTCAAAGATGGGTCCACCATGGCTACCTCAACTTTCCCATCATCTTTGTTGGGCCTGGGAATCCTCCGGAGCTGGACCTTGCTGTCAAATAATTCTTTTAAACCTTTGAAAACCCGGATTTTAGGAGCAGAACACAGCAGATAATATAAACTCATATGCAAACATTACTATAAACAAGAGGTAGGTGCATCTCCAAAAAGGAGGGCTTGCATTATGTGAGCCACTTCTCTGATTGGAGAGGGCAACTGGTGAGACATTTGTACTCATCTCACAGTTTCCCAGTGCATCTTACTGTTTCAGTGGGAATGAGTCCATGACATGCCTTCCAGGATATAGTCAGTGGCATCCCCATGCTTGGTGTCAATCGGTGTAGGGGGACAATGGTGGCCAAAAAGGTGTGCTTGGCCTTCTCCTTTGCCACCGCAGCAAAGCTACATTGGGAGCGGGGCCCGATTGAGTGTCTCCCCTCTTCTAAAGTGTCACTCGATGCTGGCTGAACTCCCAGCACCCCCTTAGTGACGCCATGGGATGTGGTTTCCACCAGCTCCAGACAAAACAGCCAATGATCAGGGATTGTGGATAGATGTAACTGCTTTTTCATAACTTACAACTTCACTTTGATGTCATGTAGCAGATCTCCTTCTTCTCCCCTTTCCTTCTCATGCAAGCCGAATCTTGCTTTCTGAGGCATGAACAAGACAGTGTCCCTTCTGCCCATCCAGCCCTTTCTGTTCCATATATAGAAACTGGTTCAGTTCACTGGTCATTAACTCTTAGTTCAGCACTGGTGACACAACACTTTTATTTGCAAGAGAAGCAGTGGAATGGAGCCTTGATCCACAATATGTTCCTAATCTAGACAGGCGCCCCACCTGGCTGCTCTTCTTTGCAAGCCAAAGTGGCCAAGTGAACTAATTTTTAAAATATGAGAATAACTGAACACACATTTTGGCCCTAAGATCATAAACAAAATGGAATGCTTTAATATGCAAAGAATGATGTATTAAATTTTGGAAGTGGAAAGTTGCCTTGGCATACCATGTTTGTCTGAAATGCAATATAAGAACTTCCTGACAGTAAGAGCTGTTTGACAATGAAATGCATGGCCTCAAAGAGTGATGGAGTCTCCTTCTTTGGAGGTTTCAAAACAGAGGCTGGGTGGCCATCTGTTGGGGGTGCTTTGATTGTGTATTCCTGCATGGCAGGGGGGTCTAACTCTATGGTTCTGTTGTTATTGTTGTGTGCCTTCAAGTCATTTCCAACTTATTGCGACCCTATCATGGGGTTTTCTTGGCAAGTTTCTTCAGAGGGGGTTTGCCATTGCCATCCTCTGAGGCTGAGAGTGTGTGACTTGCCCAAGGTCACCCAGTGGGTTTACATGGATTTGAACCCTGGTCTCCAGAATCATAGTCCAAGTTCAAACCACTATACTAAAAATCAACAGTTAACCTCAGAATCTGGGGACATGGGAGGTGAGTTATCTGGGGTAGCTGCAGATCAAATATAGGGGAGGCACATTAAAATAAAGCTGGCCAATGATTCTGGGGCAGTTTAATTAATATTTATGAAAAATGCACTTGGAAAGAGTCATGAATCTTGAATCTGGTTGTTTATAGAATAACAAAGGCAAACAGGAAACACATTAAGATGTTATTGTTAGTCATATACTGTTAGACTATGAATTCTCCTTTCTGACCCATTGTATGTCATGCCATTCATTAAGCCAAGCTTTCTTTCCAAATAGCTATATTTCTTCTATACTTCCAGGGTGGCCAGATGTCCTAACTGCAAAGGAAGACAGAGCACCGCAAAATGTAGGACGTTCAAGAAAAATGTAGGGCATTACCAAATAAAAGCTAAAAGCACTCATATAAGTACAAATTCATGCTTCTTGGTCACGCTCAAAACAGAGGACATTTTGAAAATCCTCCTAGACAGAAGGTTGAAATGAAGGACATGACTTGGAAAAGGAGGATGTATGGTCAATCTGTATACACCAGCCCTTTTCTCCAGAACTAACATTCATTATTTACTAAAGTCTTAATCAAAAACCCACATTACACAATTTCTGGTGGCTAGAATCCTGTTTGTGGCACACCCCAATGTGAATCAGAGTTACATGTGCATATGGTAGGATTTTTGTGGGTTTTTTTACATTGCACAATCAGCTACTGAATAGTTCATTAGACATTGTGCAACCACATTCTCAGCAGCTGTACTTGTATTTATTCATGGACTCTTTGGGCAACAATATTATTGGTAAAAATAATAATAATCCCTGTTGTACTGAGCTGTACTGATGATTTTTTATTTGCAAACAGGAATCTAAAGTTGCAGGTTTTTTGTTTCAAGTACTTTAATTAATAATATAATTAGGCTAGCATGTCATTCTGATAAAAAATACAAATATGGGAACTGTATGTCCACTAGGACTGGGGATGGTGGTCAATGGCAAGCCTGTGGAGTTCTTGTGGCCCCCAAAACTGTTTTTGTGACCTGATCCTGTGGTTGCAATTCTGCCACATTGAGGAGTTGTGTTTCCCAAAATGCCAGGGTCACTGGAGGGCATCCACAGCTGATATAAATGGGGGATTTTTATTAGCTCAATTGAAAGTGACTAGAGGGTTCAGGCAACTTAAAGCAGGGATCAAGCCTGTGTATACCGGCTTGATACAACAAAACTCTAGAGTGCAGGGTTCAACTTAGGTTTATTTATTAATCACAATGAACTCACCATTGTGTCAATAGTCAGGGATCCTGGGAGCTGAAGTCCAAAACATCTGGAGGGTCAAAGTTTGGGAATAACTGCTCTAATCGGTGAAGGGATTATACAGATTCCAATATTGATCAATCTCTCTGCAGCTACATGCTCTTGCGCTTTCCCATGCTGAGCCTCCTGGATCCCCAAATATGCTCCTGGATCTCTTTATATGTCATGTCCATCTTCCTACATTGGGGGCACCTTTGTGGCTATATGGCTTAGACAGTCCCTTTATATCAGCTAAATAACAGAGTGGAGGTGAGAGGAAACTGGATTTTGGGGTATCAGAAATCTCTTTTAAGTTCAGGAGAAGAGTGTTTTGCCAAAGGAAAATCACGTCGAAATTGACTTTTTGGTCATTTCTTGATTAAAAAGGCCTCTCTTTGGCCCAGAGAAGTCCAAAAATTGCCCTCATGCTCTCCAATTGGTTGGGGGGGCATAGGGAGAGAGGAATTCCTCTAGAAATTTGGGGTGCGGAGGTAGCATGAATTTGGGGTGGGGAGGCAGGGAGGGTGACCCTCCAAGTTCTCTTTCAGTGCCTAGATGCCTTGCTTACCATCCATAGTTGCCCAGTGTTGCACCAGGAATCATATTAAACTTACAGAAAGGAATTCTTTACTTTTTTTTCTGTCTCTATGTTTCATCCGAGCTGTGTAAGACTCTGCCCTTTGGATAATTTTTAAGATTTGAGTTCTGAAACAGATTTAAGCAACAATTATAAGACAGAAGGTATCCCAACAAAAATAATATCTCAGGCAGAAAATAGAGCAGCATTATCATTTAGAAAGCAACTATTTAAAGATTTAAGCAAAATAAGAGTAACTTTATATGCTAATTAGAATGCAGTCATTTATCTCATCTATAATAGATATCATATAAACATAATGGCATGTTATTTGTAAGGGAAGTTGTGGAATGTTTTCTTCCCTCACTACCTGGGTGGGTTTCCAAAGGCATGCCTTCCAACATTTAACAGATGAAAAACAGGACACATGTACACTGAACAAATAAGTAACAGGGATTGCCATCTCCCTTGATCCTGAATGTGTGGCTTTGTTAACATGCCCTTTAGCATTTCATAGATTAAAACCAGGACACATGTGGCCAAGTAACATCAGAGTGTGGTCAAGATGGCAGAAGCTATTAATGAAGAAGAACACACAAGCTAGGAAAGGCTTCTACAGTTTGCTTTTGCCTGAGCCTATATGGGAAGGGCAAAATTCTGCCTCCTCCCTTCCTTTCCTTCCTCTCCCACTGAGTTAATTGAGTGCAAATTACTTTTGCATTTCAAACAGTTTGCAGCAACTGGATTAAGCTGAAGACAAAGCAGTAAAGAAAGAAGAGGACAAAGAAACTGATATTTTTAAATAGCTAGGGAAAAAATAGGATTGCAGAGGATTGATTGGGACTGTCCTTGTTAAATTGGGGCAATTGGAGGGCATGAGAAAGACAGAAAATGTGGTTGTTTTAGCATTTAGCATTTACATTTCTATACCACTTCAAACTGAACTAGGCAGTCTCTAAAGTGATTTACAGTTGGCCCTTCGTTTTTGCGGGGGATCCGTTCCGGACCATCACCACCCGCGAAAATGGAGATTACCAAATATTCAAGCCCCATAGGTTTGAATGGGGTGCCCCCCATGGATGCCCATGGGGGCATGCCGCATTGATTTAAATGGACTTCGCTCGTCCATTAATATGTAAAACCGCAGACGTGAAGTCTGCGAGAACAGAGGGGCGACTGTACAATGTGTAAGCCAATTGTCCCCAACAAGCTGGGGTACTGGGAGTTTTAGTGCATTCTAATACAGACAGGAATGATTAATATTAATGGTGGGCCTCCAATCATATGAAGGACAATCAAAGATACAGAATTATTATGAGCAGACACTATTTGGTTTCCCATCTTTAGTTTGCTTTTTCTGTTCCTGTGCCAGAGCTGAGGTGCAGGATGCAACAGCAAGAATCCTGATTATTAGTTCCAATTAGAGTAGACCCACTGAATCAATTGTTGAATGGTGAATCAACACATAGGTAAATCCTGTTCAGTCAAGGGATCTACTCTAATCAGGACTAACTAACTGAGAGTCCAGGGGCCTACACCAAGCAGTGGTGTCCCTGCCCCGGGTTTCACCTGGTGTGGAGAGGTGGGGCTTCAGGAGATATGGCTTCCAGGTGTGGGGCCAAAAGGGCAGCCCCCCACCTCGCTGCCACAGCATGTAGAATGGCGCCACAGCAGCAAGAGGAGACGCACACATGGCCCTCTCAGCAGCCCCCCTGACCTTCCAAGTCCCATGTGGCCACTGCCGTGTGGGACCCAGAAGGTAGCTGTCCGCTCCCCCCAGAACGTACTACCTCACCGGGTAACACCCCCCTCTGGGGTGTCACCCATTGTGGTCTGCACCCCCCATGACACCACTGACACCAAGTACAAAAATTGGCTGAGAGATGTACATGCATCATGTAGCTACAATTCCATAGCCACATCTCCCAGTGCTACCCTCCCACAAAAAACTCACCTTGTGAGCAGCTCAGACCACCAACACAACCATTCCCCTGTTGCCAATGAGTGGTAGGATGAGTGGGGATTTGTTAACTGCCTTTGAGTTGACCTTGACTCATGGAGACCCTGTGGATGAGACACCTCCAAGACCCCCTGTCCTCCACTGTTCTGCTTAAGTCTTGCGGATTCATGTCCGTGACCTCCCTAATGTGAGTCTAGTCATCTGGCATGCACTCTTCCTCTCTTTCTGCTAGTTTAAAAATTTGAAGGGATGTCATATTGAGGATGGAGCAAGCTTGGTTTCTGCTGCTCCAGAGACTAAAGCAATGGGTTCAAACTACAAGAAAAGAGATTCCACCTCATTGTTAGGAAGAACTTCCTGACAGTAATAACTATTCCACAGTGGAACACATTCCCTTGGAGTGTGGTGGAGTCTCCTTCTTTGGAGGTTTTGAAACAGAGGCTGGATGTCCCATCTGTGGGGGCTGTTTTGTGTTTTCCTGCATGGCAGGGGGTTGGACTGGAACTGGATAGCCCTTGAAGTCTTTTCCAACTCTTATGATTTTATGATTCTATTACCTTCTACTTTTCCTAGCATTATTGTCCTTTCAAATGAATCGTATTTCCTGTAGATGGACATGTTGCAACAGGATCTTAAGGGACCTCCAGTAGTTGTTGTGACCTCTCTGCAGATGATGGTACAGCACATCTATCTCCAAGAAAATAGCTGGCCATGGACCAAATCATTCTCTCCCCTACATTTTCTGATAACACTGAAATGACTGAGCTGCTTACAAGGCATGTTTTGGGAAGAATTTTGGTTCCAACATAATTCCAGCCTATGCAATAACTATTAAAGTGTGTTGCGATGGCATAAGTCTGACTTATGCCATCATAATTAATGAACAGGATGCCAGCCATATATTTATTTTCCATCTTTCAACATGCCAGAACTTGGGCAAATAAACTTATTTGTTCAGAGCAGGAAGAAGGAAGTTAGTCTTCACATAATTTATAAAGCAACAAATTAAATTTGCTTCCACAGGAAATGTGAAGAGGTTACTAGCATACATAAGTTGTAACAGATCTCAGAAAATTTGCTTTTTTGGATTATAACTCTTTGCCAGGGACATCTGGGGTTCAGGATCTTACAGATGAATAAGTGGCTTTTCCAAGCTCTAGTTTTTAAACAGGTTTAGATAAATTACTGGAGCACTGGCAAGGGCTAGTAGCCTGGAGAGTAACCTCATGAAACTTCCACAGCAGCCATTTTACTACTGAAAACCAAATATGTAGGACAGTAAAGGGCTTCTTCGTTGATGCACTTTTTGTGAATATCCCAGAGGCATCCATCTGGTCAGTAATGGAAACAAGATGCCAAGGACTAGATGAGATTTGGTTTGATCCAACTAAGCTTTCCTTCAGAATTATGTCTGGTATTTTGTTTTTCTGTTTTGATGTTTCATATCTTATTCATACCTGCTCCTAAATTTCCAGAAACTGTGTGGCAGTCTGAAATCTAATGGAAATGTTTCCCCAGTGGAGTAGAGGAGCAAGGAATCCCCCACACTCAGGATTTTTGTCCTGCTTTACAGCAGGGATGGGGAGCTTGTCACCCACCATATATTCTTGAACTGCAAAGGTTAGGGCTGATGGGAGCCACAGTTCAACCGCATTTGGAAGGCCACATATCCCCCAGTATTGTGTTATTGCATAAGGAGCCTTGACAGAATAATGGCAGGAGTGACAAGGAAATGTGGCAACTTCATCTCCAATTTGTATAACAAGAACTTTGGTCATGTCATTGTTCTTTTTCAGTAGTTGACATCAAAGCAAAGTAATCTGGAGGAAAAATGTAGCACTGCCTGTTTGAGGACATACAGAGCCCCTGGGTATGTAAACACACCCAGATTGTAGATAGCTCTTAGCATCAGACCATCTGGGCCATATTCAGGTTTTATCTGACATTAAAAATACTGACTTTAGGCTAGGATGGCCTCTCCACCTCCATAGCTCTGAGGTTAAAGTTGCCATATTTCCCAGTTGGCTAGATTTTACCAAGATTTTAGGCAAGCCATCTAGTGCCTGTTTGGACTATCATTTGGCTTGGATTCCAAACTTTCACTAGAAAGGAAAGGAAAGAAAAGAAAGTCTCTAGCCCTTGCAAAAGCAGACTTACCGCAAATTGCACAGTCATTCTTATGTGCAATTGTGCAAACTTACCCTTCCCTGCCATTGAGTGCATTGAGTTGATGAGTAAAGTTTCATACACATTACTGATTTCTGTGACTTGTCTTCTCTAAATTCCACTTTCCAGTTCCCTGAGTCAATGTTAGAGCTTTGCAGGAAAATCTAGTTTTTGAAGGAAAACAGTCGCAGTCTACAAGAGGTAGGTACTAGGTGAGCAAGGTGAAAGGGGAAGAGTTATGGTGTATATTTTTGTCCTTATGTTCCTCTGCATCTTGCCCTGTGTCCTGTTTTATTTTCATGGATTTGTAATTTTTTGCCATCAATTAAAAAAATGATAGTGGACTGATGAAAAGACAGTAGAAACGTCTGTGTATAAAATTGTTGTTGTTGTTGTTTACCACCACTACCACCATCACCACAACCATCCCAGGACTGTACATAGCCATTTTACTCTCTTGCTATAAATTCCCCACAAGAACCATGTAAGATAAATTTACGGAGAGATAGTGATCACCCATAAGAAAAAACAGAATTTGTCTTTCTGTTCCAAGTCTAGTATTGTACGCATTATGCCAATTATTGCAGAAGAGTAGTTACCTTTAAAAAATCAGGTCTGAAACATAATGGTAGAAAAACTTGAAATCATCAATGTGTTAAAATTGCATAATTAGAATATATATAAACAATATGCATGGTTATAATATTTTGCATATATGCAAATTAGATGCCCAGATTTGGGAGGCCAGAATATGGTAGCCCTGTTTTAGGCTTTCTGTTTCTATATTAGGTTAGTCTGTCAGACTCTAGTTCTGAATTATAAACCTCAGGTTATACAAAGATCAGGTTTTGCAGAGAATGGAAGCCTGGAGCTGATCTAGGCATCTCTAAGGGGTAGTCCACAGGGACCAAAAGACCCATGTTCCCCCTCGCCTCGTGTCACCTAATTTCAGATAATGCAGGCCAAAACCCCAGGGCCAAGATTGAGGCTGGTCCTGGTAGATGACACAGATCCAGTGGATCTGGCCCAATCCCAGGGTAAACAGTCGTTAACCTGGGCATTATAACCCCTGGTGTGCTACAGATTTTCCTGGAAACTCCACAGCAAACTCTGTCTGTTTACAAGTCCTCTTCACGCTTCTTGCTGTCTATCGCCCTGAATGAGAAGGCCTCCCATTGCTGCATCTGATATAGAAACAGGGTGTCTGGCCATGTGGGTGCAGCCAGGTACTCCATTTCCATGCAGACGTGGTGATAGGGGGACTTCTCAGTTGGAGCAATGCTGCAGCAAGGTAAGGAGTGTCCACCTATCCCAGGCTCCGGGTAGATTTCGGGACGGATGTGTAAACACTCTCCTATCACTGCACCAACCCAGGGACCAACCCAGGTGAGCACCAGGGCCAGGATTGCATGGGCTCATCTGTATACTTGGCCCATCTGCTCAGCTCCTAAGGAACATGGGGGTCTTGGATTCAGCCAGGCCATCTACATCTCAAGTAGACCCCACTTTGGGACCCACTGCTAGGACAAACACTGTCAGCACTAGTTGACACCTAAGGATGTGTCAAGGGGTTGGTGCACTTGGAGGGCCTCTGCAGAGAACATGCCCCCTCTCTATCCCTGTCAGAGGGACTTAGATGGCCATCTGAAGGGTTTTAAGAGGAGCTTCGGACAGTGAGAGCTGTTCAAAAGTGGAACACACTCCCTCGGAGTGTGGTGGAGTCTCCTTCTTTGGAGGTCTTTAAACAGAGGCTGGATGGCCATCTATCGGGGATGCTTTGATTTTGAGTTCCTGCATGGCAGAATGGGGTTGGACTGGATGACCCTTGCGGTCTCTTCCAACTCTATGATTCTATGATTCCATGATTCACTAAGTTGGCTATCCAGGATATTATCAGTAGGGCGAGCCTGATTGCACAGATAAATACTAACGGAGCCAATTTTTATGATATTGAGAAAAATAAAATAAAATCAGTGCATGAAGACTCAAACAGAAGAACAGAGAAAAGAGCCTTAGAAAGAAAGAAAGAAAGAAAGAAAGAAAGAAAGAAAGAAAGAAAGAAAGAAAGAAAGAAGTGTTAGAACACTGGCACCACTCAGTGGTCACAGCATTAATAGCAATTATTGCTATAAAGCAACTGTCCCCAAACCAGTGCCTACCCAAAGTGTTTGACTACATACTCCACCATCTGCAGACAGCATGGCCATAGTAAGTGAGGATTGTGGGAGTTGTACTCCCTCACATCTGGAAGTGCTGCTGGATTGGGAAGGCTGTCCTAAAGGATTAGATACTCATGACAAGTTACAAGGAAACTCCAATCTTCCATTTTCAGCATAATTAGGACACATCACGAAAGCTTTTGAAGCTTCACTTGCTTCTTCATAAGACATGTTTAATGTTTATTTTATGTTTTAAAATAATACAGGAGAAACAGTGGTGTCACTAGGTTGGCATCACCCGTGTGGTAACTCATGGTGTCGCTTCCTCCCATACTATGCCATACAAAATCTTTAGTAATTTTTTTTGTACTAATGTTATTCATAAATTGTAATTTCCATATATGACTGAATGTAATGGCAATGGTTTCGACATAAAAATTATAATTATACCTTTAAATTACAATACCATACGCACAGCCTAAATGTATTTACACATACATAGTGTCTTGTGGTTAAAGTGAAAATTTGGTAAGATGTGATCTTTTTAGAGAAAATTTAAAAAGAACATTTAAAAATATTTGTAAGTTGTATATTTAAAATTTAATTTAAAAAAAACCCTGAAGGCTCTTTTCTTCTCCCACTAAGCCTCTGCCCACTCACACCATCTTTTCCACTGAATGCCACTGTTTTAAAGTGACATGGGTGAATGCCATAGCCCATTTCTGCCAAAATTTTTGGAGCAGATGTTTGAGAAACACTGTTGTCACCCCCGGTCAGAGTGTCACCTGCTGCAGCCCGCACTCCCACAGTGTCCCCCCTGAGCATAATCCATAAGGATCGCTTTTAACTCTCAGATTTAAGAGATTACTACCCACAGTTTTTAAACCATGATTACAGTCTTCAAATAGTGCCTTTGGTGATATTTATTACATGAATGCCTCTGACCCATTGCTGCTGTGTGGTTAGGGGGTCCTTTTTCATTGACAGGCGGAATTCATCAATAGTTCTCAATCGTGTGGCAATTGTGAAGACTCCTCAAAAATAAAACGTTGCTCTGCTGCAATTGCAAAATTGCTAGCCATGTGGTGTCATAGGGCCTTTGCAGACTGCCAGAAATAGTGCAAATTGAGTACACTTTAACTGCCCTGGCTCAGTGCTAGGGAATCATGGGAACTGTATTTTTTTTCTGAGACACTGAGCCTTCTCTGTCAGAGAGCTCTGGTGCCACAATAAACTACAGTTCCCATGATTCCCTAGCACTGAGTCAGGGCAGTTAAAGTGGGCTCAATTTGCACTATTTCTGGCAGTCTGCAAAGGCCCTATAGTCTCCTCTCTCCTTGCTATTCCAAAGCAGACTGATTCGCTTTTCAAACAAAAATCTTTTGTTCTTCTTTTTTTAAAAAAAATTAAATTGCCTTACCACAACTACATAATTGCTTTAAAAATGAAACAAAACAAAAGGCATGCTGGGTAGGGCATAGAGAAGGGAGGCAGGGTTAAGAGATGTGTGGAAGAGGGTGCAATGGTTGCGGTAGTCTCAATCGTGCAATTGCAAAGACGTGCAGTAATGGCTGCACACCAAACCAGTATTTTTCCATTTTCATTTATTTGCATGACTGTGAAAGAACGAGGCTTATCCAATAAAGTCCTTAGTCCCATAACTTGCATTAGCAGCACATTCAGTAGCTAGAGCAGGGATGGGGAAATTATAGGTTCTTCAACCCCATCCAACATAGCGAATGACGGAAGGAGTTGTAGTCCAAAATGTCTGAAGAACAGTAAATTCTGGGAAATTATCAGCTAGGAATGGCATCTCCTAAGAGGCTGCACACCAGCCTTAGCTATGTTGGAGGCTGACACTTGGTCTCCTAGCTTCTATCTCCTTTCAGCCTGTTTTATAGCTTTCCCTTTCATATCAGCTGATAAGTCCCATCAAACCACAAAAAAATGGCCACTATACCTAGTGTATATAAAAACTCCATCTGATTGCATCATTTGTTCCCTTTAGCATGGCACCAAACTTGACTTGAAGTCCATTGAAGCTGAAGTTCATTATAAGTCAATTCACTGTTCTTGCATTAGCTAGCTTATCATTGGGCCTTTACAGACTGCCAGAAATAATGCAGCTTGAGATCACTTTAACTGTCCTGGCTCAATGTTAGGGAATTATGGGAATTGTAATTTTTTTTTTCTGGGACATTGAGCCTTCTCTGTCAGAAGCTCTGGTACCACAATAAACTACAGTTCCCATGATTCCTTAGCACTGAGCCAGGACAATTAAAGTGGCCTCAAGCTGCATTATTTCTGGCAGTCTGTAAAGGCCCATTGTCAATAGTTAGGTTGGTTTTATACCTGGAACAAGCTATTGGTGACACACATTCCACAATACTCAGAACTTTCCGCTTTATATTTTATGTTCCATAAACACAATATTTACATTTTCAGGTCTCAAATTTCACAATGTAGAACCCAAATTAACAAGCTGCCTGTATTAGGGAGACCTTGACAAAAGTCTTAGTGATATCAAGATACACTACATCTACTACCACAAGCTTGTAAATCTTTTAAAAATGAGATTAATCTGACATGAGGAACCCATGCTGATTTCTGGTTATCACAACATTAGTTCCTCACACCTAAGCTAGAGAAGCATTGGCTTTATGAAAATGCACTTTCGTGTTTGGCTTGAATGTGGGAAGACTTGAAAATACCCCCTTCTGTGGCTGATACGACTGTCACATCGCTGACCTGGTACTGCTTATCATGTGCCACCTTAGAAATACTTTCCAGGAGACGACCATGTTAATTTGTTTCAGCGTAACAGAAAAAGGGCATGGGAGGTGGGAGAGAAGGAGAGATCTAGAAGCACTTTTGAGATTGACATATTTCAGCATAAGCTTGCATCTGATGACATGGACTAGAGTTCATGAAAACTCATGCTGAAATACACCAATTAGTCCTGCTAGATCTCTTGGGTTGTTGCTGTGGTTGTTGTCATTATTGCATACCTTCAAGTCATTAACAGTTTATGGCAACCCTGTTATGAGGTTTTCTTGGCAAGATTTGTTCAGCAGGGGTTTGCTTTTGCCTTCCTCTGAGGCTAAGAGTGTGTGACTTGACTAAGGTCACTTAATGGGTTTCCAAAGTCATAGTCCAGCACCCAAAAATATTATTTGGTTACTTTCCCTGAAAAAAACTAGTTACCGAAAGTCTGTTTTCCTTTGTGTGATACATACATGCACACACTGACACAAATGATCAAAGCAAGTAACAATCTCATGTAACAGACAATGTTTCCCCTTTAACACCATGCTCCTATATTTTATGTCCATTTTTGAAAATTAAAATTTCCAGTCCTATGCTCCTATCCACCTCATGTTGTTGTTGTGTGCCTTTAAATTGTTTCCAAGTTTTTCTCTTTTTCTTTTTTAAGCTTATATGCCAGAAGTTTCCCTGGCTTATTTGCTTGTTCAAAATTTTTGTTCAAGATTTGTTCAGAGGAAGTTTGCCATTGCCTTCCCTGAGGCTGAGAGCGTGTGACTTTCCCAAGGTCACCCAGTGGGTTTCATGGCTGAGCTGGTCTCCAGAGTCATAGGAGTTTATAACACGGTAGGAAATTAGGAGTTTAAAAAGTAATTAACCTGTGAAAATCGTGCAATTGACATTAAAATGAGATTAACACAAGAGCCATTATCCTGTGAATAACCAGAGAATAAACAGGCAATAAACAGCAAGACATCATTTGTGGGAAAATCCCGTGAATGATTTGCTGCTGTTTCTTTCTTGGTTATTCACGGGATAATGGCACTCTAATCACGTTTCATCTTGACATCGTGTGAAAACCATTAGCGCAATTGTGGGATTATCATGGATTATTCACGAGATAATAGCACTTTGAACACTATGTTGTATGAAATCCATTTGCGCAATTGCGGGATTACCAGGGTTAATCTCCATTTATACTTCCAATTGTCCCCCGTGTGATAAACTCCATAGTCCAACATAGTCCAACACTATGCCATGCTGGCTCTCAGTACCTCACTTTTAAGAAATATATACAGTGAACCCTCCACAGATGCTTGGGTTAGGGGCAGAAGACCCCTTTGAAAGTGAAAAAAAACCACAAATTAAAAAAAAAATCTTTTTTTTTAACCCCAGAGAAAACCTCTAGGAATTTCTAGATCCTCCAGGGCAATTCAGTGATCAAGATCTACAAGAAGTTGACCATGAAATTCTGCTGGAGGACCTACAAATGCCCAGAGAAGTCTTCTCTCAAAGAATTGCTAGATCCTCTAGTGCAGCTTTTGGTGAAAATTGACCATAGAGTCATGCTGGAAGACCTGAAGATTCCTAGAAAGAACATATTAATCAAATCCCTGAATAATCAAATCTGAAAAAGTCAAAACCACAAATGTGGAGGACCAACTATATCATGTGTGATAGCACCTGTTTGCTCCTCCCTCTAGTGACAGGAGATGGCCGCAAGAATACTGTATGCTCAATATTGGGCAAAAGCCCACAAGTAGGTGAATGATTAATCAAAATGCTTGGAATGGATATATTATCTAAGAAATTAAGATTGAATTTAAATCAGGAGTCGGTCAAGGATTGGGAAAGGGTTTTGTGAAATAAAAACTAAAAACTACCGCAAAATAGCCATAGTGGGAATGGAAATAGATGGTAGTTAAAAGTTAATATACCTTGAGAATACTTGAATTAGTATTTCCAAATCAGTTTTTTTTTGGTACTTAATTGGGAAAGAAGAGAGGATTAAATACAGTCGCCCTTCCGTTTTCGCGGACTTGGTATCCACATCCCTCGCTTGTTTGCGTGTGGCAAATGGAGGGGGACAAAATGAGGTGCATGACACCATTCAAGCCAATGGGGCTTGAATATTTGCGATTTTTCATTTTCGCGCACAGAGGGGGGGGGGTTCTGTAATGGATCCCTCGGAAAAACAGAGGGGCAACTGTCTTACTAAAACATGGTGGTTGATATATACATAGAACTGTGGAGTGAATATAGTAGAAGACATAAATGAGCTAGACTTTATCACAAATATAAGACAAAACACCTGAGAATGGGCAGTCTAAAGGAAGCAATGTTTGTTGTATGATGACTATTAGGTTGTTTGCAAGATTGTGTTAGGTTAGGTTACAGGAAGCTAGATGTATATGATAGGCAATTGCGAAAGTCTGTTTGATAGGATGAATGTAAATTTTAATATATGGATTTTTTAAAATCTACTTTTATGCATAAATTGAAATAAACAGAATTATTTAAAAAATCTGCAAAAGTCAAACCCGCAAATGTGAAGGGACAGCTATATCATGTGTGATAGTATTTGTTGCTCCTCCCTCTAGTGAGAGGTGATGGATTTAAAAGCCCATCTTTGCTTTGGATCAGGAAAAAATGGCTGAGGAGGAACCAGGACCATGGTGCTAGTGGACTGCTACTTGCCTGTCTCTAGAGTGGGAGCATTGGTTCCCTTTTCCATGGCAATGTCCATTCTTCCTCTCTCTATTGGCACTGTGCATGTTAGTCATGTATGGCCTTGTTCCCATTATGATTTAAATCGAATTGCCAATCGGGTTGTATGACCATCATTCCCACTTGATACTGGTTCCGATCCTGCTGTGCTCAGTTTCAATTGTGATGAAGAGAGGCAAATGCAAAAAAAACTGCTGTTTTCTGACATGAGGTTTTTTTTTTGGTGGTTCTTTTGAAAAGAATCGATTCCAAAGTGTGTTCAACAAATGGGAACGATGGATCTGAATCGGATCATACTGGAGGGAAGGGATTAATGGCAGAGGAGTGTTTACCGTCCTAATTCAGTTTCTGGGAAATCAGCCATTCTCCCCCCCCCCC
>CM034703.1:127139217-127153702 GCA_020142125.1 Phrynosoma platyrhinos | reverse complement strand
GCCGAGACCTGGGCTATGGGAGACCGGCCCAGGTCTGAAAAAGGTTGCTTGTCCCTGCTGTAGCATCTTTGAAACTAATTGAATGAAAGACATTCGAAGCATAAGCTTTGTAGACTAAATCTACTTCATCAAATGCATCAGTTAGGTCCAGAACATAATTGCAGAAATAATTCAGTTTGAGACTTCTTTAACTGCCCTGGCTCAATACTCTGGGAACTGTAGTTTTTGTGAGACATTTAGCCTTCTCTGTCCTAGAGCTCTGGTGCCACAATAAACTACAGTTCTCAGAATTTGTTCGCACTGAGCCAGGGAAGTTAAAGCAGGCTTGATTATTTCTGCGATGTGTTTTGGACTTTAGTCTCAAAGGTGCTGCAACATCCGTTTGCATACTGATCCATACTAATATGGCTATGTCTTTGAATTATGTTATTCATAATTTGTAATAAAAACAATACTTTTCCCCCGTTGCAATTGTCTGTATAATGTTGGACCTGACAATGTGTTTATAAATATCTGAATCAAAGGAAGAAATATTTGGAAAACAAATTCTTGCTTTAGTAAGTGGAAGAGGTTAAGCAGAAGAAGGTGGTGGTTGTAATATTTTGCTTCAAAATTGGGAGAGATATCGATAAAATCTATCATTTTCTGGTTAGTTAGTCCTAAGAAGTTTATTCACCTTCCAAAGACTTAAAAGAAATCTGTGGTCCAAAACGGAAGCAGAAATAATCCAGTTTGAGACCGCTTTAACTGCCCTGGCTCAATGCTAGGGAATTCTGGGAATTGTAGTTTTGTGAGACATTTAGGTTTCTCTGTCAAAGAGCTTTGGTGCCACAATAAACTCCAGTTCCCAGGATTCCCTAGTTCTGAACCAGGGCAATTAAAGCGGTCTCGAACTGACTTATTTCTGCAATCTGTTTTGGACCTATGGGTGCCTAATGTAGATTGTCTGCATGTTTGCTTCCTATGTACTGAAACATACAACTGCTATATATATTCATTAAATAATAAATGGAAATATCTTGGTGAGTTTTAAAGTTTCTAGCGAGAAAGTTACTAGTCTCCATGTTGTTCTTTGCCAGGCATATCCAGATGGGAGCAGCAAAGAGAAGCGGAGAGCAGCCATTGCCCAAGCTCTGGCTGGTGAAGTCAGTGTTGTGCCTCCATCTCGTCTTATGGCATTATTGGGACAGGTATTTTTTCTTCTAGACTTGAATTGTTTGAAATTGAAAACGGAGAACTTTCCATGTTATTGAATGCTGGTTTAGTTAAACCTTGATCTTTTACTTCACATTTCAAATGTGACTTTTCATGGGATAGAGTTAATAAATCTCAGTAACAGAAAATCTAACTGTGTACAGTCTCTCCTGTAGAGTGATCTGGATGATAGTAGTCAAGTTACTGTTACTGAGGATAGTCTGTACAGTTGGCTCTCCACATTTACAGCTTTGACTTTTGCAGATTTAAGTATTTCCAGGTTTAATACATTCTCTAAGAATCTCTAGGTCAGGGGTAGGCAACCTTTTGAGCCGGGGGCCGGGTTGCTGTTCCTCAGACAATTGGGGGGCTGAAGCACTAAAAATAAATAAATAAAATATTAAAAAATTTTAAAAATATATGCATGCACACTCTCTCAGCCCCAGAAAAGCCATGACAAAACCCCCGTGGAGATTTTGCTAAGAAAATCCCAAGAACAAGTAATAACAACAATAATCAATATCATCATGGCGGGCTGTGGTAGGGGGCAGCTGCAGCAGCAGGACCAGCCTGGGGCCGATCCAAAGGCTTCGGGGGGCTGCATCCGGCCCCCGGGCCTTAGGTTACCTACCCCTGCTCTAGGTCCTCCAGTGCAACTCTGCCAGAAGTTGGCAATACAGTTGTGCTGGATAACCTAGAAGTTCCTAGAGAAAATACTTGTCTAGGTATTTGTAGGTCCTCCAGCATGATTCTATGATCAACCTCTGGCAGATGTTGACCATAGAGTTGCACTGGATGACCTGGAGATTCCTAGAGAGGTGTTCTCTCAGGGAAAAAGAATTTTATTTTTTTATTTGTGATTTTTCCACATTCATGGGGGTCCTTCACCGCTAACCCCAGCGAATGTGGAGCGATCACTGTAATATATATAGACTGCCAGCATTATACATATTTTTTAAAACTGTCTGTTTAATCCCCTTTAATTGGCCAGGCTCTGAAATGGCAACAACATCAGGGACTGCTCCCTCCTGGTATGACAATTGACTTGTTCAGAGGCAAAGCAGCTGTAAAAGATGTTGAAGAAGAAAAGTTCCCCACACAACTGAGTAGGCATATTAAGGTAGGTCTCTAATTACCATTTACAAAGATCTTTTATTTTTTTAAAGGTGAATACAACTTCAGCAATATTGTAAAAACTTAGCTTTTCGTGCAGATTTGTTCTTGGCAGAGGGAAGATTGGTTATATACACAATAGTGATAGTAGTTATATCAGGATAATATATCCAAGGGTAGCCACGTTGGCCATATAGCAAAGCACAGTATCACATTGCAACATGTGTAATGTGCATTTTGGTTGGCTAAATAAAAGTATAATTATTTTGTGGATTTTGGATGATACTGTACTTTGCTATATTAGGATAAAACGGCAGAAATCTTAATTGAACTTTAATATGTTTAAAATGAGTCAATCTGTAAATTTCTAATTTTTAAATGCCTTCATGTATTTTTTATTCCAGTACCTCTAATTCTTTTTACTAGTAGAAAGTGTAATTCTTGATTTTTTTAATATATTATTTTTATTAGCATTATAAGAAAATGAATTTGAGAGTTAGAAAGATGAAAACATCTACAAAATCCTATCAGCTTAATCACAGGTCTCTCCCTGCTGAATAGAATGTTCTTATTTGGGGCTAAAAATTGAATTATTTAAAATGACAGCTGAGAAGTCATGAAAATGGGTGGAATCCTTCTCCCTTGTACCTGTAGTCCTAGATATAGTCACACATGGTCAATGTGTGACGAATAATTTTGCCATTTTGAATCTGGCTGTAGAAGTGAGGGCTGTCATATTGGTTTTTACTGGCCTTAGCTAGCATGGTTGGTTGATGCTGTCTTTACTCTCTGGAATTTTAGTCTTTGGTAGTATCAGAGTTCATCTCATTTCTTTATGCTGGAAGAACTGTCTTTTGACAAATGAGATATGAAATGGGTTGGTTATTTGTTCTTGACTTTTAAGTAGTACAGAGCTCTTAGTATGAGTGCCTTTCAAGTTTATTTCTTTCACTCAAAAAGTTTGGCCTTTTTAAATATTCAGCAGGCTTAAGCAACTACAGTTGTCCCTCCCTTTTTGCGGACTTGGAATCTGCAGTCTTGCTCCTCATGGGAGGGACAAGCAGCTATTGTTATAATGGTGGTGCGCTGCCATGCGCACCCACCATCAACACACGGCCAATTACTTCCTATGGGACTCGAATATGTAAGAGTTGCCATTTTTGCAAGGGGGTCCAGAACAGATCCCCTGCAAATTAGGAGAGGCTACTGTAGTATGATGTGAGAGCTATGACTGTTTACGAGGGGATATTGTAAAGTTTTAATTATCACCTTTAAAAAAATTGACAGAAAGTTTAGGCCTAAGCAGACTGTCAGAAATAGTGCACATTAAATTGAGGCACTGCCCTGGCTCAGTGCTAGGGAGTCATGGGAACTGTATTTTTTTCTGGGACACTGAGCCTTCTCTGTCAGAGAGCTCTGGTGCCACAATAAAATACAGTTACCATGGTTCCCTAGCACTGAGCCAGGGCAGTGCCTCAATTTAATGTGCACTATTTCTGGCAGTCTGCAAAGGCCCTTTGTTTTAATTTTTAGTTGTTGACTTATCTCTACATAGTCACCACCCAGATTTATACATTTTCCCCAGCATTTCTTGATCCTCTGAATACTGTTATTGTTGCCTTAACCTACTCTTCCAGTTCATGAATGACGTCGTCAGTGTTGTCAAATTGGCGACCCTACAATGGCTTTTTCATTTTGGGGAAAAGAAAAAGTCACTTGATGATGGTAATACTGACAAAATTTCATCAATATACATTTATAACTTCCGGTTGATAATTATTATTTTATGATACCCCCTCGTACTTATCCATCTTACATTTAAGTCACTTCTTGCACAACCTGTAACAAAAATAAAGGACACAGTGTGCTGATTTTCTCAACTTCATGCACTTAGGGACCAATGATAACACTGACAACATTTCCTCAATATACTGTAATAACTTCCAGGTGATCATTATTACTTTACGATACCCCCACATAGTCTAGGACAGTATTATAGCAACAAGCAGCAGCATATTATTTTAGAATGCATAAAATTCTTATTTTTGTTCAAAACAGTTTGGCCAGAAATCTCATGTGGAATGTGCTAGATTTTCTCCAGATGGTCAGTATCTAGTCACAGGCTCTGTTGATGGATTCATTGAAGTATGGAACTTCACCACTGGAAAAATCAGAAAGGTACAATCTTGGCTGTTTAGTGGATTGATGAGTGCTCTTCAGGTTAAATAAGCAAATTCAGGTTAAATAAGCAATATTTACTTGTAATTAATGCAGTTTTTCCAAGTTGAATTTGAAGTTAGGCTATACCATGCCAAAGCATTTGCCATTTCTGCAATAGACAATTACTGTTTTAAAACTATTAACAAAATGTTCTGTCATTTGTCATCATTTATAGATTACTTGTACTGAGGTTTCCATTATGGTGTAACTTTAGGTCTGTCTCAAATGTGTTTCTACAGTTAATAGTGAGTGTTTATTGACCAAAAATACATTTCATGTTATTTTAAGACAGACAGTAAACTTTTATTTAATACAATGTAATCTATATGTATTTAAATTTGAGGATGATCAAGAAACGTCAGTTAAGAAAATGGGAAATTAAATCTTGATAGCAAAAGTTGACATAGAGATTCACTTTCAAACATAGCAAACAGCACTGAACAGATAAACCAGTAATATGGATCAACCTTAGGTAGTTCTTTCTATGAATTTTATACCCATTTGGCTACTGCTATCTTGTTTTTCTTGCTCTCCTCCTTTGGTGCCTGACACTTTATTCACTGCTCTGTTCAGGATCTGAAGTACCAGGCACAGGATAACTTCATGATGATGGATGATGCAGTGCTATGCATGTGTTTCAGTAGGGATACTGAAATGTTGGCAACTGGAGCACAGGATGGGAAGATCAAGGTATGTAGTGTGGGGAACTAGAGGCAAACAAGATGGTCTTGGTCCAGCCAAATCATCATAAGCCATGTTTTCTAAACATATGAGAACTGTGATGAGCTTCTTTCTGAGTTAAAGTTGAAATTACATGACCCTGTTAAAAGTAGAAAAAGGTAATATTGTCCATCCACACAGAGATCCATCTCTTGTATTTCTGTGTGAGTGTTTGCAGGGCAAGGCAAAGCAGTAAACACAGAGCAATGTGTCATGCAGTGAGACATTATAGGGAGACACACTTAGGGGCAGGTAATTCTGCTGCTTGTCAGCATCAGTAACACCTTGAGCAATCCAGGCTGTGTCTGCATTGCAGAAATAATGCAGTTTGACCCCACTTGAATTTTCATGGCTCAGTGATATGGAATTCTGGGAATTGTAGTTTGTTGTGGCACCAGAATTCTCTGATAGAGGAGGATGAATGTCTCACCAAATTACATCCCAGATTTTATAGCATCGAGCCATGGCAGTTAAAGTGGTATCAAACTGGGTTATTTCTGCAGTGCGCATGCATTCCCAGTCACCCTTAATGGAGAAAGATACACAGCAGAATTACTTGTCTTCTCTCCCCTCAAACACTGATTGGCAGTAACATTGAACATACAGAAATGTTATGGGCAGCTTCCACTGTGGGTGAGAATAGTCACATTCTGGGGTGTATCGTTTTCAGATTTTGTTGAACTTGACCATTGGCTGGGGCTTATGGGACTTGTAATCCAAAATACCTAAAGGGTATCATGTAGCTGATTTCTGATACAGTGTAGACTTTTTTATATAAATCGGATTTTGTAAATATCTGTTTGCCTGAGAAGAATAAGTATTGTGTCTAAATGATGAAGCAGGAAAGTTGAGCAAATGAAAAAGTATTTGTTTTCTCCCACATAGGCTGTTGACGTTCTCCAAAAGGTCAGTGTAGGTTTGTGTTAGAAAGAAGAACTGGAGGAAGAGACTTTTGTAGATTTATTTACAAGGCTGGCTTAAATACTAACATGCAAAATAATGCCTTTCAGTTGTCTACTTCAGTTCAGTTAGCCTGTTTATCCACATTGTTCTGTATGTGTAGAGGGATTCTTCCATTTTTAATAATGTCAGGCAGTCAGTGGAAAGTAGGGCCCTACCAAGCTCGAGTTTTTCATATTGTTCTAGTTTAAGACAAGACAATTTGTTGGATAGTGCAGCTGGCATTCAGCACAGTTAAGACAATAAGAAGAAATTTCCACTTGCTGAAGTTCCCCATTTTAAAACATTTTTTTAAAATTTTCATGAAGGTGTGGAAGATTCAAAGTGGGCAATGTCTGAGGCGATTTGAAAGAGCACATAGTAAAGGTGTCACATGCCTGAGTTTTTCAAAGGACAGCAGCCAGATTCTTAGTGCCTCTTTTGACCAGACAATCAGGTATGTTTCATTTGTTAAGTTTTGCTGCTTAGCCTGACTTGGATAAGTGACACTTACTGTAGCTTTTATGCTGAAACAGGATCCATGGCTTGAAATCTGGGAAGACTCTCAAAGAATTCCGTGGTCATTCTTCATTTGTTAATGAAGCCACTTTTACTCAAGATGGGCATTATATTATCAGTGCATCCTCTGATGGTACTGTGAAAGTAAGTTTGTGTTACTAATTTGGCACTTGTAATTTTTTGTTTGTTTGACTAGCTGAAGTGTTTAGCCCAGGGGTAGGCAACCTTTCCCCTTTAAGGGCCGAGGGACTTCAGCTCCCAGAATCCCAGGAGCTATTGGCCAACATGGGACTATTGGCCAACATGGCTGAGGCTTCTGGGAGCTGAAGTCCCTCGGCCCTTAAAGGGGAAAGGTTGCCTACCCCTGGTTTAGCCTTTTGTAAATAGCTTTCTCATCAGCAGGAGTTACAGAAATGGAGCAAACATTGTACAGTGACGTACTCAGATGATGGAAACACCAGTTACTGGTGTTTCACTTCTCTGCTGGTTGTATCTCTCTCAGGGCCTGAACAGATTACCATAAATAATCCAGTTTGTGACCACTTTAACTGTCCTGGCTCAGTGCTAGGGAATCATGGGAATTGTAGCTTATTCTGAGACATTGAATCTTTTCTGTCAGAGCTCTGGTGCCACAATAAACTACAGCTCCCATGATTCCCTAGTACTGAGCCAGGGCAGTTAAAGTGGTCTCAAGCTGGATTATTTCTGGCAGTCTGTTCAGGCCCTCAGGTACTGTAAAATGCATGGCTTCTGGAAATAAATCTCATTTTGAGCTGAGCTGTTTTCCAGAAAAGCTGTAGTGTTTTAAAGTACTTGTTTAGCATACTGTATTTTTGTTTAATAAAGGCACTGAAGAACTTGACCTCCAGTTGTGGATTCATTTTTTGAGTTAAAATTTTAACTATTCATCTTTATTTTGAATGTGTTGTTTGTCATTGTTAACAAGCAATGCAGATATGTGTGGAGCAAGACTTTGTTTGTTGCAGGGATCTGGAGTATAAGTGTGGAACATAGTGCTCTGTCCACAAGGCACAACTTTTATGCAGAGTTTGAATTCCAAGCTAGTGGGTGTCAGGAATCCTGGGTCTGTTTATATAAGTTTCCATTTATCTGTACCAGTCCTTATTTCTTTCTTTTTCCATTTGCCAGGTTTGGAATATGAAGACTACAGAGTGCTGTAATACTTTCAAATCGCTTGGTAGCACAGCTGGGACAGACATCACTGTGAACAGTGTGATTTTGCTGCCTAAAAATCCGGAGCACTTTGTTGTTTGCAACAGATCAAACACAGTGGTCATTATGAACATGCAAGGACAAGTATGTGATTGGCTGCCAATAGCTTTGAAATGATTGGGAGTAGGGTTTAAATTTCCTCTGAACTTGGAAGATTTTATAGACTTATTTGACTGAGTGAAACTAGATTCCTCCATCACTCTCTCTTTTTCCTTATATGCAAGATGTTTTTTTTTTAATTGTTGTGATGAAATATTGCTCTGGTTTGACATTAGGATACAAAGTAATATTTTGTGTAATAACCAGTAAGCCATGCTCTGATTAACATTTCCAGCTGGAAGAGGGTTATCCTGAACTCATGAAAGTTATGATGTTTCATCAGTATTTTTCTTTTTCTTTAGATCCAGTTACCTGTTGTGTATTGATTCATCTGTGAAATTTTTAGTTCTGTTTCTAGTGATTCCTTTATCTTAATGAATAGCACATCAAAGCAAACACAGATGTGCTCAGACTCCTTGACATATCCCCTTTTCTTTTCTCCTCTGTAATATTCTCATCTGACAGGATCATAACTTCCTATAGTTAAAGGCCTGTTCCCCCCCCCATACATATTAACTGTCTAAAGCATTCTATACATATTGTGTCTAAAATCCTTACAACAGAATAATAACATAGGTTGATAATATCCCTATGTTGCAAATTTTCATAGCTATACTGTGGCCTAAGAAACACTGGCTTTCTTAGTGATACCTGGCTGAGGTGGGCTACAGAATACATACCTCACCCCCTTAGCTGCATCAAAAGTGCAAATGTAGCATTAACTCTTTCTACCCTTTCTGCGCCTGCCAGGCCGAAGAGTCAGAGAGACTTGGCTAATAGCAAGGCCCACACATTATTGTGCTTGTCACATGAGAAACTGTTGGTATCTTGCATTGAGGTTAGGGTTCCTTCAACTGTTATTCCTAGTCCCTTAGAAGCCATTACAGTGAGAATCTCATAATATCTTTAACTGTGCTGTGGTGGCTGATTTTTAATTTTTTAATGTATTGCCTTCACAGATTGTGAGAAGCTTCAGCTCCGGTAAGAGAGAAGGTGGTGACTTTGTCTGCTGTGCCCTTTCTCCTCGAGGCGAGTGGATCTACTGTGTGGGTGAAGACTTTGTGCTGTACTGTTTCAGTACAGTGACTGGCAAGCTGGAGAGAACTCTGACAGTGAGTAGCAGATGGGGTGCCTGAGGAACTTTGTATAAATATTGTATACTGATTCAATTTGGATTTTGTAATGTTAATGCAGGTGGTCTCTAGAAATCTTTGGTCTCTAGAAATCTGTTTTGAAGAAAGGTTTACATAAATTCTACATACTCATAATGTATTAATTGGGAGGCAGCCTTTGGAAACCAAATATAAGGCCAGAACTATTTAAAATAGCTGTCACATGATCACTGCCAAAAAGTGACAGCCTCACATCTCTTCCCTTTAAGACAAAATGCGTAGCATGTCAGTGGAGTTCCCACCTGAACTAACTAAATTGGTTGCTGTTTATGGGGATCACAGTACACATCTTTACTTTTAAACATAGTGGAGAAGAAGAAGAGATTGGGGGTATTGATTTTGGCACCAACCATGTGTCATTTTTAACATGAACTTCTAGCACTAATCATCAAAGCATTCTGATGACTATGCTTCACATCTTATGTCAGCCTTCCCTAACCTAATACCCACAGGATCTTTTAGAATGAAATCTCCATCAATCCCAGCCAGCACAACCAATTTTCAGGGTGGATAGGAATAACAATCTAATCACTGATTCCCAAAAATTGGTAGTATGCCCCCCCGGGGGTGGTGGAAAGATCCAGGGGGGCGGTGAGGGGGAAACAGAGTGGTAGGTGGACTGTCAGTAACAGTATTGGTGCTTAAGAAACACAAGGGGAAGCAGTGGTCTTTAGGACTATGGTGGGGATGAGGGTTGCATGAACCTTCTTTTCAGGGTCTCTTAAAACCCCTGTATAGCCATGCTGATCGCTTTGTGTGGTGGTGTCTCCCACTCTTCACCTCCCCATGAGCTCACTCCCTTAGCTGCATCTTTCACTAGTAGTGATGGTTGGGAAATTCTTGCGAGGCTTGGGTGCAGGGCATTGCTTCTGTGGCTTGGAGTGGTGCCATTTTGGGACAGACTGACTGATTAGAATGAGGTGTTAGAGCACGTGACAGCACAGGATAAGCGGCGGCAAAAAGGAGCTTTCACATTTGAGACCCTGCTTAAGTTTTTTAAGTTTTGCCAGGACTTGGCTGACAGGTCAGAGTTGCACTGCTGTTTCTGCTTTGACCTTTGCCACAAGGCAGTGCTGTCACTAGGGCTGGTATCACCTGGTGCAATAATTCATGGTGTAATCCCCCCCCCCCCCGCATTAGCCTTCTCCCCTAGCAGACCATATAGAATCCTTAGTAATGTTTTTTGCATTAATGTAACACCTTAAATATTCCATATATCACTGAATGTAATGGCAATAGTTGTGAGATAAGCAACCCCTAAATACCATCTTTGTCCTCCTGTAGCTGGAGGCTGCTATTCACACAAGAGACTTCAACTTCATGAGTCGGGTGCAGGAGAAATCCAGAGATTCTTCCTCCTCTTAACTCTTGAACTCAGGGATTCTTTGTCTTTCTAACTCTTGAAGCAGAATCCATGAATTCCTCCTGCATCTCACTCCTGAAGCTGGAGCCTGCTGTCTCCCATTCTACCAACAACCTTCTGCTCTGGGAGTTAGGAGAATGAAGAATCCCTGGATTCCTCCTGCACTCCACTCCTGAAGCTGAAGGCTCTTGCGTTCATGGCAGACAACAGCCTCCCTCGCACTTGCTCCCTGATTTTCCTGCCTGCTTCTCCCTCTCTCATGGATGGGCCAGTCCATACCAGGATAGAGGAGCTGAGAAAGTCCTGCCTGACCTCCTCTTCTCCCAGATGGTGTTTGGTCAGAGAACGCAGAGGTCTTGTTGGTCCACTTTCTGGCCACACCCTCTCTTCCATTGAGCTCCTCGTATCTTACAAGGTACAGTCAACCCTCTGTATCTGTACAGATACAACCCTCTGTAAGCTTGCCATCCACAGGTGGGCGCATCTGCAGATAGCCCTGCCCCATTTTCAATGGTGGCATGTGCATGTGGCTGTGCCAACGTGATCGTGCACATGTTGCACTGCCACTGACTATAATGGGAGTTGAGGTCCCATGGTGTTCAGCATTGCAGGGGGGAGTCCAGAACTGAACCCTTGCAGATATGAAGGACTGACTGTACATTAAAGCTACACCCTGTTACTTCCTTTTTTTATTGAAAGATTTTATTCAACACAAAAAATTAAAGACAAAATATAGCTTATACAGTCACATTACATGCATCCTATCTCACTAACTCGCTACACATTTAACACTAATCTAAAATATAATCTATTTAATATCATAATATTCATTTAAGTTTCAGTAATGTTTGAATTCAGCTTGCATGTTTTCCCTTCTTTGATTTGGTTTCCTCTCCTTCTCCTTCTAACTACATCTCTTCACTTCATTCCCTTCTTGTAGAATTCTTGTAGAATTCTCCAACATTTTTACTTTCCATTTCTCTTCCTCACTCCTCCTATCTCTTCTTTCTCATTCTTCATTTCCTATCTATCTATCTACCACACCACCTACTTTCATCTGCACTATCCTCTCTTTCACTTACTTAATATCCCTCTTTTATTTCTTTCCTCCTTCTCAGCAAGCTGAAATCAAGGATCACATCGACTTTCTTAGCACACATTTTAGTTTCTAATATGCATACTTCTTTACTTCATACATTCTAAATAAAATACTTCCCATCATACTTATTTGATTATTCCCTATGCTATTTGTAATCCTTAAAATTACACTCTAAATTGAAACTACGTAGCCTTACACATTTTTAAAATAACGTTTTCTTTTTCTAAGTTTAACATTGCTTTTTCTTTCCTTCTTTTTTCCTGTTACTGTCACTTCTTCATTCTATAAATCCTTCTATCATTAATTTACCTCTTTTTTGGGACAAAAACTCTATTACACATTTCCAGTCTTTTTGAAAATTAATCAAATTTCCATCTGTTAAAAGTCTTGTTAATCTGTCCATTTCTGCTAGATCTTTCTCTACCATTCTTCTTTTTCTGGAATCAGATCTTCTCTCCAGTGTCTTGCAGGAGTCATCTGTGCTGTAACAATTAAGTGAAATAACACTCTTCCGTATTGTTTTTCAATTTTGTGGTCCATAATATTTAACAGATAAATTTCTGGTTTAAATTCCATCATGATATTAAATGTGTTACATAAATCTTTATGAATAGTCAACCAATATTTTTTAATTTTTTTACATGACTACCATACATGGAAAAAAGTTCCTTTTTCTTTTTGATATTTCAAACAATTACTGTTTATTCCATATATTTTAGCCAATTTATAGATGATAGGTGCCATTGGTAAAACATCTTTTAATAATTTTCTTTAATATCTTGACTTCTAGTATAGTTTAATCTTTTTTTTCCAAGTAAACTCCCATTGTTCTAACTCAATGGGATGATCTATATTTTATGCCCAGATAATCATATTGTTTTTTATTGTTTCTTTTTCCATTTCTACTTTTAAATTTGGATAACAGTCCTTTGTTTTCAGACTCCAAGATTTCTTCTAATTCTGTTTTAGTTATTTCAATACTATTTTCTTTTATGTCTAGACTAAATCTCAGTTGCCATTTCAAGTACCAGTGTATCTTAATTCCTTCTTTTAGTAATTCTTCTTCTGTTTTAGTCTAAAATTATTGTCTTGCCTAATTAAAATATCTTTATATTTCAGCCAATTCTTGAGTAAACCCTTTTCATTTCCCAAAAAATCCTGGTGTGGTGGTTTTTAGCGATAATTTATTCTCTAATTTCTTTCTTTCTTCCAAATCCAAAGTAGTAGCTTTCTCAAACAATGATTGTTAAATTCTCTGTTTGTTACATTTCTCTTTATTATAGGATAAATATCCATGTCATCCATAGATATTTTTTGTACTTTCAAGTTGTAACAATTTTTCTTCTTTTAAGCTTATCCAATTTTTAATCCATATTAAACAACTGGCTTGGTAATATATCTTTGGGTCTGGTACCCATAAACCCCCTCTTTCCTTTGTATCTTGCATTATTTTAAGTCTAATTCTCTTTTTTTTCCCCAGCCATAAAAATTTAGTTAATTCTCTTTGCATTCTTGGATAGGTTTTTCTTTTACTATTATTGATATATAGAGAGATCTTGTAGCACCTTTGAGATTAACTGAAAGAAAGACATTGGCAGCATCAGCTTTCATAGACTTCAGTCTACGAAAGTTCATGCTGCAATTTCTTTCAGTTAGTCTCAAAGGTGCTACAAGATTTCTCTACATACTGATTCTACAGAGTAACATGGCTATATCTTATTATTGGTATAGTTTGAGATAAAAATAGTAATTTTGCCAAAATATGTATTTTAGTACAGACTATACTACCTAATAGTGATAATTTCAATTTTTTCTAGATTTCTAAGTCATTTTTAATTAGATTCCATATTTTTTATAATTATTCTTGTAAATATCATCATTGTTTGCAGTTAATTTGATCGCCAGGTATCTTGTTTTTTTACATATATTGAAGCCGGATTTCTCTGCAAGTTTCCATCCAGTTTAGTCATGTTTTTAACTAATATATTAGTTTTCCCTTCATTTATCTTCAATCCAGATATTTTTTCAATTCTCTTAATTCACTCTTCAATATTTCCAGTGATACTGTCATGTCATCTGCAAAGGCACATATTTTATAGTCTACTCCTTTATTTCTCGCCCCCTGAATGTCCTTACTTGCATTTATCTTTTTAATAAATATTTCTAGTACTACAGTCACCCCTCCATTCTCGCGGACTTCAAGTCAGCAGTTTTACATATTCACAGAGGAGCGACCTCCGTTTAAATCAATGGGGAGGCGCCCCATTCAAGCCTATGGGGCTTGAATACTTGCTAATCTCCATTTTTATGGGGAGGGCAGAACGGATTCCCCACAAAAACGGAGGGCCAACTGTATAATAAATAGAAGTGGGGACAAAGGGCATCCTTGCCTACTGTATTTTCCAACATATTAGACAACTGGGCGTATAAGCCGACCCCCAACTTTTCCAGTTAAAATATAGATTTGGGATATGCTCGCCGTATAAGACTACCCCTCTTCCAACGCACACCAAATAAAAAAATTTAAAAATCAGATTTGATTTCAATATGGTAATTTTAATTCAAATGCTTATGACATGCAGGTACTTAGCAGGAAAACTGTCACTTATAAACGCAAACTACAGCTCCCACGTTCCCTGGCATTTATTTCTGCAGTGTGTTTTGGACCTTACTTTTTAAAAAATATTCCAGATTTAAATGCTGCTTTAAAAATTATTTCTGTCTCCATTTCCATGAGATGGTTGGAGGGAAATGAGAAAGTGTTGAGGGGGAGGACTGCCAATATACTAGGTGATGCATTCTGGAGTATGTACA